>OX244042.2:21289250-21918278 GCA_945859785.2 Tridacna gigas | reverse complement strand
CAGGCAGAGCTCCAGATAGAGGGAGTGATTTTGATTTCAAACTTGAAAATATTAATTATTCTCCACTAAACCGTATGTTATGGGTACTCATTAGAATCGTCTCATCGATACGATTCTAATGAGTACCCACAAACATAAGGTTTGGAAGAGAAACAATGGATTTAGAATGTCATCACTCCCTCTTATCTGGAGCTCTGCTCAGGGTTATTGAAATATGTTCAAACACCATATTAGGTGCTAGATTATTGGCCAAAGTAACTGCCAAAGCTTCAGGAACAGCCACACAAAGCAAAATTGAAATATTCCTTCTACTCGATCACTCTCTTTATATTTGCTGATACTAAGTTATACGAATCATGCCAAATTGTTGATCTTCATATTTAACATTACAGAGCTGTAATGTAAATGTACTTGTATTCAACTTCCCTGTGTCATAATTATACATGTATAGCATACTTGACTTCCCTTTCATAAATGCTAATGAAATAGGCTGTCGGCAAAATGATGGGTCACTTTGTGCAGATATATCAGCAGAAGCTGAAGCATTTCTATTTGAACCATGCTCTGTGAAAAGGGGGCTTAAAGCATCTGCAAAAAGTATCGATTCATGTAAGCCTGCGCAGTCGGCGCACAGGCTGGCATGGGTCGAAATTTTTTTGCTTTTGGTCAACGTTCTGCACATCCAATGACCAGTCTATCTCATGATTTAGCCACTTGTTAGACAAAAAGGTTTTTATGCATCCATAATTATGTGATGACTTGCTGGGTACACTAAAAGCCGACTTTTGTCAGAGCATGGCTTATTTACATGATGAACTGCTCTAAGATATATACTTTCCCAGTATTTGTCAGGCTTGTCGCACTTGCTTTTTGTTACAAGTATGCTGGCTGGAACACCTGGGCCCGATTGTATAACAAAAGTTTAAGGCTTAACTTGAGGTTAAACCCAGGGTTAGTGGATGCGGTTTGCATAACAGAAGTTTAGTTAACCCTGTGTTACCATTTAAAACCAACGAATTGCATAATACTAGTTTAAGCTAACCTCCAGTTTTACTTAACCCCGAACCCAGTCAAAAATTAAACCTGCTAGGGGGGTAGTTTAAGGCCAGTGTTAAGCTGCTATTTTACTGTGATCATTCAAAATAGCAGCAAATATACTTCATTACATTGATTACAATAGGATGAGAAATAACCTGCAAGGGGAAATGTATATAGATAGAATATGATAGAGTCAAATTTCGCCAAAGATTCAGGTTTAGGAAGGATAAAGCAATGGAACTCATGGAAATGGTATGGGATGACATTTGGCGGTGCCATTCCTAGTCATTTGCAAGCCCTTCCTAGGCTGCTTAGTGATAATGGTTTTACACGCATTAGATTCTTGTTAACCCCTATTCTGAATCCATCATCAGCTACTGAAGAACAGTACAACAGATCACACAAAAGAGCATATGGAATTACTGAGCATCTTTTCAGTGTGCTAAAACGACAGTTTCACTGTTTACACACTTCCTTTCGAGCAAAACTTGAAACATCACTATCAGTCATAGTGGCAGTGTTTCTTCTGCACAGTGTAATTATTTAGAGAAATCAATTGACTTGGATGATGATGATGATGATGATATGACAATGATTCTAGTGAAGATGAGCTTGTTTGCATACATGGAGGACATGGGAATGTATACAGATACCATGTGATACAGCAGCATTTTAGCAACTGAATCTTTTGAAATCGGATACAGAAGTGTGTAAAGTACAACATATATACTTACATCTTATCTGCTCCCTGGTACACCATTTTTAGACTGCACCAAATCAAAAAAGAGCACCGCATGCGGATGCCAATGCTCGGCTACATTTGCTCGATTTTCAGTGAAAATTCTAAGTCGAAAAAGGGTCATAACTGTGTCAAAAATACTTTGATGGTTACCTGCCTTTGTATTGCTTACCTGCATGATGGTTGACAACTTGTCCAAGTTTGAAGGGCGGAGCTCGGGTAGCTCAGTCAGTAGCATGCAGGACTTGAGAATAGGGATCACTGGTTCGATCCCCGGCTTGGCCATTTTCTTTCCGAGGATTGATGATAGTCATTGAAACAGGATTCATTCCTCTCTCACTGCTGACCATTGTTTTGATGATGGTCATGTGGGAAAGCAGCTAGTGAATTGGAAAGAATGTTGTGCTGAGTATAGGTAAAAGAAACTTGGGAAGACATAGACAGGTGCACTGGTCACCATGATATAACTGAAAAAATGTTGAAAACGGCGTTAAACACCATGCAATCAACTAAGTTTAAAGTAAACATCGTCAGTAATAACAGAGATATTACAAAGTGATGTTCAAGTCTTTGCACGACGAGGACGGCGAAAGGGCTACAACTATACCTCAACGTTTTCTTCGAAAACTGCCTGTCCTTGGGTAAGACACTTCAGAGCCCTAGCTAGTTCTCGTGAAATCCAGGAAATACATTAATATGTAAGCTGTCGCCATGATATAACTGAACTAATGTGGCTAGAGGCGAAAAGCATTCAGTTGAAAACCGCTAACAAGCTGTTTCTGAAATTTTATGCCCCTGAAGCACCTCTTTTAGACACAGTGACCTAGACCTTGATCACAATCCCATCAACTTGAAAGAAAATCATTATCTGATCAGCAATCATATCAGCTACTTGCATGCCAAATATGAGTATTGTAAGTCTAGTACTTTGGAGGTACATGTAATGTGCAATCTTAAGTCTTGCAGACAGATGCACGAACATACAGTAAAACAACAAACCCCGATCACTCATTCCAGGTGCATAAAAAGCCCACCTATACATGACCAGTTAAAAAACGTTTAAATGGGAATTTAAAAAACCAATAATGTAGAAAAAAAAACATTGTGGGATAAAACGAAATATCTTTTTAGGAGCAATTTCACCTTAGTCTACATTGTTATCAAGAGCTGCCTCTTTCCAGTGTCAAATTCAGATGACATCTGAGACGTTGTCATGACAACTACCGGTGCTAATCAGGATATTGTCCTGTGAGTTTTATTACCCCAGTCTTAACCTCAAGGTTAGTTAACACGGGGGCAGCTAGTCTTGGGCTGGCAAGCCTCCAGTTTAACATCTATTATGCAAACGAGATTTAAACTCGAGGCTACGTACCCCTGTGTTAGGCTTAACCCTGGGCTAAATTAGACTTCTGTTATGCAATCGGGCCCTGTAGTCTAACCGTATTGTAAAATAGATTGCTCGACTTTTAGTAAACAGTGGTCATAGTTACCATTTTCAAGTTATACAACTTACTCTAACAACTCAAGTACAATGTTTTGCATCAATCCTTTACTCTAGAGAACTGTTGGGCAATTCTTGAATCATTTACCCAATTTAAATCGGTCAGGGTTTTTTTTTTTTACCACAACTGAGACCATGATAGACAAAATAAACAAATGCATCAAACTTCAGCAGGGAAGTAGATTACATCTGACATATTGGGGTTTAGATTTGAAATATTATCAGTCACAAAAGTAACCTCATACCTAATTTTCTGTATGAAGGGGAACTGATGTAAGGAAGAAAAAGTATGAGCAAATGAAGCTGAGATAGAGGGGAAGGAAATAATCTTGAAAAAACCTAAATTTCTCATTAACAACTAACCAGATCATTTTGCCACAGACACCAAGGAGGGCATAACGTTCTGGGCCTAAAAGCTTCCTTTCAAAAACTAAAGGTAAAACAAATCCAATACGAAAATTTAAGTAACTTAGACAATTTTGTGACAGTTCAAAATATTTGAGTGGGAGATAACATTCTTTCCATTTTTAAAATCTTTTAAATAGAAAGACTTTTAAATCCACTTGCACTAACTCAAGTTTTGAATCTGTGCAGACTCAGATCTTGATTTATAATTTCTGCAAAAGCAGTGTCTTGTATTTTGCCCTTAACTAACATTACCAAATGACAAAATTTTAGACTAGTCCTAACTGAAAACAATTGCAGACGACAAAATAAATGTAAATGAACAAATGAAATTTGTTTGGGAAAAGTAGAAAACACAGTTGGAAAAGGAGAAAATGCTGGTTACCAGCACTTTCTCCTTTTCCCACTATTTTTCCAAACACATCTTTCTCAGGGTCATTAAAAGTCAGGACTGTGTGGTAATGGGCTAAAATGGGAAGATTTAACCCTTTATTAAAGGCCCAATAGCAGCCACAAAGACAATGCAGGTGTTAAAATGCATTTGCATTTAATTCATACCATTAACATATGGAAAATATTGTGAAAATGACAATGTGTTATTGTGTGGTCGGTCCTTTTATTAGTTGCTGGCAGAAAAATGAATTTTAAAATGAGGCAAAAAAGAAACAAGAGACAGAGGGACCTGGCAAGTTTTAACCCAGTTTTGAAATTAATTTCTCTGCCAGCGACCAACACAAATTGGACTGACCAACAGTCATCTTCACAATAATTTCCATGCTTTTAAATGATAATGATTTAAAATTTAAATGCCTTTAAGCATGTGCTTTGTGTACTTATGGCAGCTATTGTTACTTTAAACAACCCCAAGTTTTAACTATCTTGAGAAAGCTTTTGTAAGAATTGTAGGAAAAAGAGAAAATGATGGGAACCAGCACTTTCTTTTTTCCAGTGATGTTTCTACCCTTTAACCCTTTACCGCACAATGCCGCATTTTAACGACCCTGGAAATGAGGCCTTTTTAAAACATTGTGGGAAAAGGACAAAATACTGGTAACCAGCATTTTCTCCTTTTCCCACAATGTTTTCTACTCTAGCAAAGAAAAATTGCACCATTTGAGCCACATTGAAATTGTCGTCTGCAAATGCTTTCAATTTGGACAAGGCTAAAATTTTTTTGTCTGGTAAAGGGCTAAAAGGCAAATCCCACCATATCAGCCAATTGCTTAAAGGTACAGTAGTGGCCAAAAGTAAACAACTAAACAACTTGTGAGTCAAAAAGCAGACAAATTCAATTCACACCATTTAAAAGTATGGATGTAATTATTGTGTCTGATAATGTGTTACGGTACAATCTGTCAAAGTTCCAACTGCTGGCAGAAAAATGTATAGTAAAACTAAAACAAAAGTTGCCAATATCGGTTCTTGTTTACATTTTTCTGCCAGCATCTGGAACTTTGACAGGTGATGGTGACACATATTGTCAGACATATACCAATATCCATGCTTTGAAGTTTTGTTCATTGTGATCATTCTTTTTTTTTTTCATATTATCTGCTGTGCTTTTCAAAAAGGTGATCAGTATGAAGGAAAAGGAAAACAAAGTAACCAATTATCTCAGCTATCTTAGTGTTACTAGGCACCACTCTACTTCATTACATTCTATAGCACTTCACCAATCTACTTCATTACATTCTATAGTACTTCTAGGCTCATTCACTTGGTTCCTCATTATGCATCATCAAACCCTAACATTGCAAAATCAAAAGCAATAGTAATTTTCGGTCTGTGAAAATAAGAACAAATTACTGACATCTAAACGCTTTTTAGAAAAAATTATCTAAAAAAAATATACCTCGGGTACTGTAGAATTTCAATATCGAACTGCATGCAGACTGTTCTTCTTGATATAAAGAACATTTCAGGGGTATTTTTCTTTTCCTCATTGGCTGTTCATGAAAAGGTTTCACAAACTATTTGAATCCTTATGAATAGTAAGTCACTGCAAACATTCACTTTTGAGACAAACTTTGTGGGAGAAGTGCCAAACTAGGCTTATAGAGCAAAATAAGAAATAAAATACCTTTACTTAAGAATAAACATACCAGCAGTGAGCACAAAGATTAATCATTCTAAAGAATTTGAATATCACAAACAGATCACAGCAAATATCCATAATGACAAACTTTCATAAAATGACTTGTATTACGTTTCATTAACCTTCACATACTGCATGAATATTAATGCGACAAAATGCATAGACCATAGGGAAAACTTTTTACCTCAAAAATGTACTGCAGAATGTGTTATATTTATGATACCTTACTTTCTTATTCAAATTCAGTCCTTAAGTCTAACAATAAGCATTACTGTATAAATTATATCTTTCGTTCTCAAAATAACTTGGTAATGTAATCTTATGGCTGACAGATCTGTAAACTAACATTATAACTACGCTTTAAAGGCATCAGTATCTTGTAAGAAAGTTTTAATCAGTTTCTTATTTAACTCTTTACCAAACGGCAAAATTTTAGACTGGTCCAAATTGAAAACATTTACAGATGCCAAAATAAATGTAACCAAAAAATTGAAATTTGTTTTGGGTAGGGTTAAAAACATTGTGGGAAAAGGAGAAAATGCTGGTTACCAGCATTTTCTCCCTTTCCCTCAATGTTTTCAAAAGGCTTCTTCCTCGGGGTCGTTAAAACTCGGGATTGTGTGGTAAAGGGTTAACTACCACACAATGACGAGTTTTGATGCTTCTGGGAAATTTGACTTTTGAAAACATCATAGGAAAAGGAAAAAATGCTGATAACCAACATTTTCTCCTTTTCCCACATTTCTCCTTTTCCCACAATGTTTTCTAACTTTTCATAATCAAATCCTATCATTTGAGCCACATTTAGTTTGTCATCTGCAAATGCTTTGATTTTGAGCCAGTCTAACATTTTGTCATCTGGTAAAAAGTTAGAGGTGGAAAATAGATGACTCTTTACCAAAATACATATTGTAGACTTGTCTAATTTGAAGGCATCTGCAGAGAACAAATGTGACACAAACACTGAAATTCGCCTTTAGAAGGTTAGAAAACACTGTGAGAAAAGAAGAAAATGTTGGTTACCAGCATTTTCTCCTTTTCCCACTTTCTTTTTTCAAAGGCCCTCTCTTTCAGGGTTGTTAATACTTAGGGTTGTGTGATAAGGGGTTAAAATGGTGACGATAAAAGAGATTTTGTAGACTAGCTAGGGAGATATTTACATACAGAATGACATAATGATAGGGACTCTTCACAACTTCACCCCCATAAAGCCAAAATCGATACAATAAAACCCAAACATAGCAAAGACGAAACTACTGCTATATGTTATCTCCATACACTTTTTAACTGACTTAAGTATTTACCAAATGACAAAACTGTGAACCAATCAAGATTTAGCAAATTTGCTGACAACAATAAAAATGTGGCTCAATTAAGTGATGTAATTTGTTTTTTGATTGGTTCAAAAACATTGAGGCAAAAAGAGAAAATGTTGGTTTCCAGCATTTCCTCCTTTTCCCACTATGGTTTAAAAGATTCTTTTTTGTTTCAGGCAATAAAAACTCTGACATTTTTGTACAGGGTTAAGTTGTAACCAGACCACAAAATTTTAGACTCATCTGTACTCAAAGCATTATGGAGACAACAAATTACTGCTCAAATCATAGTATTTGTCCTTGAAATGGTTGAACATTGCGGGAAAAAGTACAGGAGCCTGGAAAACGTATTTTGTGTAAAATTCTTTTGTGATTATTTGGGTCATGTAATTGGTCATCAATATTTATTGGGAAGTACAATTTATTGCACTAGTACTTCAGCATGTACATAAAAAATTTAAAAGAGCCAAGCCCAGGTAACGCAGTCGATAGCATACAGGACTTAAGAACAGAGACGTTGGTTTAAATCCCCAGCTGGGCCAATTTCTTTCCAAGGATTGATGATAGTCAATGTGAATGGATTCATTCCTCTCTCACTGCTTATCATTGTTCTGACAATGGTTATATGGGAAATCAGCCAGTGGCTTGGGAAGAATACTGCGCAAAGTACTGGTAACAGAAACTCCTGGAAAGCATGGATAGGTGCACTGGCTACTGCGATATAAATAAAATAATGCTGAAAACAGTGTTAGACACCATACAATTCATCAATTAATCAACAATGTAGAAGAACCAGTTGTGACACTTGGTGCCAAATTATAGCACACCAGAATCAGTTGCACCATGCTCTGGTATCCAGCATCACCACTGAGATAAGAGGGGCAAGCCGGCAAAAGCTTACAGGTGGTTATCACAATGGTTATTACAGACCAAGCATTTATTGCCTGTTTCATGACCTTACATAAATGGTTGCGGCTGCATTATTAATGAGCTTAGTATTGATTAGTTTTGTAAACTGACAGAAGATTTAAGATCAAATGCAGAGATTTGCTAATGAAAAAAGTGGTACAGACTCTTTCTAAACTGGCTGTTAACACTTTACCACACAATCCCGGATTTTAACGATCCTGAAGAATAGGGCTTTTGAAAACATTGTGGAAAAAGGAGAAAATGCTGGAAAACAGCATTTTCTCTTTTTCCAAACATGTTTTCTACCCTACCAAATACAAAATCCTCATTTGAACTACATTTAAATTGTCTGCAAATTCTTTCAATTTGGTCGGTCCAAAATTTTGTCGTTTGGTAAAGAGTTAAACCGAATGCGAGATTATGGGCTGTTTAACAGTTTACCAAACAACAAAATTTTATAAATATCTATATTGAGGACATTTGCAGATATCAATAGGAAAAGTACATGTACCGTAGATACATTGTAAGGTTCAGATAATAGAATTTACCTTTTCGAAGAGAAGAAAACATTTTTGGAAAAGGAGAAAAAGTTGTTTTTTTTTTCCTATTTTATTTTCAAAAGCTTCTTTTAAAAAAGCACATTTTTTTGTTGAGGACAGTTTCTCCAAATGTACCTCTGTAATCCTTTACCAGATGACAAAATTTTTAACTCATCCAAAATGAAAGCATTTGCAGATGACAAATCAAATGTGACTTGGATTGAGGGATGTGTCTATGATAGGTTAGAAAACATTGTGGGAAAAGGAGAAAATGCTGGTTACCAGCATTTTCTCCTTTTCCCACAATGTTTTCAAGGGGCCTCTTATCCAGGATTGTTAAAAGTCGGGATTGTGTGGTAAAGGGTTAATCCTCAGAGATATTATGGCATGGTCAACTCTTAACCAGATAACAAAATGCTACACTTGTATGATTTTGAAAGTATGTTGCATGTGACAAATTAAATCTGGCTAACAAGACGTCAACTGTCTTGAAAAGACTTGAAAACATTGTTGGCAATAGTATAAAATGCTAGAACCCCCTTTTGAGCTGACCAAATTGGAAGCATTTGGAGATGACAAATAAAACGTTGCAAAAATAATGATTTCTGTCTGTGATAGGGTAGGAAAAATTGTGGGAAAAAGGAGAAAATGCTGGTTACCAGCATTTTCTTCTTTTCCCACAATGTATTCATAAGCCTTGTCTTTCAGTGTCGTTAAAAGTCTGTATTGTGTGGTAAAGGATTCAGGCTCAAAAGATTTAAGAACTTTAAGAACTGCATGGTTGCTTCATGGACTGAGTAAATCTGACGACTGCATAGACTATGCAGTCAGATATTGGATGTGAGATCATCATGCCATAAAAACTTTGCCTTTGCATCACTTGCGTCTTTTGCTCTGAAAATGCATCCTAGTGTTTGAAAGAATCTTTCGATGTAAAGAATTTGCATACACAACAGAATGAATAATTTCTCTGATTATAAATTATTGTACAAAACTGTGAAAAATCACTTCTATTTGAACAATTGACAGCCTCATAAACTGTTATATCACTGGGTTAAGTACACTACCTGCAACTCTTTATCTTTTTCTTTCTTTCCAGTATCAGAGAAACTGTCTTTTTTTTTTCCAGATGACAAAAAAAATTAAACCCTTTACCAAACAATAAGTCTTAATGGCCCTCAGTAACAAGGCTTTTGAAAACGCTATGGGAAAAAGAGAACATGCTGGTATCCAGCATTTACCGTACTCCTTTCCGCCAAAGTTTTCATCCCCTTCAAAGACAAATTCTATCATTTGAGTCACAATTCTAACCCTTTACCACACAGTCCAGAGTTTTAACAACCCTGGGGAAGAAATCTTTTAAAAACATAGTGAGAAAAGAAAAAAAAGCTGGTAACCAGCATTTTCTCCATTTTCCACAATGTTTTCTGTCCTATCAGAGAACTTAAGCTTATTTTTATTAATTCTGAATGTGTCTTCTGCTGCCTCGAATTTAGGAGAGGCTAAAATTTGTCATTTGGGAAAGGGCTGAATTGTCCTCTACAAATGATTTCAGTTTGAGCATGTCTACAATCTTGCAATGAGTTATGGTATGGATGCAAATTCAGATTGATTGATTGATTAATTGGTGTTTTATGCTGCTTTCAACATTATTTCAGTCATATCACAGCAACAGTTCACATATTCATGTATCTCTTGGGTTCCACAGTACTAGGCTAGGGCTCAGAAGTGTCTTGCCCAAGGACACTCCTATAAAGGATCAAGTGGATCCAGTGAAGCTCAAACCCAGGCCTCCAAGTCATGTGTCCTACATATTACCACTGATTCAGATGTTTACCTATATATATGCTTTGTATCAAAGCAAGGTTTATTTTGTCAATCCTACCCTTTGCTGGACTCTCAAAGATGTCACAATATAACATCAAGGGTATTAAAAGTATTTTCTAAATTGCTAAATTACAGCAAGAAATTATGCATGCCAGATTAAAATCCTATTAACTTTTCAGCTTTTTTTGCACCTAAATTTTCTTTCCTCCCAGCAGTAAGTGGCTGAGCATATTAGATCAACTCTTTACAACAGGAGAAAGAGGGAGATTTGTCCGAATTGACAGCATTTGCAGTTGGAATTAAATGTGGCTCAAATGATAGGATTTGTCTCTGATAGGATAGAAAACACTGTGGGGAAAGGACAAAATGCTGGTACCAGCATTAGCATTTTCTTCTTTTCCCACAAAGTTTTCAGAAGCTTTCACTGTCACGGTTGTTAAAACTCGGGATTGTGTGGTAAAGGGTTAACAATATTAACCCTTTATCAAACAATTACATTTTGCAGCAACCCTAAAATAAAGAATAATGCTATTAAAAACATTGTGGGCAAAGAAAAGAAGTTGGTGAACAGCATTTTCTCCTTACCCCTCAATGTTGTCTTTTCTATCTTAAATAATTCCCATGATTTTAGCCATATTTAATCTGTCATCTCATTTGTTTTCAAAAGCATTCTTCGTTAGGGTTGGTAAAACATGCAATTATTTGGTAAAGACATATTTCTTATCTGTTACCAAACTTGTTGAAAGAAAAACCTTACATATTTTGGCAAATACATTCCTGCTATGTTCCTCATTCCTGTAGATTTGCCCACTTTAGTATATCACAAACTTTTCACTCTTTTGCAATATATAGTGTTCAATCAAAAACAAAGCCTCAAACGATTTCACTATGCACATTGTGCCCTGATTCCTCCCATTTATCACAAAAACAATGAACAACAATGAGTCAATCATTTAAGGCACAATTACACCCAAACAGTAAAAATATTTTAATGCTTTACAAGATGACAAAATTTTTGGCATGTGCAAACTGAAATCGGTTGTAGTTGAAAAATTCAAATGTGGCTTGAGTAATGGTATTTATCTTCACAAGTTAGAACACATTGTGGGAAAAGGAGAAAATGATGTTTAACAGCATTTTCTTGTTTTCCTGCAATGTTTTCTAAAGTCTTCTTATGATTGTTTGGTAAAGGGATTAGTACTTCAAAATGTACTTCCCCCAAAATTACACAATAATACTGTATGTTATCTGACACCCAAACATTGTAAATAGAAACAAAGACAGCAGATACAATTGTCATTTGACTTAGGATGTTACATGGCCAAACACCATAAAAATTTTGATGCCCAAGCCTAATAGCTTATCAAAGCATTGAGTGAAAAGAAACTATTGCTTGTTATCAGTGGCTGGTCCTTTTCACACACTATTTTCTGTATCATATGAAAGAATTATTTCCCTTCCTAAATTGAAAACAGTTGCAGACAACAAACTAAATGTTGCACCAATTTGGAAAAAATTTTCTATGTAAGGGTAGAAAACATTGTGGAAAAAGGAGAAAATGATGGGCACTTTACTACAATCATGGTGCTTAAATTCTTCCCAGTATGCACTGTGTTTCTTGTGCCTGTCAACCGCATGTTGTTTATTGGTGATCAGCAATATAAAACTCTCTTTGAATTTGCCTTCATTTTGATCTTTCATTCACACCAGCACCAAACTGTGCATTTCTGACATCTCAAAGATACAATGGACAAATTGCTTCTGGTACAGGATAATTGAACCTTATCCTGAAGCACTGCAGGCAAATAGCTTAAACTCATTTTTAGAAGACAAAATTTTAGACCTGTCCAAGTCAAAAGAAATTGCAGAAGACAATCTAAATGTGGCTTAAATGATGGGGTTTACCTATGATAGGTAGAAAACATTGTGGGAAAAGGAAAAAATCATGTTAGCAGCATTTTCTCCTCTCGCAAAATGTTTCCAAAAGCCCTCTAGCTTCAGGTAATTAAAATACTGTGTTGTTTGATAAAGGGTTAATTGATAAAGGGTTAAGTCTGATTAGAAGAAGAAGAAGAAGAAAGAGGAGCACAAAGCAAAGAGGATACTACATTTGACCAAGGTTTGGTATAATAATATGCCTTTGTGCATTTCCGCTTAAACATACGGTGTCTACACTCCTTCAAAAAGACTGCGGACCAAACAGTCTTAAAAATTGTAGCATTTCATAACTGTAGCTCAGACACTGTGTGGTTAAACGTCAGTTTCTGTATAAATGCAAGTCTTTCAAAATTTAAAGTAGATGCCCAAGAACACATCACGGTTGCTGTAGCATCACTACTTATTGCTTGGCAGATGCTGAGAGGATGTATAAACACACTAAATCTCATGCGTGTGCGAAGGTTGTTGCAGAAACACAGTGTACATAGGAAAATGCAGGGTACAGGACCTTGGCATTAGATATGACTGAAATTTAAATATTCTAAAAAAAGAAAGTAATGTCAATCCTAATATGAACATAAGCCATTTCCAAATGATTGATTGATTGGATGGTGTTTAACACCCCTTTCAACATTATTTCAGTTATATCCCTGCAGCCAGTGCACCTATTGATGCTCTCCTGGAGTTTCTTTTACCAGTACCGTGCAAAATATTTTTTCCCAGCCACTGGCTGCTTTCCCACATAACCATTGCCGAAATAATGGTCAGCAGTAAGAGAAGAATGAATCCTGTCATAATGACTATTATCAACCCTCGGAAAGAAATTGGCCGAGCTGGGGATCAAACCAGCGGCCTCCTATTCTCAAGTCTTGTATACCACCGACTGAGCTATTGGGGCTTGGCCCATTTCCAAATAAAGGTTATTTGAAGGGCAATGAGGACACTGGTCAAGTGTGACAGGGTGTCACAGGTATGTACACGTATTTACAAATGTTCAATTAGCTTGTATAACAAAAGGTTCAACTTCAGATAGACCAGAGGCCAACTTGGGAATTTGAAATTATAACCCCTCCCAAAAAGTCCTATGGATCCACTAAAGCTAAAGAAGCTCAGCCACAGAATGCTTGGCCACTGACGTGTCAATGTGGCAGGTAAAACATGAATCACCAAGAAATATCAACCCAGATCATTCTGTCAATAGTTCATTGAATGTTTCTGATTAAACATAGGAAACAGACCCTCACTTCACCAGTGGTAAACTATCCCTAACAAGGGTTATTTCATACAAAGAGGAATCAAATTTCATTGACTAAACATGTTTAGTCACAACAAAAACAATGTAATAATGTAATCTGTGTGAACAATCATTTTATCTTTTACAACCATCTACCAGAACATAGTTTGTTGTGCAGGGTAATCTTTCAAATTCCATAATCTGCCGAGTTAACAACATTGTATAAAGCTATCACAAAATAAATTTTGTTAGTTTATTGATATCAGAAGAGAAATTTTATGAAAAACCACCAAACCTTTATTAAACATCCCATGTTTGGACAGCACTGGGGAAATACTGAGACTTTACAAAAACATCAACAGAAAAGGAGAAAATACTGTAACCAGCATTTACTATTTTCCCATAATGTTTACTACCTATCTGAAGAGAAATTCAATCATTTTAGCAGCATTCAATTTATTTTCTGCAAACGCCTTTAATCCCGTAAAGGGTAAAATTTTGCTGTATGGTAGAGTTACCAATAATAGAGAAGAGAGTTTGGGCGAAATGATCAAGCCATGGTCTATGGCACCATGGACAGATACAGAGTATCATATGCTTCGAAAATGGGGAAAAGGGAGAATGACAAAATAAAACTTTTTTAGAAATGCCAACATAAATACTAACAAGTGTGACAAAAAATGTTAACAAAAGATTTCACTATTCTGTTATTGCTTTTTGTTGTACAAGATTTTCATACTAGGGTTTCAAGTGTCAAAATGATTACTGTCAACAACTGGCCTGGAAAAGGAAAACCTCTTTCTGTTTACATAATAAATTTACTACAAAAATCCCTGAATACCTTTCACAACTAGAGTAAAGCATGAAGTCAGGCAAGATCAAGATCAGATGGCATAAAACATGCAGTAGATCTTTGATCTGCACAGTCCATTTTGCAAAGACATTCTGGGCAAAAACAACTGAAATTGCTATTATTTGAGTCTTATTTACAGAATGAAAATGTGTATCTGGTTTATTTGATGCTCAAAGGATTTAAACAAACAGATTAAATCATCAATGTAACAGAATACATAAGTATATTCAGTATGCTTTTTGACCATTCATAATGTAACCCTATCTTGATACCACAGCCCCTTTTCACCAGCCATTCTTAGTCTCATTCTTATTCTTGATTTTGAAAGTAACACAACTTCTGACTTGCTAAACCATTTGGTTTAGCCAATCAAAAGTTGCATTACTTTCAAATGTAGAAAATCCTTGAGAATATGACTAAGAATGCTCTTACGGTTAATGAATGGGGACCTGATTATTAAATCAACCTTTTTTCTCCCAAACTGAATAGAATAGAAACCAACATTGTAATAATTTGGTTATGTGGGAAAGCAGCCAGTGGCTTGGAAAGAATATTGTGGGAAGTACTGGTACAAGAAACTCCAGGAAAGCATGGATAGGTGCACTGGCCAATGCGATGTAATTGAAATAATGCTGAAAATGGCATTAAACTGTATACAATCAATCAATAAAACATTGCAAAAATCAGTTATCATAATTATTATAAAATAATTTTTTATTCAAAGAAAATCTCTGCCCTGTCTGTAGCCTTTTATCCGTAACAAGTTGTCCTGCAAAGTTCAGTTGGCTATGGGCTGTGGGTTTGTACTCCTGGGTCTATAATCACCAACCTATAGATCTTTCTTAGTCTAGTTATAGATTTAGAAAGTAACACAGCAGCTTCTGACTGGCTAAAACATTTTGTTTAGCCTATCAGAAATTCGGTTTCTTCCAAATTTAGAAAAGTTCTTGAGAATAAAACTAGGAATGTTCTTAAAAATGGTTGGTGAATACAGGCCCAGGAAGTTTGAATGTCAACTGCAGTGCTGATTGTCGTCAGAGCAAGAAAAGTGCTATGGTTCTGTCACCTTGTTTACAAATAACTGGTCTCTTTACCCGATGACACACTTGTAAACTCTTCCTGATCAAAAGCATTGGCAGACGACAAATTGAATGTGGCCCAAATGAGATCTGTCTGTAAATGAAGGAGCAGAAAATGGTTGGAAATGCAGAAAATGCTGGTAATGGTCTTTACTGTGTGACAGAAACCATATTATTTCTGATAACAAGTTTGTCTAACAACACTTAGAAACAAGAGGGCCAAGATGGCCCTGGATCGCTCACCTGAGTCAATAGGCCAAACATTCTGACCAAATTTCACAAGTATCTGACTGAAAATGTGGCCTCTATAGCGTACACAAGGTTTTTCGAAGATTTGACCTAGTGACCTAGTTTTTGACCCCACATGACCCAATTTCGAACTCGTGTGAGATTTTATCAAGCCAAACATTCTGACCAAGTTTCATAAGTATTTGACTGAAAATGTGGCCTCTAGAGCGTACACAAGGTTTTTCGAAGATCTGACCTAATGACCTAGTTTTTGACCCCACATGACCCAATTTCAAAGTCCTCCGAGATTTTATCAAGACAAACATTCTGACCAAATTTGACAAATATCTCACTGAAAATGTGGCCTCTAGAGCACACACAAGGTTTTTCAAAGATTTGACCTAGTGACCTAGTTTTTGACCCCACATGACCGAATTTCGAACTTGTCTGAGATTTTATCAAGACAAACATTCTGACCAAGTTTCATAAGTATTTGACTGAAAATGTGGCCTCTAGAGCGTACACAAGGTAAAAAGTTGACAACGGACGACGCACGACGGACACAGCACGATCACAATAGCTCACCATGAGCACTTCATGCTCAGGTGAGCTAAAAAAGGTATGTAAGGCAGGCCAATTACTTCATAACAGGAAAGCCATTAGATGTCAATCATGAAGTAGTAGCTGGCCTTTAAAGTCCAAAAATTGTAATAAAATACCTTTAGATGACATATTCAAATCTCATTTATGGGCTCCCACACATTTAAAGCCGAATTAGGTCAACTCATAACTATGCCAAAATTTTACAAGGAATCCAAGTTTTAACGATCCTGGGATAGAACAGTTTCGCAAGCATTGTGAGAAGAGGTAAAAATACTGGATAAAAGTACTTTCCCCTTTCCCACAATATTTTCTACACTTTCAAAGAAAAATTGCATCATTTGAGTAACATTACCTTGCAGTGTGCAAATACTTTGAATTTGGATAAGTATAAAATTTTTGTTGTCTGGCAGAGTTAGAAAGCAGATAATAGATTTTTGTAACTCTTTACCACATAACAAAATTTTAGGCTTGTCCAAATTGAAAGCATTTGCAGACCATATATTAAATATGCTCTAATGATGGAATCTGCCTTTGGAAAAGTAGAAAACATTGTGGAAAAAGGATAAAATGCTGGTCACTATTTTCTCCTTCAACCACAATGTTTTCAAAGCCTTCCTCCCTGGGATCATCAAAACCCAGAATCCAGTGTTTCCGTTTGAATAAAATTTTACAGAGTCCATGTGACCCAGTGCAACTGCAAAAGTTGAGTCCTATTGCGATCCTTCTGAGTACCATTTTTGCTTGCATAAATCGTCTGTTTATTTAGGCCAAATATGGTTAATGGACGAAAAGAAGAAGCTATTTCTAATGACTTCTTCATGGAACCTTTCACAGATTTAATGTGTTGTGCTCAGGTAACCAGCACAATGTTTTCTACCCTTTCTAAAGTATATTGAATCACTAGAGATGCAATTTTGCTTTTTCATCTGCAAATTCTTTCCATTAGGAATAGTCTAAAATTTTGCTGTGGTAAAAGCATTAAAATTCTTTCGTTGAAAGAGAAAAATATAGCAATTATTTATTATCTGCCTAATCTTTGATCCATAATAACTGGGTAACATTCATTTTAAACTCTATCATCAAGGATACATGATGAAATTTACGAAATTTAAATGACATAAAGATTTGTATTAGAGAAATTCAATACGCAGCTGGTGGCCTGTCTGCAAAAAAAGTGGTGGGGCTAATTAATAAAAGGGAGTACAATTACTTATTGACATTATATGACACTTCTAAGACAGCTGAGTGACAGGTTAAATGACCAATGACACAACTACTGTCAAAACTGGCTTTATAGATCGAGACACATTTATGTACACCCTTCTGCAACTCTAACCATTTAATCAGGTCGATTAGCTAAAGTTGTAGGTTGCGAGACAAATCTCGGGACATCTTAGGGTATGGGTTTACCTACAGCCTTTCTGATGAAATGTTTAAACCAGGTCCCATGTGACAGTGCTATACACTGTTCATGTTACATACTGTAGCCAGGCTTAACTTAGGATGAGTTTCATCCTGTATCTTGCACTATCGCTTGCAACATAAGAAACAGCAACCAGGAGTGATAATAAATGGAAAATCAATCAATCTAACCGTTTTATAATTTTATGTTATATCATGCTCCAGTAGTTTTTAATCATCCTCGTTATCTGGTGTTCTTCATTTTGTTGACTACAATCATTGCTGATGATTACTGTAGTTACCAAAATGATATGTACCAGGAGAACAAGGATATTCTTCAATATATGGAAAAATAAAACATCATAAAATTTTATTGTGAGGTTTCTACAGACTTCAAGAAGATTTAGTTTCTGGATTTTATGGCATTCATTCCATCAGAGGAAAATACCCATTGTGAATAACCCCTCATCAAACAATCCTGTGTATAAATGACCCTGTGGAAAAGGGCTTCTGAAATCATTCTTGAGAGAGTAATTGCTGCCTACCAGCATTTTCACCTGTTAAGGAAAAGGCCTTTTGAAAACATTGTGGGAAAAGGAGAAAATGCTTGTAACCAGGATTTTCTCCTTTTTCTGCAATGTTTTATACCCTTCCAAAAGTAAATTTTTATTTTTGAGTCACATTTATTTTTTCTGTCTGCAAAAGCTTTCAATATTCGGACAAGTCAATTGGTAAAGGATTAATGTCACCTGCTTTGGACAGGTCTAAAATTTTCTCGTTTGGAAAAGAGTGAAAGATACATCTTTACTTGTTTTCAGTGAGTTTTTAACCAATTTCACCTTTTTTTTTATCCAAATATGGTCATTCTTATTGCTTTATGCCAAATGTTGTCCCTGACAGACAGTTGCAAGGTTGCATAGATTAAGACTGATAGAAAATGCATTTCATTTTCTGGAGGCCATCAAAGAAATCACTGTTGTAACGTTTCCAATTTTAAATCGAACTTTCTTCATAATTTTCTGTGGATTTTCGAAATTAGTAGGCCTGTTAGATTCTGGATTAACTTGCATGAGATGAAACCATAGACATAAGACTACAGGGCATATCGAATTCATTGCCCTTGAATATTTTAGAGGTGAACAAAAGCCTAACCTTGTTTAATTTATTCAATGAAATCTGCTTTCAAGAACTCTGAACAACATCATTTTCAATGTTGGAAAGGAAATTCCATTTTCTTTGGATCAGACACTGTCTTAGTTTACAGCTTCACATTTTCTTCTATCATTATCTAAATGACACTGTATGGTAAACTAGACCAAATTTCATACCCCAAGATATAATATTCCTCAAGATATAAATGTGATAAGGTGAACACATATTCTCAACATGTAAGTATCAACTCTTTACTAAAGGACAAAATGTTAGACTCAACAAAATAGGGAGCTTTTGCAGATGATAAATTTTAAGTAAATCTCAATGATGAAGTTTGTCTAAAAGGTAAGAAAAGATTGTGGGTAAAGGAGAAAATGCTAGCTACCAGCATTTTCTACTTTTTCAAAAATATTTTCAAAAGCTGTCTTTCTCAGGGTTCTTAAAACACAGGATTGTCTGGTAAAGGGTAAATGTCAATAGTATAATAATATTTGAATGACAGAATTTCATAATGACACTGACTGTATGTGTTCACTTCTTCCATTATTCTTTAATAATCAATTTTTCAATCTCATTAATTGATTTCTAGGTCTATTCTTGACTCCTATATCATGTATCATAATGCCCTCAGAGTGAAAATGTTCTGAACTCACTGACAAAGTGCAAAATTTTAGACTTTTCCATGTTGAAAGTATTTATAGACAACAAACTAAATGTGCCACAACTGATAAAAAAGCTCCTGTAAACCTTGGAAAATATTTTTAAAAAAGGAATTTATCCTTTTGAAGTTTTCCTTATCCACAGTGTTTTCAAAAGCCTTCTTCATAGGGTAGTTTTCATTATCCACAGTGTTTTCAAAAGCCTTCTTCATAGGGAAGTTAAAATGCGCGTTTATTAGAATTGGAAAGGGTAAATATGTGATGTATGTCTGCAACATACCAAAATTACAATGATAAATATTTTTACAATGGTTTTGAACTGTAAAAAAATGAACGACATCCAAACCTATATCTAATTAATATACATCACTATAAATCAAATGATAATGAGACTGTAAAACACAGTGACAGTAGTTTCAACTATAATCATCATTATTTATGAGTTGTTGTTAAATTTCTATTATATTCATATGTAAAGGTAAAAAGGATATTATTTCTTTAATCCTTTCCCATAAATCCATTAATGACCCTAAGAAAGAAGGCTTTTTGAAAACATTGTGTGAAAAGGAGAAAATGCAGGTAACCAGCATTTTCTCCTTTTCCCACAAGATTTTGTGTGCTATCAAAAACAAATCTGGTCATTTGAGCAACCTCTGATTTGTCGTCTGTAAATGCTTTCAATTTGGACAAGTCTAAAATTTTGTCATTTGGTAAAGGGTTAATTAACACAGTTAATGATTGATGCAGAATTTGCTAAGCAGGTACAGGGTAATTTTGCTGAAACTGCATCTGATCTTGGTTCTGACTGGCTGTAAGAGGTAGAAAGTAAAATGGCCTTACTTGGCCACTGCTGGAGATTTAAAGAAGGACTGCAGTAGCAATATCACCAGAACTAACATAGAATGGCTGCCAAACATACCACAGATCAAAGCACAAAAGCTTAGCTTTTGCAATACTTTTGCAAAGCAAATAAGTTGGACCTCCATTATTGACAAAAGTAATCTATGACAATTGCCTATTCATTGACCTTAACTTGTTACAATCCCATTATGTTGTATTGGAACTTTCAGCGATGACAAACAGAAACTAATTTGTCTCAGTTCATTACTGCCACATAATATCTTTTAAGAGCTTGGATATTACCGAAATAATAGTGACCTTTACCCTAGCCAACAAATGAAATTTGTGACCTTATCTGCACAAAAAGATTTATCAATAAGTCAATCTTCAAAAACCTAGTATGCTGCTGAAGTTGTTACAGATTCTGTTGCTTCGATTTTCATGTGTCCTTGACCTGTTCCTAATGCATATCATTTGGGTAAAAAATTTGATCCACCATCATGTGAAATTTTACAAATCTTGTTCACAGGCTATTGCACTTATTTCAGATTCTTTTTTTTTTTGTATCAATGACCTTGATTCAGCTGTGTACAAATTCTGAATGTCAAGATACTTATCTCATAAACAGCTGAAGTTATTGTATATTCAGATTTGCCAATTTTTAGAGAAAAATAGCCTTGACCTTATTATCAAACTGAAGGTTTTAGTTCTAGTTAACAGCATCTTCTTTTTGTCATATATCCTGCAGTAAAGTTTCAAGTAATTGCCCCCTTATTGTTTTTTTTTTTATGCTGATCAGGTCCTTGATTAAGAAGGACTTGCATGTGGCTGAAGATTAGACCAAAGGACCTGCAGACAGATACAAAGCAAACTTTTAGTCATTTCCTATGGATGGGGACTATGAAAAATGCCCCCCCTACTGCCACATTGATACAGGAAGTGGCACAATTCATAAACTGATAGTTGACCTTTCACGGATTAACCTTAAAATCGATAGGGATCATTTACACTCCAAGATGAATATCTGGACAGAATTTGAAGGACCTAGGTCAATTCTGTGTCTAGTTATCATCTGGACAAGGTTTGGTCTATATATCATTAAGTTGAAGGCCACTGTGACCTTGACCTTTGATGGATTAATCTCAAAATCTATAGGGATCATCATTTACGCTCCAAGACAAATGTCTGTGCCAAATTTGACGAACCTAGGTCAATTCTGTGTCTAGTTATCATCCAGACAAGGTTTGGTCTATATATCAACATGTTGACGGTCACCGTGACCTTGACATTTGACCGACTGACCTCAAAATCAAAAGGGATCATCTACACTCTGAGACGAATGTCTGTGCCAAATTTGGTGAACTTAGGTCAATTCTGTATCTAGTTATCATCCAGACAAGGTTTGGTCTATATATCAACATGTTGACGGTCACTGTGACCTTGACATTTGACCAATTGACCTCAAAATCAATAGGGATCATCTACACTCTCAGACGATTGTCTGTGCCAAATTCGACAAACCTAGGTCAATTCTGCGTCTAGTTATTATCCGGACAAGGTAAGGTCTACCGACCGACCGACCAACCGACAGACTGACTGACTGACCGACATGTGCCCCCCTTCGTTGAAAGGGGGCATAATTAATTCACTGCCATGCATGCTAGTTTTTAAACATACCACCAATTACAACAAAGAAAAAGAAAATGCATTTTTCTGAATGATACGAAAATTTTTGTGGAATAAAAGCAATTGCTTAATATGTTTACATGTAGTTGTACTTTTTCTTCTGTTACCTTTTCAAACAAATCTGTAGTGCAAAGTACGGGGCACCATAGTCAGTAAGATAATAAATTCCAGGTATTGCTTCAAAAGTTTTGGCGTCCTCAAGATAAAGGGACACTGTTACTGTGGACTTTTGTTATAGGGGCAAAAAAAGAAATGATATATGGTTATCAGGTAAACTATTTACGAAATGACAAAATTTTGAATGTGTGCAAATTGAAAGCATTTGCAGATGACAAAATAAAATGTGAATAAAATTGCAGTTTGTTCCAGAAAGGTACAAAAGATTTTTGGAAAAGGAGAAAATGCTGGTGACAGACTTTGAAAAAGTTTTCAAAGGCATTTTTTTCCCCCATGTTCATTAAAACTTGGGATTGTGTGGTAGAGAGTCAACAAGTGAAAGCTTTGTAACATTACCTTGTTATCGATTGCAACTGAATGCAGATTTAACTTTTTAATCCAGATTATTATGCTCTGTAATCCTTTTATCACCACAGGAAAATTTCTGAAATCAATACTGATTTGACAGTACTGCTAGTTTATCATCTTTCATATCTTGATTCACCTGTTTACACTCAGCTGTTATCTCTATGCACTGATTGAGAATGAGTTTTATCAGGACTGACAAACAATAATTCTCCCCAAAATACTGTAAAACAATCTGATATTTACCTATTCATAATCAATAACTGAATCATTTGACAACAATGAATTTTTCAACATTATACCACAAATCTCCTCGGGTATAAATTGTACATAAAGATTGTAACACTTACATGGTTAATAAGGACACAAAACTGACATCATAAAAGTTGTTCACAATACCATAACAACCTGGTAAAACAAAAGAAAGACTACACCTGTTTAAGGTAAGACATTGTAGATAATTTGGTAGATCCCATTACTTCAGTATGACAACACCTAAGGCAGGTGACAGGACTCAAACCATACAAGTATGTACTACTTTTTACGCACCTGCCATAAAAAGCTTTTGAAACATTTTGGGAAAAGGAGGAATTACTTGTGACAAGCAATTCCTATTTTTCCCACAATATCTTTCATATCATCCAAAAAAGGCACTTTTTCTTTGAAATGTTTTTCCATTGATTCACTTGTGACTGTCAGTGGTACAAAAATGTTTAAAGTCAGGGGCAATAACATTCTGTTGCTCTTAATCTCGAAATGTTAAAATCCAACCCTGAAATGAACATATTTTCTCCAGCCTGGGTCCGTATTCACTAAAATTCCTGGAAACATTCTTAGTCTTACTTTCAAGAACATTCTAAAATTTAAAGTAACAGAACTTTTGATTGGGAAGACCATTTGGTTTAGCCGAAGCACATGGCTTGGCCAATCAGAAGATATGTCACTTTCTGAAACTAGAATAAAACTAAGAAAGAAACCAGGAATGGTTGGTGAATACAGGCCCTGGTCTGTAACAACTTGTCATAAATACATGGATCCGTGGAAATCGATATTTGACCAATCAGGTCATCGCATTTATTTGGCCCGATGTACAGCCTTGCTGCCTGCTATTTCGGCTCACAAACAAGCGACTGTTAGTGTTGGATAAATGCGGTATTATGTGTGTTTACAACGCTTGCATTTTAGGAAAAAGTTTAAAAGTTGTGCTTTGCGATCGTGTACGGCTAACGTGAGATATACGAGGAGATGACAAGTTTGCATTATGATTATGATTGATAATGGGACATGAGGAAAGAGTTTCGATCAACGCTCTATTACAGAATGGATTAATTAATGTTAGTTTTTTTTTCTCTCTGAAACTCTCTGAACAAAAACATAAACTGTTTTACAGTGGAAAACAAAGGTAAATTTATATGAAATTCTAATAAAAGAATGTACGTTCACTAAAATAGCTAACCTTGTTTCATAACCTCTGCACATCCCATTAACCCTTGGTCCGTGAAGGATGCTGAATGTGTAGATACAGATCAGAGTGCAAAAAAAAAAAAAAAAAATGCAGTTTATTCTTGGATTCAAACCATCTGCTTTTACGTTTATTCTTTACTGAGAGTACATGTAGATTTCAATTACGAAACAGACTAAGTTCTGTTCTGTAAAGTTTTGGAAGTTCAGTTCAAAAGGCAACTTATGTTAATTAAATCAGCTTTTGACTTCGCCATATTTAAGTGGATTAGCACATCTGCCATTTCAAAGGGTATGCCGGTAAACTGATAGGATGTGTGTTTGATGGCCCCTGTAATCCACTCGACCACCCGTTGTCTTCAGTATATCATTAGATAAAACAAACCACCGCCAGTATTAACAAGTTTGTTAATTGACAGCACACTTTACACATTTTTAAATCGTCAGGCAACCATTTTCCCTTAGCTTGAAATTTAAACATTCCTTAGACTTCCACCTCTCTGTTGAATGAGACAATCAGTAAATATTTCAAAATGCTTGTAATTTATTATCGAATACGATGTTAAGACAATCTAACAAGCTTGACAAAAATTGTAATCATCTTTAATTCTATTATTGTTAAGCAAAACTGAGGTTTATGAGGTGTTTCATTCTTTCTCGTAGAAGTTCAAAACTTTGCTGGCACAGGTATTACATTGTCCGTAGCCCCTGAAATTCACACTTTTTGTACAAATCCTTGTGTAAATAAGTTAAAGTATCCATATATTTCTCACCGAGAATCGATCATCGACAGAAACATATGAAAAGGAATATTTTTCCAGAATTTAATCGATAGAGACAGTCATGATAGGAAGATTTAAGTAGCCTTTCTGCTATACTGTATATGTATTTACTGCGTTTGTTTGTGAGCCCTTAGTTACGGTAACCAAGGAAGTCAGTTTATCTCATCGCCACGGATCCATGTATTAATGTACTGGATTCTTATTATTTAAAACAGGAATTATATGACCACTGTTTAAATGATCTTGGTCTGCAGAAATGTCAATGCGCAGATTTGCTGTTTCCTGGTCTAATTTCTTTAAACCAAATTTTAGAAAGTATGTATTACCTTTTTATCTTTTTACTCTGTTTTTGGTATACACCGACCAATATTGATAATTCCAAGATAGAAAATGCAACATTAGGTCATGAAATTTCACAATACAGCAGTCTTTGATGCCCAACACATGACAGTCTTAATCCTGAAATCATGATTTTTCTTTAAATTTTACCATCCCTGTAATGGCTTATTAACTCTTTACCACACAATCACAAGTTTAAACGACCCTGAAGAAATAGCCCTTTGAAAACATCATGGGAAAAGGAGAAAATGCTGGTAACCAGCATTTTCTCCTTTTCCCACAATGTTTTCTCGTCTATAAAAGACAGCAATCATCACTTGGGCTACTTTCAATTTGTTGTCTGCAAATGCTTTCAATTTGGATCAGTCTGAAATTTTGTCATTTGGTAAAGAGTTAAATCTGCAATAAATTAGGATCTAAACAAAATGTTTTTGAAGAAGCTTGATATCTGGTGGGGCTATATCATTTACACGAGACTGTTCACTTGTGGTAGAGGGGCTAGGAGAATTCTTACTCCTCCCCAACCCTTATATTATCGGATAATGCCCCTACAAACTAAGCCTACCTAATTATATGCTCCTTTAACCCTTAGTGTGCTGATTAAACCCAAAGGACATTTTCAGTCCAGAAATAAGGTCCAAATAAATCCAATATCATACTTGTTTTAGACAAGAATGTCTCAGCTAAGCAAAAAGTGTAGATCAAAGATCAGACTGCATGTTCTGTGCTGTCTGATCTTGATCTACACTGGCCAAAAAGGCAACTATAGTGCTTTAGGGGCCAACCCTTTACCAACCAATTCCAAGTTTTGACAGCCCAGGAAAAAAAGACATTTCAGGACATTCTGAGGGAAAGAGAAAGTACTTGTTACCCACATTTTCTCCTTTTCCCAAACAATTTTTAACATTTCAAGGAAAAATCCAGTCATTTTAGCCACATTTAATTTCTTGTCAGCAAATGCTTTCGGGTTTAAATGTCTAAAATTTTGTCATCTGGTAGAGAATTCAGGGTCCTGGCCCTATTTTCTGCATAAATTTTTTCTGACAAATGTCAGGCTATTTAGTGCAATACACTAAATCCAATGTCCAGGTGACCTGCAATGACCTGATGACCCATTATGATTTCTTTCTGATATAACACCAATTAACTCTTTACCACACGACAAAATTTTAGACCAGTCCAAACTGAAATACTTTGAAGACGACAAAATGAATGTGACTCAAAAACTGAACTTTGTTTTGGGAAGAGTAGAAAACATTGCGGGAAAAGGAGAAAATGCTGGTTACCACCATATTCTCCTTTTCCCACTATGTTTTCAAAAGGCTTTTTTCTCAGGGTCGTTAAAAGTTGGGACTGGGTGGTAAAGAGTTAAAAGGGTGAATTTTTTCCAAAGTAAAATTTTCTGCCTATTAATAACTGACATTGCTGTCAATTTTTTAAGTCTCATAAAAAGACCCAATTTTACTTCCACTCCTAACAAAAGAACTCAAGATGGACAGTGCAGATGATACTCTGTTCACAACTGCAACTTGCCAAATAACAGTCCAGCAACTCATGAAAGTGCAAAATAAAAGAGGTGGTAATTTCCTACCTTTAAAAAAAGACCTAGGACTTGCAGCTTCACTGCTGTATCAGCCGGAATAAGTAAAGAAGTCATGAACATAATTATGTGTACCTCTTCATGACCAGACTGACAGTCCTCCACAACCTGATTTTGAGACTTCATTGTGCTCAACACTGTATATATGGGTAAAAACTTTGTTTCTAATTGTTATTCCTTTCCAACATTCCTGTAACAACTCATCCCTTTAATTCATGTTCATGCTCATATTTCCTGGATGGCTGCTTGGAAATAAAAGCAAACTGATTCTGGAAAACTTTTTTCCAAAAACAGAATTAATTCATTTCTTATTTTATTATGCTATGTGGTCTTCTGTTCCCGACAATGTTTTCTGCCTTTTCAAAGATCTTTTCCCATTGTCTGAGTCATATCTACGTGTAATTTGTCGTCTGCAAATGCTTTCAATTTAGACAGGTTTAAAATTTTGTATGTTCATGAGTTAAACAACAGTTCATTACTGCTCAAAGCAAACTAAAAGGTATCAAACAGCCCACATCTCTATAAAACAAACTGAATATACCAATGATCATATCCAGTTTTTATTTCCAGAACTGTTCTGTTCTGTCCTATTGCCTATTTGTTTTTGTTACTTGCTTTAATTATTGGATTGCAAGTAGTAAATAGTTTTTATATTAATAACTGTTGAGCAGCCCTTCATGTAATACATGATGCTAGCAGAGTAAAATTGACATGAGCATTTTCAGCCTGTTGAAAACTGGAAAGTTTCAAAGGCAGAATTGGTTTAGCCATAATATCTAGCCAAATAAAAACAAATTAGGTTCTTACCTTGTTTTCTGATCTATCAGCCATCATCAAACCTATTGTTTCTTTTCTGTTACTTTTGTATCCTATTCACTTACATATTTTCTTTTCACATCTTCTCAATTTTAATCCTTTTTTATGAACATACCGGTACACTATTCATATCACTTCCATAACATGTATGGTCTACAAAGCAAAGTATGTCACTACATGTTTAGGAGATTAACATTGATTCCATATTTTATCAGAAAATAATATGAAATAATTTGTTCATCTTTCATACATAGTATAAAAAAATTTACTTCAACTTAACTTTTTACCATACAGTCCCAGATTTCAACAATGCTGAGGAAGAAGTCTTTTGAAAACATATGTAACCAGCATTGTTTTCCTTTACCTACAATGTTTTCTACCCTTTGAAAGAAAAATTTCAGAATCTGAGTAACTTTTAATGTCTTGTCTGCAAATGCTTTCAAATTGTGCAGGTCTAAATTTTGTCTGATAAAAATGAAAGCATTTAAAATCGATAAGTGATAAAACTGTTTCTCCTATGCAGTACACAGAAAGTCAACAAGTCTCTTCTAAAATGTAATGTAACCATTAAAATCTGATGTGTTGACCACATGATGAAGAGGACAAAGCTTAGAATTTAAATGAAGTCTGTTGGACATAGTAATTACCAACCCTTTCTGCTAAGGCATGTTCATACAGATCAGATTTTCAAAACAGTAGAAATAGAGACAAATAATTTTGGTGGCCACAATGTTTGCTCTAAATACTTTTTACATCTGTTTTCCTACACTTGACTACTAAAAAAAGTTATCAGATAATTTCAACAATAAATTATTGCTATCTTTTGACTCCAACATTCTGATAGCCTTTAATCAAAGCATGTAAGATTCTGACTGACATTTGGACCCATCAATAGGGCTGACCCTTAAACAACCCATATTGAATATGGTCATCAAGGTTTCAGTTTTCAATGGTGTTCTATCCATTTTTTCTACCCTAAAATAGCCCCTTAAATATGATCATAGAGTTTTCAATTTTATATAGTATTCCATCCATCTTTTCTGTGTTTGTGGGGATCTTCAGATACCACAATTTAACCCATTAGCAAATGCCAATATTTTAGACTTGTTCAAACTGAAACAAATTTGCAGACGACAAATTTATTGTGGCACTAGGGAAGGGACTTTTATCAGAAAGAATACAAAATATTTTGGGAAAAGGAGAAAATGCTGGTAAAAAGATTCTCTCTTTTTTCAACAATATTATCAAAAGCAGCCTTGCCCAAAGTCATTAAAAATCCTGGTTGTGTGGTTAAATATTCACTAATGCAAAAAGCACTCTGTACTCTAACAACTAGTTTCATACGAAACAATATCATTATTAAACATCCTCAGTTTAAAAGGAATCATCTGTCCTAAGCCTTATCCTGCTGAATTAATATCTTTGACTTTTACATAGATCCTGATCAATTTCAAACAGTCTTCTTTTCCATTGTCTTTTAAATGGAATAGTCCCACTACAGATTGTTATATAAATACTTAAAATTCACTATGATCATGAGATACCTATATAAGAAAGGTATTTCAAACAGTGGACCAAATGCACACACCTACTAGTATTGATGAACAAGAACAGAACTTAAAGAAGTTCATAATAAATCAAGGATCAAACTCCAGGATCCAAACGTTTGGGTGTGCCATTTGGTATATCTAAGTAAGGTTAAGGGATTTAACTCTCTACCAAAGTAAACGACAAAATTTTGGACTCAAATAAATTGAAAACATTGCAGACGACAATTTAAATGTGACTCAGATGATAGAATTTATCTTTAATAGGGTAGAGAATATTGTGGGAAAAGGAGAAAATGCTGGTTACCAGCATTTTCTCCTTTTCCCATAATGTTTTCAGAAGCTTTCTTTTTAGGGGTCGTTAAAACTCGGGATTATGTGCCCAAGGGTTTTACAGTATGATAATCCATAGAAAGTCATATTTACAAAATAAAGTATGAAGTGAGGATTCATTTAACAGCAGATTACTTCATTCCATAATCTCATAAGCATTATTTTTAGCCCCTCACCTATTTGGATAGTGACAGGATGATCTCATTACCAAGCTGATTATTCTATTTGACTGAAGTTGTGGAATGATTCAAAGTATAGAGTTAAATCTTTCAATATTCTTAAAAAACATGCGATGGTTTGAATTGAGAATTACTTTTTTTATGATATTGTATTTGTCATCTGTAAAGGCGAAAAAAAAAATATATATTTGAAAGCATGGGCTAATACCAGTTTATCTCAAAATAAACATTGTCTTTTTGATTTACTTATAGACCAAACTATTCTCAGCAGTAATTCAGACAGGATGTCTCTCTAGCACTTTTTAAGTGAATTCCAACACAATCTGTCCTATGGTTAGGAAGTGAGAGGGTGGTCAGTCCAAAAGTCCACTAACGCTTATCTGTAGGGCAAAACTTAGTCTTCTCTTTACATATCATACCATTACTGCTTCTCTATAATGACAGCAAAACGAAACATTAGATTTACATTCATGATCATGAAGTTCTTTTCCCATAATGTTTTTAACAATGTTTCTTTTGTAGAGGTCTTACTTTATATAATATCTTCATTCATATTACAGTCAAAGTTCACAGAGAAAAAGGCTGAATAAATGAAATGAATAAACAAATGTTGAAAACTCAGGTGTTTAGGCCAGAATACAAAATAACCAACAAGACAGATCCAAAATCAGACGGCACATTCTTATTTTAATCTGCATTGCCTAGAAATGCACATAGAGCTATGAACCAGATATCGACTTCAATCCATACCCACTCAACCAAATTTAGAATTCAACCGAGAAAATCCCAGTTATGACAGGTATTTTCCAAATCTGTCACAAAAATATCCTTCCTTGTATAAAAAAAGACATCCATCACAGTTCAGATCCACTATCACAAACTATTTCATTAAGGTAAATACTAACATATACGTTTACACTAAGTTCACATAATATCTATCACAAGATACAAAATTTAATACTCGTACAAGTCACAGATTTTCATAAAAATGTACTACAATAATAACATCAGAAACTACTAAATGTTTTCCATGTGAAATGATACTTGTAATTGTACAGCTCTCACGATTTACCGCTCTAGTGATGAAGAATATAATTTTACCATCTTTTTTAGGTCTTTACGAAAGGACACAATTTTAGAGTGTCCATATTTAGCTCTTTACCAAACGACAAAAAATTTTAGACTGATTCAAATAGAAAGCATTTGCAGACAACATATTAAATTCAATTGAAATGATGGCAATTGTCTGTGAAAGTGTAGAAAATCTTGTGGGAAAAGGAGAAAATGCTGGTTACCAGCATTTTCTCCTTTTCTCACAAGGTTTTCAACAGGCTATTTCCTCAGCATCGTTAAAACTCAGGATTGTGTTGTAAAGAGTTAAAGTATCTCCAGACAGCAAATTAAATGCAGCTCAAATGATTAGATTTGACATCAAAAGGGCACATAACATGTTGGAAAATGGAGAAAATGCTGGTTACTGGCATTTTCTCCTTTTCCAAAAATGTTTTCAAAAGCTGTCTTTCTCTAAATCATTAAAAGATGGGATAGTTTAGTGAGGGGTAATTTAGGCTCTCCATTTAGATACCACCTCTTCCCATCCCAGTTGAAGGTTACAGTCACATTGTGGATAAATCATCTCTTTTTTATTTCACAAACAATTCTGGACTTTGATGATAAAAATAACAAAAAAAATAGGGACAACGTTTCATTTACATACCATCATCTTTGACCCAGAGATGAGGAAGTGGCTATACAATTCAATATCTGTCTCAGTGTGCAGATTTCTAGGAATGGATTAATTCTTTAGTAGATGGCAGACTTTTAGACTGGTCCAAATACCTATTATTGCCTGTCTGATAGAGTTACACTGTATTTCTCTTCAACACTTTACCACACAATCCCCTGTTTGAATGACCCTGACGAAGAAGCCTTTTGAGAGCATTGTGGGAAAAGGAGAAAATGCTGGTAACCAGCATTTTCTCCTTTTCCCACAATGTTTTCCACTCTATTCAAGATGAAAACATCCTGTGAGTCACATTTCATTTGTTGTCTGCAAATGCTCTCAGTTTGGTCAAGTCTAGAATTTTGTCCTTTGGTAAAGAGTTAAGCACTCTTCTGCATGTTTGGTAAGAAAATGAACAAGTTTCATGAGACACCAAGATATTAATAGGTCAGATAGGAGCCCACAACTAAGACATAACATTATCTAACCCTTAAGGAGAATACTAAGTAAGAAATAAAAGGTTGAATAAGCTAAGGATTACTGTAATTAGATCTTAACATGAATTTTTCAAAGAAGCTTTTGTTGAAAATGCCTGTAAATGAATTCTATTTGCAAAATACTATAACCTGCCATAATGACTGTAGTTCGTGCTATTACAGACAATTAGTAACAATCAAATATGCCCCTCAAAAAGTAAGTTAACAACCAATTTGTGCCATATACTACCTATATTCACTCTCTCATTTATCTTCATTCATAAACTTTTTTTCAAACTGAGTCATCAGTTCCTGCCAGTAAAATAGTGAAGTATGGTATGATTTGCCTGCATTTTGACTCACAAAGTTTTGGGTCTCTAATGGACCTTTAACCTTTTACCAAACAATCCCGGGTTTTCACGACCTTGAGAAAGAAGCCTTTTGAAAACATTGTGGGAAAAGGAGAAAATGGTGGTAACCTTCCCAAACAAATTTCAATTTTTGAGTAATATTAATTTTGTCATCTGCAAATGCTCTCAGTTTGAACGAGTCTAAATTTTTGTCATTTGGTAAAGGGTTAATTCTTGGCTAAAATCAACAGAACATAAATTGTAAAAATCATTCTATACATTGCTCTAGTCCTAAACTCAAAGACTAGCCATCTGATTGAATGAGAGATGCAGCTATCGGATTGAATGAGAGTGAATCAAGGCTCTGGTTCATGACCTCTGTTTTGGTGATAACTGAACAAAAATTTGATGCTTTCCAACCAGTACAACGGGTCTGTTCAGGCATATAGCAATGGGTGTCTCAAAAATAATTTCTCACAAATCTCCTGATTTCTTTTCTTCTTTTTCAACCATTCTTTAGTGAGAACAGATCAAAAGACTCCTCTTCTTTAATTTCTCTGTCTTCATTTTGGAAAGAAAAACTAATACCTCCAATTCCAGTATTCTTTTTCATCATGTACATATTTACTTTATCTCTTAACCCTTTACCACACAATCCCGACTTTTAACGACCCTGAGAAAGAAGCCTTTTGAAAACACTGTGGGAATAGGAGAAAATGCTGGTAACCAGCATTTTCTCCTTTTCCCACAATGTTTTCTACCCTTCCCGAAACAAACTGAAATTTTTGAGTCACATTTATATAGTCATCTGCAAATGCTTTCAATTTAGTCCAGTCTAATTTTTTGTCGTTTGGTAAAGAGTTAACCCTTTACCAAATTATTTGAGCTATGCTCTTTGAAAAGGGGGCAGAAACTTTATGTTTGGTCAATTTTCTGCAGGTCAAAAGACCAGTCTAACGCATGATACATTCAGTTTTTAGACAAACTGGATTTCATGGTCCCATAATACATGCAGTGATGACTTGCTTGGTATCATGCATCAAAGGGATGCATTAAGCCCCATATTCACAGAGCACAGCTCGTATGTATTGTAATGATCCTGTGGATGGAGGCTTTTGAATACTATTGGAAAAGAAGAAAATGATGGTTACCAGCATTTTCCAATTAGCCTATAATGTTTTTTACCCTCCCAAAGACATGTCACACCATTTCAGCCACAGTCAATGTGTTAGCAAATGCTTTCAATTTGGACAATCTGTCAAAATCATCTTGTAAAGAGTTAACTAACAGCAATGAAACTTTACGATACTATAATACTTAGGAATTGAAACAGAATTTAGGCTCACAGCTTTGTGAGACTCATATTTATTTCAAAAGGCTGGCATGGAGAAGCCTAGACTTTTTACTTAGCTCTTGTTTACAATTGTTATCATTTTCAACTAGAGAAAATTCAATTAAAATCAGGACTATTTTTGTTCATTTTAATTTACATTGTTAAGTACATGTAAATATAGAGTTTGGATAAAAATAAACTAAACGACTCACCAACTATTGCTGTAAATAACTCTGTTCAATTTAAAAATCCACTGTAAATCCTATTTACCTGAATTCAAAGTTAAATCTGATAAATTAAGAATTGTATAGCAAAACACCAACAACAAATAACTTGTGAACTCTTTAACACTTCCACCCAAATAAATTCTGTCCTTAAGTAAAAGCAGATTTTACCATTCTCTTTGGTTCTTAACCCCATACAACACCATAACCAGTTTCAACCAACCTGCAGAAGAAGAACTTTGAAAACAGTGATGAAACAAGCGACTGCTGGTAACCAGTATTGTCTTATTTCCCTACAATGCTGTCTAACTTTTTAAAAACTAATCCCGTCATTTGAGCCACACTGTGTTTAAAAGCTTTCAATTTTGATAAATCTAAATTTTATCCTCTGGTTAAGAGTTAACCCTTTACAACACAACTCAGACTTCTAACGACCTTGCAGAATAAAACTTAACAAATTCTGGGAAAGGTAGAAAATGCTGTTAACCAGCATTTTCTCCTTCTCCCACAATGTTTTCTTTTCTTTCCAAGACAATATCAACTGTTTAGTTTTTTATTTATCATCTAAAAATGCTTTAGATTTTGACTAGTCTAAAATTTTGTCTAATGGTAAAGATTAACCCGTTAGCACACAATCCGGACTTTTAACTGTCTTGAGAAAGAAAACTTTTGAAAACATTGTAGGAAAAGGAGAATATGCAGGTAACCAGAATTTTCTCCTCTTCCCACAATGTTTTCCACCCTTCCCAAATTTTTAATCTTTTATTCACATTTATTTTGTCGACTGCAAATGCTTTCAGCTTGGACCAGTCTAAATTTTTGTTGTTTGGTAAAGCGTTAAACACTGCTTTGAAGACTTTCCAACAAGTATAAAAACCTTAAAGACAGACCAACTAAGATTAGTGAGGAGACCCTATGGCACAGGGAACAATAAGACACTATCATTTTATAACATTGTGAGTGGTTTCTTTTAGAATTTAACATAATTTTGGCATAGATCTAGGTCTATCTTTAGAAATGAAAGTGTTACCAATCATGACTGTAACCTACAAAAATATGTGTACTTTGTAATTACAAAAGTCCATTCTCTTCAATGCAGGCAAATGTATTTCAAACTGATTTTATCTTCATTAACCTGTTAGTCTACCAAACAATTCCAAGTTTTAACACCATTAAACGAGAATACTTTTGAAAACACTTACTTTGCCTGATGCAAGGAAATTGGTATGGATCTAGATCTTTACACTGTATACTATTAAATATATAAGTTTATAGAGGATCCCTGTTCCTCAACAGAACCTTTGGTAACACTGATGGGGAACACATTAAATTTGACAACTGTTGTTTACACTACAAATGACAGCCATAGGCCTACCATCTTTGATTTAAAAAATAAACTAGCAGAAAAGGCCTATATCACAGACCTTTCTTTTGATCCTTGCAAAGCCAGTTGTGTATTTTTTATTTGGTTTTCTCCTTTTTTATGCAGGTTTGAAAAAAACTTGGGAAGAAAACTTTTTTACCTCACAATCCGAGCGGTCAGCTTATCTCAGTCTACTACCTCTCCTGGTTGCATGGTCTGCAGTTCTATATTTGGCTTGATCTGTATTTCAACAACAGCAAAGATTATCACCGATCGCTTTTCTTAAAAAAAAAACGATCTAGATCTCGTTCATTCTGCTCCTGTTAGAAAACCATGTGGATCCTCACATAAAGGCGCGAAAATGTCGGACTGTTTAGGGCCTACTTCTGCTAGACGCTAAACTTTTCTTTCTGGCTTAAATATACGCTTTACCAGGGTGTAGGGTTAGTAGTTTTCAAGACTAGACGTAATACATACTTACAGCAACTCTAGAACATTCATATTATCGTGATAACAGGATATTTTTTGTCTTTAAAAACGTCAAACTGCATCTCTAATGCGTATCGAAAACTGCTGACTGCAGACGAAAAAAGTTCGACGGAAAAGTGTTAATCAAAATATTTCCTGAGTGGATTAATTCTAAATGACTCAGTAATCCGCCTGTATATCCACTAATCCGACAAAGGATAAAAGGTATATCCTTGGTAATTAATAATAAATTACATGTTCAGTCAATCTACATAAATCTTAGAGATTTTTTTTTTCTTGTATCTGCATATCATGTCAATTTATTAGATCTGTAAATCCACGTAAAGGTAGTAGAATTTTTACTTGCAATAATTCCATATTTTGTTTTCTGTAATACTTAGATATTGCGCGCTTTGACCAGTTTTATTCTTTATATTCATAAAAAAAAAAAATCCAAACTGTGGCAGAATAATTTATGATTTTAAATAATTTTCTCCACTTCCCAAAATGTTTTCAGAATCCTTGTTCCTCAGGGTTGTTAAAAACGCCACTGTCAACATTATTTCAGTCATATCACTGCAACTGTTACACCTGACATATTTATGTCTTGCTTGGGTTTCACCATTGCTAGGCTAGGACTGGTCTTGCCCAAAAATATTTTGTTTCAAGTGAGGATCGATCCAAAGGTTTCCAGGAACTACGAGTCTTACACTTTAACTCGGAGCCGCGCAGGTGCCCACCTACAACACAGGCTTAACAGAAGACGAGGCAATGTTGCTCTAAATTAACCCTGTATTAAACAATCCTGAGTTTTCAAAACTCAGAAGAAGAAAAGCCTTGAAAAAAATCTTGGAAACGGAAGGAAATTGTAGTAACTAGCACCCTACTCCTTTTCCGTAGCAATATGACTGATACGAAACACCTGTCAATCAACCCGCCTTCGTAATAGGGACGAACAATGGTCAAAGGGAAATAACTCTTATTCACCTCTGCTGTCCGTTCTGTTAGCGATTTTAATTTCTCCTTTCGTCCTGTTCAGTAGTACATGTATGTCAAAAAAAAAGACACCCTTAACCCTTTACCACACAATGACGACTTTTAACGATCCCTGAGGAAGGAGGCTTTTGAGAACATTAAGGGAAACGAAGAAAATGTGGTAACTAGTATTTTCCCCGTTTCCCACGTTTTCTACCCTATCAAAGAAAATCCCGCATCATTTGAACCACACTGAAATGTCATCTGCAAATGCTTTCAATCTGGATGGGTCTGGTAGAGGGTTAATTGTTGATGACAAAGCAACAAGGAGTCTTGATAGGATTTGTATTCGAAAAGGTAGAAAACATTCTGGAAAAAAAATCTCATTCGTCAAAAGCTACCTTCGTGAGCCTTTTTCTTAACCCTTAAGCTGCTGAAGGCCACTCACTGACCTTGTGCGGACAGTAGAGATCAAGATCAGACTGCACAGAACGTGCAGTCTGGTCTTAGATCTACAATGTCCGATAAGGAGATACTGTATTTTTCTAAAAAAAAAAGTTTGAAATAACTTTATTTGTGTCTTTACCATCGGCTTGAAAGTTTTATTTAACTCTTTACCAAACGACAAAATCTTAAACTGGTCCAAATTGAAAGCATTTGCAGACGACAAATTAAATATTGCTAAAATGATGGTTTCTCTTCTTGACAGGGTAGAAAACACTGTGGGAAGAGGAGAAAATGCTGGTTACCAGCATTTTCTCCTTTTCCCAGGATGTTTTCAAAAGCCTTTTCTTTCAGGGTCATTTAGCAGTATATGGGTTAAGGGACATTAAAACTCTCTATTGCTTGGTAAAGGGTGAACTCTCAACCAAATGACAAAATTTTACACTTATCCATACTGAAAGCATTTGCAGCCAATAAATAAAATGTAAAATAAGAGGTGGCTGAAATGCTGACATTGTCATTGACAGAGTAGTGGTAATTGAGAAAAAAGGAGAGAATGCTAGTTAGCAGAATTTTCTCTTTTTTCCCCACAATGTTTTCAAAAGCTTTGTACAGGGTTGTTGAAACAGGGAATTTTGTGGTATAGGCTTAACTCTTTCACAACACCACTTATCCAAATTCAAAGCACTGGCAGATGAAAACTTAAATGTGGCTAAAATAGTAGAATTTGTCGTAGATAGAGTAAAAAACATTGTGGGAAAAGGAGTACTGCATTTTCTCCTTTTTCAACAAAGTTTTCAAAAGGCTTGTTCCATCAAGTCATTAAAACTCAGGATTGTGTAATAAAAGCTTAAAGTGAGGGATATCTCATTTTTTCATATTTTCCTGAAGATGATCAACTCCAGACATGTTAACCCTTTACAAAACAATCCAAAGTTCTCACAAACCTGAAGAAGAAGGCTTTTGAGAACATCGTGGGAAAAGGTGAATATGCTATTTACCGGTATTTTATCCAACTCCAACAAAGTTTTCTATCCTATCAAAGACAGCTGTCATCTTTTCAGCAACAGTTCAATTTATCATCTGCAGTTGCTTTCAATTCAGGTGATTTCAAAATTTTGTCATCTGGTAGAGAGTTAAAAGGCAGGTGTATGAGGAGAAAGGGTTGAGAATTTTACATCAATTTTTATTGATCATTTTGCTATTTATACTGGACCGTGATAAGGCTAAAATCAATTATGAAATAAAAATCTGAATCTGAATTGTAAAGTCTACAAGATAAAACTTGTTAACTGAATTACTTTATGGCTGTTTTGATATTCATTTCAGCACTTTGCATCTTTAACGCTTTACCGGATGAGAAAAATTTAGCTTTGACAAAATTGAAAACATTTGCAGACAACAAATTAAAAGCTGATTACAAGCATTTTCTTCTTTTCCAAAAGGCTTCTTTCTTAGGGTTGTTAAAACTTGGGATTGTGTGGCAAAGGGTTAACTCTTTACCAGATGAGAAAATTTAGACTCGTCTATATTGAAGCTTTTGCAGACGATAAATAGTCTTTGAAAGGATGGAAAACATTGCAGGAAAAGGAGAAAAGTCTGGTTACCAGCTTTCTAACAATGTTTTCAAGAGCCCTCGCTCTTTGGCTTGTTAAAACTTGGGACTGTGTGTTACGGAGTTAAAACCTTTAACAACCCTTTGGAAGATGGCTTTCGAGAACATGGTGGGAAAAGGAGAAAATGTTGGTAACCGGCATTTTCTCCTCTTTGCACAATGATTTTTACCCTCTCAGAAAAGAAAGTCCTATCATTTGAGCCACATTTAACTTTTCATCCAAATGCTTTTATATTTCTGAAATTTTGTCATCTGGTAAAGGGTTAGAAATTACTGTAGAGCAATTAGTGGTGTAAGAATTATTACGTGTAAAAATTGTGTTATGTGCTTTCAGAATTGATTTAATTTTAAATTTGTTCATTGCTGTTTTTCACAGAATTTCAGTAAAATTATATTAACCCAATACCAAACAGTACCGAATTTTATCCACCTTGAGGAAAAAGGCTTATGAAAACATTGTGGGAAAAGGTGAAAATGCCGGTAACCAACATTTTCTCCTTTTCCCACAATGTTTTCTAGCCTTTAAGAAAAAATTCATCATTCAAGCCACATTTAGTTTGTCATCTGCAGACTGCATTGGAAATTTTACTGTTTGGTCAAGAGTGAACACTTTACCAAACGACAAAAATGTAGACTTGTCCAAATTGAAAGCATTTGCAGACAGTAATTTAAATGTGCCTCAAATAATGAAATTTGTCTGTAGTAGGACAGAAAACATTGTGGAAAAATGCTGGTTACCAGCATTTTCTCCTTTTCCCACAATGTTTTCAAAAGGCTTCCCCCTCAGAGTAGTTAAAAGTCAGGATTGTGTAGTAAAGAGTTAACAGTTTATTTATCTATGCTTCCTCTGCGACATTATTTGTTTGAAAACTGCCCGGGCTCGCGGCACTTGTAACCACTTGATAGCCTGCCCCTACAGGGACTGAACTTGGAACATACAGGTTTTAAGTTCAGTGCCTGAAAAGTAGGGCCAATGTGGGCATATGAATAGTTCACCTTTTTAGATGTGTCCAAACAATCCCATGTTTTTACAACCCCGAAAAAAGAGGCTCTTGAAAACATTGTTGGAAAAGGAGAAAATGCTGGGAACTAGCATTTTCTCCTTTTCCTGCAGCCAAGCCCCCGTAGCTCAGTCGGTAGTGTACAAGACTTGAGAACAGGAGGTTGCTGGTTCGATCCCTGGCTTGGCCAATTTCTTTCCGAGGATTGATGATAGTCATCGCAACAGGATTCATTCCTCTCTCTCCGCTGACCATTGTTTTGACAATGGTCATGTGGGAAAGCAGCCAGTGGCTTGGAAAGAATATTGTGCGGAGTACTGGTAAAAAGAAACTCCAGGAAAGCATGGATAGGTGCATTGGCCGCCGTGATATAACTGAAATAATGTTGAAAACGGTGTTAAACACCATACAATCAATCAATCCTTTTCCTGCAATATTCTCTACCCTTTTAACCCTTTCCCAAACAAGCCCTGGTTTTCACAGGTCTGCAGTACAAGTCTTTTGAAAACACTCGTAATGAGCAATTTCTCCTTTTCCCACAGTGTTTTCTACCCTTTTTGAGACCTTTCTGCCGTTTTCATCAAATTTAAAATTGTCGTCTGCAAACTCTTTAAATTTGGACAAGTCCAAAATTTGTCATTTGGGAAAGGGTTAAAGAAAAAACACATTAGAGCTACATTTAAACTGTTGTCAGCAGATGTTTCCAATTTGAACTAATCCACAATTTTGTCATGTGGGTAAGGGTTAAAAAAAAAACCCTTTACCGAACAAGCTTGTTATTCAACAATCCTAAAGAAGGTAACCATCATTTTCACCTTTTCCCACAATATTTTCTATCCTATCGAAGACAAGTTCCATAATTTGAATCTTATATCATATGATGTCTGCAAATGCTTTGAATTCGGACAAGTCTATAATTGTGTCGTCTAGTAAAGAATTTACCCAAAGGTCAGAATTGAGATCAGACTGCAGTCTAGTCAAGGATCTACTCTATCTTACACAGAAATTCGAGATCAAATGTCAAAGTCTTTGCAATCTGATCTTGATTGTTGCTTAACAGTTAAAAATTAATATGAGCAATTTTTTTGCTTTCAAAATTGTGAGCGCTTAACTCTTTAACAGATGACAAAATTTTAGGGATGTCCAAATTGAAAGGATTTACAGATGACAAACTAAATATAGTCCAAATGATAGGAGTTGTCTTTGTAAGAGCAGAAAACACCAGCATTTTCTTCTTTTCCCACAATTTATTCAAAAGATCTTGTCCTGAAGGTCTATTAAACTCTGAATTGTATGGTCTGAATTGTGTGGTAAAGGGTAAAAAAGAACATACTAAAAGTAAAAGGGGGGGGGTGCATAAAATTCAAACCTGCATTCTTTTCTGTCTGCAAACAAAATGTTTACTAAAAATATTGATCATATTTTAAATCTTTATTGTTAAATTGAGGTTAACTCTTTTCCAAAAGACAAACTGGAACCTTTCAACTCCTTACCAAACGACAAAATTTTTCACTCAACCAAATTGAAAGCACTTGCAAATGACAAAATAAATGTAGCTCAAATGATGATTTTTTTTAAAAGTGTAGAAAATATTGTGGAAAAAGAAGAAAATGCTGGTTACCAGCATTTTTTCCTTTTCCCACAATGTTTTCAAAAGCCTTCTTCTTCAGATTTGTTAAAGCTCGGGATTGTGTGGTAAAGGGTTAAACGAAATTAATTTTAGATAAGGCTCAAACAATGGGATTTGTCATAGTAAAGGTACATGTAGTTTGTTTGTATGGTGTTAATCGTGGTGTTCAACATTATTTCAGTCATAACATAGCAGCAAGTGAACTTATCAATTCTTCCCTGAGTTTTCTTTCACCAGTGCTTCAAACAATATTCTTCCCTTTCTCTTATTCTTTCTCACATTACCATCATCAAAACAATGATCAGCACTGAGAGAGGAATGAATTCTGTTGCAATGACTATCATCAATCCTCAGAAAGTAATAGACTGAGGTTGGGATTTGAATCAGCAACCCCTGATCTCAAGTCCTGTTTGCTACTGACTCTTAACTCTTTTCCACATGACAAAATTTTAGACCAGTCCAAATTGAAAGCGTTTGCAGACGACAAATTAAATGCAACTCAAGAATTGAAATTTGTTTTGGAAAGGGTAGAAAACATTGTGGGAAAAGGAGAAAATGCTGGTTACCAGCATTTTCTCCTTTTCCCACAATGTTTTCCGAAGGCTTCTTTCCTAGGGTCGTTAAAAGTCGGGATTGTGTGGAAAAGAGTTAAAAAGGGAAGAAAACATGTTGGGAAAAGGAGAAAATGGTCACCAGCATTTTCTCCTTTTCTGAAAATGTTTTCAAAAAGCTTTCTACCACAGTGTCCTTAAAACTTGGGACTGTTCGGTAAAGGATTAAACCCTCAGAGCATGAGATAAAATTTAACCCTTTCCCAAACGACAATTTTTGCACTGGTCCAAACTGAAAGAGTTTGCAAACGACAATTTTAAATTTGATGAAAATGGCAGAAAGTTCTCAAAAAGGGGTAGAAAACACTGTGGGAAAAGGAGAAATTGCTCGTTACGAGCAATTTCTCCTTTTCCCACAGTGTTTTCAAAAGACTTGTACTGTAGACACGTGAAAACCAGGGCTTGTTTGGGAAAGGGTTAATGGACTAGATCTAAATATAATGTTGTCAAGATTGCAATTTCAGAGCTGTCTTGTTCAGAATATCTACTGTAACTATTAACTCCTAATGTCAGAGTGTTTTCTAAAGAAGTCTTCTGACAGATGAAAAAATGTCATGGGCAGGTGAAATTCCAAATGTGCTAACCCTTTACTAAATGCATTTGAAAACATTGTGGGAAAAGAAGAAAATACTGGTAAACCAGCACTTTTACCTTTTCCCACAATGTTTCTATCCTTCCAAATACAAATCCCATCATTTCATCTACATTAGTAGTCTGCAAACACTTTCAGTTTTGGACAAGCCCTAAATTTTTGTTGTTTGGTTAACCCTTTACCTCACAATCCCAAGTTTAATGAACCTGGAAGAGAAGGTGTTTGAAAACATTGTGGGAAATGGAGAAAATGCTGGTAATCAGCATTTTCTCCTTTTCCGACAATGTTCCCTATCATATCATAGACAGAAATTATCATTTGAGCTTCATCTAATTTGTCGTCTGCAAATGCTTTCAATTTGGTCAAGTGAAAAAGCTTATTGTTTGGTAAAGAGTTAAGAGTAACCATCCTAAGGAATAAAGCCCGAGTTCAATATAAATACATGTACCTTTGAGTAAAATCTATATAAATGACATCAGATCTGACAGACACAAGATTCTTTGTCGGCTTAATGTATGACAAGGCGACAAGACATTTAGCCCCCACTGTACAGACAAGATTGAACATAAATTTAGCAAATCAATAAAACGGAAAGTGAACAAATTGTCCAAAAGATCAATAACGTTCTGAATTGACTCAATTTATCACACTTCATCCCCTTTGCCACATAAATAGGGCCTTTTACATACCTCTTCACTGTTGACAGCTTTTTGAAAACAATGCAGGAAAAGCAGCACTTATCTGTAAGAAACAATTTCTCCTTTCCCCACAATGCCCTCCATGTCATCTTATCCTCTTTCCAGAAAATATAACGACCCTCAGAGAGAACAGGTTTTAATGAATCTGAGAATGCAAGTTTTTGAAAACATTCTGGGGAAGAGGTGAAATTGCTGCTAACCAGCATTTTCTTCTTTTTGCACAATGTTTTCTTTTGTTTTTATCACTTTAGCCACACTGTTGTCTGAGTTTGGACGAAATGCTTTGAAATTGAGCAAGACTAAAAATTTTTAATCTGGTAAGGCACTGAAAACATTTTTTTTTTCATTCAAATGTTTCTCTCTTGTGTCAGTTGGACTTGTTTTGTTCTTGATAGGATAGAAAAGATTACGAGACGAGGAGAAAAAGCTGGTCACCGAATTTTCTGATTTTCCCACAATGTTTTCAAAAGCCTTCTTCTTTAGGGCTGTTAAAGCTTGGGATTGTTTGGTAAAGGGTTCGCCATTTACCAGACAACAAAATTTTAGACTCATCCAATTAGACAGCATTTGTCAATGGCCAGCTAGATGAGGCTCAAATGATTTAATTTGCTTTTTTCGTACAATGTTTTCATAAGACTTCTTTTTCAGGATTGCTAAAACTCGGGATTGTGTGGTAAAGGCTTAGACTGGCCAGACAGAAAAAGTCAAACAATCACAGTTGCATACATACAGTAATGTAAGGACAAACACTGCTATTCATGTAGAAATTTATTGAAAATGGTTACACATTGACCTTCTGACCGAAATTTCTGAACTCTTCATGCTTCAGCATTCATTTATCATTTCTCTCTTTTCTTCATGAACTCTGTACCAACAGACATGTTCAACTACATAGAAAAAACAATTTTATATAAAATATTGAGAAGGAGAAGAGGGAGCAGCAGGGGCCATGCCCCGCCCCCTAAAAATTGATTTAGAAAAGATTTAGAAAACATTGTGACAAGTGCAGACACGGTAGGTCAAGATCAGTCTGCACAGAACATGCAGTCTGATCTTGGATCTTCACAGTGTGATAAGGAGTTATCTTTTCTCCAAAATGCCTTTGAAATAGGAAAATACATGTATGGGTTTATACAAGTATTAGTTTTGAAAATTTCATTTCTTTTATTTAGCAGGATAAGCGTTAAAGATGCATCACACTATCTTAATTAAAAATATCTTGATTAACCCTACACTATGTTTTCAATGTCAGGTACTACAAAAAAGCTTTAACCCTTAACCAAACAATCCCATGTTTTAACAACCCTGAGGAAAGGCCTAATGAAAACCTTGTGGAAAAAGGAGAAAATGCTGGTAACCAGCATTTTCTCCTTTTCCCACAATATTTTCTACACTTTCAGTGTCAAATTTTATCACTTGAGTCACATTTCATTTGTCAACTGCAACAGTTTTGAATTTGGACCAGTCTAAAGTTTTGTCCTTTGTAAAGAGTTAACTCTTTACCAAACAACAAAATTTTAGTCTTGTCCAAATTAAAATCATGTGGAGAGGACAAAATAAATGTGACTCAAAAATTGAAATTTGTTTTGGGAAGGGTAGAAAACATTGTGGGAAAAGGAGAAAATGCTGTTTACCAGCATTTTATCCTTTTCCCACAATGTTTTCAAAAGGCTTCTTCTTCAGAGTCATTAAAAGTCTGGATTGTTTGGTAAAAAGGGTTAACCTTTTACCAAACGACCTGAGTTTTAACACCCCTGAAAGAGAAGGCTTTTAAAAATACAGTGAGAAAAGGAGAAAATACTAGAAACCAGTATTTTCTCCTTTTCCCACAATTTATTCCACTCTATCAACTACAGAAATCACCATTTGAGCTATGTTTAGTGTGTCGTCTGCAAATGCTTTCAATTTGGACAAGTCTAAAATTTTGTTGTTTGGTAAAGAGTTAAGAGGTTATAATCATACTTTTGTCTGTTTATAATAAAACACGTGTCATTCTATTTCCAGCAAGTTTGTCAAAAATTTTGTAAAAAGTTCTCAGATCTGAATATAAAATGAGAAAAGGTTTACAGTCAAATACAGAATACATTAAGTTTACTGAGAGACAAACAAAGATTTAGTTTAAAATAAACAAAATTACCATCCCCTCCAGCGTAACTGCATCATGTATCAGGTACTTTTCCATGATTTATATTCCTTTTTGGTAATTTAATTCACTTGAAACACTTTCAGTCTGCAACGAAAACCCAATTTGGGTATCCATAGAAGTATATCCATCACTAATGCTCCTGAGAAAATTGTAGGCTGCAACATTATTGGAAAATGGATTGGTCATTTGAAAAAAGGTCCAGAATGAATGTTTGCCATATTAACCCTTTCACACAATCTTGTTTTAATGGAAAAAAAAAAAAGCTTTTGGAAACATTGTGGGAAAAGAGGAAAATGCTGGAAACCAGCATTTTCTCCTTTCCCGAACAATGTTTCCGACCCTTTAAAGACAAACACCATCATTTTAGCCACATACAGTTTGTAGTCATCAGTAATGAGTTAATTGTTCACCCTTTCTGTCTTATTTATGCTAATTTTTCTAATTTTAATTTTGATAAACATACTTAAAGACACTATTCTTTCCATTATCTTGAATATTTAATCAGATGACAAAATTTTAGACTCGCTCATATTGAAAGCATTAACTTTGCAGCAAAATACTAAATTTATGGGATCTGCACTTGAAAGGGTTACAGACACCCTGTGGGACAAACAGAAAATGTTGGTTACAAGCATTTTCTTCTTTTCCCACAATGTTTTTGAAAGCTTTATTCTTTGGAGACTTTAAATCTTGGGATAGTTTAGTAAAATGTTAACCCTTTACCACACAATCCCGACTTTTAACGACCCTGAGGGAGAAGCCTTTTGAAAACATTGTGGGAGAAGGAGAAAATGCTGGTAACCAGCATTTTCTCCTTTTTCCACAATGTTTTCTATTCTTCCCAAAACAAATTTCACTTTCTGAGTCACATTTATTTTGTCATCTGCAAAAGCTTTCAATTTGGGCTGGTCTAACATTTTGTCGTTTGGTAAAGAGTTCATCCTTTCTGTCCAAATTATTTATACTAATTCTACTTTTAAGTCTCTGGTAAACATGCAAAGACACTTGCATACCTATTGTCTTTATTGCAATGTATCAAATGTCACAAAATGTACTGATAACACAATGATGATACCAATAAAATCTCAGATTTGTCCCTATTGAAAGCATTCACAGGCTACAAAATTTTGAGCCATGCTCTGTGAAAAGGAGGTTTCATGCAACTGACAACATAGACGACAATGCAGACAATGATGCCAGAGCCACGGCAAAGCCCCGTCGTTTTCTTCGAAAACAGCGGAGCTAAAAACTTGTAGAATACTGATAATCAGCATTAATCAAGGTTTGATACATGAACAAAAATGAAAACAATGTTGCAAAAAGAGAAAATGCTTGTTATTTTTGCGTATTACATGTACTTGGTTTTTGCAGCTTCCCTGTTTGTTAATCCTTTCACTAAACAATCTCTAGTTTTAACCACCCTGAGAAAGAAAGCTTTTGAAAACATTATGGGAAAAGGAGAAAATGCTGATTATCAGCATCCTTTTCCCAGAATGTTTTCTACTCAAGGCAAGTTCGATCGTTTGAGCCACCTTAGATTTTTCATCTGCATATTCTCTTGACTTTGGACATGTCCAAAATTTTGTTGTGTGGTAAAGAGTTTAACTCTATACCAAAAGACAAAATTTTAGACTGGTCCAAATTGAAAGCATTTGCAGACGACAAAATGAATGTTACCGAAAAAGTAAAGATTGTCTTGGGAAGGGCAGAAAACAAAAGGAAAAAATGCTGGTTACCGGCATTTTCTCCTTTTCCCACAATGTTTTCAAAAGGCTTCTTTCTCAGGGTCGTTAAAAGTCGGGATTGTGTGGTAAAGAGTTAAGAATTTTATTTTCTTCATAATGCAAGAAAAATGCAAGTCTGACATGTAAATTTTTCTTTAATAAGAAATAAACATTGAGAGAGAATACTGTAAAGTCCAATCAGAACACTTTTTATAACAATTTAAATATTAGTTCAACATTCTAAGCTGTTCCGATACAAATATTTAACTCTTTACCACACAACAAAATATTAAATCAGTTGCAATTGAAAGCATTTATAGATGACAAAGTACTTGTGACTCAAAAACTGAACACTTTTTATAATAATTTAAATATTAGTTCAACATTCTAAGGTGTTGCGATACAAATATTTAACTCTTTACCAGACAGCAAAATTTTATACTCGAAAGCATTTACAGGCAACAAATTAAATGTGACTCAAAAACTGAACAACAATTTAAATGTCAGTTCAACATGCTAAGCTCTTCCAACAAAACCACTGAACTCTTTACCTGCCAACAAATTTTACACTAGTTGCAAGATTTCATTCTTTTCCCCAAATTTTTTTTAAAACCTTCTATTTCCCAGAGATGTTAAAAGTTGGGATTGTTTGGTAAGGTAAAAACATTTTAAGCACTTCTGACACAAAATATTTAAGGTAACTCCATAAAAGGTCACCATTTTATTATTAGCACTGAAGGAAAACTCCCCATTATCAGTTGTGGCTGAACAAGTTTATTGTATCTATATATTTTATGCTATACATTCTTTGAATAGCCCATATTGATGTTGATCATTCAGTTTACAAAATATTGATCAATATTTTTAGCAATAAAGGATTAATCCTTCATCAAACTATCCCGAGTTTTAACTCTTTTCAAAATGACAAAATTTTAGACTGTCCAAATTGAAAGGATTTGCAGACGACAAATTAAATACATGTATAACACAAAACATTACATTTGTCTTACATATAGTACAAAACATTGTGGGAAAAGGAGAAAATGTTGGTTACCAGCTCAGGGTCATTAAAATTCAGGATTGTATGGTACAGGATTAAGAGCCCTGGAGAAGAAGTTTTCTTAAAACATTGGAAAAAAAAGGAGAACATGCTGGTAACTAGCATTTTCTCCTTTCCAACAAAGTTTTCTCCCTTTTTAATGACAAATTCCATCTTTTGAGCAACAAATATTTTTGTTGTCATCAAATGTTTTCAGTCTGGGCAAGTCTAAACCTTCTTCATTTGGTTAAGAGCTAGCTCTTTGCCCTGTACAGACTTCATTTTCAATGAAGCAGATGACATAGAAACGACTTAAAAATCACTAGGAGGAACAACATTGTAAATTAAGGAGTAATATAATAGTGTAAATTGTTTTCTGAATATCGTTACAAGTAAACCAACCTAAGAAGTTTTATAGACTTTTTTCTCTGATGTGGTAATTTTTTCATTCATCTCAAATTTCAAACAAAACGTGAAGAGACTACCGGTATATAGATTTACACAAAACATTGAACGTAAGATACCATAAAAATTGGTAAATTTGTAATCTGATAATATTTTAACATGAATCAGTGGAAAACTATTGTAAAAGATATTGAAAAAAGGAATGCAGAATTATCATATTTTGTTCTTCAGTGAACTTTGGTTAAATTTACCCACAATGCATTTGGTTTAGAAACTTTCAAGTCAAGCTCTGTGAAAGTTGGTTGAACTCTTTACCAAAGATAAAATTTTGCACTTGTCTAAATTTAGAGGATTTGCAGATAACAAATTAAGTGTGGCTCAAATTGTGGGTTTTTCTTTGAAAGTATAGAAAACATTGCCAGAAAAGGAGAAAATGGTGATAACAAGCATTTTCTTCCCTCCCCACAATACATGTATTTCCAAAAAACTTCTTTTTTAAAATTCAGTGTCATCAAAACTCGAGATTGTGCAGCAAAGGGTAATTACATCTGCAAAACGCATCGACCCATGTCAGCCTGCCCAGTCTGGGTCAAAACTTTTTGCCTTTGGAAAATTATCTGCATGCCAAAGGACCATTCTATCTCATGATTCAACCAGTTATCCCTTTGCCAAACGACAAAATTTTAGGCCTGTCCAAACTGAAAGCATTTGCAGACAACAAAATTAATGTGGCACAAGAACTGAAATTTGTTTGGGGAAGGGTAATAAACATTGAGGGAAAAGGAGAAAATGCTGGTTTCTAGCATTTTCTCCTTTTCCAACAATGTTTTCAAAAGCTTTCTCTGTAAGGGCTGTTAAAACTCAGGATTGGGTGGTAAAGGGTTATGCAGAGAACCCCCTTTTTCCCAGAGCATAGCTCCTTTCTATTCTACACATACACAAAAGATTAAAACTGATCCTATTTACTAAAGTGTTATCTGCTTTTGTTCCCTGTTTACTTTCACCTCATTACCAGTTGCAGTTGACAGCTTTACCTCTTCACCGGATGACAAAAGTGAACCAAAAATTGAAGCTTAGTACTTGGTGGGTAGAAAACATTGCTCGAAATGGAGCAAATGACGGTCACCAGCATTTTCTTTTTTCTCCACAATGTTTTCAAAAGCCTTCTTCCATAGGGTTCTTAAAACTTGGAATTATTTGGTAATGGGTTAACACCTTACCACATAATTCTGAGTTTTAATGACCCTGAGGAAGGAGGCTTAAATTTCAAAAACATTGTGCTTCAAGAAGAAGAAGTATTGGTAACCAGTGCTTTACTCCTTTTAACTCAATGTTTTCTACCTCTTTGAACACAAATACTACCATTTGAGCAAAATGTACCATTTGCAAATGCTTTCAATTTGATTGGATCTAAATCTAAATTTTTGTTAACATATACAGAGTTACCCCCTTCCTTTGTAAAGAGATCCAGCAGGAAATTCAAAGAACATAATTATGGCCAGCAACATGCGAAATAAGACCTTCTGACATTTGTGTGAAGTGTCATCTCGGATGCAGGCTAATCTGAGATGGCACTTTGTCACTACATAAGATTTTGTCATACAGAAGACTTTTGTGAAACAGAAAATCACATAAGAATGGTAAGTGTTGTTTCGCATTAGTCAATATAGTCTGCACTGGCTGATCTGGGATGACACACTTACGCATACGTCCGAAGGTCCCTTTTTGTGTGTTGCACACCATATGATAGTTCACCAATAATGATGAAAATTGCAGGTTCACAAGTTCCAATGGTTGGGCTTCTACTCAAATTTGAGCCAAATTAGTTGAAAACTGTAGAAGAAGAGGAAACAAAATTGTGGACAGACAGATGGGCAGGCAGGCTGTTCTTCCTTTGTCATTGAGGGTAAATACACAATGAATGATAAAGAAGCAGTGGCTTATAACAATCATTGCTCATTTTCTACAATATTTTCCTTTTTTTTTTTTGGAAAACTTTTGTTATAGATCTAAAATTTGTGAGTAAAGTAATGGGTGGGGTCCTGATAGGCTCAGTGCTGAAGGTCACTTGAAGGCCCTTGGTTTGATGCTCACTTGAGGTGCTGAGTTGTTTGCATGGGTGTCCTTGGTCAAGATACTTCTAAGCTCTAGACTAGAACTGGTGGAAATCAGGGCACATTATGAATAAGTAAGCTGTCAACATGATATGACTGAAATAATGTTGAAAGCAGTGTAAAATAGCATTAAATCAATCATAATACTCAACAGCTTTGATGCCAAAGGACATAAGGCACCTATTCATGGGAGACTATCACTGATGATAATATGCATGGCATTTTTTCAATGAGTTGTTGCCCTTTATTGATTAAATTGTCATTGTCTACCTTTCGATCATTTACCAATCAATTCCGAGTTTTAATGACCCTGAGAATGACAGATCTTGGAAACATCATTGGAAAAGGGTTATTGCTGGTAACCAGCATTTTCTCATTATCCCACAATATTTTCTATACTTTCTGATATGAATCTGATCATTTGTGCCATATTTAATTTCTTGTCTGCAAATGCTTTCAACTTTGAACAGTCTTTGTAAAATTCATTATTTGGTGAAGAGTTAAAATGTAGCAAATAAATGCTAGTTCTTTACATGGTATAAGAACAAACATGGTTACCAACTATGCATATCATAATCATACTGAGCTTTACAACATGTAAGTCAATGCAGTTTTCCAGTACTTTTTCCATACAGTTAAAAATAAGAATTGTAACCAAGGATTCTTTATGCCAACCTAAACACATTCTAGTGCAATAAGCACTATGCTACTTTTAAAAACACTGCATACAATGAAATAATCATAACAAAAAAGAAAATAAAAAAGAATTTAGGAAAGACACTGAATTCTTGCTCATAACTTTTATTCCAAAGTCTCAGCCCTTTCAGTCTAACACATCTAGCCTACAATATTGGTACTACTATCATCAGTGCTTTCTCCCCATTTGTGTGGAAAGTTTTGCATCACAGCTCGGGTACCAGACACCTTTTTGGAGCACCAAAGTTTGGAAAGAATGGAACCAGAATCCTCACAGTACTTTCCCTCTTTGAAGGTAAAACACTGAACGTCAAGCAATCCGAAGAAAAGGTTTCCAACAGCACTTGATGTATCTGTGTTCACTTTCTGCAAATACAAGCAAGAGGACCATGATGGTCCTATATTGCTCACCTGAGTACTAAGCAGTACAGGTTAACAATGAAGATAAATACCAGATACTGAAGTTCAAGGCCAAATGATTAAGAAACAGAGACAACTCACAACTTTAACAGAGGTCTAGGCCTTTGGTTACCCAGAAAATTTTCTTATAATTGCACGAAAGATACCTAAGTACAAACGTCTAAGCCCCGCGGCTGGACCTGTAATGATCCCAGTGGCATCTTGTGAGCAAAATTTCTTGAGGTCCACAAGGTGATGCTTCATGCAAAGTATCATAGCTCTAGGCATTTTGGGTTTAAACATAAAGATTTTTCAGTTTGCATTATATATACATGTAGATGCTACAGAGTAAACCAAGTCAAATACAGCAACTCTAATTGAAGGGCAAATAACTCATGTTGTTTGGGTCTAATAAGACCCATAATCAAAACCCATCCAAGATCTTACGGTCATATAAATTTTTACCAAGTTTGGTACTGACTGGTATATATTTGTAGATGCTAGAGTGTAAACAAAGTCAAATATGGAAATTTTGTCCAATTCAAGGGCAAATAACTCTGGATGTTCTGGTTCAATTTGACCCATAACTGAACTCTTCCGAGACCTTATGGGAATATATATTTTGACCAAGTTTGGTACTGATTGGTCAATATTTGCAGATGCCAGAGTGTAAACAAAGTCAAATATGGCGAATTTTCTAATTCAAGGGCAGACAACTCAGACAGTTCTGGTCCGATTAGATCCATAATTGAACTAATCTGAGATCTTATGATCACACACACTTTGACAATGTTTGATGCTGATTGAGTAATATTTGTAGATGCTAGAGTGTAAACAAAGTCAGATTCAGTAATATTTGCAAATTCAAGGGCAAATAACTCCTGATGTTCTGATTGGATTTGATCCAAAATCGAACTCATCCGAGACCTTATGGGCATATACATTGTGGCCAAGTTTGGTACTGATTGGTCAATATTTGTAGATGCTAGAGTGTAAACAAGAAGATTTTTAAAAATTTCCCTCTTTATCTCTATGTGAAATCCGAGAACCCACAACATAGGGCCAATTTCAACAACAGCGCCATAATTTGAAGTATTTTGGTAGAGGGCTATTAGATGATGCTACATGCCAAATATGAAAGCTCTAGCCCTTATGGTTTGGGACAAGAAGATTTTTAAAGTTTTTTCTCGGTTGCCATGGCAACCAGAGTTCTTCATGGAATTCAAATCTTTGAAGTATTCTGAAAGTGCATCACCTAAGGATCATTTCTGTGAAGTTTCATTGAAATCTGTTGGGCAGTTTCAGAGGAGAAGATTTTTTAAGTAATTGTTCACGGACGGACGGACGGACACACGGACGGACGGACACATGGATGCCGGACAACAATCGATCACAATAGCTCACCCTGAGCACTATGTGCTCAGGTGAGCTAAAAAACCTCCTTAACTCTTCTCCAGACAACAAATCGTAGACTTGTTCAAATCAAATGAGCCATGCTCTGAGGAAAGGGGGCTTAATGCATCTGCAAAAAGTATCAACCCAGGTCAGCCTGTGCAGTCCAAGCAGGCTGACCTGGGCTGAAACTTTTCGCTATTGGTCAATTTTCAGTATGTCCAAGAACCATTCCACTTCATGATTCAGTCAGTTGTTAAAAAAAAGTAGCTATTATGGATCCATAATCATGTGATGGCTTGGTTGGTATAATGCATCACAAATGCATTAAGCCCCCTTTTGCCAGAGCATGGCTAAAATGCATTTGAAGCCAGTAAAATAAAGTGATCAAACGATAAGATTTAACTCCGAAAAGTTAGAAAACATTGTGGAAGAAGGTGAACTGCTGGTTACCTGCAATGTCTCATTTTCCAACAATGCTTTAAAGTCTTCTTACACAGAGTCATTAAAGCTCAGAATAGTTTGGTAAAGAGCTACAACAACATTTTGGACTTGTGGGAAATTGAAAGCATTTGCAGATGACAAATTTAATGTTATTTAACTCATTACCACACAATCACGAGTTTTAAGGATGCTGACGAAAAAGCATTTTGAAACATTGTGGGAAAAGGAGAAAATGCTGGTAACCAGCATTTTCTCCTTTTCCCACAATGTTTTCTACTTTCCTTAACCCTTTACCACACAACAAAATTTTAGCCCTGTCCAAATTGAAAGCATTTGCAGACGACAATTTCAGTGTGGCTCAAATGGTGCAACTTTTGTTTGGTAGGGTTGAAAAGATTGTTGGAAAAGGAGAAAATGCTGGTTACCAGCATTTTCTCCTTTTCCCACAATGTTTTCAAAAGGCTTCTTTGCTAGGGGCGTCAAAAGGCAGCATTGTGCGTTAAAGGGTTAAAAAGAAATTCATTTTCTGAGTCGCATCTATTTTATCCTCGGCAAAATGCTTTGAATTTGGACAAGTCTAGAACTTTGTTGCTTGGTAAAGAGTTAAATGTTGAGATTTGTCATGAAAAATTTGTTGAACAAGGGGTAAATGCTAGTTACTAGCATTTTCTTTTTTTTTTTCAAAATGTTTTCAAAAGCCTCCTTCCTTATACATAACAAATGTACATCATATTTTTTCACAGTAAATACCTGAAAACCCCTTACCTTCAAACAATCGAACAGATGTTGGTCACAGTCACAATGGCTAATGGTCCACGGGTACGCATTGTAGTAGTGATATTTGGACTCGAACCTATCTATATAGTACGGGCAGTGGTCGTGAGTTCTACAGCAAGCGTCCGTCTGCTTATGTTCACCTGTAATTATTGTATGTTTTTTCTTTTGGTTTGACCCTTTACCACACAATCTGGTCTTTTCTCGATCCATGGAAAAAAAAACTGAAAAAATTGTGGGAAAAGGAGAATGTTTTCTACCATTTCAAAGGTAGAAATAAACTTTTTGACTACAATGCATTGTCATCAACTGCAAATGGTTCTCATTTGGACAAGTTTCAAATTTTGTTGTTTGGCATTTGGTAAAGGGTAAACTTGCATTATACCTGCAGTTGACAGCTTTGGAAAACAATGTGGCAAAAGAAGCAAAATTCTTTTCAAGGGAAACTAAGAGGTAAGCACTGTGCTAATGATATTGTTATCATTATTATTACTTTGTCAGTAGACCAGGAAAAAAATTCAAAGGACCATAAGTCCTATAACTTTTTACCAAACAACAAAATGTTAGACTGGTCCAAATTTGAAGCATTTGCAGATGACAAATTAAATGTACCATGTAGCATAAATTATGAAATTTGTCTTTGAAAGGGTACAAAACATTGTGGGAAAAGGAGAAAATGCTAGTAACCAGCATTTTCTCCTTTACTAAGAGTGTTTTCAAAAGTCCTTTCCCTTGGGGGTCATTAGAACTCGGGATTGTGTGGTGAAGGGTTAATGAAAACTGCAGGTGCACAAGTCCCCATGGTAGGACTGATGGATGGACAACCTGACCTCAGGGAAAATGAAGGTAGGATACTGCAAAATTAAGATGTTTCTCAAAGGTGTTGAATAATGTTCTTGGTACTCTAGTTACTCCTTTTCTCCCGTTGTTTTTTTTCTTTTAATTCACTCTTTACCAAACGACAACATTTTGGACTAGTCTAAATTGAAAGCATTTGCATACATCAAAATTAAATGGTGGCTGAAATGATGGAATTGTAGAAAACATTGTGGTAAAAGGAGAAAAATGCCTGTAAATAGTATTTTCTCATTTACTCACAATGTTTTCTATCCTATCAAAGACAAACTCCATAATTTGTGACATATTTAATTTGTTGTCTGCAAATGCTTTGGATTTAGACAAGTGCAAAATTTTGTTAATGGGTAAAGGAATAAAAATTCCAATGCTTGGACATTAAAAGTCTTGTTCGTACAGTAATGGTGTAAATTCTTCACCAATGAAAAAAAAAAACTGAAAGCATTTTGCAGATGAGAAATTAAATGTGGCTTACCATTTGGCCGCTACGCGTGACTTACTGACCTTTTGCAGACAGTGTAGATCAAGTTAAGACACAGAATGTGCAGTCTGATTTTGGATCTTCATTGTCTGACAAGGAGATATTTTTTCTCCAAAGAATAAGATTGAGAATGGCATTATTTGGGTTTTTACCATTGGCTTGAGTTTCATTTAACCCTTTCCCAAACAAGCCCTGGTTTTCACGTGTCTGCAGTGCAAGTCTTTTGAAAACACTGTGGGAAAAGGAGAAATTGCTCATAACGAGCAATTTCTCCTATTCCCACAGTGTTTTCTACCCTTTTGGAGAACTTTCGGTCATTTTCATCAAATTTAAAATTGTCGTCTGCAAACTCTTTCAATTTGGACCAGTCTAAATTTTATCATTTGGGAAAGGGTTAATTATTTAGCAGGATAAGGGTTAAGTGACAGGAGTTATCTATGAAAGTTTGGTTTGGTTTGTATTGGAGTTTAACTCTTTACCAGACGACAAAATTTTAGCCTTGTCCAAACTGAGAGCATTTGCAGACGACAATTTCAATGGTGCAATTTTTCTTTGACAGGATAGAAAACATTGTCGGAAAAGGAGAAAATGCTGGTCACCAGCATTTTCTCCTTTTCCCACAATGTTTTCAAAAGGCCTCTGTCCCAGGGGCGTTAAAGGCGTCATTGTGCGGTAAAGGGTTAACTCTTTACCAAACTACAAAATTTTAGACATGTCCAAATTAAAAGCATTTGTAGATGACAAAATAGATGTGACTGAAAACTTGACATTTGATTTGGAAAGGGTAAAAAACATTGTGGGAAAAGGAGAAAATGCTGGTTACCAGCATTTTCTCCTTTTTCCACAATGTTTTCAAAAGCTCTCTTTCTAAGGGTTGTTAAAAGTCAGGATTGTGTGGTAAAGGGTTACATCATTTTAACAACTCAGGTCATATCATGGTGGCCAGTGATGCACCCATGTGTTTCCTGGCTTTCTCACACCAGTACTGACACAACTTTCTTTCCAAAGCCACTGACTACTTTTCTCACATGCATCAGAGGTGAGAGGCAAGACGCTGTCTAGGAAAGGGTAGAAAACATTGTTGGAAATGGAGAAAATGCTATTTACCAGCATACTCTCTTTTTCCTCAATGTTTTCAAAAGCTTTCCCCATCAGGGTTGTTTACCCTTTACCATATAATCCTGAGTGTGAACCACCCTAAGAAGCAGGCTTTTGAAAACATTGTGGGTAATGAAGAAAATGCTGTTAACCCTTTACTAAACAATCCCAGGTTTTCACGACCCTGAGAGAGAAGCCTTTTGAAAACATTGTGGGAAAAGGAGAAAATGCTGGTAACCAGCATTTTCTCCTTTTCCCACAATGTTTTCTTCCCTTCCCAAAACAAATTTTAATTTTTGAGTCACATTAATTTTGTCATCTGCAAATGCTTTCAATTTGGATGAGTGTAAAATTTTGCCGTTTGGTAAAGAGTTAACCAGCATTTGCTCCTTTTGCCACAATATTTTCTACTCTGTCGCTGACAAATCCTTTAAGCTGAGCCACATTTCATTTGTTGTCTGCAAAGGCTTTCAATTTGGACAAGTCTTAAGTTCTCGTTTGGTAAGGACTTAACCTTTACCACACAATGCTGCCTTTTAACAACCCTGATGAAGACGGCTTTTGAAAACATTGTGGGAAAATGAGAAAATGCTGGTCAACAGCATTCTCTCCTTTTCCCACAATGTTTTCTGTCCTTCCTAACACAATGTTCAATTCTTGAGTCATATTTATTTTGTCATCTGCAACGGCTTTCAATTTGAAAATGTCTCAAATATTGCTGTTTGGCAAAGGGTTAACCCTTTACCAGATGACAAAATTTTAGCCTTGTCCAAATTGAAAGCATTTGCAGACGACAATTTCAGTGTGGCTCAAATGGTGTAATTTTTCTATGATAGGGTAGAAAACATTGTGGGAAAAGGGGAAAATGCTGGTTACCAGCATTTTCTCCTTTTCCCACAATGTTTTCAAAAGGCTTCTTTCCCAGGGGCGTCAAAAGGCGCCATTGTGTGGTAAAGGGTTAAAACATGGGATGGTGTGCTAAAGGGTTAAACCTATACCTAGATCCTCCATATCCTTGGCTACATTTTCATATCCACACCATTTTGTCCCTGGATAAATAGCAAAATGGCTACCAGCACCAGAGGGAGCCCCTGTTCCAAAATCCGGGTCGAAAGGCTTTCCCTATTTGATAATATCCAATCGTCATTATTCTATAATTTATGTATACACACAATGTATTTACTCTTTACCACACAATCCCGAGTTTTCATGATCTTAACAATAAAGGCTTTTGAAAGCATAGTGGTAAAAGGAGAAAATGCTGGTAACCAGCATTTTCTCCTTTTCCCACTATGTTTTCTACCCCATCAAAAACAAATTCCATCATTTGAACAACATTAAAATTTTCGTCTGCAAATGCTTTGAATTTGGACCAGTCTAAAATTTTCTCATTTGGTAAAGGGTTAAATTAACTTCTGAAAAAATTGGGCAAAAAAAAGAAAATGCTGGAGACCAGCATTTTTTCCTTTTCCCACAATGTTTTTTATTCTTTCATTGACTGTTTTGTCATATGTTATTTTTGTCATCTGTATCTGTTTCCAAGTTGGGCATCATAGAAACTTTTGTAGTCTGGAAAAAAATAAAACCTTTTGATAGTAAACTCCATTTTAACATAGACTGATACCAGCATCTTTTCTTTCCCAATAATTTTTTCTAGCCAGAAAACTGAATATTTTCTATCCAAAAAACTTTAATACCCAATGTCGATCATGTTAGTGCAGTTTGATAATCAAGGGAGGTAAATGGTTACAACTACATCTATCCCTTATAATAGGGGTTATTTCTCATGATCAGTATTGTGAACTTAAGTCATATTGACTTCGTAATTTGTTAACCTTTTCGGCGCCATGGGCGAAAACAGGGACTTTTGCAGACTGCATAGATCAAGATCAGACTGCACAAAATGTGCAGTCTGATCTTGGATCTATACCGTCTGCTTGTTCCTTTAAGCCTATAAGATAAAAATGTTTCTCAGTATGAGTGGATTGTATTTTCAGCCGTCTAAAGAGGTTGAGAAAAAATATTTGGCGCTGAAAGGGTTAAACTACTTTATAAAAGGCCATAAAAAACTTGTGACCAATGGGTGGGGCTAATTTTGGCTCCAGGGCTATAATCTGAAAAGTTTGGGTAGAGGTCTCTTGCATGAAGCTACTTGCAAAATTAGTAGCCTTTGGTGTGATGGTTTTGAACAAGAAGTTTTTAAAAGATTTTCAATATTTTTTTCAGCTTTATTGCCATGGCAACCAGAGTTTTTTATCAAAATCGAATTCTTTGAAGAAATTCTACAGAGGGCCATGGCAGCATCATTTCTGTGAAGTTTCATCATTTAGGGAGGTATGCATGGATGTACACACAACGGACACAGGGCCATGACATAAGCTCACTGGCCTTTTGGCCAGTGGAGTTAAAAAGGAGAAAATGCTGCTGGCCAGCATTTTCACCTTTTCCAATACTGTTTAACATTCTGACATTTTCACCTTTTCCCATAATGGTTTCAAACGTCGTCTTTTTCAAGGTCATTAAAACTCAGGTTTGGGTGATAATGGGTTAACCCTTTATCACACAATGCCAAATTTTAACGACCCAGAGAGAGAAGGCTTTTGAAAACACTGTGGGAAAAAGAAGAAAATGCTGGTAATCAGCATTTTCTTCTTTTCACACAATGTTTTCAACCCTTTCTGTTACAAATACCTTCATTTGAGTCACAATGAATTTTTCATCTGCAAATGCTTTAAATTTGGACCAGTCTATATATTTGTCGTCTGGTAAAGGGTTAAACTACCACAGTCACATACTTTGCTCATGTCATGATTGAAAGGATCCCCTCCGTCGTCCATTGTTGTGGCCCTTTTTCTGTGCAGTTTTGTTTCTCGGCATTTCTGGAGCATCAACTTGATTTTCTTCTGACCTAGAAATAACCACATTATTATCAAACCTCTTACATGCAATCCTGTGTTTTAAACTGTTTCTGAAGAAGATGACTCTTGAAAATGTGTTTAAGAAAAGGAGAAAATGCTGGTAACCAGCTATTTCTTTTCCTACAATGTTTTCTACACTATAATAGACAAATTTCATTTCAAAAGCTCTCAATTTGGATAGGCTAAAATTTTGTTGTGTGGTAAAGGTTAAACTGATTACAGCAATTTTTTTTTATCTCTTTTTGATTTCCCTCTCCTCTTTCAATGACCTTATAGAAGATGATCAATGAAAACATTATTCTACATTACATTAACCCTTTACCACACAATCCTGATTTTTAACAATCCAGTGAAAGAAGCCTTTTGAAAACATTGTGGGAAAAGGAGAAAATGCTGGTAACCAGCATTTTCTCCTTTTCCCACAACATTTTCTACCCTTTCCAAAAAAAAAAAAATATTTCAGTCACATTCATTTTGTCGTCTGCAAATGGTTTGATGTTTGACCAGTCTTCATTTTTGTTGTGTGGTAAAGGGTTAATGCTTTACCAATCAACAAAATTTTAGACTTGTCGAAATTGATGGAATTTGTCTTTGATAGAGTCGAAAACATTGTGGGAATAAAAGAAAATGCTGCTTACAGGCATTTTCTCCATTTTTCACAATGTTTTTGAAAGGGGTCTTCCGTAGGGTTATCAAAACTTGGGACTGTGTGGTAATGAGTTCGGCGTTCTCTCACTGTGAGAGACTTAGTAACTGTTTAAATCTGTTACCTGTGTAAACCTTTCAACATCTGTTTTATTTTTAAAACAAATTCAACCCATCTAATACACAAATCTATGGACGAAACAAGGTGCCAGGCTCAAGGAAACCTAGATCCCCCGGCACCAATTGTTTTAAAAATTCCTACAAGAGTGAATGCTTGACCAATTAAAATCTTTGAAAGGCCCTAGGGCTCAGGAGACAAGAAACCACAAAATTAATGGTGCTTTGGACAGACAAGATGGACAGAGAGATGGAGACAGTTGAAGGCCACACCTATAGTACTGAACAGATAAAATTTAATCCTTTGATTGCTAAGAACATGCAGTCTGATCGGAGGCAGACTGATGACTGAAACCTCCACGCTGCACATTGCCTCATCAAGGTATACATGTGTGTGAAATATTTCAAAATTCAGGCCAGGGGCTCAAGGGATATGGAGCAGACATGATTTATGAGGATCTTACTCTTGACCCCCTGTTGTGACCTTGACCTTTGAGCCTGGGGTCTGAAACCCCCACTTTTCTCATTGTCTCATCAAGGTGCAGACATGTGTGAAATATTTTAACAAGAGGGCCATGATGGCCCTGTATCGCTCCACTGGCTTATCAATATAAACCATGAAGAAAAGTCTTCACTATATACATGTAAGCCCTTATAAAACTTTGACCCCAGGGCTACAGTCGGACTAAATGGGGAATATGTGTATTAGAAGAATAACATGCCAAATTTGGGAGTTTTTGGCCTTATGGCTAGTAACAAGATGGTTTCTGAACTTTTCACTCCATAAACCCATGTAAAACTCGTGACCCCTGGTGCAGGGCCAAACTTGATCCTAGGGTTGTAATTTGGGCCCTCTTTGTAATTGTCCACTAGATAATGCTATAATTATGCAAAATTTGGTAGCCTAAGCCTTATGGCTATGTACACCAAGATTTAAAAGTTTTCCCTATGTAAGCCCATGTAAATCTTATGAACCCCCCCCCCCCCCCCACCCCAGCATGAGGCCAAATTGACCCCCAGGACTATACTTTGGGCACTTTTGGTAGACCCCAACTAGATCAAGCTAAATGCAAAATTTGGTAGCTCAAGGCCTTATGGCTAGGTACGGGAAGATTTTTAAAGTTTTCTCTATATAAGCCTATGTAAAACTTGTGACCCCTGGGGCAGAGCCAATTTTGACCCCAGGGCTATAATTTCAAGAAACATGATAGAGGTCTACTACATAAAGCTACATGCCAAATTTGGTAGCCCTATGCCTTATGGTTTCAGACAAGAAGATTTTTAAAGTTTTCTCTATATAAGCCTATGTAAAACTTGTGACCCCTGGGGCAGAGCCAATTTTGACCCCAGGGCTATAATTTCATGAAACATGATAGAGGTCTACTACATAAAGCTACATGGCAAATTTGGTAGCCCTATGCCTTATGGTTTCAGACAAGAAGATTTTTAAAGATTTCCAATATTTTTCAGTTTTGTTGCCATGGCAACCAGAGTTTTTGAAGGAATCAAATTCTTTCAAGAAATTCTGAAGAGGACCATGGCAGGATCATTTCTGTGAAGTTTCATGAAAATTGGATGGGTAGTTTCAGAGAAGAAGATGTTTGAAATAAAAGTTAACGCACGGACGGACGGACGGACGCACGCACACACGGACGGACGCACGACGGACACCGGGCCATGACATAAGCCCGCTGGCCTTCGGCCAGTGGAGCTAAAAATCAGGCAAGGGGTTCAGGAGATATGGAGGGGACAAAAATGTTTTATGAACTGATGGACAGACAGAGAGATGAAGGCAATTCCTATAATCCCCCACCTCCTCATTTGCAGCAGGGGATTAAAAAGAAAACAATGTCTGAAATGGAGAAATAGCCACTTTTCAGTAATACAATCATCAGTCACTAAAGCGCATATATAATTTCAAAATCCTATTATAAGAGCATCAAGAAATTGCAGCTTAGTCTTAACTCTTTACCAGACAACAACATTTGTCCAAATTGAAAGCATTTTGCAGCTGATAAATTTCATATATCGAGTAGTCCAAATGATGAAACTTATCTTCCAAATTTTAAAAATATTGACGGAATAGTAGAAAATGTTGGTTTCCACCATTTTCTCCTCTTTCCACAAGGTTTTCAAAAGCCTCCTTCCTCAAGGTCACTTTACCACACAATCCCAAGTTTTAACTCTTTACCAAATGACAAAATTTAAGACTAGTCCAAATTGAAAGCAGTTGCAGACAAAAAAACAAAAGTGGCTGAAAAATTTGTTTTGGGAAGGGTTGAAAACATTGTGGGAAAAGGAGAAAATGCTGGTTACAAGTATTTTCTCCTTTTCCTACAATGTTTTTAAAAGGCTTCTTTCTCAGGGTCATTAAAAGTAGGGATGGCATGGTAAAGAGTTAAGGAAATGGTCTCTTTGAAAACAGTGTGAAAAGGAGAGATGCTGGAAACCTGCATTATTTCCTTTTCCCATAATGTTTTCAACTCTTTCAAAGACAAATTTCATAAATTGTGCAACTTTTAATTTGTCAACTGCAAAATGCTCTCAATTTGGACCAGTCTTTATCCTTAAGTTGCTAAGCTCAACTCACTTATTAACTTTTGTGGACAGTGTAGATCAAGATCAGACCTGCACAGAATATGCAGTCTGATCTTGAATCTACACTGTCTGATAAGTAGATATTTTTCTACAAAAAAATAAGTTTAAAGTAACATTATTCTGGTTTTTACTATCGGCCTGAAAGTTTCATTTAATTTATTTAGCAGGCTAAGGGTTAAATTTGTGGTATGGTAAAGAAATAACAATTGTTTGGCAAAGCATAAATCTATCTTGACCTGAAAAAGCATTTAGATTTGCAAATAGCAAAGAAACACAAATGTGTTTAACCCTTTACCACACAATCCCTAGTTTTAAAGACCCTGAGGAAGAAGCCTTTTGGAAAGATTGTGGGAAAAGGAGAAAATGCTGGTAGCCAGCATTTTCTCCTCTTCCCCCAATCTTTTCTGTCCTTTCGCAGACAAATTCCATCATTTGAGTCATTTAATTTGCCGTCTGCAACTGCTTTTTATTTGAACCAGTCTAAGAACTTATTCATACGGTAAAGCGTTATGGGGAGACAACATACCAATATGCTCTATCTGTACACCAGAACTGCTTGACAGCTTTTGTGATTTGACTGAGTTACGGTATATAGAGCAAGATACAATGTCATCCGTGTGAGCAGTGGTTTGGGCTCTCAAAAAGTATACCCCATTGGTGACCTTGAACTCAAGTTTGTCATCAGAAACCTTCTTCACTTTGTAAGCAATTTCCCCTGCAAATCAACAAAGTAAATGAAAAATGTGTAACTTCTGTTGTTCTGTTAAATTTCTTACATAAACATGATTCTTGGAATCAAATTTTATAATGAAAACGATTCCTCTAATCACAGATTTAAGATTAACACCCAATGGAGGCACCACACTTTCTCAATTTTAAGCTCTCATTTGCTTTAAGCTACTATTCACATTCTTAACTTTTTCATTTAAAACTTTGAGTAGGCAGGGAAAGCCCAGCCACTCAATATTATATTTTAAGCACATTAAAAGTTACACATAACCTTTCTTCATTCAAAAACATTTTATTAACAATTTAAGACTGTTCAAATCTTTTTATCACAATCTTAACATCATCATTCAAAACTTTTTGAGTTGATAGGGATTGCCCTGTTGCTCAATTATATCTTTTGTGCATATTAAGATCACACATAATCCTTCTTATCTCTTTACCACACAATCCCGACTTTTAACGACCCTAGAAAGGAAGCCTTTTGAAAACATTGTGGGAAAAGGAGAAAATGCTGGTAACCAGCATTTTCTCCTTTTCCCACAATGTTTTCTACCCTATCAAAGACCAATTCCATCACTTCAACCACATTTAAATTGATGTCTGCAAATGCTTTCAATTTGGACAAGTCTACATTTTTGTCGTGTGGTAAAGAGTTAATTCAACTCTTTTACTGTCAGCATGTCTCAAATCTTCTTAGCTCAAAAATTCTGCCTTAATCATTCCTTTAACCCTTTCCCAAACGGCAAATTTTGGACTGGTCCAAATTGAAAGAGTTTGCAGATGACAATTTTAAATTTGATGAAAATGGCAGAAAGTTATCAAAAAGGGTAGAAAACACTGTGGGAAAAGGAGAAATTGCTCGTTATGAGCAATTTCTCCTTTTCCCACAGTGTTTTCAAAAGACTTGTACTGCAGACACGTGAAAACCAGGGCTTGTTTGGGAAAGGGTTAACACAGATATGCGCGCTAAATGACCAAAGCTGTCAATGCGCCATAAAACAACATTCATTCATTAACCTTTAAAGCACCTTTCACGACTATAGTTGCCTTTGCGGCCAGTGTAGATCAAGATCAGGCTGCACAAAACGTGCAGTCTGATCTTTGATCTACACTGTCCACTTTGTTGAAACAATGTAGACAAAAGCAACCATGAAATTGTAATTATTTGGGTTGTAATTCTAGTTTGAAACAGTCTGATAGGTTTATTCGGCGCTCTAAGGGTTAACACCCTTTTCTTGTGTTCAAAGAAAAATCACTGAACCACAGTGGTTTGATTCTTTAATCCTTTACCACACAATCCTGACCCTGCAAAAGAAAGCTTTTGAAAACATTGTGGGAAAACGAGAAAATGCTGGTGACCAGCATTTTCTCCGTTTCCAACAATGTTTTCTGCTCTTCAATTTTAGGGTCACATTTATTTTTGTCATCTGCAAATGCTTTCAATTTGGACTGGTCTATAATTTTGTGGTTTGGTAAAGAGTCAACAAATTTTTTTTTTCCAAATAAAAATGTAAAGGCAAAAAGATTCAAAACAATAAAAATACAGTGTATTTTCTGATTCTAGATTTATAAAAAAGACAAGCTTCATGTGTGTAAAAACATGATGTCATAACCTTTCACCTAACGATCCAGACTTTTTAAGACCCTGAGGAAAAAGACTTTTGAAAACATTTTGACAAAAGGAGAAAATTCTAGTAACCAGCATTTTCTCCTTTTCCACAGTGTTTTGACCTGTCTACAGGCATCTTTCAATTTTTGAGTCACATTTATTTTGTTGTCTGCAAATGCTTTTGATGTGGACAAATCCAAAATCATGTGCTTAATTACTCCTTAGGAAGGAGCCTTTTCAAAAGAGGTGCTGGGAAAAAAAAAATACTACTTACCAGCATTTTCTCCTTTTCCCACTATGTTTAAAATCATTTCAAAGACACAAACTCCATAATTTATTCTACTGTACATTTAATTTGTCGTCTGCAATTACCTTTAATATGGGCAAGTCTGAAGTTTCGTTGTCTGGTAGGACAATTCAAATCTAAATGATGATTAACTCTCTACCAAACGACAAAATTTTAGACTGGTCCAAATTGAAAGCATTTGCAGACGGCAAAATAAATGCAACCAAAAGACTGAAATTTGCTCCGTGAAAGGTAGAAAACATTGTGGGAAAAGGAGAAAATGCTGGTTACCAGCATTTTCTCCTTTTCCCACAACGTTTTCAAAGGGCTTCTTCCTCAGGGTCATTAAAAGTCATAATTGTGTGGGTTAAACTATTTATGAATTTGAAATGACAATAAATAAACATACCATGCTGCAGGCACTGAGAACAAGTCACAAACAGTATGGGAAAAGCGACAAAAACTATATCTAACTTCATAATTTATCAATGAACTATTTCATCTGGAACTGTTTCTGCTATCTCTTTTTTCTTTTGGAAGTAACAACACTTAAAGCACCAAATAAACCCAAATGGGCGTTTTCATTCTAGAATAAGATGCAGATAATTGAAATTTTGTGGCTGCCTTTTGTCTGTACTGTTTCAGCAAAGCAGAAATTGTAGATCAAAGATCAGACTGCACATTTTGTGCAGTCTGATCTTAATCCACACTGGCCACAAAGGCAACTATAGTAGTGAATGGTGCATTAAGGGTTAACTCTTTACCACATGCCACAATTTTAGATCTGCCTGAATGGAAAACATTCATTGACGAAAAATAAAATGTGGACTAAAAAGATAGGATATTTCTTTATAATGGTAGAAATCATTGTGGGAAAAAGGAGAAAATGTAAGTTAAAAACAGCATTTTCTCCATTTCCCACAATTCTTTTTAAAAGCTTCAGAATCCTTAAACCAGATGGGAATGTTTGATAAATGGTTAAGGAAGTATGCATGACAAGGTCAAAGTTTAAGTGATATGAAAGCAGAATTTGTACAAAAATGTGACTTAAAATTCCATAACTTTTAGACCTTCTCATAGTATCAGTCATTACATTTTTAAAGTATTGTATAGCTGACCTGCCCCACAAAAACCCGAGATAAAAACTAGAAAAAAACTCTGGTAACCTGTGACATTCATGATAAAAAAGTTGCAGGCCGGACACTGAAATACATACATTCATAATTAAAAAATTTACAGGCCCAACACTAATACTGAACCCCCCCCCCTCGCAAAAAAAACCCCAAAACCATATGACCTTGACCTTTTACCCTATGAACATGACTCTTGTCCACGACACATTGTCTCAATGTGGTCAACAGTTGTGCAAAGTTATTTTGAAATTAAGTCATGAAGAAAAAAGTTAAGGCCCATACACGAAAAAGGCTACCCCACCAACACATTTGACCTTTGCTGTGACCTTGACCTTTTAACCCACGGACATGACACGTCATCTTTATGTGGTTAACAATTCTGTAAAGTTATACTGAAATTCATTTATAATTGAAAAAAGTTACAGGTCAGACACGAATACTACCCCTTAAACACATTGGACCTTGTGATGTTGACCTTTAACCTACGAATATGAATCTGGTGCATGATACATCATCCCAGTGTGAATAACATTTTTGCAGTTATTTTGAAATTAAGTCATAGGGAAAAACAGTTATGGCCCTGACACGAAAACAGATAGATGGACAGACAGACAGACAGACAGACAGACAGACAGACAGACAAAGAGGACGGACTAAACAAAAACTGTATGTCCCCCAATTTTTTTCTGGGGCATAAAAAACTTTCATTGTGTGGTAAAGGGTTAGCGTTTGACCTCAAACCAAATTCATGTTTATTGCGCTGTGACCTGGTTGCTCAGTAGGTACCATACAAGACTTGAGAATGGGATTCGCTGGTTTGATCCCCAGCTTGGCAAATTTCTTTCCGAGAATTGATGACAGTCATTGCAACAGGATTCATTCCTCTCTCACCGCTATTGTTTTGACAATGGTTACATGGGAAAGCAGCCAGTGGCTTTGAAAGAATACTATGCGTAGTACTGGTAGTAGAAAAAATATAATTCTATGCAGACATTACATTTTGAAGGTTTTTTTTTTCTTTTGATATGAAGGGTCTTCATAATGTACATGTATCTAACAGATAAGATGTCAGACTGATAAGGACACCATCTGGTTGAAAATTATGCTTTAGAGAGTAATTCCAAAGTTTAGTTAACTCTTTACCAAATGACAAAATTTTAGAACCAGTCCAAATTGAAAGCTTTTGCAGATGACAAATAAGTGTAAATCAAAAACTGAAATTTAGTTTTGGAAGAGTAAAAAACATTGTGGGAAAAGGAGAAAATGCTGGTTACCAGCATTTTCTCCTTTTCCCACACTGTTTTCAAAAGGCTTCTTTAGGGTCGTTCAGTCGGGATTGTGCGGTAAAGGGTTAAGGTGTCCTTGAAAGGTCAACACAATTTATGAACCCTTTACAGCACTATCTCGAGTTTTAACGACACTGGAAAAGACAGATATCGAAAACATGGTGGGAAAAGGAGAAAATGCTGGTAACAAGCATTTTCCCACGTTTTTTACCTATTTAAGTTCACATAACTGGAAAACATTTGAATTGTCAGTTAATTCCTTCAATATAAACAAGTTTAAAAATTTGCAGTGTGGTAAAACGTTAATATATTATCATTTGAACTTACACAAAACCACAAAATGTTAGACTTGTCCAAATCTAAAGCATTTGCAGTCGACAAAGTAAATCTGACTCAAATGGTGGAAATTGTCTTTGAAAGGGTAGAAAACACTGTGGGAAAAGGAGAAAATACTGGTAACCAGTATTTTTCCATTTCCAACCATGTTTTAAAAGCCTTCTATTTCAGCTTCAATTAACTTTTAACCAAACAATTCCCAGTTTTAATGACCTTTAGATTGGTTACCTCCCCTGATACAGTGTGTATATAGGGATCGGTACAGGCTACTAAAAACGGGCGGAATTCTGCCCATCTATTTTTAGAACAGCCATGTCGTGAGACTATATAGAGATTCAGGGGAGGTCACTCTCACTTCCTGAGCAGCAGATTTTCCAATATTTTTGACATCACGAGTAAGTGAATTGTATTTTTGGTATAACCTTTTAATGTTTATGTCTGCTAATATTCTTTTTAGTTTCAATTACCAATTTCAAATTGTGCAGAAAGTACGCAGTGTTACCTATGCAGCCAAACTGGAAATGTGTAAGCTGCTCCGATTGGCCATTCTGTGATACACATGTAGCCCAATGAAAAGCAACGACACAACAGCCTGTGCCAGTTGTAATATGTATACATGTATCTACAACGGGGACCAGTTAACCCTTTACCAGACGACAAAATTTTAGCCTTGTCCAAATTGAAAGCATTTGCAGACGACAATTTCGATGTGGCTCAAATGGTGCAACGTTTCCTAGATAGGGTAGAAACATTGTGGGAAAAGGAGAAAATGCTGGTTACCAGCATTTTCTCCTTTTCCCACAATGTTTTCAAAAGGCTTCTTTCCCAGGGGTGTCAAAAGGTGGCATTGTACGGTAAAGGGTTAAAATGACCTTGAGACAGATGGCTTTTGAAAACATAAAGGAGAAAATACTGAAAGCCAGCATTTTCTCCTTTTTCCGCAATGTTTTAAACTATCTCAAAAATAAATCCCATCATTTCAGTCAACCCTTTACTACACAATGCCACCTTTTAACAACCCTGAAGATGGAGCCTTTTGAAAACATTGTGGGAAAAGGAGAAAATGCTGGTTTCTGCCCTATCAAAGAAAAATTGAACCATTTGATCCACACTGAAATTTTCGTCTGCAAATGCTTTCAGTTTGGACAATGCTAAAATTTTGTCGTCTGGTAAAGGTTAAAGATCAGTTATTGTTTTCAATTTTAACAAGTGTTAAATTTTGTCATTTGGTATGGAGTAAAAAAATTAAGATAGTTTAGCAACTGTTATTTCTTTAGCACACAAATCTTTCACACAATCCCGACTTTTAAAGACTGTGTGGGAAAAAAGCTTTTGAAAACATTGTGGGAAAAGGAAACAAGAGTGCTAATGGCCCTAAAGCACTCACCTGAGTAAGGTCATCTAGAGTTGATAAAGCTGAAAAAATCCTGATGATGTAAAACGCTTGAGTGTAAGTGATTTACTTTTTGACTGATTTGACCTATTTTTGAATTTTGAATCTGCTCAAAATGTGGCCTCTGCAGTGAACACAAGATTTTTTGAAGATTTGGCCAAGTGACCTACTTTTTGAACCGATGTGACCCAATTTTGAACTTGTCAGAGAATTTATCAAGACAAACATTCTGACCAAGTTTCACGAGTATCAGGCTTAAAATGTGACATCTAGAGTGAACATAAGCTTTTTCTAAGATTTGGCCCAGTGAACGTGACCAAATTTCGAATGTCAAAGATTTTATGCCGACAAACATTCTAAGTTTTACGAGTATCAGGCAGAAAATGTGGCCTCTAGGGTGCACACAACATTTTTCTAAGATTTGGCCACATGACCTACTTTTGGACTCGGCCGGAGTATTTGAATGAAAATGTGGCCTCTAGACTGCACACAAGGTTTTACCAAGATTTGGCCAAGTGACCTACTTTTTGACCTGACGTGACCCAATGTCAAACTTGTCCGAGATTTCATCCAGACAAAGATCCTGACCAAGTTTCATGAGTATCAGGCTGAAAATGTGGCCTCTATAGTGCACACAAGGTGTTTCTAAGATTTGGCCCAGTGACCTACTTTTTGACCCAACAGGACCCAATTTCAAACTTTTCCAAGATTGTATCTAGACAAATATTCTAAGTTCCATGAGTTTCTGGCTGAAAATGTGCACACAAGCTTTTTCTAAGATTTGGCCCAGTGACCTACTTTTTGACTAAATTTCGAACTTGTCCAAGATTTTATCCAGACAAACATTCCAAGTTTCATGAGTATCAGGCAGAAAATGTGGCCTCAAAAGTGCACACATTTTCCTAGGATTTGGCCACATGACCTTCTTTTGGACCCGACATATTTAATTGAAAATGTGGCCTCTAGACTGCACACAAGGTTTTTCTAAGATTTGGCCCACTGACCTACATTTTTATTCGATGTAACGCAATGTTAAACTTGTCAAAGATTTCATCCAGACATTTTAAGTTTCATGAGTATCAGGCAGAAAATGTGGCCTTTAAGCTGCACACAAGATTTTTCTAAGATTTGGCCAAGTGACCTACTTTTTGACCTGATGTGACCCAATGTCAAACTTGTCTGAGATTTCATCCATGAGTATCAGGCTGAAAATGTGGCCTCTAAAGAACACACAAGGTTTTTCTAAGATATGGCCCAGTGACCAGTCACCTACTTTTCTTAAATTTGTACTAGTGACCTACATTTTGACCCAACACGACCCAGTTTCAAACTTGTCCGAGACATTATCACGACAGGTATTCTGACCAAGTTTCATAAGTATTCAAAGAAAAATGTGGCCTCTACAGTGCACCCAAGATTTTTCTAAAATTTGATCTAGTGACCTACTTTTTGACCCAGAATGATCCAATTTCAAACTTGTCCGAGATTTCAAGACAAACATTCTGACCAAGTTTCATGAGTACTGGACTAAAATTGTGACCTCTAGAGTGCACACAAGGTTTTGCTAAAATTTGACCTGGTGACCTACTTTTTTGGCCCAATATGACCCAATTTCGAACATGTCCAGATTTTATCAAGACAAACATTCTGACCAATTTTCATGAGTATTTGACTGAAAACGTGGCTTCTAGAGTGCACACAAGGTTTGGATAAATTTTGACCTGGTGACCTACCTCTTGACCCGATATGACCCAATTTCGAACATAACCAGATTTTATCAAGACAAACATTCTGTCCAAGTTTCATTAGAATTTGACTGAAAATGTGGCCTCTAGAGTGCACACAAGGTAAATTGCAGCAATGAACTCTAAAAACAGTCTTATATGTGGAGAATTACCATGAATTGTTTGTATGGTTTTTAAGTTTTCAACATTATTTCAGTTACATCATGGCGGCCACTACACCTATCTATGTTTTCCAGACATTTCTTTCACTTTTTTGGGTGGTTTCAGTAATTTTCTTATTCGTAACTGCTTGTATTTTCACATGTACCATATTTAAGCTGCACTCGGGGAAATAGGGGTTTAACCCTTTACCACATAGCAAAAATTTAGACTTGTCCAACCAAAAGCATTTGCAGACAATAAATTAAATGCTGCTCAAATTGTAGAAGTTGTCTTTGATAGGATAGAAAACATTGTGGGAAAAGGAGAAAATGCTGGTTACCAGCATTTTCTCCCTTTCCCATGTTTTCAAACGCCTTTTATCTTTTATCCTAGGGGTCTTTAAAACATGGGATTACATGGTAAAGGGCTAATGCATCTCTTTGATGCACTATACCAGGCAAGTCACTTAATCATGAGGTAGACTGGTTGGTCCTTTGACACGGAGAAAATTTGACAAATAGCAAAATGTTTCAATGGTCTGCCAAGGCTGACCTAGGTCAATACTTTTTTGGAGACACATCAAACCCCCTTTTAGCAGAGCATGGCTCAAATTGTGTTTTTCAGTTCAAATGTTGAAGAAAGTATCATATATCACTGTAGTTCTGCGTGTTGTTTGGTTTTGCTAGAACTCTTGCCGAGCTCTGGTAGCGCAATCGTTGGCATACAAGACTTGAGAATAGGGGGTCACTGGTTTAAACCCCAGCTTGGCCAATTTTTTCCCCCCGAGGTCTGATGATAGTCATTGTGACAGGATTCATTCCTCTGTCACTGCTGATCACTGTTTTGTTAATGGTTATGTGGGAAAGCAGTCAGTGGCTTGGGAAGAATATTGTGAAAAGTACTGGTAACAGAAGTGAGGAAAGCATGGACAGGTGCACTGGCCACCTCAATAAAGCTGAAACAAGAGCACTGCATGCAGATGCCAATGCTCGGCTGCAGTTGCTTAATTTTCAGTGAAAATTCAGTCAAAAAAGGGGCATAACTGTAAAAAATACTTTCATAGTTACTTGCCCTCGTTTTGGGGCACAGCTGTCAAAAATACTTGATATTTACTTGCCCTCATTGTATGTGTTCCCATCCACGTCTACAACAGTATCTCAGCATTGTGTTCGAAAACAGCCCAGCTAAAAATGTTGTAAACAGCATTAAACATAATACAATCAACACCTGTTTTTCTCTTTGAATTACCCAGTTTATCCCTTTACCACATAACAAAACTTGACACTGGCCCATATTGAAAACACTTGCAGACAACAAAATTACTGGGACTCTAATGATGAGATTACACCTATAAAAAGTAGAAAGAAAGAGTTGAAAACATTGTGGGAAAAAAGAGAAAAGGCTGGTTACCAGCGTTTTTCCTACAATGTTTTCATGCCCCGACTTTAGGGTTGTTAAAACTCAAAATTGTGTTGTAAGGGGTAAAGAAGTCGCGTTCAATTCCTTTCCTTTTTTGTAGATTTGAATTTGGCCAAGGATCTGAAGAGCCCTATGTCCTAAACCTACGGTCCAATTTTGAAAATATTAACACATTATGTCTTACAAGACGACATACAAATTCAAGATTACAGTAGGGATCCTTCTGTATTGGAGTTTAATGCCGTTTTAACAGCTTAGGCCATATCATGTCAGTGCACCTACGCATGTGTTTTTCTGGCTTTCTCACACCAGTACCGACACAACTTTTTTTCCAAGCCACTGACTATTTTTCTAACATGCATCAGAGTTGAGAGCCGAAAAATTGCCTAAAAGTTTGCCTCAATTTGGATCAATCCCACAACCACCAGGTCACAAGTCAGACACCCTAACCACCAAGATACTGGACGGGCTCACAGCAGGTTTGTTCATAAATCTTGTCTGTTACCAAACTCTTTACCCTTTACCACACAACTAAATTTTAGATCTGTCCAAACCCAAAGCATATGCAGGTGTCAAATGTGGCTAAAATTGTGGAAGTTGTCTGATAGAGAAGACATTGTGGGAAAAGGAGAAAATGCTGGTGTAACCAGCATTTTCTCCTTTTCCCGCAATGTGTTCAAAAGTCTTTTCTCACGGCCATTAAAAGTCAGCATTAAGAGGTAAAGGGTTCATCCCATTTTATGATTTTAAAAATATTTCATACATCATATTTACCGTAACCCTTTACCAAACAACAAAATTTTAGACTGGTCCAAACTGAAAGCATTTGCAGACGACATATTGAAAACGGCCCAAATGACAGTTTGTCCTTGATAGGTCAGAAAACATTGTGGGAAAAGGAGAAAATGCTGGTTACCAGCATTTTCTCCTTTTCCAACAATGTTTTCAAAAGCTTTCTTTCTCAGGGTCGTTAAAAGTCGGGATAGTGTGGTAAAGGTTTAAGACAAGATGAAGTGCAGAGCAGAGATTTTAAAAGCCATGCTCCAAGGCCACGGTCACAGCAAGGGGACATAGGTTATATATGCTCCTGTTGCTTTCCTTGGGGTGTATTTTGCTTGGCTTTACAGAGCTTTTGTTGATATCTTTTTTCCTAATGTCACGATTTCCTTCATTTTCAGAGCAAGACAAGAGCACCACATGCAAGTGCCAACACTCGGCTGCAGTTGCTTGATCTTCAGTGAAAATTCCAAGTCGAAAAAGGGGCATAACTATCAAAAATACTTTGATGGTTACCTGCCCTTACTGGTTTCCCTTTTCATAGTTAACTTGTCCAAGTTACAAGTAAATATCTTCTGTAATAACAGATATATTATAAAATGTCAAAAGTTTTTGCACAATGATAATGATGCAGACGACAGGGCTCTGACAATGACTCCGTTTTCTTCAACAAGAGGTCCAGTGGCAATAAAGCACTCACCCGAGTACAGTCATCTAGGACTGATACCGCTGAAATGATCCTGGTCATGATGAAGTAAAACATATTAGTGTAGGTGACCTACTTTTTGACCAAAATGACCTAGTTTTGAATTTTGAACTTGGCTGGAAATTCAGCCTCTAAAGTGCACACAAGGTTTTTCTAACATTTGGCCAAGTGACCTACTTTTTGACCCATGTGACTCAATATCAAACCCTTCAGAGATATCATCAAGACAAATATTCTGACGTTTCATGAGTATTGGGCTGAAAATAAGGCCTCTGGAGTGCACACAAAGTTTTTCTTAGGTCTGGCCAAGTGACCTACTTTTTGACCCGACGTGACCCAATTTCAAACTTGTCCAAGATTTTATCAAGACAAACATTCTGACCAAGTTTCATGATGATCTGGCTAAATGTGGCCTCTAGAGTACACACAAGGTAAATGTTGATGAACACATGAAGCAGGACACATGCTGGACACAGCACAATCACAAAAGCTTTTCTTATTCCTACAGGATTTGTTTCCCTCATCATAGATAATTGTTTCAACGATAGTTATGAGGGAAGGCAGCCAGTGGCTTGGGAGGAATATTGTGTGAAGTACTAATTACAGAAACTCTACGCACACATGGATTGGTGGACTGACAGCTGTGATATGACTGAAATAATGATGAAAACAGTATTAAACACAAAAATCTTTCTTTCAAGATAATCTCTATCATTTGAAAGCACAAATATCATTCATGTAATTGCTGTTTTTCACTCCACAATATTCCCTCCTAATTTCAATCACATGCTTTTAAGACACCGAGGTATAAGATTCTTGAAAACATTCCAGCATTTTCTCCTTTTCCCAAAATGTTTTTGAAAGGTGAGAAAAAACAGTCAATACCATATGATTAATTTTTCCCCCATCTGTGATCACTTTTTCGACAGTAGTTATGTAGGAAAGCAGCCATTGGCTTTGGAAGAATGTTGTGCAAAGTACTTGCAGAAGAACCTTAAGGAAAGCATGGATAGGTTCACTGGCCATGGCAATATAACTGAAATAACGTTGAAAGTGGCGTTCAACAACACACAAAGAAACATTTAACCCTTTACCAGACAACAAAATTTTATTCTTGTCCAAATTGAAAGCATTTGCAGACGACAATTTCAATGTGACTCAAAATGGAGCAATTTTTCTTTGATAGGGTAGAAAACAATGTGGGAAAAGGAGAAAATGCTAGTTACCAGCATTTTCTCCTTTTCCCATGTTTTCAAACAACTTCTTTTCCAGGGTTGTTAAAAGGCGGCATTGTGCGGTAAAGTGTTAATCAGGGTTACTTCTCCTTTTCCAATATATTTTCTTCCCCCTGTGAGACAAATTCTATTATTTGAGCCACATTAACATTCTTGGCTGAAAATTTGTCTTCTCATACAGAGGTTAAGGTCAATCTCCATCATGAAAGGTATAATGGGTGTAAAATCAAGAAATGTTCAGTGTAGGAAAAGCGACTGTTGCTTTAATCCTCTACTAAACAATTTGAAGTTTAAAAGGTAGAGGGCTTCTCAAAACACTGTAAGAAAAGGACAGAATGCTGGTAACAGTTACCAGCATTCTCTCCTTTTCCCACAGTGTTTTCAGCCCTTTCAGAGACAAATCCCATGATACAAACCATTATTGTCTTTGACAAATTCTTTCAAAGTGGATAGGGGATTGATTAAAAAATAAAGCACTTTATTTTTCACATAATTCTATCTGGTTATAAATTGGTGGTTAACCCATAACCATACAGGCTTATGCGAGACACACCATTTGCTAGTAGCTGAGCCCTGGTAGATCAGTTGGTAGTGCACAGGACTTAAAAACAGAAGGTCGCTGGTTCAATCCCCAATCATTGCAACAGGATTCATTCCTCTCTCACCACTGACCAGTTTCGACTATGGTTATGTGGGAAAGCAGCCATTGGCTTGGAAAAAATACTGTGCGGAGTACCGGTATAAGAAACTCCTGGAATACATGGATAGGTGCACTGGCTACGGCGATATAACTGAAATAATTTTGAAAATGGCGTTAAACGCTATACAATCAATCAATCAACAATTTGCTAGTATCCCAGATTCATTAGTTTTGACGCCCTTAAGCAGATCAGCCACTGTATCATTAGTTTAAAGACTCAATTACATAAATAAATGCAATGTATAGCAGTAGTACCATTTTTCTATGACTGCAAATTTATATCACACTTGTTTGTGATCTGAATAAGTCAAATTTTTGTAAATTTTTCAATAGACCACAGAAGCATCCATGTTTGTTTACACTCATATGAATTGACACCTTTTAATCAGCTGGTGTTTCTTAAGTGATATATCACTCTACTGTAACATGCATGACAAAATTTGATATCTGGACTAGCAAACCAGAAATTTTACGGCATGTACAACCTTTCTTATATTTCTGACATATGAGCTATTTTTGATCTTTCAAATCTGATACTCACTACCCCATTTGAAAAATTTACATAGCTACAGTTTATAGGGGGTTACCATGTGCTAAAACCGTTAGTTTCTCCATCATACTCAATTGTCTGTCAGATGATTGAAATGAGTACCCCAAACATCGTATTTCAAAAAGAAATACAGACTTTAGCATATGACTTTGCCCTTTTGCTTGCAGCACAAATTGATCCATAAACAGTTTTGAGATTAAAGTAAAAAATAGGTTTTGATATAAGGCATACACCTTACGGTGTAACAAAATTCTACTACAATAAACAAACAAACGTTTGGACGAATGATGGTTACCTGGCTTTTAAGAATAGGTGGGGGTAACATTTTGTCAAAGCAGTTATTTTTTTCTCATGATTGTAAATACAAAGTTTGGACTTTTGCAAACGTTGAAAATTTTGACATTTGTGCAATGATAAAGAAGTCACCATGGATGATAAAATATGGAAAATCTTATCGACGGGTCTCTAATTTTCCACATGTTTAAACAGAGTGTGGCAAATGGTGTGTATGGAATGCAGTTAAACGGAGTATGGTTCCATAAGATGCTGCAAACACCAACTGATTGAGCAAATAACGAGGGTGTCAAATCTTATGAGGTCAAAATACATGATTCGACGATATAACCTTTAAACATACAGGACATTGTGTTTCCTACAGGAACTCATTGGTTGTTTACTAAATAAAATCAAGTATATTATGCAACAAGGTTGGATGTGCCCATGGTGCATATTCGGTCATCTCTGTACGCTATTATTATTATATCTGATGACCGTTACGAAATGAATGAAGGTCAAGTTGAATTTTGTTTACTAATAGCAGTAGTTGTATAAAATTTAGTTAGTATTGTTGGAAATAAAACATTGTTCAATGTTATTAAACAACATAAGTTTGGAAGAAAAATCTAACTGATCTGCTAATAGAAGACATCCCCTTTTGACAATCTAGTGATGAATATCCCTTAAGCACACAATCCCCATCTTAACAACCCAAACAAAAGAGGCTTTTGAAAACATAGTGGGAAAAGTAGGAAATGCTGGTAGCCAGCATTTTCTCCTTTTTCACACCATGTTTTCTACCCTATCATAACCAAATTCCATCCTTTCAGCCACATTTCAATTGACATCTGGAAATTCTTTGACTTTGGACTAATCCAAACTTTTGTCCTTTAGTAAAGAGAGGAAAAAAAAAAAAAAAAAAACTGTCCATTGCAAGGATGTGAAAAGTGTTATGGTATTTGCTGGAACTGTATTTTTATACTAGTATAATGCACATCGTCACCGTTTCAATTTTTACAAATCATCAGAGTTTTGCCTTCAAAATTCTGTCTGTGTTGGTCTAGTTCTGTACTTTACCTAAAATTAAAACAGAAACAGAGGTAAGGAACAACATCCACATCCCCAAGTAGGTCAAAGTTACCATTTCATTGAGCCAGTTGCTCTCAAAGAATTACAAATTCTGAAGATAAATAAATCTCTATCATTTAATTCCTTTCCCTTTCAGCTGACAAAATATTGCATTCTGTATCATACACCAAACATTCAACCAGACAAGACTGTTCACCTAGCATGGTGTGGCCAATATTTTGGGGAATATATTGCAGGCATGTTCATGGCCATTTAAAAAAGAAGCACATTTTGGTGTCAGCTTTGTAATGACCATTTTAGTTTCATTTTGGGATCACGATCAGATGTTTTCAGACATGCCCTGGCCTAACAGTCTTTTATCAAAAGTAATAACTCACTACCATGCAGATATTACTTGTTAAGCCCCTGAGGAAGATCTTTCTTGGAAAAGGTAGTATTTGTATATTTCAAGGAATAATTCCCTCTCTCCTTAAGCTTTCCATTTTGTTAAAAAGAGACAGCATTATTTTTTAAATGTTTCTCTGCTGTGTCCTTTTTTCTCATAGAACAAAAACAAAAGAGTCTGTATGGTAATAAGTACAAACCATTACCTAACTAATATGCTGACACAATATCTAATATTTGTTTTATACACTCCAGACATCAGACCAGACTGTCCACCTAGCACGGTGTGGCCAACATAGGGAGGAGCATTTTCTCTAGGCATGTCAATGGCCATTTTCTTACCTGCTCAATACAGTATGGGTGTCAGCATGTCAATGGCCATCTTGATGTCAATTTGAGGTAATGATTACAACGTTTTCGGACATGCCTTGGCCTGACAGTCTTACATGAGAGACAAAGAAGTGGGTTTTGAAATAATAATGGGGTGAGGTTTTCAATCAGACTTGGCAGAGATCCTATAGTCTCTATAAATGATCTCTGCACCAGGGCTGCCAACACACTCCATGACAGTACCATCTTAACCTACAAAATACTTTGTAACAGAACAGGCATAAGGCCCTGTATCCTTTCTGTACATTGGCCATATCAGGTACATTTTTGCAGGCCGGTACCTAGGTTATCAATGTGGTGATAGCACTGTCCACAAAACCTCTGCAGAAGTATGAAATAAGTATGAAAAAATGCACAAACAAAAACAATTTTGAATTTAGAAAATTAATATATTAGAGTTTGTTTTATAGAGGTTTTCTGGTACTTATTATTTCATTAATTTTGGCACAACATAGCATGGAGAGCCAACAATCCAGGTGCAATATAAGCAGAGATGTAAGACATTCACAGTGTGGGCTTTAAGTGTACAAATTTTGATTTGCTGACAAAGACATAAGCTCTTTTCTTTTAGACTCCACCAAATTGAAGAATTTGCAGATGACAAATAAAACTTTGCTTGAATAGTGGAAATTTTCTTATCAGAAATAGAAAACATTTAGGGAAAAAGAGAAAATGCCATTTTACCACACATCCTTAAAGGTTGATAATACACATAATTTTTTTTAGAGTTAATGGTCTAAATTTTCACTAAGGAAAGTTCTAAAATAATTGTTAGTCAAATGAATTTGGCTGTAACACTTATAATACAAATTTTATGGAAGGAAGAATGTTTATTTGGGAACTTTTAACCTAATTTTATGATATCTATTATTTGATCTAAGACTTTAGATATTTGGCAAGCAGCCTGAATCTAATTGTAGGTTTGGTTTTTACTTGACACCATGATATGCATTTGACCCAACTGCAGTTTACAAAATGGTTGAAAACTGGTATTGTCAGCAACCTTACAGTTGAAATTTCCTTCTTTTGCGGTAAAACCCCTGTCCCTGGTCATAAAGTATAAATGAAGGAAGTTACAACTGTCAGTTTACTGAACCTTGCCTTTTTATTGTAGTTTAACTTATGTGCAGTAGTTGTTTTTAAAAAGTGATCTTTCTTTTGAAGATGTGTTAGACATGGCCACAATGTGAACATTTATACAGTAAAAATTTGTCTCTCGGGTATCTAAGGCTTGCCTGTTTGGAGGTATATAATGACAGTACAAAGTTTTAATAAAATGGGTGAAAAGAATTTCATGCTTTAGGTGTATATTTGATGTATTACATATAATCTGAAAATGGTATTGCCAGCAGCCTGATAGTTGAAACTTTCATTTGTTCTATAAAGCCCCTGTCCCTAGCCACAACGTATGTGCTGGTAATGGAAATTCCGACTGTCAGTCTGCTGATTACCACATGTCTATACAATTTTAATGTTAGATGTTTGACCTATGAACTTTTTAATTTTAATACTTTGATTTATATTAACCTAGAAGTTTAATGTTTTATCTATGAGCTTTTTAATTTGCTTTGATTTATATGTAACCTTGTGGTTGAATGTTTTATCCATGGACTTTTCAATTTAATACCTTAATTTATCTTTTTAAACCTAGCAGTTTAATGTTTTATCTATATATATATTTTTTAAATTTAATACTTTGATTTATATTCAACCTAGCAGTTTAATGTCTATGAATTTTTATATTTAATACTTTGATTCATATTTAACCTAGCAGTTAAATGTTATCTACAAACTGTTCAATTTAATACTTTGATTTATATTTTTTAACCTAGCAGTTTAATGTTTTGTCTATAAATTCTTTAATTTAATACTTTGATTTATATATAAGCTAGCAGTTTAATGTCTATGAATTTTTTTATTCAGTACTTTGATTCATATTTAACCTAGCAGTTAAATGTTATCTATGAACTTTTCAATTTAATACTTTGATTTATATTTAACCTAGCAATTTAAATGAATATTTATATGATAAAGATAGGTTTTAAGGAACCAAAATCCAGTTTTAACCAAACCTTTCACTTTATGCACTGATGTACATTTAACCGAACAGTTTACATTTAGTTCAAAGAAGGTACTATCAGTAGCTAGATTTTGCAGTCTGTACTTAGTCCTGCGTTAAAAGCTTACAGGAAAGAACTTTTTACTGGAGATTCAATGGATATTTTACCTTTTTACAATTAAATTATTACCAGAAACTTTATAGTTGAAACTTTGATTTGTGCTCAATAACCCCTATCCCTGGTTACAGTTTATAAAATGGAAATTCCTATCATCAGTTAACTGAACCCCACTCTCTCATGTTAACTTTACATGGGTAAAACATTTTATTACAAGAAACTGTTTTAACTCTTTCCTAACAACAAAATTTTAGACTTTCCAAACAGAAAGCATTTTCAGATGACAAATCAAATGTGAGTCAAATATGGTTTTAGTCTATGATACGTAAGAAACATGGTATAACAGGGAGAAAATACTGGTTACTAGCATTTCCTCTTTTTCTCACCATGTTTTCAAAAGCCTATTTCCTTAGTTTTGTTAAAAACACAGGACTGTGTGGTAAATGGTTAACCTATAGGCTGTCAAAGGTTTTTAGGAACTGATGCAAAACCACACACACACACAAATATAACGAAGATATAATACAAAAACTCAAATCTTGCCAAACTTTGCACAATCAAGACAGGTATGAATGTCTTGCACCCAGTGCTCTTGCTATTGCATCAGTACTGCCAAGATGAAGTGCATTGCAGACAGGGATTTTATGCCAAAATAATGAATAATGAAATAAGAAATACACTAAAACCTTATCTAGCTCTAATGATAAAAGTTCTATTCTGCCAAAGCAATATCAATTTGGAAAAAATTAACAAAAACTAACAACTCTGACCTACCTCCAGTTCATGATCATGCCAAAGTTTCCTTATAAGCTAGCTTCTTTCCTCCCTGAAACAGATTTAACATGGAACAGAAATATGCTAAAAATTGAACTGTTTATCATATGCATGATTCAGCAAAATTTAACACCTACTTAAAAGATATGAATATGTACCACAATGAATGAATGAATGAATAAATGAATGGTGATTAATAATGCATTGGTAGGTAGGGTATTTTGAAACCTATGAAAAGACTGAATGATTGATTGATGGAATGTTGTTTTTTGCGGTTTCAACATCATTTTAGTCATATCACGGTGACATCTCACATATTCATGTAAGTCCTGGGCACCACCAGTACTAGGCTTGGGCTCTGATGTGTATTGCTCAATGAAACTCCCACAAACAACCCAGTGTTTCCAGTAAGGATCAAATCCGGGGCCTCCATGTTATGAAACCTACACTGTACCATTGTGTCATGCATGACCTTTGAAATGGAAATTTAGAACAAAATGACAAAAAACTTGAGAATCATTAAAGTTTGTAATGGGGGATATGCACATTTGGCCAAACCTTTGAACTTCATAATTCTAATTTATTTTTATTCTTCTATACTTCAACCCTTTACAGAATAATCACATGTTTCAACAACCCTGAAGAAGATTACTTTTAAAAACTTTGTGGAAAAAGGAGAAAATGCGGCTATTCAGCATTTTCTCCTTTTTCCACAATGTTTTCTTCAATTTCAAAGACAAATTCCTTCATTTGAGCCTTACTTGATTTGTCGTCTGCAAATGTGTCAACATGGAAGATTCTAAAATTGGCAAAATCTATGCCACTGGCTAAGTCTTTACCAAACAGCAAAATTTTCCATATGTCCAAATTGACAGCAATGCACATTACAAATTAATGTGACCCAAACCATGGCATTTTCTCATGACAGGGTAAAAATACTGTAGGAAAAGGAAAATGTGTTGTTACAAGCATTGTCTCCTTTTCGGAAAATGTTTTCAAAGGATTTCTCCATCAGGGTTGTTAAAACTTGGGATTGTTTGGTAAAGGGTTGAGAGCTGTATGGAATTTTTCAGGACCTACAATCTACTTAGCAATCTTACTTCCTATCAAAATATAGGATCTGTCTGTGAAAGGGAAGAAAACATTGTAGGAAGAGGAGGAAATGCTGGTCATCAGTATTTTCTCCTTTTCCCACAAAGTTTCCAAAAGCCTTCTCCATCAGAGTTATCAAGATGTGGGATTGTGTGGTAAAGGGTTAAGCAAGCTTAAGGGACTGCACTTCAACATGAACTATTTCTGGGTTTTCTACAGAATACATGTACTTTGGTAAATATTTTGGCAAAAGGTGTATTCATTTATTGTTCCACATTTATTCAACCTAAATTAATGTCAGTAATGCTTTTTTACAGAAATATCGTTTAAAAGTACCTGCTGCCTTTGTTTTTGCTAACATAAACTAGAAGGATATTTTCAATTAGTTTAAACTTTACAACACAATCTCGTGTTTTAAAGACATTGAGAAAAAATTATTTTGAAAACATTGTAGGAATGGAAGAAAATGCTGGTAACCAGCATTTTCTTCTTTTCCTACAATGTTTTCTACCCTTTCAAAGACAAATCCATTTTGAGCCATATTTAAGTATGTCCCCTGTATAATACCTTCAACTTGGACTAGTCTAAAACTTTTATGTAGCTATTCTTACCTCTTTACCAAACGACAGAATTTTTTTTGAGCGATCCAAATTGAAAGCAAGTGCAGACAAAAAATCTAATAGTTCTCAAATGACGGGATTTGTCTGTGATAGGGTAGAAAACATTGTGGAAATCGGAGAAAATACTGGTTACCAACATTTTCTTCTTTCCCTACAAGATTTTCTTTTTCAGGGTTGTTAAAACAGGTTTGTTTGGTACAGGGTTATTAGAAAGTCTAGACTAAATTACACTTTTAAATTGTTGTCTTGGAAAGAATATTTGTGAAACAAGAGGGCCATGATGGCCCTGTATCGCTCCACTGGCTTATAAATATAAACCACGAAGAAAAGTCTTCACTATATAAGCCCTTATAAAACTTTGACCTCATGGCTACAGTCTGACTAAATGGGGAATATTGTATTAGAAGAATAACATGCCAAATGTGGGAGTTCTTGGCCTTATGGCTGGTAACAAGATGGTTTCTGAACTTTTCACTCCATAAACCCATGTAAAACTTGTGATCCCTGGTGCAGGGCCAAACTTGATCCTAGAGCTGTAACTTGGGCCCTCTTTGTAACTGTCCACTAAATAATGCTATAATTATATGCAAAATTTGGTAGCCTAAGCCTTATGGCTATGTACACCAAGATTTAAAAGTTTTCCCTATGTAAGCCTATGTAAATCTTGTGAACCCCGCCCCCCCCCCTCCAAGTATGAGGCCAAATTGACCCCAGGACTATACTTTGGGCACTTTTGGTAGACTCCAACTACATCAAGCTAAATGCCAAATTTGGTAGCTCTAGGCCTTATGGTTTCAGACAAGAAGATATTTAAAGTTTTCTCTATATAAGCCTATGTATAAAACTTGTGACCCCTGGGGAAGAGCCAATTTTGACCCCAGGGCTATAATTTCAAGAAACATGATAGAGGTCTACTACATAAAGCTACATGCCAAATTTGGTAGCCCTATGCCTTATGGTTTCAGACAAGAAGATTTTTAAAGTTTTCTCTATATAAGCCTATGTAAAACTTGTGACCCCTGGGGCAGAGCCAATTTTGACCCCAGGGCTATAATTTGAAGAAACTTGATAGAGGTCTACTACATAAAGCTACATGCCAAATTTGGTAGCCCTATGCCTTATGGTTTCAGACAAGAAGATTTTTAAAGATTTCCAATATTTTTCAGTTTTGTTGCCATGGCAACCAGAGTTTTTGAAGGAATCAAATTCTTTCAAGAAATTCTGAAGAGGAACATGTCAGGATCATTTCTGTGAAGTTTCGTGAAAATCGGATGGGTAGTTTCAGAGAAGAAGATGTTTGAAATAAAAGTTAACGCACGGACGGACGGACGACCGGACGGACGGACGGACGCACAACGGACACCGGGCCATGACATAAGCCCGCTGGCCTTCGGCCAGTGGAGCTAAAAATATAGAAGTTTAGATCTAAGATCAGATTTCATTTTCTCTGCAGTCTGACCTTAATTTACCATTCCTAGATTGTTTTTACCTTTCCATCTGGATGCACAGCAGACTTGAAGATTGTTCACAACGGGCAATGTGTCTGTCATCTTTTCCAAGTATTGCCACTTCAAAGCCATGGTATCTTAAATTAAAGATAAGAAAAGGAAAGGAAAACCTCTATTTTTTTTTTTTTTTGGGGGGGGGGGGGGGGCGGGGAGAAGGAAAATAGCTACTTGTATGAATGTTGTTTTATGGTGCATCGACAGCTTTGGTCATTTAGCGCGCATATCTGTGTTGAAGGAACGATTAAGGTGGATTTTTTTTAGCTAAAAAGATTTGAGACATGCTGACAGTAAAAGAGCTGAACTAAGGATTATGTGTGATCTTAATATGCAGAAAAGATATAATTGAACAACAGGGCAATCCCTATCAACTCAAAAAAGTTTTGAATGATGATGTTCAGATTGTGATAAAAAGATTTGAACAGTCTCAAATTGATAATAAAGAAGTCTACAAATGAAGAAAGGTTATGTGTAACTTATAATGTGCATAAAATATAATATTGTAATATTGAGTGGCTGGGCTTTCCCTGTCTACTCAAAAAAGGATTCAGTGGTAGAAACACGGGTTTACACAACAGGTTAAAAGGTAATTACCGTAAGGAAATATCACAGCTTGTTGTATAGACCAATCTCTTTGATAAAGGTGATAACTGAATCAATGTTGACTGTTTCAAAGAGATTGTGCATACTGTCAACATTGTAGTATTTCTCACGAATTGGCTGAAAATCAATGCAATCTAATAAAATATGTTTAATTGTCAGGTGTTCATTGCATTGAATACATTCTGGTGCGTCTTCTCTGGTTAAAAGCCAGGAGTGTGTCAACCGAGAATGTCCAATTCAAAGCCTTGTGATTATTACCTCTTCTTGAGGAACGGACCTGTAAGAGGGGTACGTACCATTCACCAAGGGTTGGTTTAACAAAATGAAGTTTGTTGAAGTGATCTGCATCCCACTCGGATTGCCAAAGAGATTGGATGAAAGGTAAAATGGATGCTTTAAAATCTGTGTAAGGTATTTTAAAATGAGATATGGGCAGAGACAATGCCGACTTGGCAAGTTCATCCGCCTTTTCATTGCCTCGAATACCCAATAGCGACTTGTAGGGAAAATTGTTTCAAGGTAAGATAATGTGTAGCATTGGTTCTCATTTTTTTCCATTTTTACTTTTCTTTTTTTCAAATGTTTGGTTGTTTCATCTCAATATGATGATTCTTGATTAATTTGTATTTCCCTTGTACATAAACTTTGAACTAATGTAACTCATAATTCTATATTTTCTTGCTTGAACCCAAGTATGTAAATGAGAATGATCTGTTGCTGCTGAAAACTGACTTTATGCATTTTCAATGTAGCAATTTCATTTTTGTAATGTTAATTTAGCTTTATTCCTCATTTCTTCAAGAACAGCTTTTAGGTTTTCATTTTTCGTTTTAATAACAGTTTTCAAAATCTTTGACCAGTCCAAATTGACAACAATTGCAGATGACATGGTATATGTTGTTCAAATAATGAAATTTTTCTTTGAATTGGAAGAAAACATTGTGGGAAAAAGAGAAAATGCTGGTAACCATCCATATGTTGTAGTTCCTTATGACAATTGTTTGTGTGCATGTGAGCAAATTCCTGCCATTATTCCTAAAATTAGAGTTTAATGAAACATGCTTGCTTCTGATACTTTCTGCAATATTTTTGCGAGGGACAGGGGGTATCAGAAACAAACATATCAAATTGAAATTCCCTAAATCAGAAAAAAGAAAATCTGAATACTACATATACAACTTTGCTTATGATAGATGACTTTTATTTTTTTCTAGTTATTTTTTCCTTCACTCTTTTCATTTTTCATTGTCTGTTCATCTGTCTTTTTATCTTTTTCATTGGGTTTTATTATTCTTCTCATGTTATTTCATTTTATTCTTTTTTCAAGTTTTTCATTCTTTTACAACTTTCTCAATATAAGCTTTTTTCCTCACTTTTTTTAAAATAGTTTTGTAATAATTTTATTTTTCATATTTATTTTTTTCAATTACTTTCATTTTTTTTTTTGTTTTTTTTTTCTTTTTTGGGAGCAGGATTAATCTCTCTTTTATGTTAACTTTACTCTAATTTTCACCTTTTTACACATTCTTTTTAAGAACTTTCTTATTTTCCCCCATTTTTAAAAACCATGTTTGCTTATCATTATTTCTATTTTTATTCCCCCTTTTTTCTTGCTTTTGTTTATTACATTATGTCATTATTTCTTTAATTTATTTTTTCTATCTTTTTACTTTTTTAAAAAAAGGGGTTTTGTTAATTTTTTATGTTTTTCATACTTTTTTTTTATATTCCACTTGCATTTTTGAGGGTGGGTATTTTTCTTTTATGTTACTTTTTTCTAATTTCACCTTCATTATCTTTTATATATTTCTTTTTAAAACTTTCTTCCCCTCTCTTTTTGTGTGAAACCTTTTTTGTTTCCTCCTTTTTTTTTTTTTTCTTGTATTTCTTTTGTTAATTTTTTCATTTCAGGTTTTTTTTGGGGGTTTGCTTTTCCTTCTTTCTTTTCTTGTTTCAGTTAGTTTTTCTTCCTTTGTCTTTTTAATGGGTTATATTTTTCTTTTCATTTTATTTTTTTTTTCTTTTCAACTTTTTCATTCTTCTACAAGGTTCTTCAAATAAGACTTTTTCCTTTACTTTTATTAAAAACAGTTTTGTTAAAATTTTATTGCTATCCTAATTTTTTTTTTTTTGGAGGGGGGGGCATTTTTCTTTTATATTATTTCATTTTTCACAGTAATCATTCTTTTACACCTTTCTTTTTAGAACTTTCTTCCCCTCCCCCATTCTTTTAAAATCCTTTTTGTTTATTATTTCTTATTTTCCCCCTTTTCTCTTGTTGTGATTGTTTAATTTTTTTATGTATTTCTTCATTCATTTTGTTTTATTTCTTTTCAAGTTTTTCCCTCCCTTTTTTTTTTTTTTTTTTGTTCTTTCGTTTCATGTTTCATTTTCTTTTGTCTATATTCTTTTTTTTTTTTTTATAGGTTTTGATAATTTCATTTGTTTTTCAAACTTTTTATTTTATTTTATTTTTAAAGAATTTCTTTTGAATGAATGAATGAATGAATGAATGTTGTTTTATGGCGCATCAACAGTTTTGGTCATGTAGCGCACATATCTGTGTTAATCCGTGTTAAAGGAATGATTAAAGCGGAATTTTTTTTTTTTTTTTTTTCTAAACAAGATTTAAGACACGTTGACAGAAAAGAGTCGAAATAAGACAGATTATGTGTGATCTTAATATGCATAAAAGATATAATTGAGCAACAGGGAAATCCCTATCAACTCAGAGAGTTTTGAATGATGAATTTCTTTTGAAATTATATATATATATAGAGAGATGGAGAGAGAGAGGGAGAGAGAGAGACAGAAACAGAAAGTCAGCAAATGCTGGTCCGACACAAGGTTTAGTAGGTGAACTGTGTTATTAAAACATCACACGCCTTTCACTATTTTAAATTCAATAAACTGTATAAAAAAACAAATATGTTTTGGTAAACTTCTCATCAGTGGTTATGTAACTATGGAGTCATGTGATCGGAAGGGAGGTAATTACATGACGTTAGCAACATTATTGACGAGCACTCAGGGGAGATAATTAATCATTTTGACGAAGACAGTTTAATTTGGGCTTAAAGCAATTTATGAATATTTCTGTTTGGCTAACCTGACTGAAATGCTTTCGAAATTAACTTTATAGAATGGGAATATTTTAAACTTTAATTCCTCTTTACTGCATAAGTCTAAATGATGGCTGAGTGGAAGTTGTCTGGTTAAGGGATCTCTTATTTGTTGTGCATGAATTGCTCTACGGGTTCTTAAATTGTCACCTGTTTGGCCAATGTGGTATTCTCCACACCCATTGCATGTGATAACATATATCACATTTTTTACATCACAGGTCATGTCTGCATTAACTTGAAAGACTTTTCCATTGAAGTTGTATGAACTACCATTTGGCATATATGAGCATAAACTGCAATTTGGACGACCACAATTTGTAACTTTTCTCTGATCTTTACTCTCTTCTGTGAATTTTGCACATTTTAATAGTTTCTTTAAGTTAGGCGGTTGTCTTTTACTTTTTATTAATTTGGTTCCATTTAAAACTTCTTTCATTTTATCATCAGAATAAAGAATAATTATGTAAGTTATTTGTGAATATGCCAAACATTTCTGCATTATTTGGGTTGAAGGTTGAGACATAAGGGATGGTGTTTTCTTTGGAGTGTATCTTGACTTGTATTAGGGTATCCCTTGGGATACTAAGAGCCTTCTTTATACCCGATTCAATAAGCGATATCAGGTATTTTCTTGAGATTAGTGAGTGTTTAAGTTCTTGTAATCGTTTCATTCTGATTTCTGAATTAGAAACAACTGTGCATATTCTACGGGCTAGATTATATGAAATACTGTTCTTTGTGTGTTTAGAATGGCAAGAAAAATAGTTAAGATATTGTTTAGTGTCCGTTTCTTTAAAGTATATGTATGTAATTATTTCAGTATGTTCTTTAATTATCAGAATATCGAGGAATGGTAAAGATTTTTGACTTATTTCCATGGTGAATTTAATGTCTTAGTTAAGGTTATTTAGAAGGTCAAAAAAGAGGTTTAGATCTTGTCTGGATTTTTTCCAGAAGACAAAGCAGTCATCTAGAAATCTTCTCCAGTCGGCTTTAAGCATCTCGCCAAAGCCGTTGTCAAAATTGTTTCTGCTTGATGATACAACTTTTCCTCTAAAAACCCCTTAGACTAGAGTTGCATATGTTGATGCAAACTTTGTTCCCACTGATGTGCCTCTTTTTTGATAGTAGAATTTGTCATTAAATGAGAAATTATTATTCTCTAGAAAATTTTCATACTTTCTATCAAGACTTCTTTTGAGAACCTACCGTTGATTAACTTCGGATACTTGTCTAGCCAAAATGTTATTGCTTCCACCCCAAGCTCATGTGATATGTTGGTGTATAAACTTGTCACATCAAACGATATTAAAATTGTGTCTTCGCTGATCCTTTTGGGAATATATTGGAGGAAATCTATGTCATTGTGTACATAACTTTTAACGTGTTTGAGAAATGGTTTCAGTAGTATATCCACAAGGTTGCTTAATCTACGTGTTTCACATACTGGTCCTGCCACAATAGGTCTGAATTTTAAATCTTTGGGATTACTTATTTCAACGTATTTGTCAGGTTTCTCAGAACAAACATTTTTTATTAGATTACTTTTGTGAATTTTTTGGAGGCCATAAAATGAACTTGGTTTGAATTCAAAATTCAACAAATAATCAATTTCGTTTTGAGTTATCTCATGAGTAAGTCGTATTACATTTTGTATTTTCTTCAGAGTTATTTTGGAGCAATCGTGTGGGACTTCTTTGTAGAAATTTTTATCTTGTAACATGTCCAGGATCTGTGTTTTATAAAATCACACATATATATGTGTGTATGTGTTTTTAATATTCAGTCTTTTGTTGTTGTTTTTGTTGTTGTATTTGTTTCCTTTTTTTCATTTATTTATTTATTTTACTTTATTTCTTTCATTCTATGATTTTTTTAAAATCTTTGTTTTTAAGCTTTTTGTATCAAGATATGTCAGCATCATTAGTTTTAATTTTTTAATCAGAACAGAGCTTTTAATTGGTAAAGTACTGCAAACTTTAGTTTGTTCATTTATTTCTAATCTACAAGTTAGATTTCCTTTCAAGTTAAATTCGTTTCTGCACTATTAATATAATATTTCCCTTTTGTTGGACATTGGGTATGTTGAAATAGTTTGTTATGAAAATAATTAGAGATTTGTATTCAATGATGAAGCTGCTCACGGACCTGTTTCCCCTTCTCACTTTGCCTATGTATTTGGGAGTGTTGAGTCAGAACCACATCATTACAACTGACATCTTGATTTTGACCAGTATTTTGATTAAAATGTTTAGATTTTATTCTGGAAATTTCTCTTCATTTCCAGATCCTTCCCAAAACTTCTGATTATATTGCATTCTATAGAGTTTGGTCCTTTTTCTTCTGTTTTGATACCCTTCAAATACTACTTTTGTTAAATGTTACCATGTGTTTAACATGTTGTTTTGTCTTTTTGCTATTTTAAAAGTCTATACACAGCCCAGCTAGAATTGGTAATTGTGCTTTACAAAAGGAGGTAACAAGTTCATGTTCTGGGATTGGATTGGTAAAAGGTTTTGGAAGAGAAATCTATTTTGAAGAATTTACTGTCCAATCTGTCCCCACTGTCAAGATTTTTATGTGAGAGTCTGACTATCTTTGTGTAAATGTACCTCATTTGGTATGGAAAACTCTTAGCCCAGGCACATGGGGATGGCAACCAGCTTGCTTACAGCTGAGACAGTTCTATTTCATGTTGTGTCTTTTTGCTATTTTACTACTTTGGTTAAATATTACCATGTGTTTAACATGTTCAGGAATAAAAATGTTTATACACAGCCCAGCTAAAATTGGTTCTTGTGCTTTACAAAAGAAGGCAACAAGTTCATGTTCTGGGATTGGATTGGTAAAAGGTTTTGGAAGAGAAATCTATTTTGAAGAATTTACTGTCAAAATTTTATGTCAGAGTCTGACTATCTTTGTGTGTAAATGTACCTCATTCGGTATGGAAAACTGTTAGCCCAGGCACATGGGGATGGCAACCAGCTTGCTTACAGCTGAGACAGCTCTATTTCATGTTGTGTGTTTTTGCCGTTTTAAAAGTCTGTTTATTTGTGATGAGATATCAAGATAAATCATCAGTGTCCTTGATCGACAATGACCAATACTCCACCAAATGCAGCCCAAAAATTCTCCAAGGGATGAAAGGAAATATCTAGCCCTGGTATGCCCATTACAGAGTTGCAAAGATTTAGAAGATATTTTATTGAAAAGAACTTGAATTATGCTTTTATGTGAATGCTACTGTCACATTAAAATGAACCACAGTCACCCAGGCCATATGAGAAATTAACAAATGTTCCTAGGATTAACAAATGTTCCAAGGTTTTCCAAAATTGTAGAAACCATGACAAATGTCATTGTCCTCACTTTTGCATTTGAACATTGAAATAATCCAGCAACATTTAAAACGTGTGATATCTTTGTTCTCTGAATGACACCTTCATACACTGCATGAAAAACATTATGTGACAAGTTAGGCATACACATGTATAAACTTGAACTTGGGCAGTGAATTGATTAAAGTGTTATTAATAAAAGTGTCTTTAGGATGATCTTGAAAAGGTGCACCATGTATTCTTTAAATAGTATTAATAATTACTTAGCATCTTGATTTTGACCAGTATTTTCTACTAAAGAGTCCTGAGACTTTAGTTGGAAAATTCTCTTTCAGTTTCAGGCATTCTTAGTGTCTTTGGGATGACCTTGAAAAGTTGCACCATGTATACTTTAAAGCAGTGTTAATAATTAACGGTAGCATCTTGATTTTGACCAGTATTTTCTAATAAAGAATCTGAGTCTTTAGTTGGGAAATTAATTCTTTCTATATTCATATTTTTCTTTCTATATTCATATTTGAATTGTGAGGGTTACATTGTGATCAATGTGGTTCAACCTATTTCCCAAATAAACAAACAACAGTAAAATAAAAAACCTATGATACTGAGTTGAAATCAAATAATGTCAATACATATAGACCTAGCAGATGAATCTTTTAAAAGCACCAAGCCTTGGATTGTACCCAAATCTGTTTGATATTGATTCCCAAGTTAACTCTAAAATCTCTTCACAGAAAGTGTTTTTGAGATGTTTTTTAAACCAAAGCCTTTACATTCACATGCTACAATATAACTTTACTTCTCATTGTTAAATACACAATGCAATCTAATTATGATCAATAAAAACCATCTTTATGACAGAGGTAAGCCACTTCTCAAAGTATGAACCTCCTAACATAAAAATAGATGCATATAATATTTATGACCCCTAACCTACAACATTGTGCCAGACTCTGAAATACTTAAGTGGAATGAAGATGCATTAACCTAAATGAAGAATATGATCTTAAGTCTTAACCCTTTCCCACACAATCCCAACTTTTAACATCCCTACAGAGGAAAGTTTTTTAAAACATTGTGGGAAAAGGAGAAAATTCTGGTAACCAGCACTTTCTCATTTTCCCACAATGTTTTCTGCCCCTTTCCAGAAAATATTCATTATTTGAGACACTTTTTATTTGTCACCTGCAAATACTTTCACTTTTGATGAGTCTGAAACTTTGTTGTGTGGTAAAGGGTTATGTGAGTGGGGAACAAGATAGGGTCCACTTTTTTTATCAGCACTGAATTTAATTTTTAACTTTACATATTGTAATAAATACATAGATAAATGCACCATCAACCCTTTACCACACAATCCCAAGTTTTAACAACCTCTGGGAAAAAAAATCTTTTGAAAACATTGTAGGAAAAGGAGAAAATGCTGGTCACCAGCATTTTCTCCTTTTCAAACAATGTTTTCTACTCCATCAAAGATACATCTAAAATTTTGAGCCAAGTTTACATGCTTGTCTGCAAACGCTTTGGGTTTGGATGAGTCCAAGATTTTGTCATTTGGTAAAGGGTTAAGCTCTACATATCTATTGGATAAAACCTTTAAAGTGCCAAATAAACCATGTGAACATAGAATAGAGACCAGAAAAAAATGTCATTTCAAGGCTGAATTTTGCAAGAAATGTCTATACATAGCAGGCAGTGTAGATCTAAGAGTAAGCTACATTGTGCAGTCTGATCTTGACCTGCACTAGCCCTAAGAAAATCTTTTGTTGTGGAAGGCACATTAAAGGTTAAGATCCTTCTCATTCCAGACTGCATGCACTTTATATATATTGACACAAAAAGTGTTGCATGGCCCTGACTCATTACCAAACAATCCTAACCTTTAACAACCTCTGGAAGACTTTTTCAAATATTGTGAGAAAAGGACAAAATGCTGGTGACCAGCATTTTCTCCCTTTCCTCATTTTTGTTTTACCTTTCAAGGGCAAATCTTATCTTTTATGCCATATCTGATATGTTGTCTGCAAATGCTTTCAATTTTGACTTGTCTAAAATTTTGTTGTTTGGTAAAAAGTTCAGTCTTTTATGCGTGAGCAAAAAATAGATATTGCCTTTTGCAGTGAAAAGGTAAGATAAGTGCATTCACATAACTTTTGAAAATGGTCTTTTACCTGATGTAATTGTTTTTTAGTTAGACGTTCTTGGGTTTTGACAAGAAAGCTCAGATGAGGTTAACTTTGCAAATGAAACACAGTTGCTGCCCCTGAATAGACCGACAAACCTTTCTGACTTGCCTTGGTCCGTCATTGGTGACAGTTTATCTCCATATTTTTGTATGTTCATTATTCATAAATCTTGATAAAAAGACATTAATTTTTCCTGGATCCCACCCAGTACTCGACTGCTCTGTCTACATGTATCTTTCTGTGTTTCCTGGATACTAACCAGTCCAGGGCAAGGGCAACCTTTCTGAGCAATGAATAATAAGAATAATTTTGTTCCATAAGTGCTATATTTTTCACCGAAATTTTTGCAAAAGCAATTAGTTTACTTTATTAAAGCCATTTTCAGAATTTACATGAACAGATTTAACTTACCAATCAAACTATCATTCAAATTTTGCTTTACTTAAGATCAGTCATATCGTTTGCATGACAAAAATTAATTGTTTCTATTTAACTTTTGGATTTAAGATCCTTGACATCAAACATTGCATGAGATAATGACTTATTTCTTTTTTACTTTGGATTTAAGATCCTTGACATCAAACATTGTATGAGATAATGACCTATTTCTTTTTTACTTTTGGATCTAAGATACTAACATTAAACATTGCCTGAGATAATGACTTATTTCTTTCTTACGTTGGATTTAAGATCCTTGACATCAAACATTGCATGAGATATCGACCTATTTCTTTCTTACTTTTGGATCTGTCCTTGACATCAAACATTGCATGAGATAATGACTTATTTCTTTTTAACTTTGGGTTTAAGATCCTTAACATCAAACATTGCATGAGATAATGATTTATTTCTTTTTTTACTTTGGATTTAAGATCCTTGGCATCAAACATTGCAAGAGATAATGACCTATTTCCTTCTTACTTTTGGATCTAAGATCCTTAACATCAAACATTGCATGAGATAATGACCTCTTTCTTTTTTTTACTTTTGGATCTAAGGTCCTTAACAACAAACATTGCATGAGATAATGACATTTCTTTTTTTACTTTTGGATCCAAAATCCTTAACATCAAACATAGCATGAGATAATGACTTATTTCTTTCTTACTTTTGGATCTAAGATCCTTAATATAATAATAGTTGCTTAGTCTTGGTTTAAAAAGACATGCAGAGTTCATTTCAGACCAAATTTGTGTACAAAAAATTTTTATAGATCAGTGCAACAAGAAGCTAACAGTGGGCTGGCTGGGTGGGCCACAAAAAAAAGCAATCAGATGGAGCAATAAGTACTTGCCAGCTGACCAACAGTTTCTCTCAAGTTAAATTTTTGCAGTATATGGTTGATGATACACGGAATGAACTACCAATTTGCATATGATTTCCTTACCACACAATCATGGGTTTTAAACAAACCTGAAGAAGAAGCCTTTTGAAAACATTGTGGGAAAAGGAGAAAATGCTGGTAACCAGCATTTTCTCCTTTCACCACAATGTTTTCTAACCTTCCCAGAACAAACTTCAATTCTTGAGTCGCATTTATTTTGTCGTCTGCAAATGCTTTGAATTTGGACAAGTCTAAAATTTTGTCATTTGGTAAAGGGTTAATCATTCACTCATACCCATGCCAAACTTTAAATTTGATTGAAACTGTCTATTTTCTGATCAGTTTCCTTAAATATATTTACTTTAATGAGTTTGAGTACAAGAAATATTTAGGGGCCATGGGCCAACCTCATACAAAAACTGAAATGAACCCTATAAATTAACACTACCAAATAACAAATTTGGATTTGTCCAATTTGGAAACATTTGAAGATACACATTGCTCAATGGTGCAAGTTGTCTTTGTAGGAAGTCAAAGATTGTGAGAAAATGAGAAAATGCTGTTTCCCTTCTTCCCACAGTATTTTTAAAGGCCTTTTCCCTCAGAATCCCTACAATTCATGATCATTTGGTAAAGGGCTACATTGGGCAAATAGAAATTTTAACAACAGAACAAAAAAAAATTTAAAATTTACATCCACTGTCATTTTTAATTGATACACGTTACTAAGGATTTAAGATTTTCAACATCAAAAAGGGTATGCTGACAATACCTTAGCGGGTATAAAAAATATCCTTTGGTTTTCTTACCATCAAACATGTTTAAGATCATGTGTGTCTGGTAGACATAGATACTGTTAAGATATAAATTCAAAATTTATCACATCCACCAATTTGACAGACATGGTGCTGACTTAAAGGATTCACCCATTGTTAATTTTTTTTGTCACTCTGGACCTCTCAATTAATGACATATTTTGGATACACAGGCCACAAAAGTAAAACTTTAGAAGACATTTGTCTACTCTACTCTGAAACTCAAAAGCCTTTGAAAAGAAATTTTCAAGTTTCACAATCAATTAACAGCTACTCAGAACCATAATTTCAAGAGTAATACCTAATGCAAATTTTTGACATACTAAATGCCTATTATTTGTATGTAGGTGTCAAACATTGAATGAAATATGTTGTTGTTGTTTTTCTATTTATTTTAGGACAACGACCGTGTTATTACAGGTAATACTTTATATGACAGATGTTATTAAGTTCTTTTCCAGCACTTGGTCAATGCAGACTGGTATTGGGGTAATAAATGTCCTTTACTGATCTGTTTCTGGCACTAAATCTAAATCATATTCAAGATTTTAACAAACTTGTCTATGATTAGTCTAATTCAAATTATTTGTGAAGTGACAATGAATAATTATGTGATTCATAAAAATTAACCAATTTCAGCTTCACTAACCTTTATAAATTCATAAATGATGTACTTATATGTGTGATATAAAGAGTATGCTCAATCATTTTGGTTGTCCCATCCAGAAGGCCTCACTTATAGCTGAATTCTTAGACATATAAATGTGTAAAACAAACACAGCAGTTTCTACAACACTGTTTGTGCAAAATTAGTGTGACCTGTAAATGACTGTTGATTTTACCAATCTACATGATCAATGTAATGTGATTGATCCCTAACAGTGTTAGATTATTAAATGTTAATGTCCCTATTTATTGATGCATCGATGCAAAATAATACTCGTCACACTGATGTAACAGTAAAAGAAATAAATTATGCAGTGGGTTCTGTTGATGATCAGGGTGTAGCGAGAAGGGGGTGGTAAGGAGTACCGGTATTAACGAGTTTTCACTAAAAGCACTTATAGTCTTAGATGCATAAAAGATGTTAAAGGATATCAGGCAGAGGCACAATATGACAATATGCATAAACTGACGTCATGTGGGTCAGAATATAGTTGGAACTGCGTTAAGATGGTTTGTCTTAGGCACTGATAATTCCAACCCATTTTACTCCTCACGATTTGTAAATCTTTTGTATGTTAGTTGTTGTTTGTATATCATGTATTTGTATGATTTGCACAATTAACTTGATTGATTGATTGATTGATAATATATTCTGTAGGTTTAGTAGTAAGACATAGTGTGGTCATTTTGGGTTTTTGTAAAGTACTTGGATTTGGTCTGTATTGATTTATTTAGTATAATCAAAATTTATTTGAGAAATTAAACACATAGGTCTGTTGATAGAGTAAGTTTAACTTCCATGGATGCTACTATTTTTTTTTGTATTGATGCAAACCCCATACTATTATCAGTAGTCTGGCTTTTTTTTTTGTATCTTTTTTGTCTGTTCCAAACAGTTTTTGAAGAGACTGAATTTACAACTCTGCAGTAGACACTTGATGTTTCTGTAACATTTGAGACCTATATGGCTGATTCCTGGGCTTGGCCTCATAAAATGAGGCAGAGTGCTGTAGTTTGAGGGCAGGGTGTGACTTCTCCGTGAAATGGCTTTGAGTGCAACTCATGTTTTGAAATTTTATGCAAACTTTCAAAGTTTGCGACCCTTCATCAGTATGTATTATGGCAACTACCCAGTATATTTACATCTTTGACTTCATGGCAGACAATCAGTTTCTACCAGGTTATGTTTGAATATTGGTTTTAAGGCAGGTAAAAAAATCAATTTCAAACCTCAGTTTCTCATAATATACTTAATCATACTGCAGAATTTTAATATTTTTTAATGAGTTATCCATCATTAATCTGACAGATTTTGTATAATTTGTTGTGCACTAAAACTGACTTTTTTATTAACGGATTTGTATAGCAAATCTGCTTACTGGTTCTGACCGGAACCAAATACGTCATGCATAATGACGCATGGGCACCCACACTGTTGTATGATATTGGTTTGACCTGAACCAAATATACCGTCATTGCTTGCTCCCATTCTACCGGTACTTTCAGTTTTAGCTAATACACTTCAACCTCGCTTTTGTCAATACCATATATACTCTCCTACATGTGTATACATATTTGTTCTGAAATCTAATACCTGCAAAAAACTGGTTAAGATTGACGAATCAAATTACTACTCCTTAAACAGTAATAGAATAACAGTTACTGTGCTGCCCACAGAACAATTTTGACTTACCCTGCCCTTGCTAACTCCATTTTAAAATGATTGCACGTGTGTTGCATGTGATGTTACTTTTTTATTACAACATATAACAGCTTTATGCTACTCCACAAATCTGCTTTCCAGGACTTTGAGTCCTTTGATTATCCCATGTAAAGTGTCTCTTACCTCAAAAAAGTCTGAATCTGGCCATACTGTAAATCTACAAAGATAAATATAAATGTATAGTCATCAACAAGCGACATAAACACCAAGTTGTTGTAGGTAGAGAAAAATTGTATTGCTAAATAAATGTAGATAATTATATCTGACACCTTTACCACTCAATCCCAAGTTTTAACAACCCTGTGGAAAAAGCATTTTGAAAACATTGTGGTAAATGGAAAAATTGCTGGTATATAACCAATATTTTCTCCTTTTCCCGCTACCCCTCAAAAACAAATTACATCATTCATTTGAGTCACGTTCAATCTGTCGACTTCCATTTTGGACTAGTCGAACATTTTACTGTCTGGTGCAGGTTAATCAATACACCAATAATAATTATACTGATGATAATTAGGATACTCTTTGACATGCCTCAGCATACTGTAACAGTGATTTAATAATTTTCCTACCCTAAACCTTAATTCTGCCCTGAACATAGACTCGAGAAAATTCCCCTGAACATTCCCATGCTTTACTCAACCTCATAAGCAAAATACAGACTTGTCCAAATTCAAAGAATTTGCAGACAACAATTTAAATGTAGCCCAAAAGATGAAATTTGTCTTTGATTGAGTAGAAAACGTAGTGGGAAAAGGAGAAAATGCTGGTTGCCAGCAATGTTTTCAAAAGGCTTCTTTCTTAGAGTCTTTAAAACTTGTCATTCTGTAGCAAAAGGTTAAACGATCCTGATGAAGACGGCCTTTAAAACATTGTGGAAAAAGTAAGAAAATGCTGTGAACTGGCATTTGCTCCTTTTTCCATCATATTGTCCATCTTATCAAAGACAAAATCCCACCATTCCAATCACAGTTTGTCGTCTACAAGTATTTTTAACTTGGATAAGTTAAATTTTTTGTCATCTGGTACAGTTAAAGTCTTTTCAGTTTTCACCCACAGTTGACTTTTGCCTTGCTGAATACAACTATCAAAAATAATGTGGAAAAGGTTTGTATGTATTGAGTTTAACGCCATTTTAACAGCTCGGGTCATATCATGGCGGTCAATGACACACCCATGTGTTTCCTGGCTTTCTCACACCAGTACTGAAACAAATTTCTTTCCAAAGCCACTGACTACTTTTCTCACATGCATCAGAGGTGAGGGGCCAAAAATCACCGGAAAGAAAGTTCGCATTAATCGGGTATCGAACTCGCAACCACCAGGTCATGAGTCATATACACTAAGCACTGAGCGGCCCAGGCGGGCATGTTGAAAAGGAGAAATTTGCTGGTAATGAGCAAATTATGTTGTATTTTGCTACAATATTTCCACTTGTATTTGTGTACCAAACATGAGTTTATGTTGATTATCAATATTTTAAAACAACATTTTTAAAATCCTCCAGATGATGTGCACGTTTAGTTTTCAGTTCTTTTCTTGGAAAATAGTGCAGGGACAGTTCTGATTGCTTTAGTAACTGAATGGATGGAAAGTCTTCATCATTAGCAAAGACTGTATCAGGATTGGACTATATCAAGAGCAGTCTGTACAACACATGCAGTCTCAGCTGGGATCTACACTAAGATATTTAACCCTTTTAACCCTATTTAATCCTATTTAGCTGAATAAACCTAAAAACTTTTTTTGTCTAAAATTTAGACCCAGTCTAAATCTCTAATCTAGTAATCTGGTGCAATTTCATGGTTGCTCTAATTCACAATGTCTCAGCAAAGCAGACAATATACAGTTTAGATCAAACAGCATGTTATGTGAAGGGTGTAGTGCCCATTATGCATGTGCATATAAAAAAGTTATTTTTTTAAAAAATACAGGTACCAATTGCAAAACAGTCTGAACAACTACTTTCACGCCCGTGTTTCCAGGAATTATTACGTGATTTGGTGATTGGCTAACATGAATCTAGGCTGCATAATATATCAATAAAATTGGGCCCCTGTTCGATTTTTCTCTGCTTTAAGACAAACAGAAACCGCCAAAAACCATCTGGGTTAAAATCGTGTTTCATTTGACTTCCATCGTCCTTTGGCTTTTCCACATATTCTATTCTTTGTCAACATGTTTTAGTTGAAATGAGCGTTTCATGAAGTGTGACAATAAATAAAAAAAACAAGAGTATCTGTCTAGACTGGTTCCTCCCTTGATGTTCTACGTAATCTACTGATACATCGATAATAGAGGAGTCCTCAGTGGAGAAAACCAGTCTACTTCAGCTGCGCCTAGAAGGATATCAACAATTATCCAGGTTGATCATTACCTCCTTATAGTGCAGAAAGACAGTAAAAACAATAAATCAATCATTTTTGTTGTAGAAAAACACAAGTGAAAAGTTCAAATACAGCTACTGTAATAGTACTGCGATAGTTTCAGGACCGTTGCGATAATATCACAGTACTGTTGTGATTTTACTATCACGATACTATCGTGATAGCTTTTTTGGCCACGACAGTCACCCCTGGTAAGCTGATATACCTTCTAGACATACATACATGATATAAATAATACATGTATGTACACGTAACAGTTGTCAAAGGTTGAAGACATTTTCTCTGGGAGTAAGCATACACATTATGATTGTGTTTATGGCTATAAACATTGTCTTAATCATAGCGAACATTACATTTCATTGATAACTCTTTACCAGACAACAAAAATTTCGACTGATCCAATATGGAAATATTTATATACAACAATTAAAAGTTACTAAAACATAAATTCTGTCTTTTAAAGGCTAAAAAACATTGTTTGGACAGGAGAAAACACTGGTTACCAGTATTTTCCTTCTTTATACAATGAATTTCCAAGCTTTCCTTCCTAGGGTCACTGAAGATGGGGATTGTTTGGTAAAGGGTTAATGACTTACAATTATGACAACATAGCTGTAATAATAAGGAAAATAGAAATAAGGTTAAATTCAAGAACAAAAAAAAGACATAAATTGTTGCTCAAAGAAATTAAGTGTGTTACTTCTAACTTGGAGTGCAGATTTTATATATTTTCAAAAATTAAGCAGAGTTTTTTTTACCCTCTGGTTGGAGAGGATAAATGAATTTTTGCATTATATGTTTTAAGTAGAAATATATCTTTATAGCTTGGTCTCAGATGATAGTATATTTTGCATATAAGAATAAAATGGTATTCATCTTCAATGTCATTTTCTGTACATATATCACAATGGCATTGCCTTCTTTCAATTGTATTAGGTCCATATCTTCCTGTTTCAATTTTTAAAGAATGGGTTGATAATCTAATTTTTGAAATATTAATTATAATGTTAATAACACAGTCTGGTGTATCAGGATCAGACTTTAACCCTTTACCAAACGACAAGATTTTAGACTGGTATAAATTGAAAGCATTTGCAGATGACAAATTAAATGTTACCAAAAACTAAAAGTTTGTTTCAGGAAGGGCAGAAAACATTTTGGGAAAGGCAGAAAACGTTGTGGGAAAAGGAGAAATGCTGGTTGCTGGCATTTTCTTCGTTTCCCACAATGTTTTCAAAAGGCTTCTTTCTCGGGATCATTAAAAGTCAGGATGGTGAGGTAAAGAGTTAACAATACAGTTGGGCTGGGATCTCCATTGTAAGACATTAAATCTAGTGTATCTGGATAGAACTGTAAAGAACATAGTCTGATCTGGGATCTGCATGGACATACTGAAAGAGGCCATTTGAAAACATTGTGGGAAAAGGAGAAAATGCTGCAAATCAGCATTTTGTCCTTTTCACACAATGTTTTCTATCCTATCAAAAATAGAAATCTTCATTTTAGCAACATTTGTTGACTGTAAATGCTTTCAATTTGGTCCAATCCAAAGTTTTGTTGTTTCGAAAATGATTAACTCTTTACTAAACTACAACTATTGAAAGCACTTGCAGCCAACAAAATAAATGTCACTCAAAAACTGAAATTTGTTTTCGGAAGGGTACAAAAGATTGGGGAAAAGGAGAAAATGCTGGTTACCAGCCTTTCAATCTTTTCCCACAATTTTTTTCAAAAGCCCTTTTCCCGAGGGTCGTTAAAAGTTGGAAGAAAATCGAAAGGCAGTGCGTAAATGCCAGTTTAAAAAAAAAACACACACACACACAACTTGCAACTACCAAGCTAGATCTAGATATACATGTACTTTAATCATTCATCGGAAAACTTACGAAAGAATAAGAGACTTACTTCATTTTTTCCAGACCATTTTCCGAATTGTCGGTACCCTCTTTTCGATACACCATTCTACCCGCCTAAACATTTTGAATACTCACGTTGAATGAGCGTTTGAGTAATCACGTGATCGGGGGTCCTGCCTCAAAAAAACAACAAAAACGGTAGGAAAGAGAGGAAATGGTTGGCCCTTTCAGCGCCTTGGCATCTTTAACTGCATATGCGGCCAGAACAGATCGAGATGAGATTGCACAAAATTGCAGCATGATCTTTGATCTACTGTGTCCGATTTGCCGAGATATTCTAGGCAATAACAGCCATAAAATTGTAGTCATTTGAGTCCTTTCGTGACTGATGCCCAATGTTTGTTATGTTTATTTGGTACTTTAACCCTTTAACACACAATCCCGAGCTTTAACCACTAGATCTATGAGAAAGAAGCTTTTTGAAAACATTTTAGGAAAAGGAGAAAATGCTGGTAACCATGATGCTTTCTCCATTTTCAAGAGCTAATTAATAACATCATTTTAGCGGCTGTTAATTTGTCGTCTGCAAATGCTTTCAATTTTGACAAGTTTAAAATTCTGTCGTCTGGCAAAGAGTTAAGGGTTAAAAAGACTTATCACTTATTTGAGACGAATTTGGAGTTATAACATGTCTTGGGATTTTAAAATTCCCCCTTGATCATTGTTTGGTCATACAGGAGCTTATCATGTAGATCTACTCTGTACTCGTAATTCAACGGCAGACCACGCAAGAAGGCCTGTTTGCCCACTGAATATTTCCAATTTTCAATACAATGATAGTTTGAGTAAAAAAAAATCCTCTGATACGACTTGACTGCTTGACTGCTTTAGCCTCTTGTTTCTTTTTCATGTCATATTTATGCCATTTACTTGTCATATAACACTCAAACATTGTAAGCCCTCTAACTGACCCAAAAGAAGACCATGGATACATGTAGAGTTGTTATTTGAACTCTTACCCAAACAAACCCGTATCTCTAACATAAACAGAAAAAAAAAAGCAAGATGTTCGGAGTTATAAAAGCAAAAGTGGGGAGGGGGGGGAAGCAAAGGTTTCTTTTCACCAGTTATTCGACTTCAATTCTCACTGAAATTTGAAAGGCCATTCATCTGAGTGCTATATATTCTGTAGAAGAGGCTTATCACACTACTAGTTTTGTAGCAAAAGTGAGAATGGTGAGCCACTGACCTAAATCACGGGAGGTGTTGAGATACGTATTAATTCGGATCCGATCATTTCACTTTTTACCAAACAACAAATTTCAGACTTGTCCAAATTGTAAGCCTTTGCAGATATCAAAATAAATGTGACTTAAAAACTGAAATATGCTATTGAAAGGGAAGAAAACATTGTGGAAAAAGGAGAAAATGCTGGTTACCAGCATTTTCTCCTTTTCCCACAGTGTTTTCAAAACCCGTCTTTCTCAGGATTGTTGAAATTGGAGATTGTGTGGTAAAGGGTTAAAGGCGAAAATAATATCTCACACACACATACACACACACACACATACACACACAACTCATGCAAGCATGTCACACAGTATCGAAATTTGGTCAAGTCTTCCATTAACCCTTTCCCAAACAATAAATTTTAGACTGGTCCAAATTGAAAGAGTTTGCAGATGACAATTTTCAATTTGATGAAAATGGCAGAAATCATCAAAAAGGGTAGAAAACACCATGGGAAAAGGAGAAATTGCTCGTTACGAGCAATTTCTCCTTTTCCCACAGTGTTTTCAAAAGACTTGTACTGCAGACACATGAAAACCAGGGCTTGTTTGGGAAAGGGTTAATTCTCTTAACTCTTTACCAAATGACAAAATTTTAGACTCATCCAAATTGAAAGAATTTGCAGTCGACAAATTAAAAAGCGCAAAAATTATGAAATTTGTCTGTGGAAGGGTAGAAAAAATTATGGAAACAGGAGAAAATGCTGGTTACCAGCATGTTCTCCTGTTCCCACAATGTTTTCGAAAGTCCTTTTCCTTGGGGTCGTTAAAACTCGGGACTGTGTGGTAAAGGCTTAAAAGCAAGTCCGTCTTTAGCAGCACTGAAAAAGAGGGTTGTAAAAACATGGTCAACAACATGTTATATTCCCATGAGGTTTTGCATTTTATCACATTTTATATTTTCGTCTGCAAAATCTTTCAATTTGGACTAGTCTAAAATTTTTCATTTGGTGAAGAGTTAATTGGTAAAGTGTTAACTCTTTCAGTACCACTTACATAAACCTTAAGCTCTGTAGAAAGCTGATGATACAATCCATTGAAATTCATACAGATTTGTGTTTTACAGGCTCTACTTGAAAAAATAGATCCGATCCAGGATCAGACCGCAAAATCTGCAGTGCCTGATCTTGATTTATGTTGTCTGCAAGAGCCCCTGTGCCTGTCCATGGCCATGAAACGAACCTTCAAATATATACATGTAGTCAATTAGCATGAATGAAAATTCAGTCCATGACTACCTGTAGAAAAATCATTGTAATTACAAAAATCATGTTCTGAGGCATTCTGATCCTGATCTTTACTCCTACATGACACTATAAACAGAGTGTAACCTTTTACCAGATGACAAAATTTTAGCCTTGTCCAAATTGAAAACATTTGCAGACATCAATTTCAATGTGGCTGAAATGGTTCAATTTTTCTTTGATCGGGTAGAAAACATTTTGGGAAAAAGGGAAAATGCTGGTTACCAACGTTTTCTCCTTTTCCTACAATGTTTTCAAATAGCTTCTTTCCCAGGGTCATCAAAAGATGGCATTGTGCGGTAAAGGGTTAATTGCATGTAACTGATGGTTCTTGTAAACTGTCTGTTGAGGTGAGCTAGTTCCTTTGTATCCAGTTGCTTTGATTCTACTATTTTTCTTAATTGCAAATAGAAAAAAAAAAAACTGAGGAGAAAAAAGATCAACCTGAAGCAAACTAGATCCATTTACGTTCCAAATAATTTAACAGTTTGTTTTTCTTTTTCCTTACTTTCTTTCTCTTTTCCTTCCCTTTCGGCTCTTAACCGATTTTCATTAAAATAAAACTCGAAATTAACTACATGTTTCATGATATGGAAAACTGGCGAAATAGTGAACAATTAATGGTCCAAGGGAGAAAACCCGTACTTACTTGTCGTTCTCAATATCAGAGTTGCGTCCCTTATAGTTGTGAACAGCCTAAAACCGATGACGAATAAAGATGGTACATGTTCAAAGTCTTTGAGACGATTGGTAAAAAAAATGGACATTATTCCCGCTGAGTTGTAAATGCTTATCTGTTTTAACGATAGTGTTGTAAATATCTACAGTTCTGAATTTATCACTACATCACAAAGAATTACAAGAGCAGTTAAAGAATATAATTGATATTTTGAAACGAGCCAGTAATCTCCCTTGCATGTACTCATATTTGTAAACATAACAACCGCCAAAATTCAAAGTTGTAAGTTACGATTTGTTTTTCACGATAAGTTTAACACAGAATGTAAACTTAATTCAGATATTTAAACATTCGGTTAATTTAACTTATATAAATCGATATGCTAAATTCGATCAGATAGATTATGGTTATTAGATTATTATTCGAAATAAACGATAAACACATTATCTTAGTTTATGGCTTCCTTCACTCAAGGTCATCGACAAATATCGTCAAATGTGCTGAGTTATCCTTTCATTTCAGATTCAATAATTACATTCGACTGGTAGAAATTTGAGAATAAATAGTTCCCATATGTTGAAAGTTTGCGCCATATATCACTATATTTCTCGGCGATTAGATGTAGCCCTCTGTCTGTTTTTGTCAACCCAAGGTGTCAATGTAGCCATGTAGGCAGGATTCATCTCAATCCATTACAGAAATGGATACCGCCCAAAGGAGAAAACCTTGCAAAATTCTCGTAAAAATTTTCTAGAATTTTTGAGATAATGAAAGTTTATTTGAACAAAAAAATGGGGTATTTATTTAAATCTAGGTTGATCTACTGATTCTACTTCGCTCCATCTAGCCAAGCCCCGTAGCTCAGTCGGTAGCGTACAGGACTTGAGAACAGGAGGTCGCTGCTTTGATCCCCGGGTTGGCCAATTTTTTTCCGAGGATTGATGATAATCAATTGCAATAGGATTCATTCCTCTCACACCGCTGACCATTGTTTCAATGATGGTTATGTGGGAAAGCAGCCAGTGGCTTGGAAAGAATATTGTGTGGAGTACTGGTAAAAAGAAACTCCAGGAAAGCATGGATAGGTGCACTGGCCGCCGCGATATAACTGAAATAATGTTGAAAACAGCGTTAAACACCATACAATCAATCGATCAATCGCTCCGTCTAGCATTTTATATGCGGGGAAGACGTGAGGGAAATCGTCAAAATAGGGGAGATCAGTCTTCATAAATTTGACTATGTTTTGCGAGTTTTCTCCCCTAGACCATAAAAACGAAGAGAGAATTCCCAACTTTGACTTATTTATGTTTTTTTGTTTGATAACTCGATCAAGAGAAATTGGATGAAATTAGCTCATCACAATGCAAAACACCTGAGGCACCATACCCTTTACATTCTGGCAAAAGAAAAATTTGCTTGTAATGAGCTGCACTCTTGTTTGTTGTTTGAAACAATTTTTTACACTTTATTTTTTGGGGGGTACTTACATAAATTTATAAAACTTGACTGAAATGAATTTAAAGCTGTTTGCGAAAAATTTGTTTCATGAGGGTAGTAGATCTATGTAACTCAATCAAACTCCAAAATTCTATACTAGTCGAAATTGAAAACATTTGCAGACAAGAAATTAAATGTTGCACAAAATACGAAATCTGTCTCTAAAAGGGTAGAAAACATTGTGGGAAAAGGAGAAAATGCTGCTTAACAGCATTCTCTCCTTTTTCCACAATGTTTTCAAAAGCTGAATCCTTTGGGGTCGTTAAAACTTAGGATTGTGTGGCATTCTGACCAAAACTAAATGTGACTCACAAAAATTTAAAAATGTTTTTGGAAGGGTAGAAAACATTGTAGGAAATGGAGAAAATGATGGTTACCAGCATTTTCCCCTTCTCCCAAATGTCTTCAAATGTCCTCTTTCTTTAAGGTCGTTAAAACTCGAGATTATTCAGTAAACACTTAAAAAAAAAAACAGTCTTGTAAGACTTAGTACAACTAAAAACAGATTGATGGCAGGAAAAGTGTCTATTGTACAAACCCTAGGTTGCATTGTATGCCAAGGTCTCTTTATTGGACTAGGCAACAAACTAAATGGTTTAACTCTTTACCAAACAACAAAATTTTAGACCAGTCCAAATTGAAAGCATTGGCAGAAGACAAAATAAATGTGACTCAAAAATTAAAACTTGTTTTAAGAAGGGTAGAAAACATTGTGGGAAAAGGAGAAAACGCTGGTTACCGGCATTTTATCCTTTTCCCACACAATGTTTTCAAAAGCTCTCTTTTTCAGTGTTGTTAAAAGTCAGGATTGTGTGGTAAATAGTTAACCAATCAGAAGTTGCATTACTTTCTGAATCTAGAATAAGACTAAGAATAAAACTAGGAATGGCTGGTGAAGACGGGCCCAGAACACAATTACCCCAGGCCTGCTCAACATATCTGACAGGGTGTACTCAAGACCTGACAGCACTTTTGAACAAGTGCGTTATTGGCTAATAAAATAACAAACAACCATTAGATCATTTAACAATATCTGCATTATATAAAACTTTTACAGTCAAGGAACAAGAATCACAGCAAACTAGGTCAAATTTCATCTCTACATCATCGTTGGTCAAAATATAGTATCCGCCACATCTACATTCATAGCCATATTCCACAGTAATGCCATGTTGTTTCGATCGGTCACTGCACATTTCAGAGTCTAAATTACTTTCATCACTATCTAAAAGATCAAACTGTTCAAATTCTATTGTATCTTGAATTGGGTAGGACTGAGCTAAGCACCTCTCTGCCCACCGCACATCATACTGTTCACGCAACTTTGGATCACTTAGGATCTTCCAGGCTCTGTTTATTTTTATAAATTCCTCTGATGAGGTACTTGTGTGACTTTCTCCACCTTTGTCAGGATGATGTTTCAAAACTAGCATTTGGTAAGACTTCCTTATTTGGTCACGTGATGCTGTGCTTTCACATCGTAGAATGTCGTATAAATTCTCCATGTCTGTTTTACTTCTTTCTGGAAGGATATATTTGAGCTATACTCTGTGAATAGGGGGCTTAATGCATCTCTGTGATGCATGGTACCAAGCAAGTCATCAGAGTATCATACATCCCTAAAATCCGTTTTCTGTAACAACCTACTGAATAATGAGGTAGACAGGTCCCTGGACATACAGAAAATTGATCAACTGTGAAAAGTTTTGGCACAGGTCAGCCTGCCCGGACTGCGCAGGCTGACCTGGGTCGATACTTTCCACAGATGCATTAAGCCCCCCTTTTCCACAGAGCATGGCTCATTTCAAAAGAATCAGATGGAAATGAACAATTTTTTTTTAAATTATTTCTTTTTGAAGCAGACTACGAAAGAAAACAGTTTCACAAAGAAAAGTTGCATATACTGAGCTATTTCTCCTATTTAAATGATGTTGTCATACGAATCAGAGGACAAAATTTGGGAAAAATCTTTTCAGATACATGTATCTTCCTCTCCAGGTTGTATAAAACATAGGACTATTAACTCTTTACAACATCACAAAATTTTTCAAATTTCAAAGCATATGCAGTCGACAAATGATGAAACTTGCCATGAACTGAGTAGAAAACAATATGGGAAAAGGAGAAAACGCTGGTTACCAGCATTTTCTCTTTTTCCAACAATGTTTTCAAACGCTTTCTTTCTTAAAGTGGTTAAAACTCAGGATTGTGTAGTAAAGGGTTAACCCTTTACCAAACAGCAAAGTTTTAAATTTCTCCTAACTGAAAGTACTTGAAGACAAGAAATCTAATGTGGATCACGAGGAAATTTGCTTTAGAAAGGATGGAAAACACTGTGAAAAAAGGAGAAAATGCTGGTTACCTGGATTTACTCCTTTTCTCACAATGTTTTCAAAGGCCTTTTTGCTAAGCTTGGTAGTGCAGTTAAAAACGTATATGGGAACGTAAAGACCTCAAGTAATAGATTAATCAAACTTTTTATTTATAATGTTTAGGATTTAAACTGAAAATATATGTATTTGAAACAAAGGATTATTTGGTACTTAAAGCCAACATGGGCATTTTCAAATTCTATTTTTTCCTCTATTTGTGGAAATAAGAGAGTTTCAGTGTACACAAAATCTGTTTGTTTTTCACGATCGTCTCAATACCTGAAGGCGACCAATCAGAAACTAAAACTACCCTCAGGGACAGTTATAACTGTATTAAGATCGATTACTAGGGTCTGATGTACCTTCAGTCTGAAGGTTCGCTCAGATGTTATTTTTGTGACTGTTTCTCCGCTCACCTTCATCTCAGCCATTCATAGTTCTATTCTGGAATGAAAGATGATCTTACCTGCATCTCTTCTAAAGGCTCAATGCGGCAAAATTATTGTTGACTGCCGATCATATGGGCATGGATCGTTAGACAAATGATTTATTAATCTTTACAAAAATGCCAAAATTATTAAAAATGTAACGGTAACCTCCTCCTAATTCCATGTTTTTGAAGTGTAAATATCCATTGACCTACTTCAAAGGAAATCGAAACTGGGCTTTACATTTACTGCGCATGTTCCGGAAGTCATTTCTGGTACAGTAAAATCAGCTTTTTTCACATTTTATTGGCTTCTGTTTCATCAGCTAGGGCATTGAAAGAAAAACTGAAACATGCTGGATGTTTTCATATTATGAGGAGTCATAATTATCACTTAAATTGCCGATCGCACTATGTCATTTTTTTCAAATAAAAATGACCGCGCATGCGCAGTTAACTGAAATTTATAATGAGTGTTTGTTTACAAATTGACCAGATGTATTTATGTCAAATAAAAGGTAAATTACAAAAAGATCGATGACGAACTTGCACTACACTTGGAGTCAATGTGAAGTTATATCATTTATCTAATGATTCATGTCCATTTTTATAGCTGACAAGCAGATTTAAGACACATTATGCCGACTGAAAGATGACTGGTAAGATTTTGAAATTTCCAGAATCCATACAAGAATGGCAGATATGAAGGGGTGCATAGACCCAATAAGAAAATAACATCGGAGCAACCCTTCAGACTGAAGGTAGGGTCTGATGGTAACGAACTAATTTATGAAAATAGTGAGTCTTCTCATATTGAAGATAAGAGTCGTAAGTGTAACAAAACCTCAACTGTTACAGAACCTTTCTCAGAGGACGTGATATTACAAATCAGCCCAATGAATGTGACTCAACCTTGGCATGTTTTCGGACGAAGAATTGTTTCGATCAAATAAACAGAAACTGAAATGTTACAAAAAAAAGCGTCTTCTAAACAAACGATAAAAATCAGCCTATGGAAAAATTGTTTGTAAGTAAGCTATTTACATCGCTTGTAGATAATTTGAAACCCGAATGTTTGTGAAACAAATGGCGTTTTTGAAATCAAGGGAAGCAACTGTGTATAATCACAGCAATAACGTCATTAATTATTAACGAATCATTCATTAATCTCCTTTGGATAGACTGTTCATCACTCTTGAATAACTTCTGCAACAGATAAAAATATGGAGAAAACGACAATATACATATCTACTTTTTTGTCTACTTTTACGTTCTAAATTCGGTCTGTTGCATAATTGCAGGGCACCAGTTAAAGGTAAATAGTAAATACTAGGTCAGAGTGACAGGGAAGTCCAGTGAATTTGGGCAAAATCTGTGACATCTGTATGTTGTCAGCCTGTAATAATGAACCATGGATGAATATTGTTTTAGTTCCACATCAGATCTTCAGGTAAATAATCTGTCGCTGTTTTCCTTTTCATGATGAGTGTTGATGTGTTTAGGAACAAATTACTGTGACTTGACTGCTGCTCTAAAGTCTAGTGAAGAGTTGTGTCTTGTGTTACCTCAGGAGATGAAAAAATTTTAGACTTTCCTAAATAGTGAAAGCATATTCAATAGTCTCAATAATGAGATGTTTATCGTACATGCCTCTTTTCACATTTGGACATTAATTCACCGTGAGCTGCACCAGAGGCAACCAGTCGAAAACTGAAACTGCCTTTGGAGACAGTTAATGTATCTGTACTACATATTCAAAAGCTTTCAAAAGCTTTCTTGTTTGGGGTCGTTAAAAGTCGGGATTTTATGGAAAAGGATTACACGAAGAGTTAAAAACGTAATGGGATTTATGGGAAAATGCTGGACTAGTCCATATTGAAAGCATTTGCAGACGACAATTCAAATGTGGCTCAAATGAAAGGATTGACTTTGATAAGGTCAAGAAACATTGGGGGATAAGGAGAAAATGCTTGTTGATCCTATACCACAAAATTAATGCTGACTTTTAACGACCCAAAGGAAGAAGCCTTTTGAAAATAATGTGGGAAAAGGAAAAAATGCTGGTAACCATCATTTTCTCCTTTTCCCTCAATGTTTTCTACCCCATCAGAAAAAAATTGCATCATTTAAGCCACATTGAAATTGTCATGTGTAAATGCTTTCAGTTTGGACTGGTCTACATTTTTTTTCATTTGGTAAAGGGTTAAGGGTTTTCAATCATTTTTCTCAAAAGCCTTCTTCAGGTAATTTAAAACTGGAGATTGTGTGGTAAATGGTTAAAGGCAACAGTAACTTTAGAAATGGTATGGTAGGTGTTTGAGCTTTTCTATGAGAGAGAGTTCATCTGACTGTATCTTTGATTTACCAGCTACCAGGTCAATTGACTGATTAGGTACATAATTTACTGATATAAACATTAGCTTTATCTTGTTAACCCTTTCTGCTGAGGCCATCTTAATCCTTGATGTTGAAGAACAAGGCTTTTGAAAACATTGTGGGAAAAAAAGAGTTTCTCTTTTTACCCATGATGTTTCTACCCATTCAAAGACAAAGTCCTGCATTTGAGCTACATGAAAAAAGACAATAAAGATGCCTTCAAAGATAGGATCCGGAGACTGAAACTTTGTATACCTGTTGGAGGTGAATACTTTTAGGGAACACAATAAAAATTTCAGTGAAACCTATGAAGCATCAAATTTTAGGTGCCTAGATGCATTCATATTTGAACACTCCTTGTATACATCAGTTTCCTTTTTTCAACATGGCATCTTTTTTTCAAATGGTCAAATAAAAGAGAGATATTTGAAGGAAAGAAAAATGTTGTTTCATTATTGAAAACAAAATGAGAAAGAGAACATTTGGTTGTACTATGTAACAAGCAATTATTGGTCTTTTGAACACGATGTTTTCAAAAGCAATCTATTTAACTCTTTACCACACAATCCAGACTTTTAACGATCCTGAAAAAGAAAGCTTTGCTTTTGAAAACATTGTGGGAAAAGGAGAAAATGATGGTAACCAGCATTTTCTCCTGTACCCACATTTTTTTCTACCCTTCCCAAAACAAATTTTAATTTTTCAATCACATTTATTTTGTCGTCTGCAAATGCTTTCAATTTGGACCAGTCTAAAATTTTGTTGTTAGGTAAAGAGTTAAGGCACATTAAAAGAACAGGTAGTATTTCTATGGTTATACATTGGTGTAGAGTTAAAGTAATATAAAACTATCATATTATAAAACTTCCTGTTGAAATACAATAACCCTTCTTCAGTTACCCCTTTCAAAGGTGCATTTTGATGAAAATTTAATACATATCCTTGGGTAACTTATGACTGGTTGCATCCGGTGGGCAATAATTGTCCAAATAAGAAAAGAGGCACCATAAACATCTCATTATTGATATTAAGTGTAGACCCTGCTATGGGCCTGTATTCACCAACCATTCTTAAGAACGTTTTTAGTCTTATTCTCCAAAACGTTTTAATTTTGATAGTAACACAACTTTAAATGGCTAAATCCTTTGGTTACTCTCAAATTTAAAGAATCTTGGAGAATTAGACCAAGAATGGCTAGTTAATATGGGCCTTCTGGTCTGAAGGAAAGGATTGTATGGTTGATTGTATGGTGTTTAAGACCATTTTCAACATTATTTCAGTTATATCATGGCGACCAGTGCACCTATCCATACTTTCCTGGAGTTTTGTTTACCAGACCTCCACACAGTATTCTTTCCAAGCCACTGGCTGCTTTCCCACATAACCATCGTCAAAACAACGGTCAGCGGTGAGAGAGGAATGAATCCTGTTGCGATGAGTCTGCCGATGACTATCATAAATCCTCGGAAAGAAATTGGCCAAGCCAGGGATATAACCAGGCACCTCGTGTTCTCAAGTCCTGTACGCTACCTGAAGGAAAGGAACGTGTCTTTTAATTCTGACAGTGAAAGAATGATTGATCAATACTGAATTGTCGTTTACGTGGTTTTCAATGATATTTTAGTCATGTCATGGTGACAGATCATATATTCATTTACTGGTACATCCTGGGTTTCACCAGTACTATGTTAAGGCTCTGAAGTGTCTTGCCGAAAGACATTCCCGTGCTGACAGTGAGAGAGGAATGAACCCTGTCACAATGGATCTCATAATTTTAGAAAAGAACTTGATCTTCCAAACTCTGTTATTACATGTCAACCAGTGTATCTGTCCATGGCTATCTGGAGTTTCTTTAACCCTACCACACAATCCCAAGTTTTAACGACCTTTTAGAAAGAAGACTTTTGAAAACAATGTGGGAAAAGAAGGAAATACTGGTATCCACTATTTTCTCCTTTTCCAACAATGTTTTATACTTTTTGAAAGAAGAAATTATAATTTAAGTTTTGTTGTGTGGTAAAGAGTTAAGTCTGTATCAGATATAACAAAATTTTCAGGCTTCTCCAAGTATGACTTAAATATTGGGATATTTTTTTGTAAAGGGTAGAAAAAGTGGGATAAGCAAAAAATGTCAGTAACCAGCATTTTCTCCTTTTCCCACAATCTTTCTCCTTTTTCTTGGACAAATCTCACCATTTTAGCCACATTTTATATTGTTTCAATGATGGTTTTGTGTATAAAAGCAGCCAGTGGCTTGGGAGGAATATTGTGTGAAGTGTTTGTAAAAGAAACTCCAGGAAAGCATGGAGAGATTTACTTTCAGTTATGATATTGTGTGAAGTGTTTGTAAAAGAAACTCCAGGAAAGCATGGAGAGATTTACTTTCAGTTATGATATGACTCAACTATAACTAACATGACCATACAAAGTCTCTAGATGTTCTAAACTGTACAAAGGGAAGGCAGATAGGACCTACAAACTTGAAAGTTTGTAGTAGTGATAAACAAAATTAATGAGTCAAGATCTGGTGTAAAGACAGTTATGAAAGATCACGTAAAACATGTACAACATTACATGTACATGATGGCTCGTGACTGCTACAGTACTTTATATTAATTTGGTTTTAAGTCTGTACCTCGCAGCAAAATTTTAGACTGGTCAAAACCGGAAGTACCCTGTATAACTGACAAAAAATTAGCTGTTAATCAAATGAAAATTTCTGTTTATGAAGAAGCAGAAGACATTCTGGAAAAAGGAGAAAATGCTGGTTACCAGCATTTTCTCCTTCTCCCACAATGTTTTTAAAAGCCTTCTCCACCAGGGTTGTTAAAACTCAGGATTGTGTGGTAAAGGGTTAAAGGGAGCTATTCAGATTTATATACATGTAGTCAGAACAAACTTCAAAAATGATTGTCTGTATGTTACAAGGATGTTTTCCGTTTCCAACAGAATGCAAGAAAATAAGTAAGTTTTTAACCCTTGACTTGCCAGCTCTGTGTTTTAACAACCTATGAAGAAGAAGCTTTTTAAAATATTGCCAAACAAAAGAGAAAAATGTTGGCAACTAGCATTTTCTTCTTTTCTTACATTGTTTTTTTTTTTATTTTACTCAGAGGTAAGTTCTGCAGGTAGAGCAATACTTCTTCATGGTCAATAAAATGCTATCTATATGGATGAGTCCAAAATTTTGTTGTGTGGTGAAGAGTTAAGTTCATCCGATAAATATATGTAATTGCGCAGTAGTCTGGAAGATCCAGTGATATCCATAAAATTTTGGTAACAGTATATTCGCAGTCATGCATCAAAGAGATACATAAACTGGGTATTCTATCCCAATATCTACATATCCTATTATGATTATAATGTGGTAGATTGGATTCAGTAATTACATTCAAGATAGATTATAGGCAGGCAGCCTACTTAATAACATACAGGGCTTGAAATCCAGGTGTCCTGGGTTCAATTTTGATTTTGGCCAAATATCTCTGAGGACTGGTGATTGCCATTGCAACAGGATTTATTTCTGCTGAACATTGTTTAACAATAATGATGTGGGAAAGTAGCAGCAAGTGGCTTGCGAAGAATGTTATGCTCAACACTGGTAACAGAGACTTCAGGACAGAGTGAATAAGTCCTCTGGCTGCCGCAATATACAAGTAGTTACTATAATGTTGATAACAGTGTTAAACATCAAAGAGACAATACATTCAGGGGAACCTATAATTAAAGTAATGAGCAAAAGTCAGTTGCATACACATTGTGTAGATCAAGATCAGATTGAAACATCATGTTGTTTGGTAAAGAGTTCATATTTAACCCAACAATACCATGTTTTAATGACCCTAAAGACTAAAGCTTTTGCAAACATTATGGGAAAAAGAGAAAGTGGTGGTAACCAGCAAATTATGGGAAAAAGAGAAAATGGTGGCAAGCAGCTTTTTCTCCTTTTTTCTCACAATTTTTTTCTCCTTTCAAAGACAAACTAAATCATTTTAGCCACATTAAATTTGTTTTCAATATGGGTAAATCTAAAATTGTGTGGTAAAAGTTTCAAAGGTGAGCCTATGAATAATTTTAGCCCATGACCTCCTGAAAACAAATTTGTAGCTACCGACTTTAAAATTGCCCACATATACATGTAATATTGAACTCTGGGGGCAATACATGAAACATGAAGATGTATGATAAAATTGTGGTAAAAGGAGAATTTCTTGTTATGTGCAATTTCTCCTTTTGTTATGTCAAAAGAGATCTGCAGCTTGACTCTAAAAGCCATAAGTAAAAGTGGTGCGAAGTTACTTGCATATATTTATTTTACATACAGAATGGTTGGTTGTATACTGGTTCTCAGCGCAGGGTTGTAACGGAGTGAAAGAGAAACAGAGACAGAATGGTCGGAAAAATACTGGTTTGTGTACTCGCTTTCTTTTCTTTGTTCTCTGAAGATTAGAATCACTAAGTTTGAAATTTTGTACAATTCCATTTGTACTCACAGTGTTATTTTCAGATTTTAGTCTTCTAGTTTGTTTGATAAAGGAGGTTGTTAAACATACAGCACTTTACTCTTTATCAAATGGCATATTTTTAACTTGCAATTGCCTGAATTGAAAGCATTAACAGACGATAAATCATGTTTGATTCAAGTGATGAGATATGGCTGTGAAGGGGTAGAAAATATTTTGGGAAAAGGAGAAAATGCTGGTTACAAGCATTTTCTTTTTTTCCAACAATGTTTTCCAAAGATTTCTCTCATTTAAACATGGGAAAGTTTGGTAAAGGGTTTACTCTTAACGTGCCAAATAAACCTGATACACTTTTTCAGGTTGGAAATAAGACCCAGTTCATTGCAGTTTTAATGTAACAGTTACTGTTGTCCAAAATGTCTCAGAAAAGTGGACAGTGTAGATCAAAGATCAGACGCTATATTTTGTGCAATCTGTTCTTGATCTACGCTTCTTCTTGCTGAGGGTTGTTGAAATGGTTTAATAAAGGCTTAATAGTTTTCCAAAATAGTTTATACCAAGGTAGATGGTACACCTTCCACCAGCTGCACACAACACTATTTCCAAGGCAGTGGCTGCTTTCTCATATAAATGTAGTCAACACAATTTGTATATGTATAAGAAGATTATATTCTGTTTGTTTGATTTTCATAACATCCTTGGAGAGAATTTTCCAACCCATACGTTGCTTGCCCTATGACCCTGGGATATTAGACTTTTGAAAACTTTGTGGGAAAAGGAGAAAATGCTGGTAACCAGCATTTTCTCTTTCTCCCCCACAATATTTTGTAACCTCTCAGAAACAAATCCAAACATTTGAGCCACATTGAATTTGTCATCTGCAAGTGCTTTCAATTTGGACCAGTCTAAAATATTGTTATGTGGTAAAGAGTTAACCACTTTTGCTGTGATTTAAGGAGGTAATCAGCAGAGTTACTCTTGTACATCTTTGGAGGTTATTCAACATTTTCTTCTGTTTCAGAAACCCACAAACCCATGTACAACCTGACACTTACGGCATAATCAGCTACCACCCTTGGCATTTTTGCCTGCCATTGCCTCATCTATACTGCCCGATCAAACCTAAAATTTCTCCCTGTTAACCCCCCCCCCCCCCCCCCCCCCCCCCCCTTACACCTCCATCCTCCGACTAGTAGTTTTATCTCAGATTTTTTTAAATATTTTTTGTTGAAGAATATAGAGACAATACAGATGCTTTGTTATGAGGCAAGTTGTTAAAGGAGAAAGACATCGTATAAAATGGACAGTGTTGATTTTTTTTTTTTCTTTTTAATGTTATTGACAAGAATGGCCATGACTTTTAAGAAATAATGACCCTTTGATGATAGAGTCAAAATGTATGCATACTTATTGAATGCTTCTGTTTTTAAGACTTACTGTTAGAATTACAGTACTAGAGACTTATCAGTACATGTTGTTAGATTTCAATATGGATCAATGTACCATTCACAATTTTCCAGAAAGTTATTAACTTACAAATTGAAATGTAACTTTTTTACCATGTACCCAGATCATTTATACTTCCCATTCTACCCCATTATCTTCTAACATGCCATCTCTATGATTCCTATAGAAGCTGAAGCTTTTTTTGTTAGGATAATGTTTTACAAAATATGATAGGTTATTATCCCAATGTATTAAGAGAAAATTTGTTCCTCAAGCAGCAGAAAATTCGAGGGAGAAAAAAACAGGAAGCCATCAGTACCCAGAATTCCCCCGGACAGGCTGAAGGAGCAAATCCGGAAGATGAGCAAAAGGTATTGGAATCACAGGAAAAGGAATTTTCACGATCCCTGGATATTACTTCAAGAACGGAGAAAGCAAGTTCCCAGAACTCAGTTGCAAGCTCATTTGTACAGTCTGTTGTTGTAGCTGGATCAGAAGATGATGGATATAATATATACAGTACATTGCATGGTCATGGTAGCCGTGGTGATCAGGGTACAGAACAATCTCAGCTATTTTTAGTGTCCCAGAGTTATGATCATAACATTGGTAACCCAGGATTACTCCAGCATAGAAAAGATCTAGAACTTGCATCAAAATCTGTACAGAATTCTGTTAAAGATGAGAAAAGGATCCGGAAAAATGTGCTTGAAAACAAACCCAAAACAATACATAAGAGAAATAAATCAAAAGGTCAGGCAGAGGCCCAGTGTAACTGTGGAAAGTATCATTCCCACAAGCTTGGTAATCAGAATTTTACTGCTTCAATACAGAGTGCAGTAAGTTGGACAGAAACTCGAATATTGTTTCCAGGGAGAGAGCAGGTGGTTGCTAACCATGTGACAGTTGCTAATGTGTTTTGGAAGTCCCATTTGGCTTTCTGTGATTATAAACATGGTGACAAAAAAATTGCATTCCAGTCTTTGTGGCCAGCAGCGAATGTCATTGAGATGGTTTTGAAAGAAGGTATCGAGGATACTGGACTCAGAACTGCATTATGGGAACTGTGTATCCTGTCATTAACAAGTGGGCCTTTGTCATTACTGAAGTCAATATTGGACCTCAAATTCATCAGTAAGTTTTGGTTACTTACATTTTAAGTCTTTACCAAACAGTCCAGGGCCCATATTCACCAACCATTCTTGAGAATATTCTTAGTCTTATTCACCAGAATTTTCTATATTTGAAAGTAACAAAACTTCTGATTGGCTAAACCATTCAGTTTGGCCTATCAGAAGTTGTGTTACATTCAAATATAGAAAATCTTGGAGAATTAGACTAAGAATATTCTCAAGAATGGTTGGTGAATATGGACCCAGAGTTTTTAGGACCATCAGGAAGAAGCTTAACTCGTTATTAAATGACAAAATTTTAGGCTGGACCAAATTGAAAGCATTTGCAGATGACAAATTAAGTGTATCTAAAATGATGATTTCTGTCTTTGATAGGGTAAAAAACATCGTGGGAAAAGGAGAAAATGCTGGTTACCAGCATTTTCCCCTTTTCCCACAATGTTTTCAAAAGCCTTCTTCCTCAGGGTCATTAAAAGTCGGGATTGTGTGGTAAAGAGTTAAGGCTTTTGAAAACGTTGTCGAAAAGAAGAAAATGCTTGTTACCATCATTTTCATGTTTTCACAGATTTTCTATCTTTCAAAGACAAACCCCCATCATTTGATTGACATCTTACTTGTCACCTGCAAATGCTTTTAGCCATATTACAAATTCTTCTTTGCAATTCTTTTGACATGGTACAGAGCTCCAGATAAGAGGGAGTGATGGTATTCTAAATCCATTATTTCTCTTCCAAACTTTATGTTGTGGGTACTCATTAGAATCGTCTTGATGAGACGATTCTAATGAGTACCCATTACATAGGGTTTAGTGGAGAATAATTAATATTTTCAAATTTGAAATCAAAATCACTCCCTCTATCTGGAGCTCTGATGGTATTTTTACAGCCCCTAGAAATGAAGAGTGGACTGGTTTCTCTCTGTTTTCTAGGTCTGCCTGTCTGTCAGTGGTTAAACTGTGATGGTTTCCACTCACTAAGTGATGCACTTTAACCCTTTACCACATAACCAGATGACAAAAACTTGGATTTGTTCAATTGAAAGCAATTTCATACAGGGAATGAAATGTGGCTAAAATGATGGAGGTTTGCTTAGAGAGGAAAACATTGCAGGAAAAGGAGAAAATGTTAGTTATCAGCATTTGCTCCGTTTCTACAATGTTTTCTGAAAAACCTTTTGCCTCTGGGTTATTAAAAGTTGGGCTCAGTAGGTAGTGTGGAGGACTTTAGAACAGGGCATTGCTGGTGCAAATCCCCAGGTCATCCTATTTCTCTTCTCATTGATGATGATCATTCTGACAGGATTCATATCTTTTCTAATTGATGATTATCAATTCTGACAGGATTCATTCCTCTCATGGCTTGCGGGAAAGCAGCCAGTGGCTTGGGAAGAATATTGTGCAAAATACTGAGAACAGAAACTTCAGGAAAGCATAGATAGGTGCACTGAAATAATGTTTAAATTGGTGTTGAACTTCATACAATCAATCATTTAAAACTTGGGATAATGTTTGGTAAAAGGTTAGGACAACCACAGTTGGCTGTTGAAGGATGACATAAGTCATTAAATATTGAATACAATCTATGGGAGATTGGATTGAATTTAACCCTTTACCAAACAATCCCGAGTTTTAACAACCCTGAGCAAAAAGCCTGTTGAACACATTATGGGAAAAGGAGAAAATTCTGGTAACCAGCATTTTCTCTTTTTCTCACAATGTTTTCAACCCTATCAAAGGCATATGCCATCATTTGAACCATATTGAAAATTTTGTCTGCAAATCCGTTAAATCTGGACAAGTACAATTTTTTCTCGTGTTGTAAAGAGTTAAGGTCATCTGAATCAAAGCTATAGGTCACTAAAATTGCAATGGTTAGTGCACTCATTTACATGGATATTTAACCCTTATCCTGGTAAATAAAAGAAATGAAACTTTCAAGCCAACAGTAAAAACTCAAATTTTCTTATTGCAGAGGCATTTTTGAGAGGACAGATATCTCCTTGTCGGACAGTGTAGATCCAAGATCAGACTGCACATTGTGTGCAGTCTGATCTGGATCTACAATGTCCGGAAAAGGTCAGTAAGTCGTGCTTAGCAGCCTAAGGGTTAATATGCGTCTGATTTTTTAAAAATGTACACACTGTTATCTGCCTCATTATCTCATGTTTGTCTTCATGATTTGGTTTGCAGTCTGTCATGTTGATAGAAAAGGTTAAAGAGAAAACTTGCAGGGCTTTATCTAGGGGATTTGGGAATAGCCCCTAGCCCTAGCCCCAAGCTGAAGAGGGTTTTTTAGCATCTACTTGTCACGGGGGGCGGGGAGTTGTGGAGTCAGGAAGAAATAAGGCAGAAAATCCTTTGACTTGTGATGAACTATCATGACTGATGATAAATATTTTCTTTGACATACGTTAATCAGTGCTGCTGTTACATTGCTAAATAATGGAATGACTGTGAACAAGAAGGCTGTTGAAAACATTATGGGAAAAGGAGAAAATGCTGGTAACCAGCATTTTTAGCTCCACTGGCCGAAGGCCAGCGGGCTTATGTCATGGCCCGGTGTCCGTCGTGCGTCCGTCTGTCCGTCCGTGCGTCCGTCCGTCCGTCCGTGCGTTAACTTTTATTTCAAACATCTTCTTCTCTGAAACTACCCATCCAGTTTTCATGAAACTTCACAGAAATGATCCTGCCATGGTCCTCTTCAGAATTTCTTGAAAGAATTTGATTCCTTCAAAAACTCTGGTTGCCATGGCAACAAAACTGAAAAATATTGGAAATCTTTAAAAATCTTCTTGTCTGAAACCATAAGGCAGAGGGCTACCAAATTTGGCATGTAGCTTTATGTAGTAGACCTCTATCAAGTTTCTTCAAATTATAGCCCTGGGGTCAAAATTGGCTCTGCCCCAGGGGTCACAAGTTTTACATAGGCTTATATAGAGAAAACTTTAAAAATCTTCCTCTACCTAGCCATAAGGCCTAGAGCTACCAAATTTTGCATGTTGCTATATCTAGTGGGCCTCTACCAAGCAGGCCAAAATTTTAGCCCTGGGGTCAAAATTGGCTCTGCCCCAGGGGTCACAAGTTTTACATAGGCTTATATAGAGAAAACTTTAAAAATCTTCCTCTACCTAGCCATAAGGCCTAGAGCTACCAAATTTTGCATGTTGCTATATCTAGTGGGCCTCTACCAAGCAGGCCAAAATTTTAGCCCTGGGGTCAAAATTGGCTCTGCCCCAGGGGTCACAAGTTTTACATAGGCTTATATAGAGAAAACTTTAAAAATCTTCCTCTACCTAGCCATAAGGCCTAGAGCTACCAAATTTTGCATGTTGCTATATCTAGTGGGCCTCTACCAAGCGGGCCAAAATTTTAGCCCTGGGGTCAAAATTGGCCCCGCCGCTGGGGTCACAAGTTTTACATGGGCTTATATAGTGACAAGTTAAGAAATCTTCCTGTTTTGATTTTTTTTTTTTTCTGAAATTAGCCTTGCATCAGGGGTCTTATGTTTTGCAGAGGCTTCATATGGACAAAACTTGAAAATCACCATATTTATAACCATACAGCATAGACTTGTATTATTTTGGCATGTGGCTTTATATTGTGGACCTCTACCAGGGTTCAAGTAATTATAGCTCTTGGATCAAAAATGGCTTTGCCTTGCGGGTCTCAACTTTCACATGGGCTTTTACAGAGAAAACTTTGTAAGTCTTCATTTTGAAACCATTTGGCTCAGAATTGAAATGTTTAGTATTTATGGTTTATATTTATAAGCCAGTGGAGCGATACAGGGCCATCATGGCCCTCTTGTTCCTTTTCCGACAATGTTTTCTACCTTATCAAGGACAGAAGTCATCATTTAAGGTTCATTTGATTTGTTGTCTGCAAATGCTTTCAATTTAGTCACATCCAAAATTTTGCGTTTTGAGAAGAGTTAAGTTACATATCTTTTACCTTTTAACGAACAGTTTCCTACTTTATTGACCCTGTAGAACAGGGATGTAAAAACATTGTGTACGAGGGTCAGTCAAAAATAAGTGAGCACTGCCTCATAACTTTTTTATTTTTTTACCTAGGCTAACAAAACTTGGCACGATTGTTCATTAATGTCTCGTGCAAAATTTGCGCGGGAAAAAATAACTTTACATGACGTCACGTAAATATGACGTCATTTACAAAACTGTCATGGCGGACGGTGCGTTCACGCTGACGTGCGACGAACAAGTAACATATATTAAGATTGAGGCTAGGTGGGGTAAAAGCGCGATAGAAATTCAAAAAGCAGTCGAGGAAGTAGGTTCAGAGTTTGTACTTCCATATAGTTCTATCACCCGATGGGTAAGACGATTCAACAACGGGCGAAATACAGTTAGCAACAAGCACCTGTGCGGAAGGCCTTTGTCGGCAACAACCGGTGAAAATGTGGAAAATGTTGCTGAACAATGACAGAAGATATTCATGTGATGAAATTGCTCATGAGTTGGACATAAGTCACGGGTCAGTTCATCGAATTTTAATGGAACGTCTGCAAATGAGAAAGATCGTGGCCCGATGGGTGCCCCACATGCTGTCAGAAAGTGAAAAACACCAACGTGTAAAGATTACCCGTAAACTTCTAAAAAGATATGGTGAAGATGGCGATGAAATGTTACAACGAATCGTTGCAATCGATGAGACATGGATTCGGTCTTTTGAACCCGAATTAAAGCGCCAAAGCAGTGAATGGCATACAAAAAACTCCCCAAGACCCGTAAAATTCCGTCGAATCAGAACTGTGCCAAAATGTTGATGATCTTTGCGTATGATTTTCGTGGAGTATTGACGGCACATAGGGTACCAACTGGTGAGACTGTGAATAAAGAGTACTATAAGATGTATATTAGAACAATACTTCGTCCAGCAATACGCCGAAAGCGCCAAGAGGTGATTGACCGCACGCCGCTAATTTTACACGATAACGCGTCACCCCATAAAGCCAACGTTGTCAAGGAGCTGCTGGAGTCATACCAGTGGGAAGTTCTTGATCATCCCCCCTACTCCCCTGACTTGAGCCCCCCTGACTTTGATTTGTTCCCAGAACTTAAGGAGCCCTTACGGGGAATACGCTACAAGAGTTTGGATGAACTTGAGTGTGCTGTGAACAGGGAGGTACGACGAATCAACTTTGGTAGCCTAGCAACCGGCATCCAAGCGTTGCCAAAGAGATGGAATTCTGTCATCCAGTCCAGGGGAGATTACTTTGAGGGATTATAAGCATGTAATTTGTTTACCACGTAGTTTTAAAAAGTTATTAGGCAGTGCTCACTTTTGACTGACCCTCGTGTGAAAGAGAAAACGCTTTTAAACTCCATTTGAAACAGTGCTATCTACCCTTTCAAATACCATTGCCCAGGCTTCATTTAATTTGTCATCTTCAAATACTTTTAATTTGGACAGGGATAAAATTTTGCTGTCTTGGTAGAGAGTTAAGAATTATGGTTACAGCTTTAATTTGTATTTTGTATAATAACTATAATTTGTCAGAAAAAAATTGTAATGATATAAAACTCTTGTACTTGGCTGAACATTGGTATAGTGCCCTTAAGTTTGCGTGAATGGAAGTATAATTCCAACATTATAATAACATGTATTTTGGAAATTTGAATCATATGTTTTCAAAGTAAGAAAGTTTGATACTGATATTTGTTAACAGTATTCGGGTCTAGTGATTTTTATGTGTAGTCATCTCCTGATGTGAGAGATACAACATGTAACAGTGTATCAGATAATTAAACCTTTACGATACAACAAAATTTTAGACTTTTGTACAATGCAGATGACAAGCCAGATATGGTTCCAGTGATAGGATTAGTATTGGGATTAGTATTTGAAAGGGTAGAAAAGGTAGAAAACATTGCTGGAAAAGGAGAAATGGCTGGTTTCAAGCATTTGCTGGTTAACAGCATTTTCCCTTTTTCCCACAATGTTTTCAAAAGTGTTCTTTCCAAGGGTCGATAAAAGTCGGGATCGTGTGGTTAGTCTGTAAGGTATGAACCCGAGCTGGGCCAATAATATGCCGCTCACAAAATTGACTTGATAGTACATCTATTAGGTTTTAATCTTGGTTTTGCCAATAATACGCTGTTCACAAAATGGACTAAATTTGTACATCTGTTAGCTTTGAATCTGGGCTTGGCCAAAATATACTGTCCACAAAATGGACAGAGTTTGTAAATCTTTTAGGCTTGAATCTAGGCTTGGCCAATAATACTGTCCACAAAATGGACTAAGTTTGTAAATCTTTTCGGTTTGAATCTAGGCCTGGCCACTAATATGCTGTCAACAAAATTGATTAAATTTGTACATCTGTTAGATTTGAATCTGTGCTTTGCCAATAATACACTGTCCGTAAAATAGACTAAATTTTTACATCTGTTTAGTTTGAATCTGTGCTTTGCCGAAGCTACATTGGTCACAAAATGGACTAAATGTGTTCATCTGTTAGCTTTAAGTCTGGGTTTGACTGATGATATACTGTCGACAAAGTTGACTAAATCTGTACAGTTTCTTTCAGGAATTGATCATCAGTTTGACAATGACCCAGGACTCCTTCACCTTGCCTGCTTGCTGCGTAACATGGAGGCCATCAACCTCATCATACACTATGGTGTGTCCCCTAAGTTAAAGGATAGGTCAGGTAGGTGCAGTATGATAGTAAGATACATGTATTAATTTTAACCACACATTCCCAAGTTTTATTGACCCTGAAAAACAGGCCTTTTGAAAACATTGTGGGAAAAGGAGAAAATGCTGGTAACCAGCATTTTCTCCATTTCCCACAATGTTTTTTACCTTTTTAAAAACAAAATATAATTTTTCAGTCATATTTTTATTGTTGTCTGCAAATACTTTGACTTTGGACAAGTCTAGAATTTTGTGGTTTGGTAAAGAGTTAACCTTACCAATAAGACCTTTGTTTTAAATTGCTGGTTACCGGCATTCACCAGCACTTCCTCCTTTTCGAAGAATGTTTCCTACCCTGCTACCTTTTTTTTGTCAACTGTTTTCCATGTCCTCAATATTATGATAGAAATTTACAAAATATTTTTTATAGGAAAATATATTGCAAGAGTAAGCATAATACAGTATTAACATATATGTATCAATTTATGAATGACTACGAGGAAAACAATGTAAATCCACTTGGAAATTTTGGTGGTGCTTTAAGTCAAATTTGTCTTTAAAAGGTAAAAAGTTATTTGGAAAAAGGAGTAAATATTCATAACCTTAGTTTCCTCTTTTTTCCATGTTGATCCCAACAGATTCTACCGTAAGGTCACGAAATTATTAAAGGGTTGATTTCTTTTGCAGGCAGAACAGCAGGACAAGTATGCTACTGTCAAAAGATTAGAAAACAACTTCCTGTCTGGTACCAGTCTTCTTTTCTGTCAGACAGGAACAAAACTCCACTTGTCATGGTACCCAGCTTACAGGATAAAGATTCCATTTTTGCTTTGGCCTTAAACCCAAAGAATTTCTATGAGTTACAAAAGAAAATACAGGTAATGTTGGCAAAAAGACTTTGCCATGTGTAAAGGTTTTACCCTAATTTATCTTTGTTTAAGTGTTTATGTAGTCATAAGAATAATTAATTTTTCCTGAGAAGCAGCAAATGTAATTTCAGTCAATAAAACTAAAGTATTAGCTTGAATGCTGCAAATCCTTCCTCTCTCATGTATGGAGTCTTTGTTCAGAATGCTCTTACCATACTTTAAGTTACTACCTGTCTTGTCTTAGTAAAGTTCTAGACTTGTCCAAGTTGAAAGCATTTTATGACGACACTTTTAATATGGCTAAATGATGGGATTTTGCTTTGAAATGGGTTAAAAGCATTATGCCAAAAGAAGAGAATGCTGGTTACAAGCATATTCTCCTTCTCCAACAATGCTTTCAAAAGCCTTCTTCCCAAGGGTCATTTAAACACATTATTGTGTGGAAAGCTTAGCTTTCATTCATGTTTTTAAAAAAATTAATCATTCAGGAAAGTTGGTATACTCTAGCTTCATTTGTTTACTGTTGACTTCTTTTACACTGAAGCTCTGTCCTTTCAGTCCTTTGATTTTCCGGTGAACAAGCAATGTAATGAAGAGGGAGATTTTCTCATCCACCTGGCTTGCAAAGCTGGTATGTAACTTAACTTCCTTTATCAACAGTGCTTGCATGTCTCCAAAAATCCTGTTTTATCTACATGTTTTGCACCTGAATCTGATGTACATGTATATGGAGTAGAATTTTTTCCCTGTAGTTAATCCATTACCACACAATCCCAAGTTTTAACGACTCTGTAAGAGAAGGCTTTGGAAAACATTGTGGGAAAAGGAGAAAATGCTGGTAACCAGTATTTTCTCCTATTTCCCACAATGTTTTCTACCCTATCCAAAACAGAAATCATCATTTGAGATACATTTAATTTATCATCTGCCAATCCTTTCAATTTGGACCAGTCTAAAATTTTGTTGTTTGGTAAAGATTGAGTTAAATTGCCAATTTTCTGTCAAGAAAAATAATAATTGAAAATAATGTCTATATTGGTTGGAATATCTTTAAACCGTTGATCAGTACAATTTCAAGATCAGATCACGCTTTTTGTGCAGAATGTTCTGTTCAGCTCTTTAGGAGTTAAATTACTTTTCAGTACTCAAAACATTAACCCTTAAAGTAACTTGCACGACTATAGTTGCATTTGTGGCCAGTGTAGATCAAGATCAGGCTGCACAAAATGAGCAGCCTAATCTTTGATCTACACTGTCAGCTTTGCTGAATCAGCGTAGACAAAAGCAACCATGAAATTGCAATTATTTGGGTCATATTTCTAGGATGAAAATGCCTGGCAGGTTTATTCGGCGCTCTAAGAGTTAAAAACAGACCTATTGCCCAAATTCTCTGATACTTGAGATAAAGTAGAAATCACTTTTTTGGGGGGGGGGGCAATTTCTCAAGGGTAAGTGGTATCTGTAAGGAGTTGATGGGAGTCCCATCAAAGACTCCATAAAAACCCTATACTCAACAAAAAGAATGGCAACATGTTATATATGGGAGATATTCAGTTGTACAATTGTTTATTTTGTCTGTTTTAGGGATAAGTCATCTACCACTTATTATAAGTCTAATCAAACTCCAACAAGCAGATGTTAACTTGTATAATGGATCTGGAATGACACCGTTGATGATTGTCGCTAGGGATGGAGATAGCATCCTTTGTGATGTAAGTATAAAATCTTAAGTGTGCAACCATTACTAGCTACAGAGAACTTTTTTCTCTTTGTAGCAGACAGCTTTTTAAAACAAAGTGGCAGTTGGAGAAACTGCCCATAATGAGTTGAATGGGGGGAAGTATGAGGGCAGTGCTGGTCATCATCAAGACTTTTGCTCCCCCATTCTCTGTCATATTTTGCTTCCTGTGGCACTGATTTCTCTCATTGCTGTAATGTTTTCAGATGTACTCATGTAGACTTATAGATCTCTATGAATCTCCATGTTATTTAAGTGTGATTTAGAAGTCACTTGCTGCAAAGTATTTTTAAGGTTTCACTAACTGAAGCTGTGAAAAGAAATCATTAAATGGTGAGATTTGTCTTTCAAAGAGTTGAAAACATTTTGGGCAAACAAGAAAATGCTGGGAACCAGCATTTTCTTGTTTTCACACAATGTTTTCAAAAGCCTTCATCATTGATACACAGGATGGTCTGGCACAGGGTAAGATCAGCAAGAGAGATTCAAAGATTGCATATCCCAGATTGTTTTAGAGGGAATACCTCCCAAAATGTGTGACATTAAGATACAAGGTCAGGGTCATCAGAGAGCATGTGTTATGCAGACCGATCTCTATCTACACTGCAAAAGCACTTTCAAGGCTTTTATCATAATTATTAAGAACTTACTGCTCCTCTTTTGGTTTTTCATTATACTGGAATGGCATAGTCTGTCTGCTCATTTGTCCATCCTTCCATCTATCTGTAGACATTATTTTGAGTCCTCTTTTTTTCTTTCAGTTTTCAAACAGTTTTGATTGCAGATTTCATGAAAACTTTCCTATCGTACATTTATTGTGCTTTAGCATTTTTCAGTATGATTCATTGCTTGTTACAAGAGTTATGGCCCTTTGAACTGTTTTCTTGAATCAGTGACAAGGCAACTGACATTATCTCCCGCTAGATGGCATTCTACAAATACACATCTATCTAATTTGGGCATCCTGGGTACAGAAGCGGAGTAATTTTTCAAAACAACAACCATGACTTTGAATTTCAAATAAAATAAACGTTTACTCAATAAAACGCTACTTGGTGCCATTCATTCAGCTATGATCAGCTAACATGTAACCTATGCACCGACCATTTATTAAAACAGCCCCTACATGCTTTGGTAATAGGCTAATAGCTTCAATATAAGCCCTACTTTTCCCCGGTGTATGGGGGATGAGTGATGCATCATATAAGACCGGTTGAATCTTCGTAGAATATGACATGCGCAGACAACGGGCAACTGATGCAGATATTTTTTGTACAATAATATGTCAATTCTTTGCATATTTCCCATGATGCATTTCCTTGCTTTCAGCTGTTGATGTGTGTGTTTGGTGCAGACCCCAATGTAAAGCATAATATAAATGGTAAAACAGCACTGCATTATGCAGCTGTCAGAAACCATGTGAATGTAGTCAAGTAAGGCATCTTTGTATTTACATTCTATGTTTGTCATATAGATTTATAAATTTTCAAATTAATTTCAAATGTAGTCTTGCAATTCTCAAACTTTAATTTGATTGACCCCTTACCAAACAATCCCATGTTTTCATGACTGATGTAGAAGTATTAAAAGGAAAGGAAGATACAGTCCAACCTGTATTAAGCAAACACCAAAAAGACACTCATAGTGTGCTTGCTGAACACAGATGTTTGCTTAGTACAGGTAAATCTACAATTCAACCTATTTGCCTCATCTTGGGATTCAATATATGCTTGCGTAACTCTTTGCCAAATAACAAAAATGAAAACCAAATTTAGAGCATTTGCAGACAACATGTAGCTTAACTCTTTACCAAACGACAAAATTTTAGAATGGTCCAAATTGAAAGCTTTTGCAGACGACAAAATAAAGGTGATTCAAAAATTAAAATTTGATTTGGGAAGGGTATAAAATATTGTGGGAAAAGGAGAAAATGCTTTTTTTCCTTTTCCCACAATAAAAGGCTTCTTTCTCAGGGTCGTTAAAAGTCGGTATTATGTGGTAAAGAGTTAAATGATTGGATTTGTCTTTAATAAAGTTGAAACATTGTGGGAAAAGGAGAAAATGTTGGCCAGCAGCATTTTATCCTTTTCCCGCAATGTTTTCAAAAGCCTTCTTTTGGGTCATTAAAACTTTGATTGTGTGGTAAAGGTTGCTTGCTTATCTCTTTACCAAACCACAAGTTCTAGACTCTTCCAAGTTGAAAGTATCTACAGACTTACAATTTTGAAAGCGATGGAAAGGAACAGAAGTTTTTTTGGGAGTGTAAAAAACATTGTGGGAAAAGGAGAAAATGCTGTTCACTAGCATTTTCTCCTTTTCTTGCAATGTTTTCAAAAGCCTTCTTGTTCCTGGGCATTAAAACCCAGAACTGTGTGATAAAGGGTTAAAAGAGTTGGACATTTGAGACACATTTAGCTTTATTCTGATTCCTTTTAGTAGGCAGTATTGTTGCTCCATTATCCTTAATCCTGTGAGGTAACATAATACTGAAGTGAAATTGAGTATGTTATAGTGAATATGGTTGCTGATGAAAGACAGGTTTCCCTGAACCAAGTACATTTTAATGAGCTGGAACGAAATTGAACATGTGAAACTACATGTACACCATTATTTCTACTGTAAATTTTTTTTCTGACATTTTGTCCATAGAGAAAACTTCTAGATCTTATGTAAATATGATCTTATGAGAAACTCAAGCAAAGCATGAATAAGTACACAGGCAACTGTTATATAATAATGAAATACATGTAGTTTTTAAAATGGCATGAAATACCATAAAAACAGCCAAACAAACAAACATTTTTCAAGAATTATTGTGATTGATTTCAACTCTTAACCAAACCACACAATTTTGTAAAAAGAAAATAAATGCAGCTCAGACAATTGGATTTGTCTTTGGAAGGGTGGAAGACATTGTAGGAAAAGGAGAAAATGCTGGTTACTAGCATTTTCTCCTTTTCGCACAATATTTTCAAAAGCCATTTTCTACAAAGTCATTAAAACACAGCATTGTTTGGTAAAAGGTTATATAAATGAATACAGAATCAACAGAACGCTTCATATATGCTTTCATTTAGTTGTTTACTGAAGAGAGGAATAGATGTGAATATAGAGGATGCTGATTCGTGTCGAGCAGATGACATGGTTCTGTCCCAAAATAAGGTCACAGACTGTAGGGATGTCATACAGCTGCATAGAGTACAAAGGTGTCAGTCTCTTGCTGAAATGGTGAAAACAGTAAGTCTGCCATTTCACAGTTTAACTCTTTACCAAATGACAAAATTTTAGACTCGTCCAAATTGAAAGCATTTTACAGAAACAAATTTTATCTTTGAAAGATTGCTGGAAAAGGGAAAACATACTGGAAACCAGCATTGTCTCCAATTACCAAAATGTTTTCAACCCTTTCAGAGAGAAAAATCAATGGGTCACATTTAATTTGTCCTCTGCAAATACTTTGAATTTTGAAACGTCCTGAAATTAGTGGTTTGGTAACAGCTTCACCATTTACCACATTATCCGAAGTTTTAATGACCCTGCGAGAGGTATCTTTTGGAAAGATTTTGAGAAAAAGAGAAAATACTGGTAACCACTTTGTGCAGATGTATTAAACCCCCAATCCACAGAGCATGATTCATTTATATTATACCTGATTATATTTATCAGAGAAACAAATCCTTAAAAAATATTTTCTCTGTATTGTTTTCAATACAGCAGCACATGACCGACTTATCCACTCTTTCAGGTTATTTTTTTCCATCTTTCAGGATGTTGTTTATCCCATCAATTTAAGGAAGACAGACCTGGTGGTTACAGACCCAGATGGTTATACTTTAGTTATGCTTGCTGTAACAACTGATAGGTAAGATGGGTTTTTCTAGTCAATTTTTAACCTATACTACACAATCCCATGTTTTAACAATACTTTGGAAGAATGCTATTGAAAACATTGTGGAAAAAGAAGAAAATGCCAGTAACCGGCATTTTCTCCATTTCTCACTATGTTTTTTATCCTTTCAGTAAAAATTTTGATCATTTTAGCCAGAGTTGATTTTTTTTGTCTGGGAATGGTTTCAACTTGGATAAGTCTAAAATCAGGCCTTCTGTTAAAGATATTTGAACTGACGAATACAAATGATTAATAAAAATTTCCAGTTTACCCTTACCCACCCAACCCCAAGTTCTGTCGAACTTGAGGAAAAAGGCTTTTGAAATCATTAAGGGAAAAGGAGATAATGCTGGTTAGCAGCATTTTCTCCTATTCCCTCAATGTTTTCTATCCTCTCTACAACAAGTTCCTTCTTTTAAGCCACACTGAATTTGTATCTGCAAATGCTTTCAATTTGGGTAAGTCTAATATTTTGTCAGTTGTCAATTCTTCTGTGACATGTTGTTGTAGACATACACTTTTTCATTAAGGTATTCCAGTTAGCTCTTTGATCAACTCATTCTAAATGACAGATTACAGGCAGGTCCAAAGTGAAAGACTTTGCTGAGGACTATATAAGTGTGACAGATATAAATCGCTCAGATTTGCCGTTTAAAGGATAGAAAACATTGTGGGAAAAGGAGAAAATTGAAATTATGTGGTAAAGGGTTAGAAAAAATGTGAGGAACTTCTTGTTCAGCTATTGTCTTGTTTTATTCATTACAGGATACACAACTTGGAAACTCTTTTGAGCGTGTCTTCCTCCACAATAAATGCTCAACATATTAAGGTAAAAAAACATTTCATCAGTGTTCAAAAATCTGTTGTGACTACATTTATGTAAAGTGCTTTTAATGTAGTCCCATTATAGGCCTCAGGCATGTGATATTATCCTGTGTTGCTAGATATTGTGAAAGGATTAATTTTTGTATATTGTAAGAAAAAAGTTGTTTTTTTATTATGATACGTATCTGGTTAATAGCAAGATTAGGTGTAAGCAATAACCAATTAAAAGACAAATATTTTCCTTTATTTACAGACTGGTTTAACAGCTCTAGCTATGGCTGCCAAAATGGGGTACCACAATTCTTGTAAAATTCTTCTCAAGTAAGGAATTTCTTCTTGCATTAAATATGAGCCATGCTCTGGCAAAAATGGGTTTAATGCATCTCCATGATGCATTGTACCAAGCAAGTCATCACATAATTATGGATCTCACAAAATCCATTTCATTCATCGTTCAGCTGAGTCCTGGGGTAGAATGGTCCTTGGACATGCAGAAAATTTACCAAATGCAAAAAGTTTCAAAACGGGTCAGCATGCCTGGACTGCAAAGGCTTACCTGGGTCGATGCTTTTTGCAGATCCATTAAACTCCTTTTTCACAGAGCATTGCTCAATAATAAGAACCTTATACTGTTTTCGGACAGTTTTGTTCTTGAGAATGTTATGAGAAAAAAAGGTATTCACATGAAAATATTGAACAAACAAAATTTTAACCATTTTTATCACTTGTTGCATTCCTTGGTTTTATTACTATTTTTTTTATAACTGTATACATGTAATCTGCCCATAGATATATATGTATATTTCTTAAAGGTATGTTCAAAACATTTTTATGTCCCAGTACTGGGGTTTTAATAATTGACTATGTAAACATTGTGATAAAGGATAAGTTGCTAGTTATGAGCAATTCTTCCTGTTGCCACAATGTTTTCGTAAGTTACCTGCTGATGAATGAAAATAGCCTTCTGTAGATTAGGGAATGGTAATGCTTAACCCTCTACCACACAATCCCTGATCTAAACATGGCCTATGAAAAGGGCTTTTGAAAACATTGCGGGAAAATGAGAACAGCATTTTCTCCTGTTTTTCCCACTTTGTTTTCTATCGTATCAAAGACAGAAATCATTATTTGAGCTACATTAAATTTTTTGTCAGCAGAGGCTTTCAGTTTGTGCGAGTCCAAAAGTTTTTCCTCAGGTAAAGTTGAAAACCTTGTGGAAAAAGAAGAGCATGCTGGTTACCAGCATTTTCTTTTTTTCCCCCACAATGTTTTCAGAAGCCTTTTTTCTTAGGTTTGTAAAAATTCAGGGTTGTTTGTTAAAGGATTAACAAAAACAGCCTAGGAGTTGCAATATTTGCATTTTTTGTACTTGCTGAATATGTGTATTTAGCACCATAAAGGTTAAATAGATATGATAAAAAAAAAGGAGAAATTATCAAAAAAAGAAAAGAAAATTGCTTGTATTTCAGATATGGTGCTAATCCGGGTGTGTCAGACATGCAGTATTATCTCCCCATACATCATGCTGTGTTGGGCAATCATGAAAAAGTGGTGGAAACATTCTTTCAGTATGAGCCGGTGACTTATGTGGTAAGTTGTTATTACAGATTAGATAATCTGCACTGTCCTTATAATGAATACGCTTTGCAGGGTAAAATTGTTAGATTTTTTCTTAGAAAATGTAGAATTTATAGTAGAAAAAGTAGAAAATGCTATTGACAAGCATTTTCTGCTTTTCCTACATTGTTTTCAAAAGCCTTGTACCTCAAGATTGTTCAAACATGGAATTGTTCAGTAAAGACTTAACCATTTAGCCTGCAAATTCTGCTTCCAGTAAGTCAAAGGACTAGCTTACCCCATGATTTAGTTGTTTGTTATGCAAAATGGATTTTATGGATTCATAATTATTAGATGACCTGCTAAGTATCATGCATGACAGATGCATTAAGCCCCATTTCCCAGAGCATGGCTCAGTCAAAATTCTTCATTATAAACTGTGTAAGGTGCACTCCATTTAAAAGGGTTACTTCTAATGAGTACCCACAGTATAGGCTTTGATAAAGAAATTAGTGTCCGAATATTACCTGATTTCTGATGAAATAAATCCCTTGTCTGTAGCTGTTTTCTTGTTTTTACAGGGTCTACATAAGGCCTTGAGATTCTGCAGAAAATCATCCATACATGATATTCTAACAAAAGCATGGGAAATGTAAGTTCTCTCTTGATTTTAACATCAGGATGTTAAGCAAAACTTTAGTTTTCTTATGTGCACAGATCTGCAGAATACACTGGATGTTCAGTCAGACCAAATACAGTCGAACCTGGTTTAAGAGACCACCCAAGGGAAATCTAAAAAGTGGTCTGTTACAGCTGGTGGTCTCTTATTGCAGGGTTAAACTTTTCAACTTGTACTTGAATTTTTTTCAGATCATTTTAAGACCATTCTTAATATGCCTGTAGAGGATATTAAAATATTGAATGACTTAATACATACACTTGAAATAGATCTATAACAAAAAATATAACATATTTCACATGAATCTGCATGCACAATTTATTTTCTAGGAATTTAGGAATTATAAATCATGTTTTATTGTTTCATTTGAACCCTCTTTCGCTCTTTCCTCCCCCACCCCCCATCCCTCACCCCACACAAACGAATTCTTTGTCTTTTACTTAACCAGTTCTTTTATGTTGCCCAACTACATGTATCACACTTAATATGTCATAATTCTGACATTGAGACATGAAAATTGGCACATTGCCAATTTATGGCATGGTGACAATTTTGGAAACTTTCTTTTATGCAGACCTTTTCTATCAAAGATCAAACAAACAATCAAAATTGCAATTTGCTCACAAAAATAAACAAAAACTCTCTAATTAATGTGTGATCAAGCAAATCCAAATCAACTTCATTTTTACCTGCACTCGCTATTAGTCTAGCATTACAAGGGTTCATACAGTTGAAAAGACAAACTTTACACCTCGCAGTTAGTTATTGATTTTCTTGTTTACTGCACTATCTATGCAATACACCAGGGTTATTTATAGCACAGCAACCAATCAAAACGCATACTGCTTGCTCTGCCTTATGCACGTAAAGGTGTGCACAGGAAATTTATGATCTCCTGTCAGAGATTAATGACGAAAATATTTTGTATTTGGATGGTTGTCCAGATAATTTTGTGAGGATTGCACTCAAATAATAGTTACTTATTTGAAGAGAAAGATGGAAAAATATTGATATTCTTGTGGTTTTGATCTTATCTTAGAGTAATATGACAGAAACTGTATAATTTATGTAGTCCCTGGCGCAAACATATGAACAGTCTGGCATTGTTTTTTATTGTTTGTATAAAATTTTTTGGTCGCCTATAGGAGTATGATGGTCTAAAAAGTCAAAATTTGCATGGTCGCTGGTTGTAGACACCGGGGGGTTGCTTATTACAGGTCATTTACATAGCAAAATTTGTCAGGAGGAATTTCATGTGGTTGTTTACAACAGGGGGTCGTTTATTGCAGGTGGTCGTCGGGGCAGGTTCGACTGTAAGTCTTAATACCTGCTGTTCAGAGTACTTTCCTTCCAGCTTTTCATGTCCACCTTTGTATGAGCCATGCTCTGTGAAAAGGAGGATTAATGCATCTGCAAAAAGTATCAACCCAGGTCTGCCTGCGTGGTCTGTGCAGGCTGACCTGGACCTAAATTTGTTTGTTTATGGTAAATTTTCAGCATGTAAAAAGACCAGTCTTCCTCATGATTCAGTTGTTTGTTAGAGAAAATGGATTTTATGGATCCACAATCATGTGATGTCTTGCTTGGCTTCATGGATCATGGAAATGCATTAAACCCCCTTTTTCACAGAGCACAGCTCATTATAGATTTTGCACTAAATGGATTAAGAGTTCCTTTTATGGATAAACTTTTAGATGCAACTTCAGAAAATAGCTATTTATAACATTTTGACATTTTGAAAGATAGCTCATCATGACACGCTAATTCATAGAGTTTAACCAATTACCACACAATCCGAGTTTTAATGACCCTGAGAAAGAAGCTTTTTGAAAACATTGTGGGAAAAGGAGAAAATGCTGGTAACCATCATTTTCTCCTTTTCCCACAATGTTTTCTACCCTTTTTGAGAACTTTCTGCCATTTTCATCAAATTTAAAATTGTCATCTGCAAACTCTTTCAGTTTGGACCAGTCCAGAATTTGTCGTTTAGGAAAGGGTTAAATCAGGGATTGTGTGGTAGAGGGTTAAGCATTACCATACCCTAATCTACAGAAGGCTATTTTCATTTATCAGCAGGTAATTTACGAAAACATTGTGGCAACAGGAAGAATTGCTCATAACTAGCAACTTATCCTTTGTCACAATGTTTACATGGAGTCAGTTATTAAAACCCCAGTACTGGGACATAAAAATGTTTTGAACACACCTTTAAGAAATATACATGTATATCAATGGGCATATTACATGTATACAGTTATAAAAAAAATAGTAATAAAACCAAGGAATGCAACAAGTGATAAAAATGGTTAAATTTGTGTTTGTTCAAGGGCAATTTCCATCATTTAGGCCACATTTAAATTGTTTTCTGCAAATGTTTTCAATTTTGACAAGTCTACATTTTGTCATTTGGTAAGGAGTTAATTTATAATTACATGTAAAAGTATTACTGTAGTAGGATATATTGCTTATTGGGACCAATTTCTGCTTTTGCCACATTGATTGCAAAAGCAGTTTGCTTCACAAGACAAATGTGATTGTCTAATGAGTTATTACATCTGTTGTAGGAGACAAGAGAAGATAGTCAGTCCACAAATCAGGATAGCTTGCCTAGAGGGTGATGCAGACAAGTTATCCTGTGTACTTGAAGAAGGGGACAATGTGGATTCTAAGGTAGGTTCATGAATCATCTGTCACTTTCCTGTTTGTCAGGATTGTAAAGATAAGTCCTATTGCTAGCCCAAATTGTTTTCAAGAACTGATGAAAGTCAGGATTCATTCCTCTCTCCTCGCTGAACATTATGACTTTGTCTATGTGAGAAAACAGCCAGCAGCTTGGAAACTGGTTTGTGCAAAGTACTGCTTGAGAAATTACAGGAACATGTGGACAGGTGAAGAAACAATAAAGAATTTCATTAGCTTTTTCATGCATGTACCAATGTACCACTTACATATCTAGCTGTTAACCCTTTCCCAAACGACAAATTTTGGACTGGTCCAAACTGAAAGAATTTGCAGATGGCAATTTCAAATTTGATAAAAATGGCAGAAAGTTATCAAAAAGGGTAGAAAACACTGTGGGAAAAGGAGAAATTGCTCGTTACGAGCAATTTCTCCTTTTCCCACAGTGTTTTCAAAAGACTTGTACTGCAGACACGTGAAAACCAGGACTTGTTTGGGAAAGGGTTAAGAAAAGTGTTGATAGTGTAAGATCTTAGAACATGCTCTTTTCTGCACAAATCCCCAGTTTTAACAACCCCGAAGAGGGAGGTTATTGAAAAAAAAAGAACTGGAAAAAAGAGAAAATGCTGGTGACCAGCATTTTTTTCTTTTACTACAATGTTTTCTACCCCATCAGTGACAGAAATTATCATTTCAGCTACAATTTATTTGTTGTCTGCAAAATTTATGTTTCTGTTCCGTGAAAAATTTGTCATTTGATAATGAGGTAGTACATGTATTTATAATAGCTGAAGAAAAAAATCTGAATAAGCATTTTATCCTTTTGCCACAATGTTCACATACGCATTCGCGTAATACAATAGACTATTACTCAGGCTGATTATTCATATTTTATGGGGATGTTTTCCAAGTTGTCTTCTGTCATTTTTTCAAAATGTATGACTAGTTTTACTTTTTTTTTTTTTGGCAGAGTGACTTAAATAACAAGTCAGGGTTGTTTGTTGCTGTAGAAAACAGCCATCTAGAGGTCATCAAACTCTTAATAGAGGTAACACATGTTACTTTTGATTTGTTTTTCTTCCTCAATACCGGCATTTAGTTTCTATAATCTGCCATCTACAATATGTATCTTCTGAGGCCTGGTAGCTTGATGGTTTTGTGCAGGGCTAACAGCACTGGGTCTATGAGCTCATGTCTCTGCGAGGTCAGATATTGTTTTAAAAGGATTGGTGAATGTCGCTCTGACAGGATTTATCCCTCTCAGACCAATAAACATGACATTGATTTTGTGTATGTGTGAAAGCAAGCAGTGGCTGGAAATGGGAGTTGTGCATAATGCAAATTGAAGAAACACTAGCAGTGTTTGAACAAATACACTCACTGCAGTGATGTAAATGTTACACTGTTCTCCCAAATTGAAAGCATTTGCAGACCACAATTTCAGTGTGGCTCGAATGGTGCAATATTTCTTGATAGGGTAGAAAGCATTGTGGGAAAAGGAGAGAATGCTGGTGACCAACATTTTCTCCTTTTTCCCACAGTGTTTTCAGAAGGCTTCTTTCCCAGGGTCATTAAAGGCGGATTGTGTGGTAAAGGATTAAATAGATTTTAACAACCCTGAGGAAGATAGCTTTGGAAAACATTGTGGAAAAAGGAGAGAATGCTGGTAATCAGCATTTTCTCCGTTTCTTTCAATGTTATCAAGCCCTTTTGCTCAGGGTTGTTAAAACACTGGATTCTGTTGTACAAAGTTAAATCAAGATTAAAATAGTTATAGAACAGAAGACCTCAGTTCGTCATGTATTTCCTTTGAGTTGAATAAATACTGAACTGTTTTATTAATTACTGTCAGCCACAAACATAGAACCATAGTTTTACTCATATATCTACATTCATAAGTAATATGACTTTCAGAGAGGAGCAGATCTACGTAAGAGAGATACAGAAAGTGGGAACACTGTTCTACACATGGTTTGTAAAACAGGACATATGGAAACAGCCAGTTACCTTCTACAGTTTTGTGAGTCTAATGAAGAAACAGGACAAAAAAGCAGAGTAGATATTAATGCAATTAACAATGATAGAAAGACTGCTCTTCAAATTGCGTCTGAAAAAGGTAAGAACAGTCTCACTATAGCAATAGTGGTATAAAAGAAGGGTGGATTTATTAACCCTTTCCCGTACAGTGCAGCTTTTTAACGCTCCTGGGAAAGAAGCCTTTTGAAAACATTGTGGGAAAAGGAGAAAATGCTGGAAACCAGCATTTTCTCCTTTTCCCACAATGTTTTCTACCCTATCTAAGAAAAGTTGCACCATTTGAGCCACATTGAAATTGTCATCTGCAAATGCTTTCAATTTGGACAAGGCTAAAATTTTGTCGTCTGGTAAAGGGTTAAGTCATTAAGAATTACATATACATCAACCGTGGTAGATATGGAGTGACATTTATCTTGACTTTAATACAATATACGGTTAAGTAAACCTGTTTGGTGACATCTGCACCAAACATCATTTTTTTTTACTTTTAGATTCATCCAATTTGAAAGTATTTGGAAATAATAAATTAGACAAAGTTTAAGTGATGGGGTTTGTCTTTGAAAAGGTAGAAAACAGTGTGAAAAAGGAGAAAATGTTGGTTACCAGCATTTTCTCCTTATTCCCACAATGTTTTCAAAGGCCGTTTTCCTTATTAAAACAGTGGATTGTTTTGTAAATGTTAATTTGTAATAGCATTAGATTTGTCCCAAAATAACCCGCATTGTAAAGAAAGAGGCTATGAAGGAAAAACTATTGTGCAAGAAAAGTGGCTGATTAATCACTTTTATCACATAAAACCTACAGCAGTGTATTAACCCTTTCCCAAACGACAAATTTTGGACTGGTCCAAATTGAAAGAGTTTGCAGATGACAATTTTAAATTGGATGAAAATGGCAGAAAGTTCTTAAAAAAGGGTAGAAAACACTGTGGGAAAAGGAGAAATTGCTTGTTACAAGCAATTTCTCCTTTTTCCACAGTGTTTTCAAAAGACTTGTACTGCAGACACGCGAAAACCAGGGCTTTTCTGGGAAAGGGTTAAACCCATGACTTATTTTTGATAATACACTAGTGTATCATTGTTTTTGGGTCCCGGTTCTCATTATTTTATAGTTATGAGCTCAGGAAGGCTGCAAAACCAAACACAGCATGTGCAGGAATATGTACTACTGCACCATTTAACAGGAAAATGACGTTGTTGTTGCAAAGACATATGTGTGCAGAATACTTTAAGATTTCCATGCTTTAAAACAACAAAAAATGCAGCATAAGTTATTTTAAGTCAATGAAATTGTGAATATTTCAATTTACTACTCCTATAAACCATCTCATTCTACTCTCGATGTAAATGTCAAAGAGCTATCTTCTTGTGTAATGTACACAATTGAGACCAAACTACATCTGTAAACATGGACCCATGAATGATGTGTAGGTTGACAGTGATGCAGGATACTTATTTGTCTGTCATTTGCTTTATGTGATAGATAGAAGCTCACATTGTTGTTTATGTATTATCATTTTTATCAAACTCATTGATTAGAATGTATATGACACAAGCCAATGCGTAAATACTCATGTAACATCCTCTATTCAATTCTACTTGTCATTTCAGGATTTATTAAACTTTTGACTTTACTCATAAAGAAGGGGGCCACAACTGCCCTTCTTAACAGTCAGGGTACATTATTCACTTGCCCAGAGTTTGAGGGAGCCCGGGTTGAGATAGAGAAATACAGACTGGATCATACTTGCCAAGTTATGTCACTGATAGAGGACAAGTCTAAACGGGCATTTGAGAAACTGAAAGCTATATGGGTGGTACGTATGGTTTATTTTTATGTTCCTCTATTACGTTCCGAAAGTATTGTTTTTCCTAGGGAAAGGCACTGTGTTCAAATTGATTCATTATTAACCCTTTATCACATAATCCCCTATTTCAATGACCTAGTAATAGGAAGCTTTCGAAAGCATTGTGGGAAAAGGTGAAAATGCTGGTAAACAGCATTTTCTCCTTTTCCCACAATACTTTCGAATCATTCTACAGAAATAACTACCTATTTAAGCAACATTTGATTTGTTTTCAGTGCACTTTCAATGTTGATAGGTCTGAAATTTTGTCAGATGGTAAAGAGTAAATCAAGAGATCCTTGGTTCAATCCCCATGAGAGGCACTAGATTTTTTTGTGGGAATGTCCTACAGATGGATATTTCTGATTTTAAGCCTAGAACTGGTGGAGCAAAAGTAACAGAAAAGTGAGCTGCCACAGTAATAGGAAGGAAATAATGTTGTGTAATCTACCCAGGACCCTGAAACTTTATACACATGTTGCTCATGACCCAAGGAGGTACCCTATTGTTTTGGGGTCACATGGGTCAAAGGTCAAGGTCACAGGTGAACTTTGTTTAAAAAGTCATTTCCGTGCTCTAACAGAAAAGCTGTTTGACCTAGGACCCTGAAACTTTATACACATGTTGCTCATAGCCCAAGGAGGTGCCCTATTGTCTTTGAGTCATGTGGTCTAGGTCACTGGTGATCTTTGTTTTGAAAATCATTTCCTTTCTCTGATTGTGCTGCTTCAGTGACAGGGTGCTGGTGGGGCTATTTGTCCTCTCTGGGACAGTTTTAGTTTGTGTTTTTCTATGAAAGACTTGCTGTCAGTAGAGATCTGTTGAAATCAGTTGAAAGTTACCAATCTGTTTGTGACAATACTGATTTTCTGGATAGCTTTAACCTGCAAGATTGATAAGTACTACATTTACTGTTGTCAGGGGATTTTACACTAGAACTGGGGAGCAAATGAAGATGTAATGATCAGCCTGCTGTTTTAGCCTCATTTTCACAACTCAGATTTGCTCTTACTTTTTTGTTTTTGGCCTTGTTTTGAATTTGATTAATTTTGCCTCATTTGGACCATTTAAGGTTCTTTTTGACTACTTATGTCAAGATGGACCCCTTTTAACTATTGGAGCGCACCCCTTTCCTTTGACTATTTTAGCTTGTCTTTGACTATTTTAGCTTGTCTTTGACTATTTCAGCCTCGTTTTGACCACAATCTCAGGGATAAGAATGGCAACACCCCATTGATGGTGGCTTCTAGATGTGGTCGTGTGGACCTCGTCAAATATTTGTTGCCATCTGCTGTTTATGCAAACCATATCATGAGTGATGATGAGTAAGTATACTTCTAATTTAACCCTTTCCCAAACAAGCCCTGGTTTTCACATGTCTACAGTACAAGTCTTTTGAAAACACTTTGGGAAAAGGAGAAATTGCTTGTTACGAGCAATTTCTCCTTTCCCACAGTGTTTTCTACCCTTTTTGATAACTTTCTGCCATTTTCATCAAATTTAAAATTGTCGTCTGTGAACTCTTTCAATTTGGACCAGTCCAAAATTTGTCGTTTGGGAAAGGGTTAATCCATCATTGTTCCAGCTAATTTTAGGCATACTTAAATCTGGTATAGCTTGGACAAAGGAGAACAAAGGAAATTACATTACTTTTCTATATACTCTTTACCGGACGACAAAATTTTACACCTGTCCAAATTGAAAGCATTTGAAGACGACATATTCAGAGGGACTCAGATGATGAGATTTGTCTCTGAAAGGGCAGAAAACATTGCCAGAATAGGAGAAAATGTTGGTTACCAGTGTTTTCTCCTATTCCCACAATCTTTTCAAAAGCCTTAACTCTTTACCAAACAACATAATTGTACACTCGTCCAAATTCAAAGCTGTTGCAGACGACAAGTAAATGTGGCTCAAGTGATGAAACCTGATTCTAATAGGGTAGAAAGCATTGTGGGAAAAAGAAAAAAAATGCTGGTTACCAGCATGTTATCCTTTTCCCATAATGTTTTTTACCCTTTCAAGTGCAAATCCCATCATTTAAGCTGAATTTGTTATCTGCAACTGCTTCCAATTTGGGCAAGAAAAAAAATTGTTGTTTGGTAAAGAGTTAAGGCTTTGGATTTGTTCATCAGGAAATCCTGGCATGCAGCACATTCTTCTCTGACAGTGTTCAGACCTCAGTCATTCACTCATATTCTGTCTTTGTAGTTGTGACAGTAACTCAGATGACTCAGGTGTCCCTGACTTGCCCCCATGGAAGTCCAGAGCTGAGTCCATAACTGGAAATCCAGGTTAGATTACTGAACATGTTTGTTTGTAAACAATTGTAACAACTCTTTACCAAACGACAAAATTTTAGACTACTCCAAATTGAAAGCAATTGCAGACAACAAAATAAATGTGACTGAAAAATTGAAAATTGTTTTAGGAAGGGTAGAAACATTGTGGGAAAAGGAGAAATGCTAGTTACTAGCAATTTCTCCTTTTCCCACAATATTTTCAAAAGGCTTCTTTCTCTGGGTCATTAAAAGTTGGGATTGTGTGGTAAAGGGTTAATCCTTTACGTTGTCTTTGATTTTTTTTTCCCACTATTTATATGCTTCTTGGATATTGCAACAGTGGTTCAGTTTCTAATGTTGTAGTATTTCTTTTCCTAGTTTCTTGATTTCCAAGGGTTATAGAAACATGACGAACATGATTAACTTCACAATAGATAACAAAATGTAAGACTTATTGATACCGAAACATTTACAGAAAATTATTAGGGAAGAAAAAAAAGTTACATGCTCAAAAAGTGGAATTTTTCATTAAAATGGATGAAGATATTGTGGGAAAAGGTGAAAGTGATGGTTACAAGCATTTTCTTCTTTTTTCCACAATACATTCAAAATAATTCCACATGAGGGTTGTAAAAACAAGAGTCCTGTGGTAAGAGGTTGAATTTCAATAGGTGATGATGTATTTTTGTTGACTTCTCTTACTTACACAATTACACTGTATTTTATTAAATCTATCCCTACAATTTTTCACTACAGAAGAAATGTTGGAGAAATCAGCAGAGTTTAATGAAACAATGGCGCTAGGAGCAAGCTGTGAAGTAACAAGGTCACTTAACCCAAGGTAGAGGGCATTTCTGTTGATTGTGTAATTGCATTTTCTGCAAGTAATCTGTTAATATTGTGTAGCTGTACTAATGTATTTTGATGTATCTATGCAGAATACCCTAAATGTAGAAAAGAAGTAGGCCTGTAGTATACTGGCAAAAGGAAATAAATGACAAATATTATCCTACTGTCATTAGGATTTAAATAACCAAAGTATCCTACTGTCATAAGCAGTTAAATAACCAAAGTATTATGGTGTTGTAAGGATTTAAGTAACCGAAGTATCCTACTGTCATAAGGATTTAGATTTAGTAATCGAAGTATCATAGTGTCATAAGGAAATAAATGACCAGCATTGGCCTATGGTCACTAGGATTTAGGTTACCAACTATTCTACTGTCAAAAGGATTTAAATAACCAAGTATTGTACTGCCATAAGGATCCTCCCGTCATAAGGATGTAAATAATCAATGTATCCTACTGTCATAAAGAAATAAATAACCAAAGAATCCTACTGTCATGGGGATTTGAATAACCTAAGTATCCTACTATCATAAGGAAAAAGATAATCAAAGTATATCCACTGTCATAAGGATTTAAACATCAGTACCCTACTTTTATAAGAAAATAAATAACCAACATTATCTTACTGTCATTGGGTATCCTACTGTCAGAAGGATTTAAAAAACCAAGCATTCTTCTGTCATAAGGATTTAAATAACCAAGTATTGTACTGTCATTAGGATTTAAATAATCAATGTATCATACTATCATAAAGAAATAAATAACCAAAGTATGCTGTCATAAAGATTTAAATGACCGGAGTATCTACTATCATAGGGAAATGAATAATCAAAGTATCCTACTGTTATAAGGATTTAAAAAACCAATTATTCTTTTGTCATAAGGATTTAAATAACCTAGGTAGCCTACTGTTATAAGAATTTAAATAACAAAGCATCCTACTGTCATAAGGATTTCAGTAATCAAAAGGATCAAAATAACTAAAGTATCCTACTGTCATAAGGATTTAAGTAATCAAAGTATCCTGGCTCTGAAGGGGCAATTCATTATTTTCATTTGAAGAGAAAAAGAGACCTACATGAATATGATTTTTTGCCAAAAATCTCTATATTAAACCTGGTAGATCAAAGATTTTATGCAGTCTGATTTTGATTGATCCTTTACCACACAATCCAGTGTTTTAAAAATGACCCTGAGATATGAGTCTCTTGAAAACATTTTGAATAAAGGGAAAAAAAATCATCTAATAACCAGCATTTTGTCCTTTCCCACTGTCTTCTGCCCTTTCAAAGGAAATTTCCATCTTTGAGCTAGGCTCGAATTGGTACATGTACCTGTAAAAAGTTTCAATATGGAAAAGTCTGAAATTTTGTCATGTGGTGAAGAGTTAAGGGTTTGCCCATGCCAAAGACAGCTTTGCTGAACTCTAGTTGCATTTGTGGCTAGTGTAGATTAAGATTGGATGGCACAAAACATGCAGTCTGATCTTTGATATACACTGTCTGCACTATTGAGACATTCAGGACAAAAGTAAGGTTTATGTGCATGGTAATGGTTTAAAACCTGTCTATTATTTTGTGTTTCAGTGACTTATTAAATACAATCCCAGCATCCCAGTCTAGTGTGGGTGGGGCAAGGCTGAACACATTTCTGACTGATGTAGAGAGACCAAAAGGACTGTATATTTATCATGGTTAGTGCCAAAATAAATATTTTCAATCAGTTAAAGGATTGAGATTTTGAAGTCAAAAGACCAGAATCAGAGAATTGTACAATGTAGATTCAACAAAAGAGGCATGTTACATGTATGTGCAGTCTGATCCTTACATATCTACACTGTATACAAAAGCTCATAGAATTGTTTACGGCATTCAGTGTAATAGTAGTACTTTATTTTATATTTGTTATACTTATTTTACAAGGATACTCTTAAAGTCATCTACTTCTAATTTGTTTCAGATGTTAACCCCATACCATACAATTCTGACTTTTACCATTTGAAAAAAAAATCGAAAACATGGTAGGAAAAGGAGAAAATGCTGATAGGCAGTATTTCCTCCTTTTCCCACAATCTTTTCTACCGTTCCTAAAACAAATTTCTATTTTTGAGTCACATTTATTTTGTAGTCTGCAAATCTTTGAATTTGGACATTTCTACAATTTTGTTTTTTGGGATAGAGTGAAAGAATTAAATATGATTGGCAACACAGTAAAGAAAAAATTAGACAAACAAAGTGGAAACCATATTTCCCGCAATTTACAGCAATCAAAGTTTGTGTCATGATGTTGTTGCATAAAGTTTTAAGAATAAAAACTTTTCTCTGGACAGATGGAATAGTAAGCCATGTATGTGCTGTGAACCTATTTACTGGTAATACACCTTTACACTGTGCATTAGAAGGTGGAGACAACGTGATCCTCGTATCAATGCTGTTAGAGGCGGATAATGCTGCAATCAACATGCAGAATGCTGCCGGGCTGACGCCAGTGCACATGGCATGTAAATACAGACGGAAAAAATCTTTACAAGTTTTATTGGTAAAAAGATTTATTAATCCCTTATTAGGTTGGATATTTGAAAAGAAATTATATTGAGGAATTGTCATAGCCCTATCGTCCTCTGTGTTCTGAAAACTTGTGACATTTTACAATACATGTATTGCTGCCATTACTGAAGATATTTACTTCAAACTCGGACTAGCTGTTAACTATGAAAAGGGGAACCGATACCAGTACAGCCAGTAACTATTAAAATACCTTTGATACAGTTATGCTCCTTTTTCCATGTAAGACTTTCACTGAAAGTCAATCCATTTTCAAAAGCAACTGCAGCAGAGCATTGGCACCTGCATGCAGTGCTCTATCTCCAATAAATCCTACGCTCAAACAGTTGAAATACATAAGTTTAAGGTCATAATTTTGAAAGATCGTACAATTTCCCCTACTTTAAAACCAAATTACCAGTTCTTTTCATTTAAAAAGAAACATGTTTAATAAGAAGAAAAAAAATCAACAGTCAAGTTTACTTCGAAGACCAGTTGACCCTTTACCACACAGTCATGAGTTTTAACAACCCAGAGGAAGACTGAATTTGAAAACATTGTAGGAAAAGGAGAAAATGCTGGTAACCAATGTTTCCCACAATGTTTTGTAGTATTCAATAGACAAATTCCATCAGTTGAGGCCATATTTATATTCAATCTGTCATCTGCAAATGTTTTCAATTCGGACAAGTAAAACTTTTTTGTCTGGTGAAGGATTAAGAAATTTTTAAGAAATATCAATAACATCAACCACTCCTCTTGCATATTCCCAAATTGGTTCCTCTCAGTTATAGATTTTACACAAAAGATTTTACAAAGGTTTTTCATTTGAATAATTTACCATCCCTGTTGCCTAGTGTTCAGGTCTGCCTTTCACTAAACTACATACATACGAAATTTGCGTATGCAGTTTAGGTAAGCAAGCATCAAGTCTGAAAACAAGTTTTACTGAACTGCCTAACTTTAAGCTTTGAGTAAATATTACCTTAACTTTATGCCAGCTGGGTAAAGCAGAGATTGTATGTGTCTATGTACAATCCCAATTAATTTGCATAAATCCAAGCAGTTTGCAGTAAAAGGAAGCTCAAGGTATCGAACTTTGAGCAGGAGGTTTATGGTTCGAATCCCAGTGGTGGAGGTGAGTTGTACTGATATGGCAAGTTGGTGAGAGGCCAGCTAGTAAAGTGAAGGTTGCAGAAAGCCTACACGCCTGATACCATGGCATAAAAAGAATCAGACATTGGAAGTAAATATGCCAGACAAAGTGTCTGAATTCTCTACCAGAAGATAAATTTTAACCCATAGAGAGTTGCATAAGCCTAATGAACATGTTCGGTCTAGAAATAAGACCCAAATAACTGCAATTTGTTGGATGCTTTTGTCTGTAATGTTTAAGCTAAGCAGACAGTGTAGTTCAGTGATCAGACTGCATATTTTGTGCAGTCTGATCTTGATCTACACTGGCTGCAAAAGCAACTGTAGTTGTGAAATGTGTTTTAAGGGTTGACTTGTCCAAATTGAAAGCATTGGTAGACATTTAAGTTTGGTAAAAAATTATGGTATTTACCTGTAAAAGTGTAGAAAACATTGGTGGAAAAAAGAGAAAATGCTAGTTACCAGTATTTTCTCTTTTATCTAACAATGTTTGCAAAAACCTTCTCCCCAATTGTATGGTACAAGGTTAAAAGTCAGATATTGGCTGTTTATATAGAGGGATGGTAGTGTTACCAACAAACACTTACTTCACCTTTACAGGGTGTTCCAGGTTTGGATTTAAATCTTCGATCCTTGACCGGAGGTTTGCCGGAAGATTTGACCTCTAATAACAGTATTAAGAAAATGCTTGCAAAGGCAAGAAGTGGCCAGCCACTGATGTAAGTAACAGAAGATGTAGATCATGTAGATATGCAGCAATCCAACTCTGCTCGAAACATTCCATGCTTTGAAGACCTTAACCCTTTACCGCATAATGCCGCCTTTTAACAACTCTCAGAAAGAAGCCTTTTGAAAACATTGTGGGAAAAGGAGAAATGCTGGTGACCAGCATTTTCTCCTTTTCCCACAATGTTTTCTACCCTATCAAAGAGAAATTGCACCATTTGAGCCAAATTGAAATTGTCGTCTGCAAATGCTTTCAATTTAGACAGGGCTAAAATTTTGTCGTCTGGTAAAGGGTTAATGCTCAACCTTTACCAGACGATAAATTTTAGACTTGTACTAATTTTATAAGCATTTTCAGACAACAAAGGTGACTGAAATGATACTGCTTCGCTTTGATAGGGAAGAAAACATTGTGGAGAAAGGAGAAAATGCCAGTTACTAGCAGTTTCTCTTTCTCGCACAATTTTTTTCAAAAGCTTTGTCAGGATTGTTAAATCCCGTATTGTGTAGTAAAGGGTTAACCCTTTACCAGACGACAAAATTTTAGCCTTGTCCAAATTGAAAGCATCTGCAGACGACAATGTCAATGCCGCTCCAATGGTGGGATTTCCTCTTGATAGGGTTGAAAACATTGTGGGAATAGGTGAAAATGCTGGTTACCAGCATTTTCTCCTTTTCCCACAATGTTTTCAAAAGGCTTCTTTCACAGGGTCATTAAGAGTCGAGATTGTGTGGTTAAGGATTAATGGTGCTTTAGGCTCATTCAAATACTATTTCAGCCATATCACAATGACAGATTACTTATACATGTATGTCCTGGGTTTCCCAAGTACTAGGCTACGGCTCTTCTCTCTTTAACAAACGACAAAATTTTAAGACTGGTTGAAATTGTAAACATTTGCAGACGACAAAATAAATGTGACTTTAGAATTGAAATTTATTTTGAGAAGGGTAGAAAACATTGTGGGAAAAGGAGAAAATCCTGGTTACCAGCATTTTCTACTTTTCCCACAATGTTTTCAAGAGGCTACTTTCTCAGGATTGTTTAAAGTCAGGATTGTGTGGTGAAGAGTTAAGCGTTTTGCCCAAGGACTTTCCTAAGAAAATTGCAGTGCTTTGAGTGAGGATTGAACCTGGGGCCTCCAGGTTATGATTCCCTCAGCTTACAGTCGGGACCACACAATGACCCTGAAGAAGAGGGTTTGCGAATACACTGTGGGCAAAAGAATTAGGCTCTTCTTCGTCTTGTTTGTTAACTCTTTAAATCTATTGTAGACGACAATTTAGATGCTGTTCACATAGTGGAATTTGCCTTCCATAGGATAGAAAACATTGTGTGAAAAGGAGAAAATGGCAGTTATTAGCATTTTCTCCTTTTCCTACAATTTAAAAAGGATTCTTCCACAGGTTCATTAAATGTGTGATTGTGTTGTAAAGAGTTAAGCGCAGGACTATCTTTAAAGTGTTAGCATGGAGTATTTATTTTGCAGGACACAAGGTTCAGTAATCAGTTCTAGTGACAGCAAATCTGTGGCAGGGTTTGTAGAATCATACCAGCCAAGTTTGGAGAATGCCTCTACCATTGACTTTGATAAAATTAACAGCGTGTACCAGTCTATGAAATGTGACAAACCACCCACAAAGACAGACAAAGATCCGCAGAAATGAAATGTGATAAACTACCAACAAAGACAAGGAAGGATGCACAAAAACGTTGTGTTTTTACAGGGCGTTTAACGTATAGTATAACAGAGATAGGCACTGTGTCACATGGTAAGGGCTATAAACCAAATGGCGTTTCGGTATAAATATAATGATGAGTGGTGCTGTGCCAAAAGGAGGTTTAATACATTATAGAAAGCAAGTCATCCTGTAATTGTGGATCCATAAAATCCTTTTTGTCGAACAACCGACTAAATTCTGCGGTAGAATGTCCTTGGAGATGCAGAAAATTTCAGATAGCAAAAAGTTTCGATCCATGTCAGTCTGCACAGACTTTTTGCAGATGCATTAAACCCCCTTTTCACAGAGCATGACTCACATACATATGTAATAAAACTTAGATAAGTATTAGAAACGATATTACATTCCTAAATATACATTAATTCCGATATTCATAATGATGGGTCTGTGTTGTTGTTGTTTATAGTTTAACGGCCATTGTGTGTCATTTGATAAAGGATAATCCTTTATCACGCAATCCCAACTTTTAACGACCCTGCAGAAGACGGCTTTTGAAAATATTGTGGGAAAGGGAGAAAATGCAGGTAACCAGCATTTTCCCCTTTTCTTCCCACAGTGTTTTCAAAAGGCTTCTTTCACAGAGTCATTAAGTTGGGATTGTGCGATGAAGGGTTAAAGGCTGTTTCTGCCACACCATCTCTAAAGTATACTAGATGGATGGGATGGGGAAGATTCAAGATCAGACTGCATGAAAGTTGCCATCTTTCAAACTTTTACCAATTAACAAAATTTTAGATTTGTCTAAATTGAAAGCAGTCACAGACTCCATATTAAATTAGACTGAAGGAAAGGAATTTGTATATGAGCAGGTAGAAAACATTGTGCAAAAAGGAAAAAATGCTGGTTACCAGCCTTCTTTCTTAACATTTGTAACACTCAGGATTGTCTGTCAAATGATTAAAGTTGCAAATGTCATCCAAAACAGTTTTATAAGGTGTAATAAAGTATTAAAGGTTGTTTTTTGTTTGATGAGGTTTGTAATATATCATGTTATTGAAATTTTTACGGGTTTACGATGTTGAAATTACTCAGTGCAATAGAGTTGTGTTTCAGTTCTATCCAAGAAATTTCTAATTCATATTACAGTGATGCTATTCATTTTTGTGTTCATAATACAACAGTGTGCATTGTCTGTCAGTTTCTTTTCCAAATTCTACTATATAAATATAATATATATATACATATATATATACACACAGTTTCCATGCTTTCAAAAAATTGGCTCATGTGGTAAACCTTTACCACACAGTCCCCGGTTTTAATGACCCTGCAGGAGACGTCTTTTGAAAACATTGTGGGAAAAGGAGAAAATGCTGGTGGCCAGCATTTTCTCCTTTCCCAAAATAGTTTTTAACCTTTTGTAGAAAAATCCAGTTATTTAACTCTTTACCACACATCAAAGTTTGGAAACATTTGCAGACCACAATTTCATTGCGACTCAAATGATGCAATTCATCTTTGATACGGTAGAAAACATTGTGGGAAAAGGAGAAAATGCTGGTTACCAGCACTTTCTCATTTTCCCACAATGTTTTCAAAAGGCTTCAATATCAGGGTCGTTAAAAGTCGGGATTGTGTGGTAAAGGGTTAAGCCACATTTAGATTGAAGTCTTCAAATGCTTTAAATTTGGGACAGTCTAAAATTTTATTGTTTTGTAAAAAGTTGATCACTTACAATTGAACATGGTCCAAATGATGGGATTTGTTTTTAAAAAGAGTAGACAACATTGTGGGATAAGGAGACAATGCTAGTTACTAGCATGTTCTTTTCTCACAATGTTTTAAAAAACCTTCTGCCTCAGAAATCAGGGAGATTTTTTAGCTATGGGCCTAAAGCATCCTTTATTGTAAGTTTTTAAACTTTGTGAATAAAAAAGTTCACCTTCAGTGAACTACAGCAATGCACCTACTATTGACCCCTTAACCCTTTACCAAACAACAAAATATTAGACTGGTTGAAGTTGAAAGTGTTTGCAGAAAACAAGATAAATGTGAAAAATCAAAGTTTGTTTTGGGAAGGGTAGAAAACATTGTGCGAAAAGGAGAAAATGCTGGTTACCAGCATTTTCTCCTTTTCCCACAATGTTTTCAAAAGGCTTCTGTTTCAGGGTTGTTGAAAGTTGGGATTGTGTGGTAAAGGGTTAGGCTTTTGTCTATTTGCCTTGAAAAGTTACCAACAAATTTTCCACCAAGCAGTATCATTTGAAAGAGTAATTTTCATTGGTCATTTCAGTGCTTTTATAGCGTATTTTGTGAAAAGAAACCAATGAAATTCTCTATATCATTTCAAGGGTAAATGTAGCATTTATTGTCCTTTGCATCATTTATCAACCCCAACCAACATTTTGTTTTAGGTACATCAACATTTTTAAGCAGCTTCTTCTTTACTATTTCATTGCTTAGGCTGCTTCTCTCTCCAGCTATTTGCCAAGGACCATAAAGCATGCAGCACTTTTTGACTCATTTTAGCTGCATTAGGGTATTTTTGCAAGTTGACCTTGACTTGAAATGTGTAAACATTTTTGTTTTTTCATTTTTTCAGGATTTAATTAAGTTTTATTACAAATCCAGATGGTTTATTCAGAATGAAGTGGCTTACTTTGCATCTTATTATATTATCAACTGTTCATTTATAGTAATTCACAGGCTAAGGGTCTATAAATGATGCAATGTATTAAATGTGTGACATATTGTTGACCCTACTGTAGTTTCTTGTTAAACCGAGATATGTATAGATAATGCAGATATTTTCTACTTCTATGTTGCTTTTCTGGAACAATTTTATGTAGAAACAGCTATAAATACATTTATTTAAGTACTTGAAAACGTCGTGAAAATTATGCTCAACTTATTGGTTACCATAATTTTCGATTGAATGTTTTCAAAATGCTTCCGGTGGTGTATCTTGAAATCTAAACACATGCAGAGGAGAGATAAAATGTTTTAACTTGCTTCATGATTTGTGTGTGGTTCTTCTAGTGGTGAAATATGAAGCTTTATGGGTACAAATTATGTAGGGTCGATAATTGAAGGGGGTCGATGTCAGACGGCATTGCTCTAACAAAGGTTACCAAGCAACCATTCCATTGTCATGATAAAGTTTCTCAACTGCCTTAGATAACAAAGTTGTTTTTGGACACTAACACCGTATACATGTACATGTATGTATGTACAAGATAAAGAAATAAATGAGTGCATAATTCAACAATATAAGAGTATTTTTTCCCTTTTCACTTACATCCCACTTCATACTTACAAATATTGAGTCCACTAGAGTAAAACTACTCATTAAGTAGTTAAAGTTGTCAAAAATTCTGTCATTTGATCATCAAGTGTGATCTCAACCTTGGACCCACCTGAAAAAATTTTTGGAATGGCACATCTATTCATAAGAACAATTATGCAAATTTACTTTGAAATCCATCCATGAGTAGACGTTATGGATAGGAAAAGATCTACTTATGATAATTTGTTGTTTGACATTGATTTTGGACCTATATGACCAAATACTTAAAATGGCACATCTACTCTTGAAGGTGAATAATTGTGCCAAATTGTTTCAAAATTGATCTAAAATGTTAAGATGGCTTGAACATGTTCTATTAATGATAATTATATCATCTGACCTTTCAGTATGACCTTGACCCTACCTGAATAAATGATTCAAATGACTCTTCTACTGGTAAAGGAGGCACTTGTGTATTTTTTTTTTTTTTTTTTTTTATCCATCAATAAATGTAGAAGTAAAAGAAAGGAGAACACTTGCATAATGTGGGTTTTTTTTCCCTAAATCCATCAATAAATATAGAAGTTGTAGCTCAGATAAGCTCTATGTATGACTGTTTTATCATTTGACCTTTAAGTGTGACCTTGACCTTGGACCTACCTGAACAAATGATGCCAACAGCACTTGTACTGGCAAAGGAGAACAATTGTACCAAATTGTCTTCAACTGCATCCATAAATATAGGAGTTTATGGCTTGGAGAAGCTCCATGTATGAGTATTTTATCGTTTGACATTCAAATGTGACCTTGACCTTGGACATCACTGAACAAATTATTCAAATAGCACTTCTAATAGTATAGGAGAACACTCATGTAAAATGATTTTTTAAATCTATCAATAAATGTAGAAGTTGCAGCTCAGGTAAGCTCTATGTATGACTATTTTATCATTGACGTTTGAGTGTGACCTTGACCTTGGACCTACCTGAGCATATGATTCAAGCACCAGTTCTACTGGTCAAGCAGAACAATTGTGCCAAATTTTGTGCCAAATTATCATTAAACGCATTCATAAATTTAGAAGTTTTGGCTTTGAGAAGCTCCATTTAAAGCAGAACACTTGCGTAAAACTTCTTGCTACAGGAAAACACTTGCGTAAAATTATTTTTAAATCCATCAATAAAAATAGAAGTTGTAGCTCGGACAAGCTCTACGTATGACAGTTTTATCATTTGACCATCAAGTTTGACCTTGACCTTGGACCTACCTGAACAAGTGTTTCAAATGGCACTTCTACTCATCAACAAGAACAACTGTTCCAAATTATTTTTAAATCCATCCATAAATGTAGAAGTTCTAGTCCTAATAAATCCGGACAGACAGACACACCCACAGATGCATGTACACCGGAGCTGTGACAACTATGTCTCGATCACTGCAAATGGGCTCGACCAAAATTGGTAAAAAATTTCTAATAGGCTTTTTTTGAGAAAACTTTTTAAGTCTTCTTTTTCAAAACCATTTGGCCTAGAATAGTAATGTTTGGGAATTTATGGTTTGTACTTATTAGCCAGTAGAGCAATACAAGGCCTTCATGGCTCTCTTACTAGCAAATCTGTGTGCCAAGTTCATGAAATATGTTACAATGTCTACAATCAGTTGCCCCATTTGTGCGCAAAATGCTAAATAATAACCTGCCCAGGGCGGGGATTGAACCCACAACCTTGTGATTCATAGGCAGAAACTCTACTGTGTTGCCACAAAAGCTGGCTCTGTAGCAAGGCAGCACAAGCACCAACTTGCACTGCAACTGGCTACATGCGAGCATGAAAATTCACAAGGTACTAGATATAAGTATGCACAGGAAACAAATACAAAGTTTACTATTAAGGTTAAATTAACAGTCATTACATAAAAATTAAGATCAAGCTTTCAACCTGTATACTTAAACTTCAATATTGTTTCACTTATATATACACAAAACAAGAGGGCCATGATGGCCCTGGGTCGCTCACCTTAGTAGAGTGCCTTTAAGGTTTTTCTTTAATTTGACCATGTGATCTAGTTTTTGACCGCAGGTGACCCAATTTCAAACTCATATTTCATGAAGACAAACATTCTGACCAATTTTCAAGTCAATTGAGCAAAAAAATGTGGCCTTGAGTGCCCAAAAGATATTTCTTTAATTTGACCTAGTGATCTAGATTATGACCCCAGATGACCGAAATTTGAACTGGTCTTTGACTATATCAAAAGAAACATTTTAACCAATTTTCAAATCAAATGAATAATAAATGTGGCCTCTAGAGTGCCCACTAGCTATTTCTTTAATTTGACCAAGTGACCTAGTTTATGACCCCAGTTGACCCAAATTCAGACTCATGTGAGATTTTACAAAGACAAACATTCTGACCAAAATTCAAGGCAATTAAGCAAAGAATGTGGCCTCTAGAGTGCCCACAAGGTATTTCTTTATTGTGACCTAGTTTATGGTTCCAGGTGACCCAAATCCAAACTCATCTGGTATTTCATCAAGACAAACATTCTGGCCAAATTTCAGGTCATTTGAGCAATAAATGTGGCCTCCAGAGTGCAAACAAGGTATTTCTTTAATTTGACCCAGTGAACTAGTTCATGACCCAAGTTGACCCAAATTAATCTTATGTGAGACTTTATAAAGACAAACTTTCTAACTAATTTTCAAGGCAATTGAGCAAATAATGTGGCCTCGAGAGTGCCAACAAGGTATTTCTTTAATTTGACCTAGTGACCTAGTTTATGACCCAAGATGACCCAATTTTGAACTCAATGAACTTGTTGCGCTTAGATGGGCAAGCAAACTTAGAAGAGAATCACTACATACCAAATATCAAAGCTCTACGCCTTCCAGTTTTAAAGAAGAATTTTAAAGTTTTCCTTCTTTGTTCCTATGTTCGAACTTGTGACCCCCGGGGCTGGGCCAGTTTTGACCCAGGGGCATCACATGAACAAACTTGGTAGAGGTCCACTAGGAAATGCTACATACCAAATATCAAAGCTCTACACCTTCCCATTTAAGAGAAAAAGAAATTTAAAGTTTTCCTTCTTTGTTCCTATCTTCGAACTTGTGACCCCCGGGGCGGGGCCAGTTTTGACCCAGGGGCATCATATGAACAAACTTGGTAGAGGTCCACTCTGAGATGCAACCTACCAAATATCAAAGCTCCACACCTTTCGGTTTCAGAAAAGAAGAATTTTAAAGTTTTCCTTCTTTGTTCCTATGTTCGTACTTGTGACCCCAGGGGCTGGGCCAGTTTTGACCCAAGCAGCATCCTTGGAACATACTTGGTAGAAGTCCTCTAGGAGATGCTACATACCAAATATCAAAGCTCTATGCCTTCCCATTTAAGAGAAAAAAAAAATTTAAGTTTTCCTTCTTTGTTCCTATGTTTGAACTTGTGACCCCCGGGGCAGGGCCAATTTTGACCCCAAGGGCATCATATGAACAAACTTAGTAGAGGTCTACTAGGAGATGCTTCATGCCAAATATCAAAGCTCTATGCCTTCTAGTTTTACAGAAGAAGATTTTTAAAGTTTTCCTTCTTTGTTACTATGCTCAAACTTGTGACCCGCGGGGTGGGGCCAGTTTTGACCCCAGGGCATCATATGAACAAACTTGGTAGAGGTCCACTAGGCAATGCTACATACCAAATATCAAAGCTCTACGCCTTCTAGTTTCAGAGAAGATGATTTTTAAAGTTTCCCCTCTTTGTTCCTATGTTCGAACTTGTGACCCCCGGGGCAGGGCCAGTTTTGACCCCAAGGGCATCATATGAAGAAACTTGGTAGAGGTCCACTAGGAGATTCTTCATGCCAAATATCAAAGCTCTATGCCTTCTAGTTTTACAGAAGAAGATTTTTAAAGTTTTCCTTCTTTGTTCCTATGTTGGAAATTTCAACCCCCGGGGCGGGGTCAGTTTTGACCCCAGGGGCATCATATGAACAAACTTGGTAGAGGTCCAGTAGGAGATGCTACATGCCAAATATCAAAGCTCTACGCCTTCAAGTTTCAGAGAAGAAGATTTTTAAAGTTTTCCTTCTTTGTTACTATGCTCAAACTTGTGACCTGCGGGGTGGGGCCAGTTTTGACCCCAGGGGCATCATATGAACAAACTTGGTAGAGGTCCACTAGGCAATGCTACATACCAAATATCAAAGCTCTACGCCTTCTAGTTTCAGAGAAGATGATTTTTAAAGTTTCCCCTCTTTGTTCCTATGTTCGAACTTGTGACCCCCAGGGCAGGGCCAGTTTTGACCCTAAGAGCATCATATGAACAAACTTGGTAGAGGTCCACTAGGAGATGCTTCATGACAAATATCAAAGCTCTATGCCTTCTAGTTTTACAGAAGAAGATTTTTAAAGTTTTCCTTCTTTGTTCCTATGTTGGAAATTGTGACCCCCGGGGCAGGGCCAGTTTTGACCCCAGGGGCATCATATGAACAAACTTGGTAGAGGTCCACTAGGAGATGCTACATGCCAAATATCAAAGCTCAACACCTTCAAGTTTCAGAGAAGAAGATTTTTAAAGTTTTCCTTCTTTGTTACTATGCTCAAACTTGTGACCCCCGGGGCGGGGCCAGTTTTGACCCCAGGGGCATCAAATGAACAAACTTGGTAGAGGTCCACTAGGAGATGCTACATACCAAATATCAAAGCTCTGCGCCTTCTAGTTTCAGAGAAGAAGATTTTTAAAGATTTTACTTTTTTTTCCTTTTTGTTGCCATGGCAACCAGAGTTGTGGATGGAATTCAATTCTTTGAACAATTTTGGTAGAGCTTCACCCAAGGAACATCCCTGCCAAGTTTCATCAAGATTGGCCCGGTGGTTTAGGAGAAGATGTTTAAAGAAATTGTTGACGGACGACAGATGACGCACGCCGGACATAGGGCGATCACAATAGCTCACCTTTAGCACGTTGTGCTAAGGTGAGCTAAAAAAACCAACCCAGATTGCATATTGTGGATTACGGAATTATTGTATGTTTATTTAGGAATGTTGTCTATTGTTTATTAGGTTTATTGAAGTTATTTTTCTACCCCAAAACAATCGGGTTTATCCCTTTCCAAGTGTCACGCTGTTGCCGTTATACTGTAGGGGACTTACTTTTGCTGTGCAAAATTCCAGGGCTTGTTTAGTCAGGTGAGTGATATAGGACCATCATATTCGGCTAGTTTTATCTGACAGCAAACAACTCTTGAAGAATAATATGGTCTTTACAAACAGTATCTTCTTTTGCTGCAACATTTTCTAGCAGACCTGAATTCATGTTGATAATACCAATTTTTCAAGGTTTTCATTCACCTGCTGCAAATTACTTTTGAGGGAACTAATCTATAGAAACATTATTTTACACTGCACCAACTGATCAATTTACAAGAGAAAGAAAGACATGCTCATAAAAAAAAACAAAAATACCACCATATCTTATTATATTGCATGTTTTATTTCAATTACAACAGTGATTTTGTGTACTAATATAACTCTATAACTCTTTCCTAAATAAACACTTCTGTAAAACCAGTTCTGTCACAAGAATCTCCTCATCTAATAGCTCATGTGGTTATCTTACAAGAAAGAGATAAATGACCTTAACCAAACAATCCCATCCTTTTACAACTCTGAGGAAAAAGGTTTTGGAAATCCATCAAATCATTATGCCAACAGGATAAATGCTTGTAAATCGCATTTTCTCATCTCCCATTATTTTTGCTACTCGTTCGGAGACAAATCATTTCAGCCATATTTAATCTGTGACCTGCAAATTCATTCAATATTTGTTTTTAAGTTTTATCATCTGGTAGAAGAGAATGAAAATACAAAATAGATGTACTTCACAGTTTAAATCCAAGATCAGACTGCATGTTTTCACCAACACTTTTAACCGAGGTTTCAGTTTTGAATTCCAAGACTAGCCACCTGATTGGCTTAACAGAACATCTCGGCCAATCAGATTGTAAGTCCTGGAATGTGCACACTTACACATAACAAAGAACATTTGGTAAATATGCATTCTGATATGGATCTATGAATGAAGAACAGCAAACAAAGTTATGAACTTCATTTTAAAGTTTAACCCTTTACAAACAAGCCCATGTTTTTACAATCCTGAGGAAGAAGGCCTTTGAAAACATTGTGGGAAAAGGAGAAAATGCTAGTAACCAGCCATTTCTCCATTTCCCAAAATGTCTTTTTTATCTTACATAGACAAATCCAATCATTTTGCCACACATTATTTTTTTGGTCAGCCAATTCCTCCAATATGGAGAAGTCTTCAAGTATGTGATCTAGTAAAGCGTTAACCTGAAGTAAGATAAATCTTTGCTTGATTAGAATCTAACTTCAACACTTCTGTCACTGATAAATTCACTTTGTCCAAGTCTAATTGAATATCTCGAGCACGATCTCCCAATATCAACGGAGGTCTGCTGTCCTGTAGATTCATGAGATTCTTGAGTGCATCCCGAGCTGCCATCTCTTCTGCAATTATCTCTGTTTCCCCTGGAGCTGTGAAATTAATAATACAGTTGAATGAGCAAAAGAAGAAATGACCGATTAAATGTACATTGTACTCATATCACTGCACAGCTTACTCATCTGTGCATTTCCTGGATTTTACCAATACTACACTGGGATTCTTAAGTCTGTTGCCCGAAGACACTCCCACAAAACAAGCCACACCACCTTTGGTGAAGATCCAACCTTGGACCCCAAGATTGCTAATCCTACATCCTAACCATGAGGGCCCTGCAGGACCCCTAGGAAAGGATGCACAGGACCTCTAGGAATGGATGAATGGATTTATCTACTAGTACAAAAATATAGTAGTGTACCAGTTACATTTAGAACTGTCACTAAAAGCGACTCAACTTGCCAAGTGCCTTGACAGAGATTGCAAATGTTCAACAAAATCTACATTACACACAAAAATATCCAACCAATCAACCATCCTTCAACTATCCCCATAAACTTACATTTTCCAATCAGTTTTTCATCACTGTATATACCAACAGTAAATAATGACATAAGTGTGTTTTTTCCTGAGCTATACAGCAGCCTGGGCTGTGGTGGGCCTCGGCCGGCTTTCTCCAGAATTCCTGCAACAACACCGATGGGATTTGCCACCATCCACAATTCACTGATGTCCTTTCCAACTAGCTGTGGTACAATAAAGTCCATGACAAAGAATTTTACCCTTTCTTTTCCCTGAAATTTAGAAACAACTATTTTTTACCCTATCCTCCCTAAAGTTTTGATATACATGAGCCATGCTCTGTGAAAGGGGGCTTGATGCATCTGTGAATAGTATCGACCCAGGTCAGCCTGCGTAGTCTGCAAAGGCCGACTTTGGCCAAATCTTTTTGCTACTGGTCAATTTTCTGTATGTCCAAGTACCAGTCTACCTCATTAAGTCAGTTGTTATAAAAAGTGGCTATTATGGATCCATAATTATGTGATGACTTGATTGGTATTATGTATCACGGAAATGCATTAAGACCCCTTTTGCCAGGGCATGGTTCACATGTATTCTATCCTCTTTCCTTAATGAAACTAAGCAACATAGAATTTTACCTCATTTTCTCCCTGAAATCTAAAAAAAAGGATTTTCCAATCTTTAACGTCGTATAAATATTTATTCTTAAAACTCCACCACCACGAGGAACAAGACAGAAGTTGGATTATCTATACAGGTAATTCAAAAATGATGCTTAACTTCAATCTGTGTCTGAAGAACACACAAACATGTATATGTATGTTAATAACAGGTACTTAAAACTTAGGATTGTTAAGGAAGTGGTTTAAGTGATTGTTAAGTAAGGGGTTTATGTGGGGGGAGGGGGGGGAAGAAAAGAGAAAATCAAAAGGGAGGGATTCCTTTGTGGCTCTATGGTTAGTATTGTGAAACAACCTCGTTAAATATGCATACCTTGTTAAATATGCATAATCAACATAAGTCAAGGTTTTTTTCACATGAGTACATGTGAACATATGAAGACAAAAGGAGAAACTGCTTGTCTCCATTTCTCCTTTAGCAACACTGCTTCTCAAAGGTTGTCTGCTACAAAAGAAAATTTCTGCAAAAAGTAAACATTTAAAAAAGAAACACACCATACATATTTACTGTATCATTTACCTGTGAATACAGCAGAGCTCCAATTACCGCTAGAAAGGTTGTGATATATTCGGAGTCTACAGGGGGATATACCTGAAAAGACGAAAGAATCATAATTTCATTGCCATTTAAAACTTTACCACACAATCCCAACTTAACGACCCTGAGGAAGAAGGCTTTTGAAAACACTGTGGGAAAAGGAGAAAATGCTGGTAACCAGCATTTTCTCCTTTTCCCACAATGTTTTCTGCCTTCCCAAAACAAACTTCAATTTTTCGGTAACATTTACTTTGTCGTGTAAAAATGCTTTCAATTTGGACCAGTCTAAAAGTTTGTTATTTGGTAAAGGGTTAAACCCTCTAATGTAATGATCTATTTTTTTATCATGCAAGCATTAGCATTCCTGCTTATCTAAAATTCTACAAGAATGCATTCAAAGATGTCTGGCAAATTTATTTCATGAGATAAGCCTTTATGACACGCCAAAATTTCAGAACTGTCCAAACCAAGAGCAGAAGCAGATGCCACATTAAATGTGGCTAAAATTGTTGAAGTTACCTTGGATAGGGTAGAAAACATTGTAGGAAAAGGAGAAAATGTTGGTTATCGGCAGGACACAAGATAGGCTGAAATTTTTTAAGGAAAAATCAACTTTTTAATGTCAAAATTCTGTTCACTTACGTTTGACTCAATGAGGTCCTTAAGCCCAAAATTTTTGCCAAGGAACAGTAGTGTGTCATCTGACAGCAAGTGGTCACTCACAGCTCTGAAATCAAAAACAAATGTTAAATCCACTTAATATTCGCAAGGGAATAATATATACACAATTTAAAGATGTTACTCTGTTTTCAATATTTCGGCTCATGCCGTTATCAAGAAATTCAATGTGAAACAAATGCCTTCTACATTATGTGACTATTATCACACCACCGCTATTTTTTATTTTTTTTTTTTTCCATAAATAATGGTGGTTTGATAATTACATGATTCATGTAAAACTTCATAAATTTTACCTTATTCCTTCCTCGAATAATTCTGGAAAAGAATATCTCAAATATGCTTCGATGTATTTCTTGGCAACCTCCCTCCCTGAAAGTGAAAGTTAAGTCTTTTAAAAGATGACAAAATCCATACTGAAAGCATTTGAAGAGGACAAATTAAATTAGGCTTAAGTAATGTAAACTGTCTTTGAAAAGGATAGTAAACAATATGGCGGGAAAACAAAAAGAATACTGGTTACCAGCATTTTATCCTTTTTCCAATATGCTTTCAAAATTGGTCTGTAGAGGGATGGTATTTGTGGATTTAGCCCTTTCCCACACAATCCAAACTTTTAACGACGCTGAGGAAGACTACTTTTGAAAACATTGGGAGAAAAGGAGAAAATGCTAGTAACCCGCATTTTCCCCTTTCCTGGCTATGTTTTCTAACCTTCAAAATATAAATTCCAATTTCTGAGGCATATTTGTCATCTGCAGACACTTTCGATTTGGTAAAGTCTAAAATTTTGTGGTCTGGTAAATAAAAGGTTCTATAAACAAAGACTAATACACAAATATACAAGTAGATAAATATACAGACTATCTGTCATTTAGATTAAGTACATTATCTCCTCTGTATAACCTTTTTCAGACTTGTGGCAATCCACTCTTTCAGTCTTTACTACACAACAAACTCTAAGACTTGTCCAAATTGAAAGCATTTGCAGACGTCAAATTACATATGCCTCAGATAATGGTTTTTGTCTATGATACGGTAGAAAACATAGTGGGGGAAAGGAAACAAGAGGGCCATGATAGCCCTGAATAAGCTCCACTGCTTTTTAACCCTTTACCACACAATCCTGACTTTTAGCAACCCTGAGGAAGAAGCCTTTTGAAAACATTGTGGGAAAAGGAGAAAATGCTGGTAACCAGCATTTTCTCCTTTTCTCACAATGTTTTCTACTCCATCAAGTACAAATTTTGTCATTTGAGCCACCTTTAATTTGTCGTCTGCAACTGCTTTCAGACAGTAAAGGGTTAACTCTTTACCACACAATCCAGAGTTTTAAAGACCCAGAGAAAAAGGCCTTCTGAAAATATTGTGGGAGAAAAAGGAGAAAATCCTGGTAACCAGCATTTCCTTTTTCCCACATTTCCTACACTATCAAAGACAAATTCCATCATTTGAACCACATTTAAATTGGTGCCTGCAAATGCTTCGATTTTGAAAGGTCTTAAATTTTTTCGTCTGACACAGGGTTTTACTCTTTACCATATGGCAAAATTTTGGATTGGACCCAACTGAAAGCATTTGCAGAAAATGATAATATCTGTCTTTGATAGGGTAGAAAACATTGTGGGTTACCACGATTTTCTCCTTTTTTCCCCACAATGTTGTAAATGTTGTCTCTTTCTGGGTCATTAAAAGTCAGAAATGTATGGTAATGGTTTAAAACCCTTCATTTCAGGTTAGATGGTAAATAAAGGCATTTAGATAAATCTGAAATTTTGTCATGTGATAGAGTTGATGTAGTTAATTGATACATTCGTACCTTGTTCAGCTAATTCTGTATTATCACCTACAACAGTCTGTATTGATATTCCTAGCTCAACATTCCTCTCTTCCTCAGCTACTCGTAGTGAACTTAAATAGAAAAATAAATCTGCAAGCTAGCTTATTACTGTAAAGACTACTTCAGATCAACCAAAAAGGAAAAAATGCTTACGAAACATTTGAGGAAAAAGAAAAACATAATTTTTCCACAACGGGTAAAACAAGGTAACAGTACTGTACAAATCCAACATCAGACTGCATATTCTGTGCAATCTAATATTGACCTGTATTCATGATGAAAGCATATTTTCATCTTTGGCACTGAGAGTGTTGAATATTCTTTCTCAAAATACACCTAAAAACAAAACATAGACTTTGTAAAATAGATCTACCTGCATCTTAGAGCAAGTCTCAAAGACTGATCATCAAATTCCTCTCCAATTCTTTTACCAAAAGCATATCTCTCTGCCTCAATATTCCTGAAATAAAAAAAATATGAACAATTAAACACTTTATCAAATGACAAAATTTTAGGGCCAAATTGATAGCACGTGCAGACAACAAAGTAAACATGAATTAAATGATTGGATTTGATTTTGGTAGTGGTGAAAACTTTGGAAAAAAGAGAAAATGCTGGTTGCCAGCAGTTTCTCCTTTTCCAATGGTGTTTTCAAAGGGCATCTTTGTCAGGGTCGTTAAAACTCAGGCTCGTGTTGTCAAGGGTTAACTCATTAGACCCTTTAACCCTTTACCAAACAACAAAATTTTAGACTGGTCCAAATTGAAAGCATTTGCAGACGACAAATCAAACGTGTACCAAATGATGAAATTTGTCATTGATAGGTTAGAAAACATTGTGGGAAAAGGAGAAAATGCTGGTCACAAGCATTTTCTCCTTTTCCCACAATGTTTTCAAAAGGCCTTTTTCTCTGGGTCGTTAAAAGTCGGGCCTGATTGTGTGGTAAAGGGTTAACTCTTTACCAAACAACAAAATTGTCGACTCCACCAAACTGACAGCTTTTGCAGACGACAAATTAAGTGTGGCTCAAATGACAGAATGCGTCTGTGAAAGGGTAGAAAACATTGTTAAAAATGGAGAAAATGCAGGTAACCACCATTTTCTCCTTTTCCCACTATAGTTTCAAAAGCTTTCTTTTTCAGGGTTGGTAATTTTAGTTCAGGGTTAAGAAGAATTTGTGTGTCTTGCTTAAGACCACTTTTATAAATATTGTAATGTCTCGGCCTTCGGACAGGCGATATCGTAACTCCTCGTCCTTATCATGTTTGAACAAGAGCCTACTTTCGGTTCGGTTTGCATTAATTTTTAGCAGTAATTCTATATGTTACTTACTTTGAGCTTGTCTTATCATTCGTATATTGTTTCGAGCACATTACCTTACAACAGAAGCATCCTATGTTGCGTATTTACTCTGAATTATCCATTTCAAAACAGATCCATGTGTTTCACAGAGTGACTCCATGTTTGTTGTTGTCCCAATGCATCTTGGGATTTGTTATGACGTCATACTACAACGTTCTATTTTAAGCGGTATTATTTGAAAGAAAACCTTTTTTCACATTTTACTCTTTTAAGTAATTATAAAAATGAAAGAAAACATATATCACTGTAGAAAAAAGTGTTATTTTGAATTTTGCGATGATCTGTCTGTAAACTGGCTGCGGTACTGTTAAATTTGGCTGAAAAACCGTCGTCCAACATCGGTCGGAAACCTCCAACGTCGGATGTGTTGGAGCTGCTACGCTGTTTCCGACGATGTTGGTATGTCGGAAAATTTAACTAATGGACTTAGATCAGACTGTCGCGTCTCGGCACTTTATGCAGTTCAGTGTTAGATTTAAATATTCTTCCACTGAATAGAGCTTAAAGTGTCTTGTCTTTGCAAACCACTTCGTTGTTAAAGGATTATTTACTTATTTTTTAAAGCTCTGAATTTATAAACTTAGATTACAGATCTACAGTTGCTGCTTACTTAAAGTATTTATAGAGATTAATGCTACTCTAGTCATTTGGTAAACTGCTGCCATTGTTGTATATTTTTTTAAATTGTTGAACTGTTTTTTTTTTTAAATCTCATGAAGTAATTACACTTTAAAAGTGTTATTAAAAAAAAACAAGAATCTTCATTTTAAACTGACTGTTTGTTTGTCTGTACTTCCCATTTTTTGTTTTAATCAGACTAAGTAGTCTTTTACTCAAACCTACCCCTTTTTAGGGAATTTTTTTTTCTTAACATAATTGCGTGGAGTCCAAATTAGACAACCCTGACCTCCCCTAACCCAAGAGCTAAAGGAAGGAGAAGACCACTAGCTCGCTACACAATTTCATGGTGTCAGAAGTGGGATTCACATTCAGCAATTCATTGTGAATCCAGAGATACGAGCCTTTAACATCTATGGGGAGAAGGAAGAATACTACATATCCAGAAGATATGGCTGATGGAGAAAAGGAAAATAGAACTGCTGATAAGGTGATAAATATGGACCTCTCTAGTATTGCGGTGGATCCTACAGCACATCCCAGCCACAGTGAAGAGTCAAGCAACAATATCCAACTGGACCAAAACTTGGCTTCTGGTGACATAAGCAGTGAAAAGGGAGGCCTTAATGACATACAGCAGCCAATGACTAGATGTCCTCCACACAGACCTACAGTAACTGAGCAAAGTCAGTGCATGCTGAATGATAATAATCCCAGATATTTCATGGATCATCAAAGAACTGACAGCCACAGATCACATATGATGGGTCCTAGACAGGGATCACCAGGAAGAATGGGCACCTTACACTTCTTTGCTGAGAGGGCAGCCATGCCTCAGAGGGAACCAGTGTCCTATGCTCAGCCTCTGGATTCTGGCCCTACAGTGAGAGAGACAGGACAAACAAGGGGTTTGGACCTCCACAGTCGTGACAATGGGGTGCACAACAAAAGTGGGCAGGCTGATTTCAGAGTTGATAACAGCCACCTAACAAGACAGAATTCATCACATCCTTTCCAGAGTAATGCTGAGATTGGTGATCTGCACCCAAACAGAGGGGATTACCAAATTAGACCACAGGCATACAGAGATATCCCAGCTAGACAGCAGGGAGTCAGCCACCTTGTGTCTAGGCATGATCAAGTGAGGCCATCAATGTGTGCCAGAAGAGAGGAAATGGATGAATTCAGACCCCACTATCAACAGCATAGGCCACAAAAGTATATGCTCCCCTATGATGTGAAGATCCCAACCTTCTCAGGGAAGGAAGACTGGTCTGTTTGGATTAACAGGTTCGAAGTGATCGCAGAGTGATGTCATTGGGATGAAGACGAGATGATAGATCACCTGCTCCCAAAGCTTCAAGGTAATGCAGGGGAATTTGTCTTCACCCAATTACCACGGTGGAAACTCAATAGTTACAGAGAGCTGGTGGCAGAGTTGAAGAGTCAGTTTAGAGTTGTAGAGACACAAAGGTCATTTGCTGCCAAATTCAGTCGTAGAGACCAGAAAAATGGGGAGACAGTTGAAGAATATGCAGCTGAACTGAAACGGCTATATGCAAAGGCCTATGGCTACAGGGATGACATGGTAAGGCAGGAGGATTTAGTTAGACGATTTCTAGACGGCTTGAGGGATCATGAGGCCAAGTTTGAGGTCGAATACCACAAAGATCCTCAAAACATTGATGAAGCGGTATTCCATGTTGTAAGATTGATACATACAAGGAGAGGAAGAGATAGTGAGCCATACAATGACAAGAAAATGAAGAAATTTACAAGGCAAGTGGTTGAAAACAGTGAATGTGACCAAGGTGACAGTGGCTGGACTTGCATGCCTGATGAAAGTGCTGACGTAAGAGTCTGCACGAGTAAAATTCAGACTCAAACTCCTCAAACACGTGAGAGCCAAACGGAAGCAGCCCAGAAAGAGGAGCCTTTGCTTAAAATGCTGCAGGAGGTCCTGGCAAAGTTGGACAAGTTGGCCAATAAAGATCATGAAGAGAAAAAAGGGAGAGAAATTGTTTGTTACTCTTGCAACCAGAAAGGCCACATAATAAGAGACTGTCCAAATAGGAGTACTGTGGTAAAGTCAAATAAGAACCAAAAACAGAACAGTAAAGTTGAACCTCTGGGCAGACATAATTTAAACTAGTAGGGGCTGAACCGTGTGGTCGCGGAGAAGCCCAGACATTTTTTGAAGACCACAAAAACTTTAATTGCAATTCTGCAGTAATAAGAAGAAGGACCCCAAGTAGCAATAGCTTGTACGTGAGGGGCCTTGTAGAAGATAAACCTATTTTATTCACTGCTGATACTGGGGCAACAAGATCTGTGATTTCTAGCAAAGTATACAATGAGATTCGTCCAAGCCATAGACCAAAACTGGTGAATTCAAAGTGCCTGGTAAGCGCAAATGGGGCACCAATTTAGGAACTTGGGCGAGGAAACTTCAATATTCAGTTAGGCCCGGTGAGTTTAAAGAAAGAGGTCATCGTGGCTGAAATAGAAGACGATGCACTTTTAGGAATGGATATACTACAAAATGACACAGAGGGACCGGCAGACATAATCATGAGTAAAGGAGTAATAAAACTGAGGAAACAAGACATTCCATGCATAGGTCCAGGAGTGGGTGATAAAAGCCGTAAAGTGTCTCTTGCTGAAGATTTCACCATTCCAGGCCAAAGTGAGGCACTAGTTGATGTTTTCATAGAGCGCATGGAGGAAGATGACTTGTGCAGTCTGCACGAATTCCTTGTTGAACCCACTGAGAATTTCAAGGAAGCTTACCCTCTGCAAATGGCTGCAACATTAGTGGATAACGGTCAGCAAGTAACCAGCAAGGTTAGGCTTATGAACCCCTTTTCAACGCCTGTTTCCTTAAAACAGGATGCAGTCATTGGTATTGCACAGCCTGTGACAGGAAACATGGTGACCTTGATTGTAAGTGAAGATGATAAGGCTAAAGATGATAACTCTAACATCCGAAGGATGGAGTTAAAGGGCCAACAAGTTGACATTCCATCCAAGCCTGACTCAAAGTTTAATGAGGACAGGCTAAAAGCAGTCCCATCCCACATAGAGTGCTTGTTTAATGAAGCTACACAGAGTCTTGCTGATAAAGAAAAGAAAGCTGTAGCAGAATTATTGATTCAATATCAGGATATATTCTCTAAAGATGAATGGGATATAGGATGCACTCATCTCACAGAGCACTCTATAAATACTGGTGATGCTGCACCCATTAAACAGCCTCCTAGACGAGTTCCTATGGCATTTGCGGGAGAGGAGAAAAAGGCTGTAGAAAAACTTATCGAACAAAAAGTTGCAAGGAAGAGTACATCACCTTGGGCCTCGCCCATTGTCTTAGTAAGGAAGAAAAATGGAAGTGTCAGACCATGTATTGATTATAGACAATTAAATAATCTTGTGACTCCAGATGCGTTTCCGCTGCCAAGGATACAAGACTGCCTTGATGCTGTCTCGGGGTCTACACTCTTTAGCACATTTGATCTGATAAGTGGATACTTTCAGATTCCTGTTAGAGAAGAGGACATACCTAAAACTGCCTTTTGCTGCAAATTTGGGCAATTTGAAATGACTCGCCTACCATTTGGGCTGAATAACTCAGCAAGCACCTTCCAAAGGACTATGGAATTAGCCCTGCAAGGACTACAGTAGGAAACTTGTATCATATACATCGATGACATAATCGTTTTTGCTGGGAGTCTACAAGAACATCTACAGCGTGTGGAGCAAGTTTTCAAACGCCTGAAGCAAGCAGGCCTTAAGTTGAAACCAGAGAAGTGTTCCATGCTACAGCCCGAAGTCACGTTTCTTGGGCACGTCGTTTCTGCAGATGGGGTAAAACCAAATCCCACTAACATTTCAAAAATAATGGAGTGGCCTGCTCCTAAAACACCAAAACAGGTTAAGCAGTTTGTGGCTATGTGCTCGTACTTCAGACGCTTTGTCAAAGACTTCGCACAGAAGGCTAGACCAATGATCGAATTAACAAAGAAAAACAAACCATTCGTTTGGACATCATCATCCCAAGAGTCCTTTGATAGCCTCAAGGAAGCATTAATGAGCCCTGATGTAATGGGATATCCTCTTAATGATGGTGGGGAGTTTATCCTAGATGTTGACGCGTCAGATGGCGCAATTGGTGGGATTCTTCTGCAGATGCAAGATGGAAGGGAGCGTGTGATCGCCTACGCAAGCCGAGCAATGAATAAAGCTGAGCGAAATTACTGTATCACAGAAAAGGAACTCCTTGCAGTCCGGTATTTTGTTGAATATTTCAGGCAATACCTTTTAGGGTGAAAGTTCCTGGTTAGAACTGATCATCAAGCTTTGGTTTGGTTGTTCAGCCTCAAGGAACCACGAGGTAAGATTGCACGTTGGATTGAAATCCTCTCCCATTATAATTTTTCAGTGCAGTATCGTCCGGGCAAGAAGCAGGGCCATTGTGACGCACTGTCTAGGTGTGAAAATCCTCGGGATTGCTGCTGCCCAGATGCTGACATGAATGAACCATTCAAATGTGGGCCATGCAAGAAGTGCGTAAAGAGGGCATGCGACATGCTACTTCAGGGCAAATATGATAAAGTCTTTTTTAAATTTCAGGTCCAAACTGGTAATGAAAGTTCTACAATAAAAGACTCATGCAAAGTTAGAGTGGTCGAAGATGGACTACAGCCAGGCCCTTCCGCATGTGAAGAGAAAAGGAAAACCACAGATTATGGCTGGTTATGGGATGGTGGTATGTCAGCAACAGACCTGAGGAAAGAGCAGCAGCAAGATCCGGATATCGGACCCTTGTATTTGGCAAAGAGAGACAACACCCGCCCAGACATCCAGACTGTGCAGCTGCTTAGTCCAGCAAGTCGGCATTACTGGTTGATGTGGAATTCCACTGAAGAAAGTGATGGGTTACTGTTCCGTACCTTCGACAAGAAAAATGGGTCAGGAAAATTCAAACAGTTTCTTGTGCCAAGAACTCTCCGGGAAAATGTCCTAAAGCAAATGCATGACAGTGTGTTGTCTGGTCACCTAGGTATTAAGAAGACCAATGAGAAAACACAGCAAAGATTTTACTGGTATGCCATGAAAGAGGACATAGTTGCTTACGTCAAGAAGTGCAAAATATGTGCTATGAACAAGAAGCCGCCAAAGACACCTAGAGCCCCAATGGGGACCATCAAAGTCGGCGCCCCTTGGGATGTTCTGGCAATTGATTATGTGGGCCCCCTGCCATTAACACCAAGAGGCAATAGGTATATATTGGTACTGACAGATTTATTCACCAAGTACGTATAAGTTCTTCCAGTCGGTGATCAAACCGCAGAAGAGTGTGCTAGACAAATCCTAAACAACTTCATTGCACGTTGGGGATGCCCGCTGGCTATTCACAGTGACCAGGGCCGTACATTTGAAAATGAAGTTTTTAGGCAATTGACTCGGTTACTCGAAGTTAGAAAGACTCGTACAACTGCAAGGAACCCAAGATGCAATGGGCAGTGTGAGCGCTTTAACAGAACTCTTCTCAGCATGATAACGGCGTATTTATGTGGAGAACAAACAGACTGGGATTTGTACCTGGGCTTCATAGCTGGTGCATACAGAGCGACACCGAATGAGTCCACAACACTGACCCCTAACATGCTGACACTTGGCAGAGAAGTTCGCCTTCCCGTTGAGCTGATCTTTGGTAGTAAAACTTCACGATCTGGTGTAGCAGTAACTTCTTATGGGGAATATGTTGACAAGTTAAGGAGTAGAATGCAATGCGCACATGACATAGCCCGTAAGTTCTTGAAATCAAAGGCCCAGAGACGCAAGGACGTGCATGATGCCAAGCTCTCATTCAAAAGTTACGAGGTTGGTGACATAGTCTGGTGCTTGCATGAGGCAAGAAGAATAGGAATTACCCAGAAACTTGAAAAGTTGTATGATGGACCATTCCTGGTAAAGAAAAAAATAACAGATGTTAATTTCCTCTTGATGATCGACAAAGAAGGACATGAAAGAGTAGTGCATCATGACAAAATGAAGCCTTTTGAAAGTGACCAAGTTCCGAGATGGATTAAGAAAGCCAAGAGCAAGCTTTTGAAGTAGACTACAGATCTAAAATTAATTGAAATGGCTGTATTTTTTTTTGTATCTGTAAATCTGTTGTATTTTGCCATGTTAGAAATTGTTGTAATCTATAGGTATTCATCATGTTATTCATGTAAGAAAATAGCATACAGGTTAATTATCTGAGAAAAATTTTAGCAAAGTAAAAAAATAGCAGTAGGGATAGAATATATGAAGTCTGATCTTAAGCTATACTTTATGTGGGAGCACTTATGAGGTATCAAAGTTTTCAGAAAGTTGAGAAACTTGTTATTTTGCTATGTATGCAAAATGTGGGAGCCAGTTAACTGAGAGCAAGACAAGGAGAACTCCAAGGGGAAGAACCAAGCAGGGGAGATAACCAGTCACCAAAGGGGTGAGGAGGGGGTTAAGCTGCCAGCTTGGATAAGGAGGAGTTTAGATAGTCTTGTAGGGTGAAAGTACTGGAAGTCTGACTGGAAGAAATAATGCTGCTTAGATAAGACTTGTTTGTAGTATTTGAAGCAAACATGGTATTTGGGAAAACCTAGTTAAACAAGCAAACATGAGCCTTTGCTCTAGCTCAGTCAATGTGCTCAAAATTTGAGCTATTTAGTGAGCTTAGAGGGAAAGGATGTATGAAAAGGGTCCCGATGTTGAAGTTTGAGAATCATCATTGCATCCTGTATCGTAAGCGAATCGAGAAAAGAAAAAAGTCTGTATTGAAATGCAGTTGCAGCTAAAAGAATGCGATTCTGTGTCCCGAGCAGATCATGACAATGGATCAGCAATCTCTCCATGGGTTATACAGTCAAATCCACAACTGTTTTTTTATATTTCGCAGGAATCACCCAACAATCTAAGATATGGAAGACACAAACGAGCTCTGTGTACCTGTTCCTGCAGTGACTGGTGTCAGTGAGGAAGAGATGGACAGATCAGCAAGGAAAAGAGGAAGGGCCTACCAGTGCCTTCGGTGCCTCCACAAGTCTGGTAGAGAGTTTATCGAGGTGAAGAGGAGGGTAGAAGCTCACATCATGAGGGATCACCTAAGGAGAGATGAGGTGCCGCATTTCTGCTCCCTATGCCAGTTCCGGTGTCAGAGGAGAGAGGACCTGGACAATCATCTTTCAAGGTACAGGAGGCATGCCCTACTCGCCCAACAGGTTGGGATTGATGCTGCTGACACCACCTGTCTGAAGTCCAACGATGACCCGTACGTGATAGGGCCAAAGGACTACGTGGTTTTGGATAAGGAGGAGTCCTTCAGGCATTGGAAGGGACTGCTCATGCGGAGACAAGCTGGCAGTCGGGAAGGACAGGACCCGCTGTCCCAGGCCTTCCAGGTGGCTTTTCCTTGGGGCTACAGGGACATTGAGGAATTTCTTGGCGAACAGTTAGAGGATACCACCCCTGAAGAAGCTACTCCAGCCGCGAGTCCCAGACCAGATAAGGAACAGACGTCTGTAGATCCGCAGCTACGAACAGCTGTTGTGTCGCTCAGTAGAGACAAAATTAGGTCAGCAGTTGCGCCACTCCTACATCAGTTGACTGATCTTATTGATCCTCAGCAACTTACAGAGCTGGTCAGTGAGAATCTGCCAAGCAGGCAGGAAGAAGCGAAAGATGTGAGTGAAAAAATGGAGGAGAAAAAGGTTGATCTTGAGGTTGAGGGGCCACCAGAGGTAGAGGAGAGCTTGATGCCAATATTACTTCCTACAGAGGACCAGACACTAACACCAAAGAGGAAACCTAGCAGCGCATACATCCCAACTAAGAGGATGAGGTCACAGTCACCCTCATCATCGTCGGAATCAAGCTGCTCAAGCGTGACTTCCGCCTCAGAGGAGGGGCACAGAGAGATGAGGCACATAAAGGAGAAAATCAGTGCTCTAGGGAAGACAGTGGATGCTAATACTAGGGCCATTGCTTCCCTAGAGCAGACGATGCTGACGCTTGCAGAAGCAGTAACACTCCTCACGAAGACCATCAAGGACAAGAATAAGAGTGAGGACAAGGGTAGCAGTGGAGAGGAGAGGAGCCATGAAGGAAGAGTAACGCGAGACGAAGAGAAAGAGTCAAGACAGAGGGAACGAAGGAGTGAGGAAAGAACGGACAAAAGGCCAAGCAGGGAGGAAGAAGAGGACAAAAGAAGAGTGAACAGACGAGTACGTGAGGAGAATGATAGCAGACCATCTAATGGACGAAAAGAACGGAGGACAAGTAGGGACAGACGAGAAGCAGAGACGGACAGGGTGGACAGGACTGTTAGTTACAGACGACCACACAATTCAGTCTTTAACAGGTTAGACAGACGCCATAGACCATATTAATTTTCATTTAACTGTTATATTTCTGTAACCTGGACCTGGTTTAGGTTTTCCTGCTTAATAGTGAACTCTAGTATCGATTCATCTCTAGAGCAGCATTTGCAGTGACCTTTTCTTTTTCATTTGTAATGTGTAAACCACGTACGAGAACATTTTTGTCAGTTACTAGCCTATAGTCTTAGTTTATCTTGTACAACTGCATGTTTGCGCATATTAACCAATTAAATTTTGTCTGCCAGTTGGAACTTTGGCATTTAAGGAGGGGGTGTTGTAATGTCTCGGCCTTCGGACAGGCGATATCGTAACTCCTCGTCCTTATCATGTTTGAACAAGAGCCTACTTTCGGTTTGGTTTGCATTAATTTTTAGCAGTAATTCTATATGTTAGTTACTTTGAGCTTGTCTTATCATTCGTATATTGTTTCGAGCACATTACCTTACAACAGAAGCATCCTATGTTGCGTATTTACTCTGAATTATCCATTTCAAAACAGATCCATGTGTTTCACAGAGTGACTCCATGTTTGTTGTTGTCCCAATGCATCTTGGGATTTGTTATGACGTCATACTACAACGTTCTATTTTAAGCGGTATTATTTGAAAGAAAACCTTTTTTCACATTTTACTCTTTTAGGTAATTATAAAAATGAAAGAAAACATATATCACTGTAGAAAAAAGTGTTATTTTGAATTTTGCGATGATCTGTCTGTAAACTGGCTGCGGTACTGTTAAATTTGGCTGAAAAACCGTCGTCCAACATCAGTTGGAAACCTCTAACGTCGGATGTGTTGGAGCTGCTACACTGTTTCCGACGATGTTGGTATGTCGAAAAATTTAACTATAAAAGGGAGTGTTTTGGCCAAATCTGCGACTCCACTTGAGATTTTCTTTGGTATCACTCGATTTAATTCTTTTACTTAAGTTTGATTCTTTTTTAAGTTTATTAATTTCCTTATGATTATTTGTACTTAGCTTTCGGGTTTTTTTTAAATTTTTGTTTATTGAAAAGTGTGTACGTGTAGATCCACTGCGTCGTTCGCTCGCGGGTTGAGGTATGGACTTAGATCAGACTGTCGCGTCTCGGCACTTTATGCAGTTCAGTGTTTGATTTAAATATTCTTCCACTGAATAGAGCTTGAAGTGTCTTGTCTTTGCAAACCACTTCGTTGTTAAAGGATTATTTACTTATTTTTTAAAGCTCTGAATTTATAAACTTAGATTACAGATCTACAGTTGCTGCTTACTTAAAGTATTTATAGAGATTAATGCTACTCTAGTCATTTGGTAAACTGCTGCCATTGTTGTATATTTTTTTAAATTGTTGAACTGTTTTCTTTTTTAAATCTCATGAAGTAATTACACTTTAAAAGTGTTATTAAAAAAAAACAAGAATCTTCATTTTAAACTGACTGTTTGTTTGTCTGTACTTCCCATTTTTTGTTTTAATCAGACTAAGTAGTCTTTTACTCAAACCTACCCCTTTTTAGGGAATTTTTTTTTCTTAACATAATTGCGTGTAGTCCAAATTAGACAACCCTGACCTCCCCTAACCCAAGAGCTAAAGGAAGGAGAAGACCACTAGCTCACTACAATATTGTGGTGAAATGAAACAAGAGCACTGGGTGCCAACATCTGGCTACACCACAGTTTACTAGCATATTCTCCTTTTTCCATGTTTTCAAAATCCTTCTTCCTCAGGCTCATTAAAATATGGAATTGTTATTCTAATAGAGTAAGATCATTTGTTTTTTAATATTGGAATTTAATGCCATTTTTACAGCTTGGGTCATATCACAGTGATCAGAGCACATATGCATGTGTTTCCTGGCTTTCTCACACCAGTATTGACACAAACTTTCCAAGACACTGACTACTTCTATCACTTGCATCAGAGGTGAGAGGAGAAAAAGTAAGATCATTTACCAGCAGCCAAATTTTGAAGGGTGGCGCTCTGGCTCAGGTCCAGCTTTCAAACGTCTTCGGTAAAGTTCTTGTAGATATTTCACCTTCTTCACACTGTTTGTAGCTTGCTGAACATACTGAGTTTTTCCTCTAGTCTGAGCTATGAAAAAACAAATAATAAAACACAACTAATTTAAGGTAAAGGTCAACATCTATCATTCGAATTTGACATTCTCCAAGAAATCAGCTTGAAGTATAATCAGTGTTTAACCCTTTACCACACTAGCAAAATATGGACTTGTTTAGCTTGAAAGCATTTGCAGAAGACCATTTAAATTTATATAGTTCAAATGATGAAATTGGTCTTTGACTGGATAGAAAACATTGTGGAGGAAGGAGAAAATGCTGTTTTCCAGCATTTTCTCCTTCCCCCACAATGTTTTCAAAAGGCCTCTTCCTCTGGGTCGATAAAACCAGGGATTGTGTGGTAAAAAGTTAAACATGATTATAATATACCACTTGAAATATTTACTATGTCTACAATGCTAGGCAATAAGTTTAATCCTTTACCAAACAGTCTCCCATATTTAAGCCAGCCTGAAGAAGAATACTTTTGAGAATATTGGGAGAAAAGGAGTGTATCAGCATTTTTTCTTTCTGCTACAATGTTTTCCTTCCTTTCAGAAACAAAACCACCATCTGAGCAACATTTAATTTGTTGTCTGCAAATTCTTTCTATTTGGATGAGCCTAAAACATAATCTTGTGGCAAAGAGTTGAATAATTAAAGTAAGCTGGACATTATGACAGAGGACACCCAAATTATATTTATGGTAATAAATTTATTATTTGATGAACAAAGTATACAGTCCTTTACAGCTTACAAAAAAAGTAGTACTTAAATAATTCTATGACCTCATGTCTAACTTCAAATCAGATTTTTATCATTTTTGGCCAAGTATTATATTAATTTGGCTACATATCATGTCTAGGATGTTGCATTCAGCCAAATGTCACTTTGGTAATGTGGTTGTCATACACTGAAGGTCATGCATTGCACCTGATGCCTGGTGTAAACTGTGTGCGATAATTCAAGTGTCTGTATTCCATGGTGATAATGGAATGATATGATGAAATTAAGGGTGGAAAACTTTAGACAAGAACATAAATAACAATGTACTTGCCTTCATACCAAAATCATAATCATTTCTAATCCTTTTCATGTAAAAATTATAACTTAGAAATTAATTTCATTGGCCTGGTATGTAAAAAAAAAAAACATTAAGTCGGCCTTCTTGAGCAAACATGACATGACCTAATTCTGGCAGCTCTGTAGTAATTACAGCAATAGTAATAGGCCATTGCACTTTTTGAAAAGAAAAACTATTTAGACACAAGAAAAATGCTATCAGTTTTTATTAGCCAAGAAAATTTAATTATTTTTAGCATGTTTTTGTCTCTCATCTGGCTGATATTCATTTGCAAACAAATGTTCGAATACTGGTGAGGGTTACAGGCTGAAATAGAGTGTGACATCATCAAACAACACACATTGCAAGATGTAAACAAAAATTGCTGGTTCAAGGACACTCATGGAATAAGAGCACTCAACAATACTTGTGTTCACCTACCCTCATGAAATATGATGCATGGCCCAATCAAAGATGTCAAACCTATTAAGAAAAAGTTGAAACTACAAGGAAATTCTACCACTGTATTACGTCCTGTCAACATTAAAATCTCAGATTAACCTACACTACAAGATTTCTAAACCCTTTACCGCACAATCCTGAGTTTTTACAACCCTGAGAAAGTGTTTATTTGAGAGCATTGATAGGAAAGGAGAAAATGCTGGAGGGTGCAGGACAACTCGCCCCAAAGACAACTCGCCCCAAGACAACTCGCCCCACCAGAATCTCGCCCCAAGACAACTCGCCCCACCTTCAGAAGACAACTCGCCCCAAATCAGGGGACAACTCGCCCCACATAGAAGACAACTCGCCCCGCTTTTGTTACTAATTCTTAATATTTGTCAACAAACATATATATTTGTAGATAGATAGATAGATAGATAGATGTTGCTGATTACTTAATCTGCAGAGAAAGACACACACAGACACGTATACAGACAGTTAAAAATATATAATGAAAGAAAGCAGAATGACTCACATGAAATGTGACGTCTCTTTTACCCATTCGTACTTTCTTTCATCCCTGACTGACAAAATAACGTTATAAACCATCAATCAATCAATCAATCAATCGAGATATCAATCAATGCATCAATCCGTGCGCCCTTCAATTAATCACAAAAGGGAGCGAGTTGTCTTCGATGTGGGGCGAGTTGTCTTCGATGTGGGGCGAGTTGTCCCCTAATTTGGGGCGAGTTGTCTTCTGAAGGTGGGGCGACTTGTCTTGGGGCGAGATTTTTGTGGGGCGAGTTGTCTTGGGGCGAGTTGTCTTGGGGCGAGTTGTCTTTGGGGCGAGTTGTCTGTCATTCATGCTGGAACCCAGCATTTACTTTTTCTGTAATGTTTTCCACTGTATCGAAGTTAAGATTAATCATTTGTTTTTGTCTTGATTTGTCGCGTGCTTAATTCAGGCAAGTCTAAAGTTTTGTGGTTTGGTAAAATGTTAAATAAGCTTTAATTTACAGAACCTGTCGTCAGTCAAATTTTGGCTAAAGGAGGAAATTCCGGTTTCCAGAGCGTCTCCCCCCCCCCCCCCCCGGGCACAATATTTTCAAACACCCTTTTTCTCTGGGTCTTAAAGCATGAGATTCTGAGCAGAGGCTGAAATCATAGTCAGCCCTTTAAAACTGATCTGTAGCGATTAATATTGAAAACAATTTTCTGTGTGGTCGAGCTGGACTCAGGCCGAAACTACAGGAGACACTTTTAGGTCGGCAAATATTCCGGCCTATCAGCAACTAAAAATATTCCAAGTATGACTTACTCTGCCCTATTTCCTTGTGGCTTCTAATTTCACACGGGGCAAATAAACAGCACTGAGTTTTCTGAGAAGATGATAATATTCTCAATTTCGCAGCCGCCCTGCACCAAGTTATCGCCATTTTGTTTTAGGCGATTGCCGACAAGGAATATTTTCCTTGAAAAGGATTTAAAACTACCCGAGGGACAGAACGTTTTGTTTTTTAAGTGAATTTTAATGTCCCAAAACAGTTTTCATAAGTAAGTATGAAAAGGAAAGATAAGATAGACATTAAATGAAGATTATATCCAGAGACAGGGATCACGCTTGACAGTTGCCATTTTTTTTTTTTTTTTAATGGTCTAAGGGAGAAAACTCGTACAACCTTATGTAAGAATTTTGCTAGAGTTGTCTCCCTTAAAATAGGGGATGTGGGGGGTTACCTTTTTCGTCCCGAGGCTTTTTCGTACATACTTGATCGTCCCATCAATATTATATTAAGTACTCACGGACAAAATTAGAGTTACTTAATCAACCAACTTCAAGAAAAAGATTCATTTGGAAGATCCATTAGATTAATCTTTGTTACAGTAAAAAATTATCATAGGTAAGTCCCTTTTTTAAATGGCACTTGCCGAAAACAGTAATATACGATCCCTGCCTAAAACAATATAACTGAATTACAAAATATGGTTTATTGACTTCGAAGCTCTTTTTGCATGAAAAATAAGTTTTTCACGTCGTTTATATATATATATTTCAAATGCTTTTCCCATTCGGAACTTATCGCCCAGGCTCACTGGTTCCAACCAGCTCGTATTTTTGGTACATGTCAATTTTAACAATTAGTACTCTGGACAACCTACTTTTGGTTCGTCAAACAAAATTTGAAATGTCATCTTGAATTGGTATTTCACGTTTTCCCGTATCAATCATCACCAATTTACCTATTATAAAACATACCAATCATGCTCCGTTGAAAGGGGCTTTAAATGCATCTACAAAAAGCATCAATCATGTTTACCCTTCGCAGTTCTGTGCCCGAGATTCGGAGGGTAGCTTCCATGTTATTTTTGTTACTGTGTCACCACTTCAAAGGAAGACCATTAAACACACAACATTGGAACCACCCTGACGTGAGTCAAAACTTTTTTTTTTTTTTTTTTCATTTACATTTTCTTTGCATTTTAAAGGACCTTAAATTTACCTTGTTCGTCAGTCGGTTTTATACAAAATGTATCCACCATTTAAGCGACAGTTTGCTTGACTTGATGCGTTACAACAAAACTGGAAAAGTGTAACGAGGGATCGTATGTCCTTTAAATGCTACGTATATATGTACATTAAAATTCTGCCGATCACAGACAGAAAAAAAAAATCAATTGGTCTTTCACTTTCTAATCATTTTTCAAATATGTAATTAGGTGTAATGGAAGTCCCCCTAGAGGTCTTTGAAAGAGAAGTTTAGCAATTATGTATTTCCTACCTTAGATCGTAAAAATAAGAAGGGGAAAAACGTTTTATGTTTAACTGGACATTTCAGAAGCTCTCTTAATCAGGGACTGATCAATATAGCTTAAGCATCTATGCCCCGGATACGATTTCTTTAGAGAATTCGTAACCTAAAACTAGGTCACGAGTTCTCTAGGGTACGAGTTTTCAAGTATAGGAGTTCTCCTGATACCGCATCTATTCATGCTAGTACACCGATTTCTCTGATATGTAGGTATCAAATGATTGAAATACAAGTTACATAAAATCGTATAAATCATCATCTGTGTACGTTTTTAAATGAAAATCATACATGACATTAGCCGGTTTATTCCAACAGTAAAGAAGAACATGTTTAACATGTTCGCACAAAAATGATCAAAAGCAAACGTCAGATCCTTATAAATATCTAAAACTCATCATTTATTTGAAAATTATAACATAAAACCTCATTTTTTCCAAAGCATTGACGCTTTCCATATATTTCAACAAATACAGAAGCGTACAGTGATTTCGAACGAACAAGCCCTGGGACTAACATTCAAATTGCGAACCGGTTTGGGACGAAGCGCAATAATTCTAAAGGGACGTAACTCTTCTTAATTAATAATTAAAGGGAGTAAGAGTTTTTTCCCTTTGACCATAAAAATGCTTGAAAATCTGGCTACGGACTCACATGCACTACGCTCGGTACAGAAAAGATGATGATTGAAGAGTGGAACTCTTTTTCTTTTTTAACGCCCAAATAGATCATACGACCTTTTCGCTCGCTTTTGTTGCCAGAGAGCTATTGAACAAATTTACTTACCTTCAGTTCTCTTCGAAAGATATCTTCTGTAACTTTTTTTTCTTCTGAAAGTGAACCTGTGAACGGCACTCAGAATAATAACAATAAAAAAAAAACTCCAGTTTACTTACTCCTTAAACTGCTAAGGAAATTTAAAGCAGAAAAATAAGGTTTATTGACTCCGAGCTCTTTTTACGTGAAAATAACGTCTTATCGGACAGTGTCTACAGGTTCAAATTAATGCTCTGTAGTGTGCAGTCTGATCAGGTTCTGCAGTGAGTCTCGCGACCACCGGCGTTCGTTTTGTTAAGAATATTTCGCCATCTATATTGTATAATCTACAAAACATACATGTATATATATTACATTACATAGTTGGTGAAGTTCGTAACAAAACCTACGCCTGTGTTCGCCACACAGGATCACCCTGCCAAAATATTCATCGTTATATAATTATAATTTTTTAATACAGATTTTGTTTCTCGTTAAGGTAATTAAGAGACGGGTATGCAATTTGTGTATTTCTTGTCTTTCTTGTTTGCCGACACGCGTTACATTAGTTTTCTCTCGAACTGAGGGATAAACCAGATTTATACAACTGTGGTTGTTGATTGGGCTCCCGTTGATTGACAAAGTCATTAAGGCACAAGTCTTTTCAAAACACAGGAAAATTCCCATGCCCCATTTATATCAATCAGATTTTGGTCTTAAGGCGTGGCTGAATACGCTGAATGCCGGTTTCATTCCTCTCCTCTCTTTCGAAAATCCAATGGACGAACAAGCCCAGACACTAAATGATAATGGGACGAATAAGTACAGCGATCATCAGCGGAAAACCTTGAGAGATGTGTCAGCCACAAAGTATTTAAAACAAATTTGGGGAAAAGATATGAGGCTTACAAAAGTATTGAATGTGATCTTCCCACGGAAACGTCTTGCTAATGGCTTAGTTTTTGGAGGGTAATATATTTTAGTAATTTGTTGTTTATAAAAATTAAATGTTATGACATTGATTTTCGTGCTAAATGAAGAATCCGATAAATCTTTTGAATCAGACGAAGTGTTACAGTCTCGTCCAATCTTGTAAGCCCTTACAGACGACTACTTAATTGTGACTCATCTGATGTTATTTTTTTTTTTTTTTTTTTCAAAATGATGAAAAACATTGTTGAAAAAGCTGAAAATGCTTTAGCGGTAAACATTTTCTGCTTTGCACTCCAAGTTCACCGCCTTTAATCATGGCCATTTTACTCACTTGGAGCAAGATTTTAAATAAGTCTTTCTTAAAGAAATATGCAGACAACCAAGCTTTAGCATATACTAGAATTTTAGATATGCATGCATTGAAAGCACTTGCAGACAACAATTAAAGAGTGACTCAGATTATCAGATTTGTTCATGAAAGAGTATTTACTAGCATTTCCTACTTTTCCCACAATCGTTTCAAATGCCCTGTCAGGCAGGGTTGTCAAAACTTGGGATTATGTAAAAGAGTTAACCCTTAAGCTGCTAAGCGTGACTCGATGACCTTTTGCGGACAAAGTAGATGATTTGATCAAGATCAGACTACACAGAATGTAGTCTTATCTTGGATTTACAATGTCCAATAAGGAGATATTGTTCATCAAAAAATAAGTTTGAAATAATATTCAGGTTTTTACTTTCAGCCTGAAAGTTTGTTTACCTTGGCAGGTTAAGGTTTAATGCATCTCAGTGACAGCACAGGGTTCCCATTCACATACAACTACAAGTGCGTAATTCACACACTTAATTGAATAATCACACACAAAAATATGAAGTGAATCATGCATGCATGCATAGGTTTCAGAGATCGCTAGTGACACCAACTGAATCAAGTTAGAGAAAAAAAAAGCCTTCAAAACTGAAGCACTGGCGAATCTACAGGGAGTAAGCTAGCCCAAAAATTTTGGGAGAAGTGACTTCTCCCTCTAGGAGAAATAGGGAGAAGTTTACTAATCCAGGGAGAAGTCAGATTTTATGGATTGACAGGCTTAACAACAAATGAATGCGGTCTTCTCTTACAATTGACCAATATCATGCGGATAAACTTCTTCACTCAAGGAAGAAATAAATACAGGCTTTAACACTACTTTTGTCATTTTGTTTTTATTTTCAGGGTTCTCTAGGCATTGATTTGTAAATAAGATAAGAAGGAATGAGTCAGTCATGTGTTCTATCAGTGTTCCTAAAACAAACAAAAAACAAATGGTTCAAACAAATAATTTCATTCTCTGAGTGCAGAAGCAGACTTATGCAGGAAGTAGTGTCAGTACCAAAATTTCTTCCATGAACTTTACAGGAGAAATTTAAGAACATCTTTCAAATATCATTACTTGTTGTCTGTAGATTCTACTGACGGCAAGTAATGATATTTGAGAGATCTTAACTCTTGACATATACAATAAATATCAAGTGTGAAGGCTCCATGGGCCACTGTTTATCACAGCTAATCAAGCTACCTCATTAAAAGTATTAATGATATTAGTCTGCTTTTCTAGTGTAAAATTACAGGTTTTGAAATTACATGGTACCCTTATTGACAAATTTATGTCTAATCACACAGAAATACTACTCCAAAAATTAAAAGGCATGAAAAAAAAGATTGCTGCAGGAAACATAAAAACCTATGATACAACAAAGATTGATTTGACATCATCCTGTCATAGGCATTTCAAACTATCTATTCAGCTTTAATTATGACTTTAAACAGTGAAAATACATAAATCTCTCTGTAAAACAATATGTGAAAGCTAATCAGTGTCTGAAAACTTCTACTGGCCATCAGGTGGAAATTGTCCCTCTGAAGCTGGCCCTCTGAGCAAGGAAACTTTACAAGCCTTTACAATTACCCATATTGTTTTTAAGAGCAGATGACAGCAGAGTTGGACTCACCAAACAAATTTTCAATACCTCAGACCCTTACTTTCCTCCATAGAAGCTCTAAAATTGTCATTTTAAGTGCATTCCTAGAATTTCTCTTGCACTATCGAACTTGTACCCCAGGGAGTGCATGCACTCCTCAAAAAAGATGTGAGTGGGAACACTGCAGCAAGTCACCTCATATTGTGGATCCATTTTGTCAAAAAAAAGACCTGCTGAGCTGCTGAATCATGAGGTGGAATAGCCCTTTTGACATGCAAAAAATTAACCAAAAACTAATAATTTAAACTCGGGTTAGCCTTCACAGGCCGTTATGGGTTGATATTGTTTGCAGATGCATTACGTCACTCTTTACCAACTGACAAAATTTTAGATCAGTCCAAATTGAAAGCATTAGCTGATGACAAAATAGATGTGACCCAAAACATTGAAATTTGTTTTGAGGAGGGTAGAAAACATTGTGGGAAAAACAGAAAACGCTGGTTACCAGCATTTTTTCCCTTTCCTACATTGTTTCCAAAAGCTTTCTTTTTCAGGGTCTTTGAAAGTCGGGATTTGTTTCCAAAAGCTTTCTTTTTCAGGGTCTTTGAAAGTTGGGATTATGTGGTAAAGGGTTAATCTTTACCAGATTGTAAATTTGTAGTCTTGTCCTAGTTGAGTTGATTGATTGATTGTATGGTGTTTAACGCTGTTTTCAACATTACTTCTGTTATATCTGGGCGGCCAGTGCACCTATGCTTTCCTGGAACTTCTTTTTACCAGTACTACGCACAATATTCTTTCCAAGCTACTGGCTGCTTTCCCACATAACCATCGTCAAAACAAGGGTCAGTGGTGAGAGAGGAATGAATCCTGTCACAATGACTATCATCAATCCTCGGAAAGAAATTGGCCAAGCTGGGGATCGAACCAGCGACCTCCTGTTTTCTGGTCGTGTACGCTACCGACTGAGCTACGGGGCTTGGCTGTCCTAGTTGGAAGCATTTACCTTGCTCACAAGAAATCTGTTATACTCAAATGCTGTGATTTGTCTATGGAAGGGTAGAAAACACTGTACGAAAAAAAGAGAATACTGGTCACTAGCATTTTCTTTACTAGCATTTTCCCCTTTTCCAGCAATGTTTTCAAAAGATTTCTTTTTAGAATAGTTAAAACTTGAGATTGTATCCTAAAGGGTTTAACTTTTCAAAGAGCCTAAACTCAAATGTATTTCTGAATGCTTAGTATTATTACTTTTCAGGAAGAATCAGAAAGTGAAGCGTATAAAAGTTGCTGACAAAATTCATGCCGCCAACCAAGTTGCCATGGAAGAACAGAACTCTGTGTATTTAAAAAGACCTTGTATTACACATGTAAGTCAATTTTTTACCTCATGACAATATTCTAGAAGTCTTATCCATGTTGAAAGCATTTGCAGATCACAAATTGAATGTGGTGCACATGATGAAATTTTCACTGAAAGAGTAGAAAACACTGTTGGAGAAGGAGGAAATGCTGGTGACTTTCTCTCTTTCCCATGATGCTTTCTATCTCAGGGTCGTCAACACTTGGGGTGATGTAGTAAGTCCAACTGTACTTTATGTAGGCATAATTACAGAGCACCAACCACATGTGGCTTTAGATAACATTGTGTTAAATTGACAAATTTCTTGTGTTGAGCAAGTTCTCAGTCTACCTCAGACTTTTCTTTACTCACTCTGCACCACAGTATTAGCTGTCAGCTGTCCTATTACTACCGGTATTATTCTACCCACCCTCCATAGAACGATGAAGAAGTTTGTCCATATGTACACCCAATTTTGTGTCCTCTGTTACTCATTCAATTTTCAAACAATTTGGCTGAAATTTTATTGGACAGCTTTCAGCAATGGGAATTTGTGTACAAGTAATTTTCATTATGATTGGTCAACTAACACAGGAGTTGCAGCCCTTTGAAATTAGTTTTGTATGGTAATGAGCTAAGTCATTATACAATGTGACAAATGTAGAAAGAACTTCCTTTTAACTGTACTTCTCTCTACATTGGCCTCAAAAGCAACTATTGTTGTGAAAGGTGCTATAAGGGTTAAATAGTTAAATGATGGCATTTGTCACTGGTATGGTAGAAAACACTGGGAAAAGCAGAAAATGATGGTTAGCAGCGTTTTCTCAGAGTTCCTCCGATAGTGTTTCAATTGCTTTCTTTCTTGGGGTCAAAAAATAAAATAATGGACTGTTTGGTAAGGGTTGTCATTACCTTGCATGCTATTTTAGACAAACCGAAAACCAGTGTTGCATCCAGGGCGCGCGATTGCGCAAATCCCGCTGTTTTTACTTTAAGTCCCGCAATTTTAGATTTTTTTGGGTGGCAACTCCCGCAAACACAGATATAATCCCCTGCTCTGCAATAGTCTGTGCGCAACAAAATTGCATTTTACAAGGAAGACGCTCCATGTACTTGATTCTGGCCAAAAATAATAACCCACATATCAGTCATGCCGGTAGCAAAATAAGGTCGTAAGCATTACATTCTACAATTTCACTTACATCAGTTTATCGATATCTTTCTGGGGAAATACCCGTATGACGTAATCGGCTAGAGGGATAGATGGCATTGTTCAATTCCTCGGATGACGTAATTGGGATATGTGCTATTGAGGAATACCCTGGTAGTAATTTCAACGCGTGTAGGAGTAAAATTGTGTATCAAATTTGAATAAATAAAGGTAGTTTAGATGAGTTTTTATCTGCAGTGCACTCAAATTGTTCATTCCCCCCATTTTTATTATATGATGGGGGATCTCCCCCTCTCTAAGGTCATCCTGGATGCAACACTGGAAAACTGGAAGAAATTACCTAAAGGACAAAAATTTAAAAGGAAAGGAATTAACACAGTTAAGTGGGTATGGAAAACATTGTTCGATAAGGAGCTACTGCTACTAACAAGCAGTTGTTCCTTTTCCAGCAATATTTTTTAAAGCCATCCTCTGCACATGTCTGTAAGTTTTTTTTTTTTTTTTTTTTTCATTTATGTTAATGAGGTAGTGTATATACATTGTATGTGACTGTGAGATGTATTTTCCTTTTACCACACATTCCAGACCTTGAAGAAGAAGGCTTTTGAAAATGTTGGGGCTTTTGAAAATATTGTTGGAAAAGGAGAAAATGCTGCTGACCAGCATGTTCTCCTTTCCCTACAATGTTTGCAGTCCTTTCAAAGAAAAATCTGATCATTTGAGTTACATTTAATTTGTTGTTTGCAAATGCTTTAACCCTTTTTCAAAAGACAAGATTTTAGACTCGTCCAGATTGAAAATACTTGCAGACGAAAAAATGATATGTGGCTCAAGTAAAAAATCTGTCTTTGAAAGGGTAGGAAAAATGGTGGGAAAAGGAGAAAAAATGCTGGTTACAAGCATTTTCCCCTTTTCCCACAATGTTTTCAAAAGCTATCTTGCTCAGGATTGTTTAAACTGGAGATTGTTTGGTAAAGTGTTAACCCTTTACCACACAATCCCAACTTTTAACAACACCCCCCCCCCCCCCAAAAAAAAGAGAAGGCTTCAAAACATTGTGGGAAAAGAAAAAAATGCTGGTAACCAGCATTTTCTCCTTTTCCCACAATGTTTCTTACCCTGTCAGAGACAGAAATCACCATTTCAGCAACATTTGTCATCTGCAAACGCTTTGAATTTGGCCTAGTTAAAAAGTTTGATGTTTGGAAGTGTGAAATATGGAGAAGTCAAAGCTCTGGTGTCGGACAAAAGGTTAACTTCAGCTTATCACATATTTCAGGAGGAACAAAGGTTGTATGGTGCAAAACATCAGGACAGAAGGAAATCGCAACTAGAACATGTAGAGAAAAGAAGAGCACAGGCACCATTTTTCAAACACATGACATTAGAAGACCATTTGAAGCCTTTGAACATTAATAAAAAGTGGGAGTGACATTATCTTTTACTTTCAGTTCTTTAACCCTTGACCAGACAGTCCCATTTTTTTACCCTTTCCCTAACAATCTTGTGTTTTAACGACTCTGAAGAAGAGAGCTTTTGAAAACATTATGGGAAAAGGAGAAAATGCTGGTAATCAGCATTTCTCCTTGTCTCACATTGTTTTCTACCCCTTCGGTGACAAACCCCATCAATTGAGCCAATTTTATTTGTTGTCTGCAAATGCTTTGAATTTGGTTAAGCCTAAAATTTCATCATTTGGTTAAGAGTTTAAGACCCTGAGGAAAAAAAGGGCTCCGAAAACTTTGTGGGGAAAAGGCAAAAATGCTGGTCACCAGCATTTCCCCCTTTTGCCACATTGTTTATCTACCCATCCAAAGACAAATCTCATCATTTGAGCTATGTCTAATTTGTCATCTGCAAATGCTTTGGCATTGGACAAGTCTAAAAGTTTGTCGTTTGGTAAAGAGTAAACTCATTACCCCTGCCTACAAACTAGTAGCAGGTAACTGTGAAAGCATACCTGTACCTGTAAAATACAGATTTGCAAACATTTTAGACCAAACAAACATTAATTTTTCAGTCTAGAAATAAGATTATTTTAATAATTGCAATTTCAGGTTGCTCTTGCACAGAATGTCTTTCCTAGAAAGCAGATATTGTAGATGAAAGATCAGACTGCACTTTTTTTTTGCAATCTGATCTTGATCTACAGTGGCTGTTCAGCCAACTTAAATTGTGAAAGGCATTGAGGGTTTAGTATTCAGTGACACCATATGCTGTTGTTGAGATCATATAATATGTATTGTATTTATTAAAACTGTAAAACTTCTCTCTAGGAAAACAGACATTTTTACCAAAGATTAGACTGCACCAAATGTGCAGTCCGATCTTGATCTACAGCAGCCATTTAGGCAACTGAGAGGGGCATTAAGGGTTTAATATTAAATGACACCATGATTGTGCTGTTGTTGAATTCACACATAACCAATTTATTAGATTTATTAAAACCGTAAAAGCACTCTTCACTTTTTTTTTAAATCCCATCAAAACCAATCATTTCAGGGTAATACAGGAGCTTTCCTGTCCATCTGTCTGTGTGCATGCACAAGGGCATTTTGTACTGCAAATCTCTCTTTGTAAGACTGATAATGTATTGGTACTTAATAAATTTGTTAATTCTTTACAGAACAAAATTTTAGGCTTGTCTATATTCAAGGCAACTTCACACAACAAATTCCAGGTTGACACAAATGTATAAAACATCGTGGAAAAAGAAACTGCTTTTTTAACATGCAGCTTCTCCTTTTCCCACTCTGTACATATACCAGTACAATAAATAAACTAGGAGCAAAGCCCTGAATGGAATAAATAAGTCTGTAAAAGGCACAGATTGGACAGATGAGTGCATTATTTAACCCTTTACCACACAACAAAATTTTAAACTTGTCCGAATTGAAAGCATTTGCTGACGACAAATTAGGTATGGCTCATATAGAGAGATTTGTCTGTAAAAGGACAGATAACATTGTGGGAAAAGGAGAAAATGCTGGTTACCAGCATTTTCTCCTTTTCCCACAATGTTTTCAAAAGGCCTCTTTCTCCGAGTCGTTAAAACTCAAGATTTTGTGGTAAAAGGTTGAGTCACACCAGAAATGTCTTTGGAAGCAGATATACAGGGAAACCCTTTGAAAACATTATGGGAACAGAAGAAAATGCTGGTAACCAGCATTTTCTCCTCTTCCTACAATGTTTTCAACCCTTTCAAGACAATTTCCATTATTTGCTATTTAATTGGTTGTCTGCAAATGCTTTGGCTTTGGGCAAGTTTGATATTTAATCACTGGGTATAAAGTCAAGCATATAACAACCTCAAACCCCATTAAAAATGGTTGCAGACTACCCATCTGATTGGCTGAGACATACTGTCAGTCTTGGCAAATCACAAAGTCTGTTTGAAAACTAACTTCCAAGCTTTTTGTGTAGCTGTTGGCAAGGTCATGCCCCAAATCTCAATAGGTGGATCAAATGTGGACATTTATCAGCCATCATCTTCTCTTGTCCATAGGTTTGGACTGTTTAACATACTTCAACAGCATAACGAGAGTGGCTGGTGTAATCCCAACTATTCTAGATGCAGAGGCAATCTAAAAATCAAAGTGAAAATCAATCTGAGAATAAATAGTGGTGAGAAAGAATAGTCATATATTCAAATATATATAAAAAAAGAAATGGCCAAATATTCAAATGTAAGATACTGATACTAATGCCAGTGATCATTTGTATGGATTCTGAATTAAGCCTGCATTTTAGATTTAAGATCAGACAGCACATCCTGAGTGATCTGATCTTAATGAAACTGTTCCCATATGCCAAGGATTTAGCCCTTTACCAGACAATATACTGCTGATTGCTTTGACTTTGCTGATGATTGTTTTGATGATACTTATGCGGGAAAGCAGCCAGTGGCTCGAGAAGAATATTAAGCAAAGTACTGGTAAAAGACTCCATGAAAGCATGGACAGGCACAATGGCTGCAGTTATATAGCCAAGATAATGTTGAAAACAGTGTTAAACCATCATAAAACACACTAGACAACTTGCATGTTTTAATGACCCTGAAAAAAAAAGCTTTTTGAAAACATAGTTGGAAAAGGAGAAAATGCTATCTACCCTTTCATAGACGTGCCCTATCATTTGGACCACATGTTATTTGTTCTATGCGAATGCTTTCTATGGAAAATTCTTAAATGATGTTATGGCAAAGAGTTCAGTTGCAACTATCTACTGAAGTGAATGTTTGTCAGAATGGGACTCTGAGCTAGAATAATAGTCTATTTTCATGTTTGATAACGTTTGGAAACCTAAAATGTTTTACAGAAGAGCAATGATTTTTCAGACATAGTTGAAAAAATACAATGCAAGCTTTGTTTGAACAGAAAGATTTTCATGGGCAGTTAACTTGTTTGTCAAATTCATGTAGTCAATGTAGTTACTGCCCTTCGATTACGATGAGGTTCATTGTGCCAAAACAAATATTGACAATATTATTTCTATGAGAAGTTTTCTTTTATTCCTCAATTCCTTTTTCCATAATGCTTTCCATATCACAGAAAAAGGTATCATTGTTGGTACTAATGCTTTGTGTTCTATCTTGGTGCTTTACAAAAACAATCCTGTGCTTTAACGACCCTGAGGAAGGCATGTAAAATCACTGTGGGAAAAGAAGAAAATGTTGGCTACCAGCATTTTCTCCTTTTCCCACAAATGCCATCATTTTGTTCGTATATACCTTTCAGTTTGCTAATGCTCTTAATCTGGACAAGTCTATTGCCATTATGTAAATAGGTAAAAACAGCCTGTTTGTTAATGTACATATGCTAAATTGAACCAGGCGCTGGCAAAAGGGGATTTAGTTCATCTCCATGATACACAAAGCAAGTTATCATATTTTTATTGGTCTATAACATTCATTTTGTCTAACAACTGACTGAATTATGCAGTAGAAAGGTACTTGGACATGCAGGAAATTTTACAAACAGCACAAAGTTTTGAACTATGTCAGCCTTATAGACTGTGTAGGCTGATAGGAGTCAATACTTTTTGCAGATGCAGTAATGCCCCTTTTCACAAAGCATGACTCAATGTATCGTATACATACAGTAGGAAAGACCTAGAACTTACAGTATGTGGCCTTGCCTCTGCAAGCTTTTCCCTCGCATCAGATGCAATGTCTTCTAAACTGGAAAGTCAGGAACACAAATGAATTAACTCTTTACAAAACAACAAAATGTTGGACTGTACCAAATTGAAAGCATTTGCAGACAACAAACGTAATGTGGTTCAATGGATTTAATTTGTATGATTGTATGGTGTGTAATGCCATTTTCAACATTATTTCACTTGTATCAAGGCAACCAATGCACCTATCCATGCTTTCCTGGAGTTTCTTGTACCAGTACTACACACAATATTCTTTCCAAGCCACTGGCTGCTTTCCCACATAACCATCGTCGAAACAATGGTCAACCGTGAGAGATAAATGAATCCTGTTGCAATGACTATCATCAATCCTCGGAAAGAAATTGGCAGAGCCGTGAATTGAACCAGCGACCCCCTGTTCTCAAGTCCTGTACGCTACTAACTGGGCTACCGGGGCTCGGCTGATTTGTATGGGAAAGGTCAGAAAACATTGTGGGAAAAGAAGAAAATGCTGGTTACCAGCATTTTCTTCTTTTCTCACAATGTTTTCAAAAGGCTTCTTCCTCAGGGTCATTAAACCACAGGATTGTTTGGTAAAGGATAAAATGGCCTATCTACATTGCTAGATATTGATCCTTATAAATATAGTCAGTATCTTGAGGTTGATTTAAATAGCCTTTCACAAGATATAAATAACTTAATATCTTGAGGTCAATCTATATAGCCTTTGTTCATTATATGAGGTCCATTTAAATAGCCTTCGTATATTGCAAGATATTAATATCCCACCTCATATAATCAATATCTTGAGACTGATTTACATAGCCTTTCTTCACTGCAAGATATCAATGACTCACTTCATGTAATCAATATCTTGAGACTGATTTACATAGCCTTTCTTCACTGCAAGATATCAATGACTCACCTCATGTAATCAATATCTTGAGGCTGATTTACATAGCCTTTCTTCACTGCAAGATATCACTGACTCACCTCATATAATCAATATCTTGAGACTGATCTACATAGCCTTTCTTCACTGCAAGATATCAATGACTTACCTCATGTAATCAATATCTTGACACTAATTTACATAGCCTTTCTTCATTGCAAGATATTAATGACTCACCTCATGTAATCAATATCTTGAGACTGATTTACATAGCCTTTCTTCACTGCAAGATATCAATGACTCACCTCATATAATCAATATCTTCAGGTATCAACAACTGTTCATCTCTCTTTACATCTTCAATATCTCTTAATTGCAACGACAACAAAAGGTCATATTTTACTGTAGAGGAGAAAAAAATGTATTTCACAATCTGCGACCATCGATTCATAACCTTACATGGAGACTTTGGATACACAAAAATATCCAGACTGATATATACAATCCTGATTGGTCCAAACATTTTGTCCAAGTACCAGTATTTTCTCCTTTTCCTGATATTTTTTCCAAAAGCCTTATTAATCAGGGTTGTTAAAACTTCAGATTTTTTGTTATGAATCCATGAACATTTTTTTATAAATCCATATTCAAAGCATTTGCAGCCAACAAGCATTGTTTGATGCTATCTATTGTAGATTGGGTGGAAAATATATGGGGAAAAGGAGGGACTAGTGGTTACCAGCTTTGCTCCTCTTCCCATATTTATTAACCCTTTACCAGACGACAAAATTTTAGCCTTGTCCAAATTGAAAGCATTTGAAGATGACAATTTCATTGTGGCTCAAATGGCGCAACTTTTCTTTGATAGGGTAGAAAACATTGTGGGAAAAGGAGAAAATGCTGGTTACCGGCATTTTCTCCTTTTCCCAAAATGTTTTCAAAAGGCTACTTTCCCAGGGGCATTAAAAGGCGGCATTGTGCAGTGAAGGGTTTTAATGAAGATCTCTTCCTCAAAGTCATAAAAACACAAGAACTGGTGGTTATCACTATTTTTTCCTCTATCCGCAATGTTTAACAAAAGCCTTCTTCCTACTGGTTGAACAAAACAGGATTGTGTGGTAAAGGGTAAGCCAATGGAGCAATACACTAACACATAAATGAAATGGACTGTTACAGTCTGGGACTAAGGACTTTTTGCACTTGCAAGCAAGGGGTTATTCATTTTGGCCATAACATGTTGCAAAGCAATATAATGTGTAAATACAAGATGAGACTGCATGCTCTAAGCAATGTTATCTTGGTCTACACTGCCCTTAAAACAACTTAAGCTGTGCTTAACACCCATGGGCAAAGAACCCTTCAAATTCAAGACACCCTTGGAGATTCCAATTTGGAGCATGGGTTACCTAAATAAGCAAAACTGTTGTCAAAAAAATAAAATGCCATGTAACTGCCGTTTCTGAAAGATTATGTCACAAAATAAATGACAAAGAAGATCTACGTTTGGAATGCATGTTCTGTGCAGTTTGATCTTGATCTACATTGTCTGCACAAGCAACTGAAATTGTTGATGGCAAACAAGGGGCAGTATGATATCTTTTCTTTCAAAACATACAAATTTATCATAAACATGGTAACAGATGGCTGACAAACATCTAGATCTGTTACCCCATGATTACATTCGTGACTTTACCAGGTCAGCATTACCTTGGCAGACGACACTTTGCTCCTCATGCCAATCACTATGGAAAATGTAAAGACATACTTGTAATAAACAATTTTCCTTTTGCATCAATGTTAAAAGCTTTTCAAACATGCAATCCTGTTTTTATCTTTTCAATCAATCTGGAAGAATAAAGCTTTTGAAAAAATTGTGGAAAAAAGGAGAAAATGTTGTTTATCAATTCCAACATTTGGGTCACATGTAATGTGATGTCTGCAAATGCTTTCAATTTGGACAGCTCGAACATTTTGTTGTACGGGAAAGAGTTCACCGTTTACCACACAATACCAAGTTTTAACGACCCTGAGAAAGAAGGCTATTGAAAACATTGTGGGAAAAGGAGAAAATGCTGATTACAAGCATTTCCTCCTTTTCCTAGAGTGTTCTCTACCCTTTCAAAAACAAATCGAAATTTTGCCATATGCAAATGCTTTCAATTTGGACAGCTCTAACATTCTGTTGTCTGGTAAAGAGTTAACCTATACTTTTGTATTGAACTCAAATTCATATCAAACCCTTTACAACACAATCCCGATTTTCAGTGACCCTAAAGATGAAGACTTTTGAAAACATTGTGGGAAAAGAAGAAAATGCTGGTAACCATCATCTTCTCCTTTACCCAGCCTTTTAAAAACACATTTTAAGTTTTGGGTCACATTTATTTTGTCGTCTGCAAAATGCTTTCAATCTGGACAATTAAAAAATTTTGTCATTTAGTAGAGTTAATAGTCCACATTTACTGCCTTATCAGAAACCAAATTTTTAACTACTAGTAGTCTATATTGAAAGCATTTGCAGATGACAAACAGAATGTGGCTAAAATGATGGAATTTATCGTAGAAAGGGTAGAAGAAGTGAGAAAAAGAGACAATACTGGTTACCAGCATTTTATCTTTTTCCCACAGTGTTTCCAAAATGCCTTCTACCGAAGGGTTGTTGAAACTATCAGAGAGAAATTGCCTCATTTGAGTCACATTTGTCATCTGCAAAATACTTCAAAAATAGACAAGTTTGAAATTTTGTTGTCTGATCACAAGATGTTAACCCTTAAAATGCTAAATAAATGAAACAAAAATTTCCACTCAAAAGTAAAAACTCAAATATAGCTGTTTCAAAGATGATTTCACAGGAGAGAAAGTACCGTATTGGATAGTGTAGATCAAAGATCAGACTGCATGTTGTGTGCAGTCTGATCTTGATCTACGCTGTCCACAAAAGAGCCTCTAGTTGCATTTAGCAACCTAAGGGTTAAAATATTTTTACACCAACATATCTTAAAGGGCAAAGATGTTTTCCAAAGGGAGTATAAGAGAAGGAATTGCAAAATCTATACAGTATAGCAGCCAACATTTGCATAAATGTTTGTCTTTGTCGTGTACTGTCACATCTGGTGGATTACTGGATCATGTTTCAAAGATATTTTTTTAGGTGGGATATGATACATTATTGATGTAAACTGATCCTTGTCTTTCCCTTCCCTGGAACTGGAATGTACCCTTCTGCAACATCTCAAGAGTCTATGTTTACCCAGAAAATTGCTTTAACCCTTTAACAAACGACAAAGTTTTCAGACATGTCCAAATCGAAAGCATTTGCAGATGGCAATATAGCTCAAAAGATGGAGTTCTCTTTGAAAGGAAAGAAAACATTGTGTGAAAAGAAGAAAATGCTGGTTAACAACATTTTCCTCTTTTCTCACAATGTTTTCAAAAGCCTTTTTTCTCAGGGTCGTTAAAACTTTGGATCATCTCATTAAGGGTTGAATGAATCTTTTTAAATCAGAAGACAAAACTTTAACTCTTTAACACACAATCCCAAGTTTTAACGACCCTTAAAGAAAAGGCTTTTGAAAACATTGTGGGAAAAGGAGAAAATGCTGGTAACCAGCATTTTCTCCTTTTCCCACAATGTGTTCTATCCTTCCCTAAACAAATTTCTATTTTTCAGTCACATTTATTTTGTCGTCTGCAAATGCTTCCAATTTGGACTGGTCTAAAATTTGGTTGTTTGGTAAAGAGTTAAACTCATCTGTATTAACCCTTTCCCATATGAAAATATTTCAGACTTGTCCAAGTTTGAAGCTTTTGCAGACCACAAATTAGATATGGCTAAAATGAACAAATCTGGGGCAGAAAACATGGACAAAAGGAGAAAATGCTGGTAACCAGCAATTCTACTTTTCCCACAATGTTTTTTTATGAGACCTTCTATAACTGAGTTGTTAAAACACCAAACTGTGTGGTAAAGCGTTAAAATCATTACTGTAGTTTTTCAAGAAACTGACCCTTCTCTTCTCCAGCCCAGAATATTATTTTCTGCTTTCTTTCTTAGTCTATAATTATGTTGTTTACTAGAAATCATTTCTTAACCAGAATGTAAAATTTTACACTCATCCACATAAAATTCAGGATTTGTCTTTGAAGTGGTAGAAAACATTGGTTTACAATCATTTGCTCCTTTTCCCATGATGTTTTCAAAATCCTTCTCTGTCAGAGCCTTTAAAACTTAGAATTTTGTGGTAAAGGATTAAACCTTTACCATACAACAAAACAAGAGGGCCATGATGGCCCTGTATCGCTCCACTGGCTTATAAATATAAACCATCAATACTAAACATTTCAATTCTGAGCCAAATGGTTTCAAAATGAAGACTTACAAAGTTTTCTCTGTAAAAGCCCATGTTAAAGTTGAGACCCGCAGGGAAAAGCCATTTTTGATCCCAGAGCGATAATCACTTGAACCCTGGTAGAGGTCCACAAGATAAAGCCACATGCCATAATAATACAAGTCTATGCTGTATGGTTATAAATACGGTGATTTTCAAGTTTCGTCCATATGAAGCCTCTGTAAAACATAAGACCCCTGATGCAAGGCTAATTTCAAAAAAAAAATCAAAAGTGCTCCAGATTTGGTAGCCCTTGCGGTTAGGAGCAAAAGGATTTTTTGAATTTTCACCCTATAAGCACATGTTTATGACCAAATTTGGGAGTTCTTGCCTTATGGCTAGTAACAAGACGGTTTCTGAAGTTTTCACTCCATAAACCCATGTAAAACTTGTGACCCCTGGTGCAGGGCCAAACTTGATCCTAGGGTTGTAACTTGGGCCCTCTTTGTAGTTGTCCACTAGATAGAGCTATAATTATGCAAAATTTGGTAGCCCTAAGCCTTATGGCTATGTACACCAAGATTTAAAAGTTTTCCCTATATAAGCCCATGTTAATCTTGTGAACCTTTGCCCCCCCCCCCCCCGGTGCAGGGCCAACTTTGATCCTAGGGCTGTAACTTGGGCCCTCTTTGTAATTGTCCACTAGATAATGCTATAATTATGCAAAATTTGGTAGCCTAAGCCTTATGGCTATGTACACCAAGATTTAAAAGTTTTCCGTATGTAAGCCTATGTAAATCTTGTGAACCAACCCCCCCCCCCCCCAGCATGAGGCCAAATTGACCCCAGGACTGTAATTTGGGCACTTTTGGTAGACCCCCACCAGATCAAGCTAAATGCAAAATGTGGTAGCTCTAGGCCTTATGGCTAGGTACTGGAAGATTTCTTAAGTTGTCACTATGTACGCCCATGTAAAACTTGTGACCCCTGCAGCGGGGCCAATTTTGACCCCAGGGCTAAAATTTTGGCCTGCTTGGTAGAGGCCCACTAGATATAGCTACATGCAAAATTTGGTAGCTCTAGGCCTTATGGCTAGGTACTGGAAGATTTTTAAAGTTTTCTCTATATAAGCCTATGTAAAACTTGTGACCCCTGGGGCAGAGCCAATTTTGACCCCAGGGCTATAATTTGAAGAAACATGACAGAAGTCTACTACATAAAGCTACATGCCAAATTTGGTAGCCCTACGCCTTATGGTTTCAGACAAGAAGATTTTTAAAGATTTCCAATATTTTTCAGTTTTGTTGCCATGGCAACCAGAGTTTTTGAAGGAATCAAATTCTTTCAAGAAATTCTGAAGAGGACCATGGCAGGATCATTTCTGTGAAGTTTCATGAAAATTGGATGGGTAGTTTCAGAGAAGAAGATGTTTGAAATAAAAGTTAATGCACGGACGGACGTACGCACGGACGGACGGACGCACGGCGGACACCGGGCCATGACATAAGCCCGCTGGCCTTTGGCCAGTGGAGCTAAAAATGGACTTGTCCAAATTGAAAGCATTTGCAAACAACGATTTAAGTGTGGTTAAAATGATGGAATTTCTCCTTGGTAGGGTAGAAAACATTGTGGAAAAAGGAGAAAATGCTGGTTACCAACATTTTCTTCTTTTCTCACTATGTTTTCAAAAGCTTTCTTCCTCAGGGTCATTAAAAGTCAGGACTGTGTGGTAAAGGATTGATCAATGTCACACATGTCAAGAATCTATGCATACCTTCAATCACGACTCGCTTTTCTAATTCTGAGTTCTCTGGAACATGTCCAAGCTCATCTGGAAAAATTCTTCTCAAATCCTCCATTGTGACAAAAGGAGCCATCAGGACATCAAAGGCACTGAAAGAGATTTCACAGTAAAACTATATCCATTACATCATACAAGGGTCATTTTTTATGTTCATACAGTTGGGCAAACTTTTCAATTCTGTTTGCAAACAATGATCTACTTCCATTCGGAATACCATACGATACTCTTCTTTAGGTACATGTCAAAGACATGGTTATAACGCACTTCAGATACTGCTCTAGGATTCAGACTGGCGTCCTGCTAGCATTTCCTGGACTCTTTCAATCTAGAATACCGTTGTAGCCTATATAGCTCCCAAGTGTGAAGGGGGTGAAAACATGGAAAACATTGAAACAAAAGGAAAACAAATAAAAAAAAAATGATACAAACATGTAAATATATAGATCTTAGCCTTCGAAGTGCCAAACTTAGCTTAAGCTGTTCTTGCAGACATATAAGGATCAAACTATGTTTTGCAGGCAAAAAAGACTGAGATCAGACAGCACAGAATGTGCAGTCAGATCCCAGGTCCACCCCATCAAAAAGCCTGTAAAACATTCTAACAAAACATGTCTACAAGAAAAAGCGATGTAGAGACCTCTCTTCCTAACTGAAAAATTAATAATTATAGTTAGTGCCCCAAAGGGTTATTTCAAAAGGACACAACAAATGATAATTGATATCGAGATACAAAATGTAACTTGACAAACCTTTAAAGAAGAAATGAAATTAAATGGAGAATTAAGATTGCCTGAGTAACAATTTCCTTTCAGCTGATGCTTCTTGTATATACTTAGCAAGATTATATAGCATGCTCCCGTCTCTTTTAGATAATAAATTTATGAATTTAAAAACACTTGGATGTTTTGTGTAGAAGCTGTTATATCATCTACCTCTTGCACTGTATATTGTGCATCTTCATCCATTCATGGTTTCACAACTGCAACATTTTTTCGATCATGACAGAGTGAGGTCATCCTCCCTTATGGTCATTTTCAGTTAACTCCTAACCATCTTTAAATACTGGACTCATTTACAAACTGTACTGTGCTTGCTGGTTACCAGTGTTTTCTCCTTTTCCCACAATGTTTTCAAAGGCTTTCTATTTCAGGTTCGTTAAACTTGGGATTGTGTGGTAAAGGTTAACCATGAGTAATTCATTCATTACCAAACCCGTAATTTTATGACCAGGAAGGAATTAGGCCTTTAAAAACATTAAAAGAAAAGGACCAAATCCTGCTCTTCCCACATTTTTGCACCCTCTCAAGGAAAAATTCCATCATAGCAACATTTATTTTGGCCACTCCATGAACAGTCTAAAATTTTGTTGTGTGGTAAGCAGTTAATTAAACCAAGGTTTACAGCTGTTAAGAATTCAGTTGGGAAATTTTCAAGTTGACCATTCTGTCTTACCTTTTCCTATTCCCAGTAAACTTACTGGTCCCGAGCAACTGGTTCCAGTTTGCTGTTGTCTTGGTTTCAGTCCTTAACCAGGATACAGTCTCATCAATTTTGGCCAAGAGGTCCCTAGTTTTACAGAACCTATCTTCACCCACACAACCAATAGCATAACCTGTGGAAGAGGCAGAGATTTTGCTCTTGACAGATGCTTCGTTTTCCATGTCCTTTTCAACAGTAATTCAGTTATAGCATGGTGGCTTGTGCAACTAGTCATACATTCTTTCAGTCTCTATTATCAATACTGCTTGCAAACTCTTACATAGTACCTTGCTAGACACTCAGTTCTTCCACATAAAGTCAAAACTACATTCTAAGGTGAGAGAGTACCTAATCCCATCACAATGTCTTCCATGAAGTTATTGAATGGAAAGAGGTGACATGATTCAACCCTTGATTAGTTGGTTGTTGGTTCATTGGTAGATTGATTGATTGATCAATCTATCAATCAAATGATTGATCAGTAAATTGATTAATTGAATTGTATTTTCTGCAAACTTCAGCATTTTCTTTAAGGCATACAGTGACAGTAACTTATTCAACATGTGCTATAGCCTATAAGGGTTAACTCTTTACCACACACCAAAATTTTAGACTAGTCCATGTTGAAAGCTTCTGCGGACGACAAAATAAATGTGATTAAATAATTGAAATTTGTTTTGGGAATGGTAGAAAATTTTGAAGGTTTAGTGCCACTGGTACCGGTGTTTTCTTCTTTTCCCACAATGATTTCAAAAGACTTCTTCCTCAGGGTAGTTAAAAGTTGGGATTGTGTGGTAAAGGGTCAAAGCTATTATACCTCTCTTTGTTAGTCTACTGTCGGCATTGTCTGCTCGTAGGGCCAGTTTAAACTCGGCCCTGCTAGGGAACATCCTGTAGGGTTCATTTGTCCCATGTGTTGTGAGGTCATCTATCAGTACACCAATGTAACCTTCAGTTCTGTCCACAATAAATGGGTCTGAATGACCTTGACCTTTCAAGGCAGCATTGATGCCTGCAATGACGCCCTGAAATGGACATGACAAATAAAGAAATGACTGAGCCAAAAACTTAGGATCAAATGTTCTAATAAATTATTTTGCATTTTTGGATAATGATTAAATCTACCTTTTCTTTCCTCAAAAAATACATGTGCATCTATTTCTTTTGCAAGCTATTGCAACAAAGTTTCAGCCATTAAAATAAAAGCTAAAAAGAATTATCCCAAGTTTCATTAGCCCTGAGGATGACAGCTTTTTTGAAAACATTGTGGGAAAAGAAGGAAATGCTGGTAGCCAGCCATTCTCTATTTCCAACAATGTTTTGTACCCTTTTAAAGACAAATCCCATCATTTGAGTCACATTTAATTTGTTGTATGCAAATGCTTTCAAACTGCACAAAAAATTTTGCTGTCAAGGGCCATATTCACCAAGCATTCTGATTTAACTCTTTTGGTGCCACATAAATAGACTCGACCTCTTTGAACAGCTGTTAATGCAACCCAATGAGACCCCAAAAATTTTTTATCATATAGGCTTGACTAAACAAGAAGATGGTATAGATCAAAGATCAGACTGCACATTCTGTGCAGTTTGATCTTGATCTATGCCATCCGCAAAAGTCCCTGTTTTCGCCTATGGCGCTGAAAGGGTTAAATTCCTATTTCAAAGACAAGCTATAGGATTGGCTGGGACAGAACCTGTGCAGCTGCTTCTTCATATCCTGTGGTACCATTGATCTGTCCTGCCAGGAATAAATTCTCAATCTTTATCGTCTCTAACGAGGGTTTCAGTTGTCTAGGGTCAACGTAGTCATATTCAACACCATAACCTGTATCAGAGATTACATAAAATGAGAGATCAATCAATTTTAAAAAAACAAGAGGGCCATGATGGCCCTGTATCACTCCACTGGCTTATAAATATAAACCATAAATAATAAACATTTCAATGCTGAGCCAAATGGTTTCAAAATGAAGACTTACAAAGTTTTCTCTGTAAAAGCCCATATGAAAGTTGGGACCCGCAGGGCAAAGCCATTTTTGATCCCAGAGCTATTTAATTACTTGAACCCTGGTAGAAGTCCACAAGATAAAGCCATAAAAATAAGGTGATTTTCAAGTTTTGTCCATATGAAGCCTCTGTAAAACATAAGACCCCTGATGCAAGGCTAATTTAAAAAAAAAATCAAAACAGGAAGATTTCTTAAGTTGTCACTATGTAAGCCCATGTAAAACTTGTGACCCCTGCAGCGGGGCCAATTTTGACCCCAGGGCTAAAATTTTGGCCCACTTGGTAGAGGCCCACTAGATATAGCTACATGCAAAATTTGGTAGCTCTAGGCCTTATGGCTAGGTACAGGAAGATTTTTAAAGTTTTCTCTATATAAGCCTATGTAAAACTTGTGACCCCTGGGGCAGAGCCAATTTTGACCCCAGGGCTATAATTTGAAGAAACTTGATAGAGGTCTACTACATAAAGCTACATGCCAAATTTGGTAGCCCTATGCCTTATGGTTTCCGACAAGAAGATTTTTAAAGATTTCTCTATATAAGCCTATGTAAAACTTGTGACCCCTGGGGCAGAGCCAATTTTGACCCCAGGGCTATAATTTGAAGAAACTTGATAGAGGTCTACTACATAAAGCTACATGCCAAATTTGGTAACCCTATGCCTTATGGTTTCCGACAAGAAGATTTTTAAAGATTTCCCATATTTTTCAGTTTTGTTGCCATGGCAACCAGAGTTTTTGAAGGAATCAAATTCTTTCAAGAAATTCTGAAGAGGACCATGGCAGGATCATTTCTGTGAAGTTTCATGAAAATTGGATGGGTAGTTTCAGAGAAGAAGATGTTTGAAATAAAAGTTAACGCACGGACGGACGCACGGACGCACGGACGCACGACGGACACCGGGCCATGACATTAGCCCACTGGCCTTCGGCCAGTGGAGCTAAAAATATGACGAAAGCTCTACAGAACCTACCTTGAAGGTAAGAGGCAAACTAATATGAAGAAAATTATGTATCCCTGTCTGTTAACTCCCTAAAGACTCTTTTATAGGAAGTCTGCATTGTCTATAAAGCCTATAGAAGGAAACATTAAGTATGTACAGTATTACATTTCTGTCAACCCTTACTAACTCTGTTGATGCAGAAGACAGCCTCTACCACCTCGAGCTCTACCGCATCGACCTGCACCACCACCTGTATCCCTGGTACCATGGTCACAACCTCTTCCCCTTACGATAGTCTTCTTGGACTTCTGGGACTTCAACAAGGGGTCACTGGTTCGATCCCCCGCTTCGTCAATTTCTTTGAGGATTGATGATAGTCATTGCGACAGGATTCACTCCTCTCTCACCACTGACCATTGTTTCGACAATGGTTATGTGGAAAAGCAGCCAGTGGCTTGGAAAGAATATAGTGGGTAGTACTGGTAAATCCGAGAAACTCTAGGAAAGCATGGACAGATGCACTGGCTGCCAAGATATAACTAAAATAATACTGAAGACGGCATTAAGCAGCATACAATCAATCATTTAAGATAACCATGGGGGGCCTTGCTGGTAGACTTCTGAGGGTTCCCTTTACCAGGCATGGTTAGAAAACACCAAAACTTGTCAAAGAGTTGTCAAAGAATCAATCACATGTGATACTGTTTAAGTATTGTGGAAACTGAAGCAAAATGATTGATATAACAGTGCGTCTCATGGGATTGAATATTTCAGTTCTCAGCTTTTTTCATTGGTGATTAATACCAGTTCATCGGTGACTCCTTGTGACTTATTGATGGCTTATCAGTGATATCAGTGATAGCTTGTCAATCAGTTATTTGAACAATATTTTCACTGACCGAGAATTTTAAACATGTTTAAAAATCCATATCGGTAACTTTTCACTGATGAAACTCATGTTTTCCACGTAGCTTTCAATAGGTGGAGAATAGGTGGTCAATAGGTGACATTGGTAGTAAACTGGTTTTCATCGGTTCCCTTCCTTCTTTGGCCAAAAAAACTACCGATCTATCAGCGATGGCTCTGTATAAATGCGAGTATATGGATACAATTATTTACTGATACTGTAATAGATGATATCCCAATTCATAGAGTACAACTTTTTACTAGCCTCGCATATCAATGTGACAGTTTTCAAGTCCTGGTGTACTGTTCACTATTTGTTGTTGACACTTACAGGCATTGTCCAGGTATTCACTGATATTTACCTGGTTTAACAATGTGACAGTTCTCAAGTCCTGGTATACAGTTCACAATTTGTTGTTGATACTCTACAGGCATTGTGCACGCAAGTCCATTTGGGTATATAAGATCACTGTTGAGTCCTGGAAAACAGAAAGCAATATCTTTCAGAGTACCATATAAACAAAAAGGGACATTCAATCTGCCGGAGAAAAAAAGATGCAAATTTAATTTCCAGGCTGTATTTGACATCATATTACAGCTGGTAAAATGGACAGTGTTGATCCAAGATCAGACTACACATTCTGTCCAGTCTGATTATGAATCTAACTACTGTCTGCAGAAGCAAAATAAACCCCTTTCAAAATTTATTTTTTGGGAAAAATATTTCCTTATGGGATAGTGTAGATACAAGATCAGGCTGCATATTCTGTGCAGTCTGATCTCAATCTACATTGTCCACAAAAGGTCCTTGGGTCACACTTTGCAGCCTAAGGGTTAATAATGTTGTGCAAGGTTATTTAAGCCCTGAACTTCAGAATTGCCTCAGAGGTTATATTCCTCCCAACACTGACAAATGCATTATTCATCATTCAAGTGACCTTGACCTTTGATCAAGTTCATCAAGATTTCATCCTTAATAACAGAACATCTGTGATGATTTTAATAGCCAAAAATCGTTGCTGCTAGAGACTTAAAAAGTCGACCTGATAGCAAACAATGCACAACAGAATTGCCATATTTAGAGCTTAGTTTATCATGAAATTTCTTACTGTTTTTCCTAGAGTAGCCAAAATAAAGTATCAAGTTATAACTGCTTTTTGGACACACCCAGCAATAATTAGGTGCATGATGGCTCAACATTTAACTCTTCACCAAATGGCAACTCTTAGACTGGTCCAAATTGAAAGCATTTGCAGACGACAATTTAAAGTAGCTCAAATGATAATTTCTGTCTTTGATAGGATAGAATAGAAAACATTGTGGGAAAAGGAGAAAATGCTGGTTACCAGCATTTTCTCCTTTTCCCACAATTTTCAAAATCCTTCTTCATTGGAGTCAATAAATCTCGGGCTTGTGTGGTAGAAGGGTTGAGGAGAGCTTTCCTCTTATTCTGTGGTCATACAGGTTCCAGTCCCCATGGGGCAAACGTTTGTCTTCAGGTGTTGGGGTGGCGTTGGTTGTGAGACATATAATACCATTTCACATTTAAACATTTTTCACATTTAAACATTTTTCACATTTCACATTTAAACACTGTGACAAACATTCATCGGAGTCAGAATACTTTTTTACATACCTTACAAGAAAAAAAAAAGTTCAGTAAGAATTAGATTATGAAGAAAGTAATTTATTTCTAGAAATCTAATTCATATCAAAGCATATCTTGATAAACATATGTTAAGAATAAACAATTTTTTCCCCATGAAAGAGTGCCATATTATACAAACTACCGCAAGTTCCTCAGCTTCACTTATTTCATTCACAAAGGAGCACAAGTGTGCTCTTACGCATGATTGAAAAACAAAGAGAACAATATCTGCACAATGCATAACGTTCATCAGTTGTACATATAACTATAATTGTTATATTCTATTTCACAGAAAAACAGAACAATTTACAAGATCATTAATATAATTACTACTTTTGTTCAAACCAAACACTTGGAACATCATTTTTGAAATGGAATTATGTATCATGCTTTTTTTCACTCAAGTGCCAATTAAATCTTGTAGATAAAGCTATCCATTTACACCTGAACAAATAGAGCGCCACCATTTTCTGTACTTTTCACAGGTAATTGCTTCGCAAATTTTTGACATTCAGAACATTTCACCATTTCTTGTTACCTCAAGGCTCTGTCAATTAGCACCCCAAACACATCAATAAGACTCCAACCTCTAACAGTTATTAAAATGTTCTTTTTCACCTCACTAATGAACCACAACGAAAGCTACTCTACCATGATACTCATTTGACCCATAAAAAAATACTAGGCATTCTGGGAGTACAAAAGCTGCGATAAGTGTACTGATGAGATTGTTTTTGTAAAGATATCAGACAGTGTTGATTTATATGAGACTGCACATTCTGTGATTTTGATCTACACTGTCTGAAAAAGCAACCAATATAGTGCAAACCACTGAAAGGGATAACCCATACATTTCCTTTGGAGGGAAACAGACATACATTTGTAATTTCAAGCTGTACAAAAAGAACAGTTCTTGCATTTTCAAGCTATCTTTAACCTGAACATTGCAGAAACTACAGATTCAGCAAGACTATTAATTAATTTGACCTAGACACCATATTGTGAACTTCCCATGACCCAGTTCTGACCTTGACCTTAATATGACTGATCTTGATCAACATTCCAATAGGATTTGGTCAAGACAAGGAGATAATTGTGGCTTCTTGATACTAAACCAAATCTTTCATTAATTTGACAATGATGCCTAACTTTCAATATTAGTATGATCCAATTTTGTTAGCTTTAAAACAAGCACCAATCAGACAAATATCTTGGCAATATTTCATGGATATTTGAAGAAAATTGAAGCTTTCTTTACTAACCTTACCCAGTTATCTAGGTTTTGATCCCAAACTACAAAGTTTTACACTTGATCTAACAGTTATAAAGACTGAATTCTTTGTAAGTTTCGATGAAATTAGGGGATTTGAAGAACCCAAGATTTTATTGAAATTGTAGCCTTCAAAGTCCAGTCAAAGTCACCTAACATCATAATAACATTACAAAAACATCATAATTATGTTCAGCTACTTTGCCAATATTTTACATTATGATCAGACTGAAAAGTGCCATCTGGTCTTGGATCTTTACTGTATGATATCTTTGGAGAGATTCTGATAAAAACAACCAAGAAATTTCAATCTATTGATGTCTATTTTACCAACTTACAACCTTCAATTTATTTTTTGCACGCTAGAAGTTAACCCTAAGATCTAAGCATAACCCTAAGCATAAACCTGCCACACATTTTCAGTCAAGGAATAAAGCCCAAATAAGTGCAATTTTAAGGTTGCTTTTGCTTAGAATGTTTCAGCAAAGAGGACAGTGTAGACCCAATTTCACACTGCACATCTTGTGCAGTCTGATCTCAATCTTCACTGGCCACAAAGGAAACTATAGTTGTGAAAGGCGCATTCTGAGTTAATATGGACATCATGTCAAATAACTGGAACAACAGTATGAGCACATTTTGACCCATATTTTACACTACTTAATGTCTTTTTTCCATTAACAGTCAACCTCGTTCCTCTCTAAAACATCCACCTTATCATTAATGCATCAGTTACAGAGTAATCATTACTTTTTACTGGACAAAAAGTTTTACAACATGTATAAATTTAAAACATTTGCAGACGACATATCGAATGTGGTTCTAATGAAGTAATTTGTTCTGGATAGTATAGAAAACAGTTGCAAAACAGGAAAAAATTGAATGCCAGCATTTTCTCCTTCCGTAGCATTGTTTTCAAAAAAAAAAATGTTTTTCTTATGGCTGCCAAAATAGGGGATTGTTTGGTAAAGGGTTAAAATCTCAGTCTTTATAATTTGGATATTTATCCCATTTAACCCTTAAAGCACCGAATAAACCCAATGGACATTATCAGTCTAGAATAACACCAAGATACGAGGGACACTTTTTAAGTTCGTAGAGTAAGCCTATAACTTTTTAACGCAATTATGAAATTGCACGATTTTTTACACAGAACTTGCGTAATCATTCCTCTCTCGAACGGTGCCACGGTATGCGGTATACGAGGTCCACGTGCGCGCTGCGCTGGGTATTTTCAACACGTGGTTTTATACACTATAGTAAAATATAGCGTTCAATATGGATGTAAAAATCTGTGAACAGAGGGCATATTGTAAGATTCGAGCACAGCTCGGGTTTCCGCCAATAGACATTCATGCTGATTTGCAAAAAGTTTATGGGAATGGTGCTTTAAAATATGCTACAGTCTGCAAGTGGGTACGTCGTTTTAATGATGGTAGGGAGTCAATTGAAAATGACCCTCGGGTGGGTAGGCCGGTTTCCGTTTTGACGGAAAAGAACGTTGCTACTGTGAAAACGTTAATTGAGGAAGACGCACGTTATACCGTGCAAGAGATAGAAGAATTAAGTGGCATTCATTCGTCAAGTGTTTTGAAGATCTTACTTGAACGACTTGGGCTACGTAAGATCTGTGCGTGTTGGGTGCCCCATATGCTCACTGACGAGCAGAAACAAAGTCGGGTTAGACTTGCATCGCAAGTTATAGAAAATATGATAAATGTGACCCACGTCGTTTGGAAAAGATAGTTACAGGTGATGAAACCTGGATCTATCATTTTCAACCCGATTTTAAGGCTGAAAATAAGGTTTGGGTTTCATCTGAGGGCGACAGACCTGTCATTGCGGGCCGTTGCAAAACATCAAATCGCATGTTGTATGCGATATTCTTTGATTCGAAAGGTCCAGTCCTTCACATTCCAGACCCGAGAGGTAGTTCTGTCACTGGAAAGTTTTACAGAGAAAGTGTTCTTACTCAACTTGTTGATTTCTATCAGAAACGCAGACCGCGCACCGGTGTCTGCAGCATCAAATTACTCCATGATAACGCACCAGCCCATAAATCCGCTACGGTACAGGAATATCAGAAAGAATCTGGGCTCGATGTCTTAGATCATCCCCCATACAGCCCTGACCTGTCCCCCTGTGACTTTTGGTTGTTCCCAAGACTAAAGGAAATGCTGGCAGGGCACCGTTTTGAATCCCGTTGTGGTATAGGCAGTGCGGTCTACCAGTGTCTCCAACATATACCTAAAGAGGACTACCGGGCGGCGTTCCGGAAATGGGTAGATCGCATACCGTAACACCATTCGAGAGAGGAATGATTACGCAAGCTCTGTGTAAAAAATTGTGCAACTTCATAATCGCGTTAAAAAGTTATAGGCTTACTCTACGAACTTAAAAAGTGTCCCTCGTAATTACAATTTTGTGTTCACTTTTTATGTCTGGTGTCTCAGCAAAGCGGACAGTGTAGATCAAAGATCAGGCTGCACATTTTGTGCAGCCTGATCTTGATCTACACTGACCGTAAAGACAATGATAGTCATGAAAGGCTCATTAAGAGTTAACAGCAGACTGAACGGTACATATCCAATCAGACTATTCATTCTGTTAAAAACAGAAAAAATGAGATCCATCAAACAAAGAACCAAAGATATTCATTTCTTGACAGCCTATAATTATAGGGTGACAAACAAACAAAAAATTTCATTCAGGTACAAACACCTAAATAACTGCCATTTTAGAAGTTGCTTTCGGCCAGAATGTTTCAGCTTAACAGGCAGTGCAGATCAAAGATTACACTGCATGTTTTGTGCCAGATCTTGATTGAATGATAATGACCACAAAAGCCACCCTAGCTGTAAAAGGCACTTTAGCTCTTTACCAAACAACAAAATTTTAGAATGGTCCAAATTGGAAAGCACTTGCGGACGACAAAAATAAATATTGTTCGGATGGACAGATTGTCTGTGATGGGATAGAAAACATTGTGGGAAAAGGAGAAAATGCTGGTTACCAGTATTTTCTCCTTTTCCCACGATGTTTTTTTCAAAGGCTTCTTCTCCAGGGTTGTTTAAACTTGGGATTGTGTGGTAAAGGGTTAATCCTTTACCAATTCCCAAGTTTCAACAATCCAAAGGAGGCAGGCTGTTGTAAACAGTGTGAGAAAGGAAGAAAATACTGGTAAATAGCATTTCTCCTTTTCCAACAATGTTTTCTACCCTGTCAAAGACAAATTCTGTCATTTGAGCCACATTCAAACTGTCGTCTGCATAAGCATTCAATTTGGACAAGTCTAAAATTTTGTCATTCTGTACAGGGGCCTACATGCTCCAAGAAACAAAACACAGTGGGCACAATGGGCTAAACTTGTATGTCAAAGATCAATTTCTCTGTTGTCTTAAAATGTTTTTGACTGTGTCTGCATGCAAACATAATTTTTCCCCATGAAAAAGTGTATTGACTCTTTAACAAACAATCCCTGAGGAGGGAGCATTCTATAACCACTGTTGGAAAAGGAGAAAATGCTGGTAATCAGCATTTTCTTCTTTTCCAACAATGTTTTCTATCCTTTCAGAGACAAGATCCCCTCATTTGAGTCACAATTATTTGTACACTGAACATGTTTTATAATTTGGACTATTCCGAAATTTTGTCATCTGGTAAAGAGTTAAGAACTTAAGATGGAAGTTGATTCAGTAACACTGGTAAACACAGGTTAAAAACTGAAGGGAAAATAACACCTATCCAAAAAAAAAACCACGAAAACAATAGATAATGATAAATGTTAGTTTTCCCAATATCCAAGACAGACAGATTTTCCTCTCTTGCCAACTTCAGGAAGTCTTTTTGCCTCAATTATGTCTCTCAAAAGACAAAATGTAATTTACAAGTGTCAATCCAAAGTGCAAAACATTTTTCCACCAGCCATCTTTTTGTAGTGCATATCTGAAAACTATTGATACATTTTTCATTCTCTCACTTCTAATTATTTATGAAAAAGACAAAATTTTAGACTTTTCCAAAACTGAAAGCATTTGCTGACAACAAATTAGGTATGGCTCAAATGTTGGAAATGATTGGCAAACAACAGAAACCAACAACAGAAATCAAAATTTGAGCTACATTAATTTTAATTTGCCGTCTGCAAATACTTTCACTTTAACCCTTTACCACACAATCCCGGCTGTTAACGACAATATTGTGGGAAAAGGAGAAAATACTGGTAACCAGCATTTTCTCCTTTTCCCACAATGTTTTCCATCCTTCCGAAAACAAATTTCAATTTTTAAGCCACATTTCCTTTGTCGTCTGCAATGCTTTCAATTTAGACAAGTCTAAAATTTTGTCATTTGGTAAAGAGTTAATTTCGTCCAATCCAAAATTTTGTCGTTTGGTAAAGAGTTAGGAAGATTCTTGAGAAACAGACAAGGAATATGATCAAGAATGGTCCTGCAGATGAGGTTTTCTGTCAGGAAACATAACTGAAACTTCAGTTGCACAACTTTAGGCTAGTACAGAATAAAAGCACAAGCATTAACCATACAATCACAAGTTTTAATGAACCTGAACAAAAAGCCTTTTGAAAACATTGTGGGAAAAGGAGAAAATGCTGGTAACCTGCATTTTCTCCCTTCCCCACAATGTTTTCTACCCTTCCCAAAATCAAATTTCAATTTTTGAGTCACATTTAGTTTGTTGTCTGCAAATGCTTTCAATTTGGACTACCATAGTCTAAATTTTTGTCATTTGGTAAAGAGTCAAACAAAGTAAATATGGCTCAAGCTATGATTTATCTTTTACAAGGGTATGATACCGGTATATTGTTGGAAAAGGAGAAAATGCTGGTTACAAGTATCTTTTTCTTTACCCACAATGTTTTTCAAAAGTCTTCTCCCTAAAGGTTACACAAAACTTGAGTTTAACTTTTCATGGTCACTCACCCTCAGGTTCTAACCAGATAACATGTTGTCTACTAGGAAATTTCAATGCCTTTGATTCCAGAGATGGGCAGTACCTGCAAAATAACGAAAAGTATGTCAATACTCAACCACTTTGTTCACAATTGTTAATTGTTTGTTGAGCTCTTGACCAGAGACTGGTTCAAACTATTTTCCAGGCAACTATACGTTGTTAAAGGTGCTTTCAGGGTTAAAATTGCATGGAGCATACTAAAGTTTTATTTGAGATATTTCCATATAAAATGTTAGGTTTTTTTTTCTTTGCAGGAAAATATTTTTTTTAAATTCTATTCGTCCTTGAGAATAAATTGGCTTTTCTGGTAAACTAAAAGTCTAGACTGAACTATTTGTACTCCATTACAACACAGAAAAGTATTTACCCCCTTACCACACAATCCTGTGCCTAACAGAAAAGGCTTTGGAAAACATTGTGAGAACAGGAAAAATGCTGGTAACCTTTTCTGGTTACTGGCATTTTCTTCTGGTCTCACAATGTTTTCCACAGCCTTTTCTGTAATGTATTTCAATACAAAGTGCCTGCTTTCCTTTCTAGCAAGTCTAAAAATAGCATAATTATTTTGAAAGTTTTAAGAAGAAATTAGAAAAACATAACATTTCTTTTTTTGTTTGTCAATGGAGAAAATGATGTGCAGTTACTCTGTTTGTCACAAAATTTTTCATCATAATAATCAACTGCTGAAGAAACTAAAACAAAATACATTGTAATCCTCTTGCTTACCTGCTTAACCCTTTCCCAAACGACAAATTTTGGACTGGTCCAAATTGAAAGAGTTTGCAGAGGACAATTTTAAATTTGATGAAAATGGCGGAAAGTTCTCCAACAGGGTAGAAAACGCTGTGGGAAAAGGAGAAATTGCTTGTTACAAGAAATTTCTCCTTTTCACACAGTGTTTTCAAAAGACTTGTACTGCAAACACATGAAAACCAGGGCTTGTTTGGGAAAGGGTTAACGGAAGTTAGAAAACACCTAAGAATGAGTCATGCTCTGGCAAAAAGAGGATTAATGCATCTGTGTGATCCATTATGCCAAGCAAGTCATTGCATAATTAAGGATCCAAAAATCTATTTTGTCTAACAACTCGCTGAACCCTGTGGTAGGATGTCCTTTATCATGCAGAAAATTCACCATGAGCAAAAAGTTTCGACCAAGGTCAGCCTGCGCAGTCCGCGCAGCTGACTTAGGTTGATACTTTTTGCAGATGCATTAAACCCACTTTTCAAAGGGAATGGCTCAAATGTTTTCTACGTAAATACTCGCACAGGTTAGGTCAACAAAACAGGACAGGAATTTCAATTATCTGTAATAACTACCATCCTAATACATACAAATAAATCACTATAAAGCTCTTGGGATACTACACACAGTTTGTGTAGATCAAGATCAGACTGCACACCTTTACCACTCAATCCCTAGATTCAGCAACCTTGAGTGGGAAGGCTTTGTTTGTTTATTTGCATGCACTGTACCACACAATCCTGAGTTTTAACGAACGTGAAAGAGAAGGTTTTTGAAAACACTGTTAGAATAAGAGAAAATGCTGGTAACTAGCATTTTCTCCTTTTCCCGCAATGTTTTCTATCCTATCCTATACATAAATCACCATTTAATCTACATTTATTTTGTCGTCTGAAAATGCTTTCAACTTGGTCAAGTCCAAAATTTTGTTGTTTGGTAAAGAATTAACTCTTTAAACCCCTGTCACACTACAGTGGTAGAAAAATTGCAGGATGCTGTGTCGCACGCAGTACAATCACAAGCATTGCCACAGCAACACATTGGCAATGCGAATAGGCCCATCAGTTTATGGCATTTGCAAAAGCCTCCAATTTTATTATGGCAATGAAAGGGTTAAAGCAGGAAGAAAAATATTTCATTTTTGAAGTTCTGTTTTTATCAAAGAATAATCTTATGGGCTACCTGCTGCACATATGCATAAAAATGTAACTACGTGAATTGGAAATAATGAGCAATGGCTGCATAAAAAACTATGGCAACATATTGAAATAACAATTTCTGCCATGCTAATTTATCAACCATTGCTTCAATACCAAGTTATGTCCAAGTTCTAGCCAAAATCATTACCCTTCACCAAACAATCACATATTTTAGTGCTTTACCACACAATCCTGATTTTTAACAACCCTGAAGAAATAGCCTTTTGAAAAGCTTGTGGGAAAAGGAGAAAATGCTGATAAGCAGCATTTTCTCCTTTTCCCACAAGGTTTTCTACACTGTCACAGACAATATACCATCATTTCAGCTAATTTAACATTTTGTCGTCTGCAAATGCTTTGAGTTTGGACCAGTCCAACATTTTGTCATTTTGTAAAAAGTTAATGACGCTGCCAAATAAGAAAACTTTTGAAAACATTGTGAGAAAGGGAGAAATTGCTTGTAACAAGCATTTCTTCCTTTCTCACTATGTTTTCTACTCTTTCTAAGACAAATCCCATCATTAGAGCCACAATTCATTTGTCTGCAAGCTGTCAGTTTGGGAGAGTCCAAAGTTTGATATTTGGGAAAGGGTGAAAGAGCATTAATGCTATAACAATATATCAAACGCATGCACACAATGAAACACTTGGTAACAGATGTAACAGTCAAAAGATGCAATGCATTCTGGGAATTTTTGGAAACCATGAAATCATGGTGAGCGACATGTTTTGTTAAAAGAGGGACATGATAGCCCTACACTGCTCACCTGTATCTTTAGGAGAGCATCAAAACAATTGAACTATTAACATGATAACATACTGCTAAAGTTTTATTAACAATAACCATGTTTTCCAAACATTGGGCCGAGTGACCCCTACACTACATGTATGTTTTTTCTAGAAGTGAACATAGCACTGACCTTATTTTTTGACCCCCATTGTGACCAATTTCCATGCTCATTCAACATATCATAAAGAAAAAGAAGACAAACCAAGTTTTATTTGCATCTGACTGAAAATATGGAATGACTATCAGACTGCAAACAAGGTAAAAGTTGAGGTGACTCACAACATACAGGTGCTAAACAATTTAATCTGCTGGCTTTAAGTATAGCAAAATCAAATGAAGATTCTTTGGCTGAAAATGGAGATCAGGATCATCCCAATCTTAGATCTATGCTATTTGATATTTTGATCACTTTTATCTAAGGCACTTTTGCCAGTTTCAAATCCTTTCAATGTTTTGTTAACCTGTAAGAAGTTATCCTTTATAGCGTCAAATAAACCCAAAACATTTTTTGTTTAGAAATATGATCAGAATAATTGTTATATTATGATGGCTGTTGTCTATAGTGTTTTGGGAATGCCAAATGTGTAGATCAAAGGTCAGACTGCACATTTTGTGCGGTCTGACTTTGATTACTGGCCGCAAAAGTAACTAGAGTTGCGAAAGGTGCTCGAAAGGTTTACAGTATCCTCTGAATGTGGTTCTTGATATTTCGTGACATCTACTAATGAAAGTTTTCTGAACATACCCTCTCACACATATTTTGCTTTTTCTTCAGCGTAGCTGAATGTGTTGGCTTTTGATCTACTTCTTGGTATTAACCCTTTCCCAAACAATCCCAGGTTTTCACGACCCTGGGAAAGAAGGCTTTTGAAAACATTGTGGGAAAAGGAGAAAATGCTGGTAACCAGCATTTTCTCCTTTCCCACAATGTTTTCTTCTCTATCGAAGAGCTTCAGCGCATTTGCACCAATTTGGAATATGTCATCTGTAGTTGTTATAAAATTGAAAGACTAAAATTTGTCGTTTGGGAAAGGGTTCATGGAATCAAAAGAACAGATAGTAATTTGCCACTAGTCAAAATGTGCACATGTGTATTCTGCATGCCCCTGCTGGTTTATTTGCTCCCATGTTTACAACACTAATATACAAGTGTTGGTATTGCTAACTGCTATCCTAGAGCCTTCATTCACAAAATAGCAAATTAATTTGTCAGTGGATGATCCTTTTCTTGCACTATTTGGTAATTTAATATTTTTCTAAGCGTTACCAAATAACCGAATACTAAATGTCTACACCAGTGTAATTTGACCAAAATTGTGAGACTTCCATATCAGCAGAATGAGCTCCCATATGTACCATGGAGAGCTGTATCTGTATTATACCAGTTAACCCTTTACCACACAATCCCAACTTTTAACGACCCTGAGAAAGAAGCCTTTTGAAAACATTGTGGGAAAAGGAGAAAATGCTGGTTAACCAGCATTTTCTCCTTTTCTCACAATGTTTTCTACCTTTCCCAAAACAAATTTCAATTTTTGAGTCATATTTAATTTGTCATCGGCAATTGCTTTCAATTTGGACCAGTCTAAAATTTTGTCGTTTGGTAAAGAGTTAATGCATAGTAAATGTACAAGCAGTTGTCACAGCCATATGGCATGATGCACAGCTCTGTCATGAAGTTAAAGATACATCTATACTTGTTTTCAGCTAGTTTTTAACCCATTTTTTATCTTTATTTTATCAAACTATAATCATTCTTGTATCTTTATGCCAAATGTTGCCCCTGACAGTTGCAAGGTTGCATAGATTATGACCTATAGGAAATGCATGTCATTTTCTGCAGGCTATCAAAGAAATCATTGTTGTGATGTTTCTGGTTTTAAATCGAATATTTCCAACATTATGTATTTATCCCTTACCCTACATATATGGGTAATTTATCTATGTTTACTTATCTGACTAAATTGTGAACCATTCTGCAGCCTATCAATTAAATTAAACAGAGGTTTTCTCTCTGGCTGTAAGGATGTATCTTTAAGTGAGAAGCACTAAGGTTAGTGCTTGGATGGTTGACCAGAGATGATGCAGTTCTGAAGCGTATCTGGAAAATGTTTAACTTTTTTTCCTTTTTCAAAGATGATTGGGATTAATGTATTATCTTGAAATATCTGAAGAAGTTAACTCTTTACCAAACAAAAAAAATGTAGACATGTCCAAATTGAAAGCATTGGCAGATGACAATTTAAATGTTATTCAAATGATGGAAATTGTCATTGATAGGGTAGAAAACATTGTGGGAAAAGGAGAAAATGCTGGTTACCAGCATTTTCTCCCTTTCCCACAATGTTTTCCAAAGGCCTCTTTCTCAGGGTCTTTAAAAGTCGGGTTTGTGTGGTAAAGGGTTAAGCAACAAACACCAAGGTTAGTGCCTGGAAGGGTGAACAACCCGTGATGCAATTCTGATGTATATCATCTGTACAACTTGTTATTTTCTAATACCATTTTCAACCATGATTGATATTGCAATCTTGAAATATATTATAAAATTCCACTTTTCCACAAAAATAAAAACAATGAGGAAAAAGAGGCAAATTGCTGTCAAGGTTGTTTTGTACTTCTTTTCATCATATTGTGCCACACAAAAAAAGTTTAAATACTCATTTTCAAGCACCTCTCACGCCATCTATTTTTTAAAGATAGTGTTTTGTTTTACTCTCTCTCTCTCACATATTTCAAAGAGAAAATTATAAAAGGAAAACAAATAAACAACTGGTAAGTGACTTGTTTACATTCTACAGAACTTGATCAGCGAGGCTTTCCCTTTTCTTATCTTCTATCTTTTTCTGAAAGGAAGTTAGCAGTCTATGATTTCAAACAGAAAAAACACACAGCTTGTAAATACATCAAGAGAAACCAGTCCATCTGTTGCCATGTCAATACGACAGAAACAATTATTCTATGAAGCAGTGAATATTTCCCACTAATCCCATTGCAAAAATATATGAAGAACACATTACCTTCCAAGACAAAATTGCCAGCAGAAGACTTGGAAAATGAGCTCTTGAAAAAGTGAAGCTAAACAAAATTAAGCTCTAATATACAAATGAGCCATTCCCTGGCAAAAGCAGTTGAATGCATCTCAATCATGCATTATACCAAGCAAGTCATCACATAATGATGAATCCATAAAATCCATTTTGTCTAAAAACTGGCTGCATTCTAAGGTAGAACGGTCCTTTGACACCCAGAAAATTTACCAGAAAGCAAGAGGTTTCGACACATGTCAGCCTGTGCGGACTGTGCAGGCTGACTTGGGTCAATACTTTTTTGCAGATGCATTAAACCCCCTTTTTCACAGATCATGGCTCATATATGTAAAAATATGACATAAGAAGTTGCATCATATGACCAACTACAATGCACTTAAATCAGCCAGTTGCAAGATGAAAAAAGTCATGTGCATTTGACCCTTAACGAAAAGACAAAATTTTGGACTAGTCCAAGTTGAAAGCATTTGCAGATGACTTATTAAATGTGGCTAAAATGGGAAAAGTTGACCGAGAAAGGGTAGAAAACTTTGCGAGAAATGGGAAAAAGCTGGTTTCCAGCATTTTCTCCTTTTCCCACACCATTTTCTTAAGCTCAAGGTCATTAAAACCAAGGGAATTGTGTGGCAGAAGCTTAACCCTTTCCCAAACGACAAATTTTGGACTGGTCTGAATTGAAAGAGTTTGCAGACGACAATTTTGAATTTAATGAAAGTGGCAGAAAGGTCTCAAACAGGGTAGAAAATGCTGTGGGAAAAGGAGAAATTGCTCGGTATGAGCAATTTCCATTTTTCCCACAGTGTTTTCAAAAGACTTGTACTGCAGACACGTGAAAACCAGGGCTTGTTTGGGAAAGGGTTAAGCAACATGTCAACACTTTACCTAATCCCAATTTTTAGACTCCACCAAATTAAAGCACCCAGGACAAAAAAAAAATTAAAAGTGTGCAAATGAACTGAAGTTCTACAATAAAGGAGATATTGCTTATTACAACCAATTTCTCCCCTTCCCACACTGTTTTCAGTTCAAACTTTCATCCTGTGAGTCAGTGAAACAGGGACAAGTTGGTTACTAGTAACTCTGTACTCAATATCAGCCATAATGCTCCAGGATTTTCCAAAATGAAAACTTTGCCATGACAACAGGAAAGCAAAATATTACTAATGTTTATAATATATTTCCTCTCCTCCTGTTCAGCCAGTTAGCTGTTTTGTCCATGATTGCAAGATGAGGAGAAAGAAAATAAACTAATAAACCATTCATTTTACAAGACCACAAAATATCAGACTTGCTTCAATGCAAAGCATTTGAAAAAGACATTAAATCGGGCTAAACAATGAAGGGTTTCTTACTGAGTGGATAGAAACCATTGTGGGACAGGAGAAAATGCTGGTTACCAGCATTTTCTCCTTTTCCCACAATGTTTTCAAAAGGCTTCTTTACCAGGTCATTAAAAGATGAGATTGTATGGTGAACAGTTAATGTATCTGGAAAAAGTATCTACCCAGGTCAGCCTGGGCAGTCAGAGGAGGCTGACCTGGGCCCAAACTTTTCGCTACTGGTCAATTTCCTGCATGTCAAAGGACCATTCTACCTCTTGATGTAGTTGATCATTAGACAAAGTCGATTTTATGAATCCCTAATTAAGTGATGTCATGCTTGGTATAATGCATCACAGAGATGCATCAAGCCCCATTTTTCCTGAGCCTGGCTCATTTATAACTAAAATCACAATGAAAGCATTTAGCTTGTAGATAACTTTTACTGCTTGCAGCAATGGCATTTAATACCCATTAATCCTCTATTATGGCAGCTTGAAATCCAAGTCTATGGTGCACAGTCCTTCTTGAAAACTAACCCTTAACTCTTTACCAAATAAAAATTTTCTATACTAGTCCAAATCTTAAAATTTGACGATGACAATATGAAAATGACCCAAAAATCAAAATCCATTTTGGGAAGTGTAGAAAATATTGTAGGAAAAGGAGAAAATGCTCCTTACCAGCATTTTCTCCTTTTCCCAGAATTTTTCAAAATGCTTTTTCTTCGAGGTTGTTAAAGCTCCAGATTGTGTGGTAAAGGGTTAACATGCTTAAATCTTCACCACACAACCCCCAAGATTAAATGACCTTGAGAATGAAGGCTTTTGAAAACATTGTTTGAAAAAGAAGAAAATGCTGGTAACCAGCTGGTAACACTTTTTCCACAATGTTTTCTATCCTTTTAAAGAAATACCTCATCAATTGAGTTGATTTTGAATGTGTCGTCTGCAAATGCTTGCAATTCGAAGAAATCCACAATTTTGTCGCCTGTTAAAGTGTTAACCCTCATCCAATTGATATTATACTATTGACTCTAACAAAGAAAGATTTTCATAATTTTATGGGCAATTTACTTGGAGAGTCAAAGGAGAGCTAGAACAACTCCAGACCAGACTGCATGTATCCATGTGTGCCCATAGTCGCACAGAGCAAGATCAGGGTTTTACGTTACAGCTTGCAAAGAACTGAGGGTTCCCTTGATGTACAGTTGAAAAAAGTCAGGGATCCAATCCTTTGAAATCCTCGTTTGGCCTTGACCTTCTAGACTGATATGTGAAAGCTCTGCTCTGCATGTTGCCTCATCCAGAAACATAATTATGTGATATACAGATGTAATCTAACATACATGTAGGTTTCAGGAGGTATGGAGCAGAAATGATACTACTCCAGAAGAACTTTAATACCTTGCCATGACCGTAACCTTAGAGACTGGTGTGTGAAATCTCTGCTGTGCATGTCATTTAATAAAAGTGGACACAATGGAGGGAATAAGATTTAAATGTATGTGAACTTCCAATCCCTAATGTGACCTTAACCTTGGAGACTGCTATGCAAAACCAAACCCTAATTTGCAAGGTATGAAAAAACAATAAACTTTGGGAGACGGTGGCATATGGCTGGAGTGCCTGCCTCTGATGTGAGAGGCTTTGGGTTCAAATCCTGTGATAAGCTGGGTCAACCCTTGGAACTACCTATATCACTGTGCAAGTACTGGTTAACCCTTTACCAAACAACAATATTTTGGACTGAACCAAACTCAAAGCATTTGCAGACAACAAATAAAAAATTGCTAAACTGATGATTTCTCTTTTTGTTAGGGTAAAAAACATTGTGGGAAAAGAAGAAAATGCTGGTTACCAGCATTTTCTCCTTTTCCCACGATGTTTTCAAAAGTAGTCTTTCCCAGGGTCATGAAAACCCAGGATTGTTCAGTAAAGGCTTTATAGGAAGGAATCATCAGAAGTAGTAGATTTAAGTTGGGAAACTTGTATCAGAGCTCCAGATAGAGGGAGTGATTTTGATTTCAAAATTGAAAATATTAATCACTCTCCACTAAAGCCTATGTTATGGGTACTCATCAGAATCGCCTCAATGGGGCGATTCAAATGAGTACCCACAACATTGGGTTTGGAAGAGAAATAATGGAATTAGAATACTATCACTCCCTTTTATCTGAAGGTCTGTTATATCATAATTGATGTAAAATAAAATAAAAAAAAAGTCTAAACAAATAATACAACAATTCAACACACACATAAGTACAATTCCATTATTTTGAAGGTAAATAAAGTGGGGAATCCTAGAAATTCAAGAAAAAAACATGATGGGGGGGGGGGGAGAGAGTCAGAATTTCAAAGTCAAGTTGATAATATTGGGATTATCTCTTATTACTTGGAACTCTATCAGGGATTAATGGAATACAGCAAAGACTTAGTTGAATATGCAAGTGAAGGCGGAATGCATAATAGTTAACCCCATAACAAACCATCAAGTGTTTTTAAAACCCAAGAAAAAAGGCTTTTGAAAAAATCATTGGAAAAAGAGAAAATGCTAGTAGCCACCATTTTCTCCTTTTCCAAAGATGTTTCCTACCTTTTCAAAGACGAATTCCATCTTTGAAGGCACATTTATTTTGTCATCTGCAAATGCTTTCAATATGGACAAGTCTAAAATCTTGTCGTCTGGTAAAGAGTTAATCATGGTCGTCTTGGAAATACACTAAGATCTTCCACTGGGATGCACTATGATGGAATAATAATGAGCAACTGTCCCTACATATCACCCTTACTGCCCTAGAGTGTCTGATAAATAAACAGAAAAAACCCAGATTCTGCAACGTCAAGGTTGTATGGGCTAAAAATTATCTTGTAAAATATCAAACTGTAGATTTAACTCTTTACCCAACCATAAGATTTTAGACTGGTTCAAATTGAAAGCATTTGCAGACGACAAAGTAAATGTGGTTCAAATGACAACATTTGTCCTTGATAGAATCGAAAACATTATGGGAAAAAGAGAAAATGCTGGTAACCAGCATTTCCTCCTTTTCCCACAATGTTTTCAAAATCTTTCTTTCTCAGGGTTGTAAAAACTTGAGATTGTTTGGTCAAGGGTTAAGACAGCATTATCTTCCTTTCCCACAATGTTTTCCATGACCTTTCAAAGAAAAACTCCATCATTGGAGCCATATTTACTCTGTCATCTGCAAATGTTTTCAATTATCACAAGTGCAAAATCTTGACATCTCGTAAATATTTACCGTTATCTCGGTTTTTGAAAAACATAAAAACCATTCATGAGTGGAGTACTTGAGTAGCTTAAAATTTCAGATAAAATATAAACTTCAGATCAATAAACTCGAAACAGATGACTTTTACTGAAAATCTTAGGTCACAGACCTAAAATTTGAAGTTAACTCTTTACCGCACAATCCCATTGTTAACGACCTAAAAAAGAAAGCTTATGAAAACATTATACAATAACCAGCATTTTCTCTTTTTTATAAATTTTAATAAATAGTTTCATAATAATAATTTCAGTCTTGTAAATAGCTATTTGAAGTGCCAAAACTGTTGTTTCCGTGGCTACATACAGTATACCATAAACAATCTGAGGTAGCCTTGGAGTGGACTTAACTTTTTCAAACCATTTGCACCAATCACAGAATTCAATGATAACAGTAAACAATTTTGTTCATGTCACAATGTTTCCTGCACTGTTTCTAATGTTATAAAGAGATGTTTTATCCTTCTACCTGACCACAAAATATTAAACTGGTCCAAACTGAAAGCATTTTGCTGACAACAAATTGAATGTAGTTCAATTGATAGGACTTGCCTTTGATATTGTAGAAAACAAACAAATATTGGAAAAGGTGAAATGCTAGTAACAAGCATTTTCTCCTTTTCCCACAATGTTTTCAAAAGCCTTCAATCTTAGGGTCATTCAAACATGGGCTTGTCTGTTAAAAGGTTATAATTTTCAATCAAAATTTTCAATAGACGTCATCAATTTAGATCAGTTTCCATCTTTGGAAGCAGGGTTCAGTCATATATCTCAAAGAGTCATTCCCCCAAAGGAACATTATTTTTCTGTCTTTTTTTTCTGTCTGACATTATCCATTTACATTTTATACAATCAAACCCCTAAAGTACAAAACAATCCTTTTAAATCCTGAAGATGAAAATTTTTGAGAACATTCAATATTTCTGGCAATAGGAGAATCAGCATTTTCTACTTTTCCCACAATGTTTTCTGCCCTTTCAAAGACAAATCCCACTCTTTTTTCACTCTTTACCAAACAACAAAATTTTGGACTCGATCAAATTGAAAGCATTTGCTTATGACAAATGTAACTCAGTTGACGATTTCTGTCGTTGATAGGGTAGAAAACATTGTGGGAAAAGGAGAAAATGCTGGTTACCAGCATTTTCTCCTTTTCCCACAATGTTTTCAAAAGCCTTTTCTTCACGGTCGTTTAAACTCTGGATTGTGTGGTAAAGAGTTAAGCCACATTTCATTTTTTGTTTGCAGTTGCGTTCAATATGAACAAGCCTTAATTTTTTTTGTCGGGTAAAAGACTTGGAAGGGACCAACTTTTACATAGTCAAGACTGTTTTTATTAGAATATCTGTCAAAAGATCAGACAGTATGGACTCAACATCAGCCTTCTTGTTCTATGCAGTCTGATCTTGTTCCTAGTTGTTTGTAGAGGCATGATATGACAACCACAGAATCAACTCCCCTCTTGGGACAGCTTAAGAAGAATGCAAAGTGTGTGTTAGACACTATCAATACTTTAATGATCTTAACTCTGCCTCAATTCTGGGGGAAAATCCTTCTTCTTGTAAAATATATTTGGCTTCTGATCTTTCCCTGCACTTTTTGTTTTCTCCCATTTTCAATGTATCTTGAACAAAATCTGACTGGTCCATGAAATTTACTGTATCTGCTTTTGAAGTGACTGAGAGCTGGTAAAATTGTATTGACCAATCACGACTTTTTAAACATATTCACTGTGGCATCAAGATTCGACTTCATGGTAGGAGAGAAAAAATTGTCTGTCTCCAAAGTTTCGACCTGTGTAACTCTGTTAATATCTAATTCATTTAAAATTCCTTTTCTTCTGGAAATGTTGCATAAAAATGAGCAGTTGCTAATCATGAACAAGTGATTGTAATCACGAGACATCAGCAAAAAAAAAATTGTAGTAATACTGAACCCAGCTTGCTTAACTGTTTACCAAACGACAGAATTTTATACTAGTCCAAATTCAAAGCATTTGCAGACGACAAAATAAATGTGACTCAAAAATAGAAATTTTTTCTGGTATGGGTAGAAAACTTTGTGGGAAATGGAGAAAATGCTGGTTACCAGCATTTTCTCCTTTTCCCACAATGTTTTCAAAAGGCTTTTTCTTCAGGCTCGTTAAAAGTTGGGATTGTGTGGTAAAGTGTTAAACATTTTATTTTCCCCTTTTAAAATTTTACCTTTTTTAAAAATTGACAATCAGGATAAGTCAACAATTTTGTTGCCTAGTAAAGAGTTCACACTTTATCAAACAATCCCAACTTTAAACGACCCTGGAAAAGAAGGCTTTTGAAAACATTGTGGGAAAAGGAGAAAATGCGGGTAACCAGCATTTCCTTTTTCCACAATGCTTTCTACCCTTTGAAAGACAAATTCCATGTTTTGAGCAACATTTGTCTTTTGCAAAAGCCTTCAATTTGGACCAGGCTAAAATTTTGTAATCTGGTAAAGAATCAAGCCTTGAAGAAAGGCAAGTAATTGAAGTAGTTGTTGATATTGAAGGCATTTGCAGATGACAATTTAAATATAACTCAAAACATAAAATTTGTCTTTCATAGGCTAGAAAACACTGTGGGAAAAGGAGAAAATGCTGGTTACCATTATTTTCTCCTTTTCCCACAATGTTTTCAAAAGCCCTCTTTCTCAGGGTTGTTGAAAGTTGGCATTGTGCCGTAAAGAGTTAAGGACCTGGAAGACCTAACTACATATTTATAGACCCTACAAAGACTCTGCTACAATCCCATAATAGTAAGACTTTTAGAAAGTAGTAAAAAGGCTAAGTGCTTTTGTGAAGGAACCCACATTTGTGTGACACCTGCGATGAATTAAACAATACTTGTGAGAAACCTTACAGACAAGCAGAATTTCAATATCCAGTTGAAGCCAGGCACAATCCAGGTATCTCAGAGGGAAGACAATAATTATCTAACTATTTACATACAGTTGGAAAACTGGCAGTTTGGCAACATGGAATTATTGTTACAAGGTTTTTAATGCAGCCAGGGATATATTGTTATTGCAGACTTTTACTGTCGCTCTCAAACTGGAAGAAGGTAAGACATTCTTCACCCTTTAAACCCTTTCCCAAATGACAAAGTTTAGACTCTGCCAAACTAAAAGCCTCTCCAGACGACAATCTGGAAAGTTGTCCAATGAACTGAAGTTCTTTAACAGGGTAGAAAACCTTGTGGGAAAAAGGAGAAAATGCTGGTTACCAGCATTTTCCTCTTTTCCTACAATGTTTTCAAAAGGCTAATTCTCAAAGTTAAAAAAAAAACTAGGGGTTGTGTGGTAAAGGGTTAACCTTTTAGCAATAAATCCCACATTTTAATGACACTGAGAAAAGAAGGCTTCTGAAAACATTGTGGGAAATAGAGAAAATGCTGTTCACCAGCATTTTCTCCTTTTTCCACAATGTTTTCAACCATTTCAAAGACAAATCCCATCAGTACAGTCACATTTAATTTGTTGTCTGTAAAAATGGTTCGGTTATGAATTAGTCTAAAATTTTGTCATCTGGCACAGAGTTAAGTTTTCTCTTCATGAATATCTAATTTTTTTTCTTTTATCGTTTCTTTTTTTTTTCTCAAACTTATTGAATACTTTAGATTTTGAAAACCGTCGGGTTATAAGAAAGCTTATTTTTCAAACAAACTGTATTACAGACGAGCAATACAAAACAGTTTATTTGTCCTGATATGGGCTATCATTTTGTCATACAATGCCTCCAGAATATCGGAGAAAAAATACAACAGATCATGTGCATCATACACAAATGACTTCGCGACCTGTGTGGCTCAGTGGTAGAGTGTAGGACTCATTACCTGGAGGCCCTGGGTTCTAGTCTCACTATATCCACTGGGTTTTTCGTGGGAATATCCTTGGGCAAAACAATTCAGAGCCCTAGCCTAGTACTGGATGAACCCAGGAAATACATGAAAATATGAGGCTGTCACCATAATATGACTGAAATAAAGCTGAAAGCGGCTAAAACGCCTCTCAATCAATCACAGTTATCGACTTATTCTCAGATACATTTGCAAAATTATATCTGACTCAAGCAGACATTCAAAACCACACTGCAACTTGTCAGAATGTTTTCTGGTATTAATTTTGTCAAAGTGTATTTTAGAACTATTGTGTGGTTAATGGTAAAATGTCACCTTTATAAGGGGTATGGGTTTTAATAGAGGGAAATCAAGAATAAATATCTTAGTTCTAAAGGCAATTTATAAAGATATTGTGGGTAGTGAATACTGTAGATTAGACTGCACAAGGTGTGCAGTCTAATCATGTGTCTTACACTCAGTGCCTACTATTTTGTGAGATATCCTGGGTCTACAACAGTAACATAAAACCACAATATCTCCACAATATCTGGGTTTTTAATACATGCTAAAAAAATCTTTTTCATTAACCCTTTACCACACAATCCAGAATTCTAACAACCCTGTGAAAGAAAGCGTTTGAAAACATTGTGGGTATAGAGAAAAAGGCTGGCAACCAGCATTTTCTCATTTTCCCACAATGTTTTCTAACCTCTAGGAGACAAATCTAATCATTTGAACCACTTTTAATCTTTACCAAACATTGGCAAGCTTAAATGACCATGAAAGAAGAAGCTTTTTGAAAACAATGAGGGAATAGGAGAAAATGACGGAAACCAGCACTTCTAATTTGTCGACTTCAAATGCTTTCAATTCAAGTCTAGAATTTAGTAAAGAGTTTATAAAGTTTGTGGTCTGCAACTGCTTTCAAATCGGACAAGTCTAAAAATTTATTGTCTGGTAAAGAGTTAACCCTTATCCAGCTAAATAAAAGAAATAAAACTTTCAAGCTGATAGTAAAAACCCAAACTTTCCTGTTTCAAAGGTATTTTGAGGAAATGTATCTCCTTATCGGACAGTGTAGATCCAAGATCAGACTGCATGTCTTATGCAGTCTGATCTTGATCTATGCTGTCCACAAAAGGTCATTGAGTCGCGCTTAGCTCTGGTGGTTGAAAGGGCATGGTTAAATTGTTAACTGACTACAGGCCTTTGAAAGCAAAGAAATAGGAAATTATAGGGACACATGGAAAGTCTAACTGCAGCATTATGACAGTTTAGCTGATACATTATCATGAAATATCCGGCAATATAAAGGAAGATCAGATTGCACAACCTTCAAATGCCATCTGATCTTCATTTGAATTTACTAAAACAAGAGGGCCATGATGGCCCTGTATCGCTCCACTGGCTTATAAATATAAACCATAAATACTAAACATTTCAATTCTGAGCCAAATGGTTTCAAAATGAAGACTTACAAAGTTTTCTCTGTAAAAGCCCATGTGAAAGTTGAGACCGCAGGGCAAAACCATTTTTGATCCCAGAGCGATAATTACTTGAACCCTGGTAGAGGTCCACAAGATAAAGCCACATGCCAAAATAATACAAGTCTATGCTGTATGGTTATAAATAAGGTGATTTTCAAGTTTCGTCCATATGAAGCCTCTGTAAAACATAAGACCCCTGATGCAAGGCTAATTTAAAAAAAAAATCAAAAGTGATCCAGATTTGGTAGCCCTTGGGTTTGCGGTTAGGAGCAAAAGGATTTTTTGAATTTTCACCCTATAAGCACATGTTTATGACCAAATTTAGGAGTTTTTGGCCTTATGGCTAGTAACAAGATGGTTTCTGAAGTTTTCACTCCATAAACCCATGTAAAACTTGTGACCCCTGGTGCAGGGCCAAACTTGATCCTAGGGTTGTAACTTGGGCCCTTCTTTGTAGTTGTCCACTAGATAGTGCTATAATTATGCAAAATTTGGTAGCCCTAAGCCTTATGGCTATGTACACCAAGATTTGAAAGTTTTCCCTATATAAGCCCATGTAAATCTTGTGAACCTCCCCCCCCCCACCCCCCCCAGCATGAGGCCAAATTGACCCTAGGACTGTAATTTGGGCACTTTTGGTAGACCCCCACTAGATCAAGCTAAATGCAAAATTTGGTAGCTCTAGGCCTTATGGCTAGGTACTGAAAGATTTCCTAAGTTGTCACTATGTACGCTCATGTAAAACTTGTGACCCCTGCAGCGGGGCCAATTTTGACCCCCGGGCTAAAATATTTGCCTGCTTGGTAGAGGCCCACTAGATATAGCTACATGCAAAATTTGGTAGCTCTAGGCCTTATGGCTAGGTACAGGAAAATTTTTAAAGTTTTCTCTATATAAGCCTATGTAAAACTTGTGACCCCTGGGGCAGAGCCAATTTTGACCCCAGGGCTATAATTTGAAGAAACTTGATAGAGGTCTACTACATAAAGCTACATGCCAAATTTAGTAGCCCTACGCCTTATGGTTTCAGACAAGAAGATTTTTAAAGATTTCCAATATTTTTCAGTTTTGTTGCCATGGCAACCAGAGTTTTTGAAGGAATCAAATTCTTTCAAGAAATTCTGAAGAGGACCATGGAAGGATCATTTCTGTGAAGTTTCCTGAAAATTGGATGGGTAGTTTCAGAGAAGAAGATGTTTGAAATATAAGTTAACACACGGACGGACGGACGCACGGACGCACGCACGGACGCACGCACGGACGCACGCACGGACGCACGCACGACGGACACCGGGCCATGACATAAGCCCACTGGCCTTCGGCCAGTGGAGCTAAAAAGCAATTGCAAATGAGCTGTGCTCTCTTAAAAGGGGGTTTAATGCATCTGCAAAAAGTATCAACCCAGGTAAGTCTACACAGTCCACACAGGCTGGCCTAGGTCAACATGTCAAAGGATCAGTGTTCCTCGTAATTCAGTTAGTTGTTACACAAAATCCTGGATTTTATGGATCCATAATTATGTGATGACTTGCTTGGTATTTTGCATCACAGAGATGCCTTAAAACTGCTTTTGCCATAGTATGGCTCAATTATTGTGGCATCTTACAGTTTAATATTAATTTCTAGGGTTTTTTGTGTGTGTTCAATGGATTTTTAATGAGAAACCTCTCCTACTGTTAATGACAGTTTCATGTTATAACATGGAGATAACACAATGTTATAAATAATATGAGACTATCCTTATTTTTTTGTGTATCTGAGGCAGACATAGTATCATCAAAATAATGTGAAAAATCGAACTCTTAGATCACACTGAAACTTTTGCTATTTACCACACAATCCTGAATTTTAACATCCCGGGAATGAGGCCACGCTTGAGCTCACCAGTGTAGAAAACATTGTGGCAAGTTAACTCTTTAGCACACAATCCAGACTTTTAACGACCTTGAGGAAAAAGCCTTTTGAAAACATTAAAACATTGGGGAAAAAGGAGAAAATGCTGGTAACCAGCATTTTCTCCTTTCCCCCCAATGTTTTCTATCCTTCCAACAACAAATTTCAGTTTTTGAATCACATTTATTTTGTCGTCTGCAAATGCTTTCAAGTTGGACAAATCTAAAATTTTGTTGTTTGGTAAAGAGTTAAACAAGAGCACCACATGCAAGTGCCAAGGCTCAGCTGCTGTTGCTTGATTTTCAGTGAAAATTCAGTGAAAAAAGGGACATAACTGTGTCAAAAATATTTTCATGGTTACCTGCTATTGGTGTATGGGTTCCCCTTTTGATAGTGAACAACTTGTCCAAGTTTGAAGTAAAATTAATATCATCAGTAATGAGAGAGATATTATAAAATATCATAAATTTGGAAATGTCAAAGTTTTTGCACGACGATGATGCAGACGACATCTACATGGCTACCACAATACCTTGATGTTTTCTTCGAAAACAGCCAAGCTAAAAATTACTCTTTATAAGCACCTAGAGTTGTCCAAAGGGTCAACACTTTACACAAAAACAAAGTCTTAGGTTTCCCAACATTAAAATCAAAATTTAACGTGGCTCAAGTGATTCCATTAGTCTCTAAAACAAAAGAAATCCTGGTTCCAAAAATGATAAAATGCTGATAACCAGCAGTTTCTCCTTCTCCAATCCTGTTTTAAAAGCTTTCTTCATCAAGGTGATTAAATCACAGGATCATTTGGAAAAGAGTAAACTCATTACCAAACGACAAAATTTAGACTGGTCCAAATTGAAAGCATTTGCAGACAACAAAATAAATGTGACTCAAAAATTGAAATTTCTTTTGGGAATAAAAGAAAACATTGTGGGAAAAGGAGAAAATGCTGGTCACCAGCATTTTCTCCTTTTCCCACAATATTTTCAAAGGCTTTTCTTTTTCAGGGTCATTAGAACTCGGGATTGTGTGGTAGAGAAGTTTTACAGGCTTTTTCATAAGACTGTGAAAAGAATATCTTATTAAATACCCTTGTAAGATGATACTGATTTTTATCAGGCAATTCAAACCACAGTTGAAAACTTCTTTGGAATACATAACTTCATTCATAATTGAAGATCAGTTTTCTCTTGAAAACAGTATGATGTATTTGTCACAACCTTTTTCCATCCACCTTAACCCTTTACCAAACAATCCCATGTTTTTACAACCCTGAGGAAGGAGCCTTTTGAAAACAGAGTAGGAAAGGAGAAAATGCTGGTAACCAGCATTTTCTCCTTTTCCAACAATAGTTTCTAATGTATCAAAGACAAATCTCCCCATTTAAGAAATATTTAATATTTTGCATGCACATGCTTTCAATTTGGACCAGTCTGAAATTTTGGGCGTTTTTTGGTAAAGAGTTAACTCTTTACCAAACAATCCCGACTTTTAATGACTCTGAGAAAGAAGCCTATTGAAAACACTGTGGGAAAAGGAGAAAATGCAGGTAACCAACATTTTCTTCCCCCGCAATGTTTTCTATCCTTCCCAAAACAAATTTCAAATTTTCAGTGGCATTTATTTTGTCGTCTGCAAATGCTTTCAATTTTGACTAATCTAAAATTTTGTCACTTGGTAAAGAGTTAGTACCTGCTTTGCCATCTATCTTTCTTTGTGGTTTTATGATTCTTTGAGACAGAAATCTCTCACCACTGAATATTGCACAGACTGCATAATTATATGAGAAAGTACCTTTGTTCAATATGACCCCATGCTGGTCTATTATCATCGGTATTGGTAGGGAAAAAAAAGGTTGACTGAAAAATGATAACACAATTACTGTTAATGTACACCCATTCTTGATGACTGAGATTCACTTGGTCTGTATATATTTCGCTATATAGATGGCACACAATATGGACATTATTAACTAATCAATCTTGGGTTTGAGGTCTCCTTGATAGAACAACACTTAGTGTCTAGCCAGGCACAGTTGTTACGTTTCCATGACCCCCATGCTTTGATACAGGGTGCTTCATAATGCATGTTACACTTTCAAATATGCCTAGGGTATATTGTTTTTATAGATAACACAATAAAATTTATACCAATTAATAAGTTTAATAATACAGTTTTATGACATGCACAAGTATTTAAGGTAACATTCAACAATAAAGGCAGCTAGCACCTTTCAAAACATACATCAGATTACATCAAAGGTTCAAAATGACATCCACTGAAAACCACAGGGCATTCGGTCTCTTCATGAAATTCACTTTCATCAATCTTTGTTATGATTAGTCTCATATCTGGAACTATTGACGCCTTTAAAGCTTATCTGTTGTCTGAGGCTGGACTTCATGCACATTGTATGGTGTGCTTTGAGTGTGAGTGGTGTAATTGGGCCTGTCTTCTTTGAACACAATATTGAAGATACTACAACAGTTACATGGAACTATTTTTGCAGCTCTTCCCTTGAAGCAAAAGTTTATGTCAACACTTTGCAGTATGGTATATAGTACTAGAGGAAAAGCAGTTTCAGCAAGATGGTACAAAACGACACACAGTTCATAGCATATTGGAATGGTTAGAACGCAAACCGTTTCAAGGGTGACATAAAAATGGAGCGATCAAAACCGCCTGACTCACTGGACATAGGCCTACCATACATTTTCTCTGCAGTTTTCTCAAGGACAATGTACATAAAGTACAGCCCCAGGCAACAGATGAGCCTACGGCAAAAAACAGTTACAGAGATGAGACTAATCACAACCAAGACGTGCACATTGATAAAAGCGAATTTCACAGAGAGACCTAATGCCCTGCCACATCATAATTGATGCCATTTTAAACATTTGGGTAAATCAATGTTTGTTTTGAAAGATGCTAGCCGCCTTTAATGTCTAGTGTTACATTACATACTCTGCATGTCATGAAACTATTCTTAAATTTAATAAACGGTATAAGTTCATTGTGTTAACTTTATTAACAATATACCTCTGGTACATTTGAAGGTAACATATACATGTATTATGAAGAACCCCGTAGATCTGACTCTTTCTAAAAAATGGAAAGGTTGGCAGTTGGTTCCCTAACAAGGTCTAACCAAAAGACAAAAATACTTGAGTCATGCTCTGTGCATCTGCAAAAAGTATCCATCCAATCCCATGCCAGCCCGAGCAGTCTGTACAGGCTGACCTGGGTAGAAACTTTTTGCTGCTGTATTTGTAAATTTTCTGCATGTCCAAGGACCATTCTACCTCATGATTCATTTGGTTGTTAGACAAAATCCATTTAATGGATGCATAATTATGTGATATCTTGCTTGATATAAAGCATCACAGAGATGCAATAAACCCCTTTTGCCAGAGTACTGCTCAATTATGATAGTCCTGCAGCCTGTATTCCTATCTGCACATGACACAGGAAAAGTACTGTGGATGATAACTGAGCTCAATGTTTACTTTCTGCAACTTAAATCCTTAACTCTTTACCAAACGACAAAAATTTGGAGCCAAATTGAAAGCATTCCCAGATGACAAATTCAGTGTTGCAAAAATGATGATTGCTGTCTTTGATAGGGTAGAAAACATTGTGGGAAAAGGAGAAAATGCTGGTTACCAGCATTTTCTCCTTTTCCCACAATGTTTTCAAAAGCTTTCATCCCTAGGGTCGTTAAAAGTCGGGATTGTGTGGTAAAGAGTTAAACCCTCTACTACACAATTGTGAGTTGTAAAGACACTGAGAAAGAGGCTTCTGAAAACATTGTGGACAAAAGAGAAAATGCTTGTAACTAGCATTTTCTCCTTTCCCCACCATGTTTCCTATCCCATCATGGACAAAAACCATTATTTGATGCATATTTAATTTGTCGTCTGCAAATGTTTTCATTTGGACACGTCTAAAATTTTGTCGTGTGGTAGAGAGTTAATACACAAAAAGAAATTGAGACTGAAAATAAGTATCTTTGAAATTTTTAACCAATTACAGTATTACAATCTAACCCTTTACCACATAGTCCCGACTTTTAACAACCCTGAGAAAGAAGCCTTTTGAAAACATTGTGGAAAAAGAAGAAAATGCTGGTAACCAGCATTTTCTTCTTTTCCAACAATGTTTTCTTCCGTTTAAGAGACAAATGTTATGTTTTGAGCTACATTTAAAATGTCGTCTGCAAATGCTTTCAATTTGGACTAGTCTACATTTTTGTTGTGTGGTAAAGCGTTAAACTGTTTGGTGAAATTAGTACACAAGATATTAGAATTATTAGACTGTCTGAAACATGCAGTCTGATCTTAGATCCACATCACATGCAATAGCAACTTATGTTACTCTTAGCTCGTTATGAGTAAATAATGTTCTCACAACCACACAGGTCAATAACTCATAATCAGTATGAAAACTGGAAGACTGCACAAATTCCCCAAATTTTCTGAATGCGCATTTGGTTTCAATTTGATTAGTGTGCAATTCATAACATGTTATATTTCCATTTATTATCCAACTGTGGGCTGTAAAACATTAATTGGGAGAAGTGCCAAATTGTTCCAAGTACATTTTCAAAAAAGTGCAGTTGCCATAGTTTTATACCAGACTCATAATTCATTCTTTTTTTCTTTCCTGCTTTTGTCATTCATAATTCATAAAAATAGCTAGTTAAACTTCTTATCCATTTACCAGTCAATCCCAAGTTTTGACAACACTCAGGAAGGAAGCTTTTGAAGACTTTGTGTGAAAAGGAGAAAAACTCTTCTACAGACCAGTTCACCCTTTACCAAACAATGTTTCGACAACCCTAATAAAGGAGGCTTTTGAAAACATTGTGGAAAAAGCCAAAAATGCCAGTAACCTAGTATAGACACACTCTGTTATTTTTGCCGCATCTTTTTTGTCTTCTGCAACTGTTTTAACTCTTTACCACACAATTCCGACCTTTAACGACCCTAAAAAGGAAACCTTTTGAAAACATTGTGGAAAAAGGAGAAAATGCTGGTAACCAGCATTTTCTCCTTTTCCCTCAATGTTTCTACCCGTCCCATAACAAATTTCAATTTTTAAGTCACATGTAATTTGTCATCTGCAAATGCTTTCAATTTGGACCAGTCTAAAATTCTGAGATTCGGTAAAGAGTTAAACATGACAAAGTCTAAAATTTTGTTGTCTGGTAAAAAATTAAAACTGTATCTGAAAACTGCATACTGCAGAGGCTATAAAACTCATACCTTTTCATACCTTTTTCCTGATTGCTTCAGTGTAAGTGTGGAAGCACTTGAGTTCAAACAATCTCATAACTTATAAACAAGTGTTATGGATCACAAAATAATGAGGTTTATTTCACAAAGGCTCCAAGTTTTAATTAAAAACACTGAAATTAATTAGCAGCTTCACTGTTTTTATTTCTTTCAGTAAAGTGACTGTGTGCTGGACCTGGTCAACAAAATGTACAAGTTTTCCTTCAGTGATTTTTGCCAACAGGTAATTATACGAAGTGTATCTTTCAATGCAGCATAAAATACCATTTAATTAAATAAGGGGGGTCATGATGGCCCTGCATTGCTCCACTGACTTATAAACAAATGTGCAATACGTGGAAGTGACCTGGACAGAGACATTTAACAGTAAGAAGCCTGTATTGAAATACAATTTCATACAGAAAATAACCCTTGCCCTGCCCCCTGAGAAGCAATTTGTTCACTTTTCTACAGCGTTTTAATATCATTCAAAAGGACATTTTTTTTCCTTTGTAACAAATGGTTTTCACTAATGTCACTCATTCTCCACAGTTTAAGCCATGCTCTGTAAAAAGGGGGCTTTATGCATCTGCAAAAAGTATCGAACCCGGTCAGCCTGCACATTACACACAGGCTGATCTGCGTTGAAACTTTTTGCTATTGGTCAATTTTCTGCATGTCAAAGGACCAATCTACCTCCAGATCCAGTCAAGTATTCAGCAAATTTTTTTTCAAAGGCCTTCTACCAGATCGGGTCTTTAACTCTTAACCAAACAACAAAATTTTAGACAGGTCCACATTAGTCCAAATTAAATGTGGTTCAAATGATGAAATTCGTGTATGAAACAGTAGAAAATATTGTGGGAAAAGCAGAAAATGCTGGTGACCAGCATTTTCTTCTTTTCCTACAATGTTTTCAGAATGTTTCTTCCTCAGAGTTGTTAAAACTTAGGATTGTGTGGTAAAGGGATAAACCACAGTTTAGTACAGTATTTAAATTGGATCCTTTTTTTTTCCTCTAAGCACTTGTAACAATGTTCTAGATATTGTGGAATTAAAAGACAACAAAAGCAAAACCACAAAGTATACTGGATACAACATAAAGGTGCCATTAAACATTCAAAACCCACACAAGTTATCCTTTAACACTTTCCCAAACAACAATATTTTGGACTGAACCAAATTCAAAGCATTTGCAGATGACAAATTTTATGTTTCTTTAATGATGATTTCTATGTTTGATAGGGTAGAAAACACTGTGTGGAAGAGGAGAAAATGCTGGTTACTATTTTCCCTGATGTTTTCAATAGCCGCCTCTTTCAGAGTCATTAAAACTCGGGATTGTGTGGTAAAGGGTTAACACTTGAGCACCACAGGCAAAAACAGGGCCTTATGCGGACTACAAAGGTCAAGGTCAGACTGCACAGAACCTGCATTCTGACCTTTGATCTGTATCGTCCCCTTGCAAGGTCAAGGATATAAGAGAAAGAAATCTTTCTGAGTTTCACCAAATTTTATTTTCAGATATCAAAAATATAAGTTTAATTTATATGAGCCATGATCTGTGAATAGGGTACTTAATGCATCCGCAAAAAGTGTCAACCCAGGTCAGCCTGTCCAGTCTGAGCAGGCTGACCTGAGCCAAAACTTTTTGCTGTTGGTCAAATTTCTGTGTGTCAACTTGGACCGTGAATGTCATAATTCAGTCATTTGTTAGACACAACAGATTTTAGCAATCCATGATTAACGATGTGCGAGGTAAAATGCTTCATGAAGATACATTAAGCCCCTTTTTGCCAGAGCATGGCTCATACATATTTTATTTACCAAACAATCCTATATTTTAACAATCTGAGGAAGAAGGCTTTTGAAACATTGTAGGGAAAGGAAAATATACTGATAATTAGCATTTTTTTTTTCCCACAATGTTTTCTAGGCTTTTCAAGACAAATACCATCATTTGAGCCCTATTTAATTTGTTCTCTGCCAATGCTTTTAAATTGGACAGCTCTGAAATTTTGTTGTCTGGTGTTCAAGAGTTAACCTTTAGTCTGCTAAGCATGACTCAATGACCTTTTGTGGACAGAACGTGCAGTCTGATCTGAGATCTACACTGTCTGGTAAGGAGATATTTTTTCTCAAAAAAACTTAAGTTTGAAATAACATTATTTGGAATTTTACTAACAGCTAGAAAGTTTCATTCAATTTATGTAGCAGGATAAGGGTCAAAACAAACCTAGTAATTATGATATATATGAAAGAAACTGGATAATGACAGACAGATGAATAATTCCAGCCTCATTACCACTGCCAGGCAGAGAGAACTTCCCACAATTAAGTGGTTGGTAAAATGTGCTGTCCAACCCAACTTTACTGCCAGAGTTTGGCAATCCATGCTATGCCATGCCAACATTTAAATAAGCCTTATAATCCAAGTTTAAAGGCTCTCATTTTAATGTTTCCATCAATATTATATTAATGCTCTCATGTTAAATCATTGCATTATGTAAGCACTTTACCAAATGACAAAATTTTAGACTGGCCTAAATTGAAAGCATTCGCAGATGACAAATTAAAGGTGGTCCAAAAATTATTTCTGTCTTTCATAGCATAGAAAACATTGTGGGAAAAGGAAAAAATGCTGGTTACCAGCATTTCTCCTTTTCCCACAATATTTTCAAAAGGCCTCTTATCTCATGGTTGTTAAAACTCGGGATTAGGTGATAAAGGGTTAAAAGTCATATAAAAAATATTGTTCTGTTGACATGTTCCACAATGTTCCACAATAATGGTGTTGGTGGTGGTGGTGGTGGTGGTGGGGGGTCGCTTTAATAGCTTTTGTGATATACTGCATGGATTAATGGTGAAATTTTGAGAAAATGCATTGGGAAAATGCTTTTTTTTGTCTGTTGAGTATAATTCTATCATTTACCAACTTAAAATCTAGTTTTACAATCAATTTTAATTCTCCCCCCAAAAATTTTCGCGGGGCATTTAGTTTTTGTTTAGCATGTCCGTCCATCCATCTGTCATCAGTCGATCTGTCCATTTTCATGTCCAGGCCATAACCTTTTTCCCTATTGTTCAATTTCAATATAACTTAGCACAAATTTTAACCACATGCTCATAGGTTAAAGGTCAAGGTTACAGCAAGGTCAAATGCGTGTGTATTTTTTGGGGTGGGGGGGGTCACATCCGGCCTGTAACTGTTTTAATTGTAAATGAATTTCAGTATTACTTTGCAGAATTGTTAACCGCATAAAGATAATGTGTCATGCACAAGAGTCTTGTCCTTGGGTTAAACGTTAAGGTCACAGCGAGGTCAAATGTCAAATTTTTGTTTTGGGGGGGGGGGGGGGGGGGTTTAAGTAGTTTTCTTGTCTGGGCCATAACTTTTTTCCCTTTGACTTAATTTCACAATCTATTTGCACAAATGTGCAAGACAATGTGTCATGCATAAGAGATATGTCCACAGGTTTAAGTTCAAGGTCACAGCAAGGTCAAATGAGTAAGGGGGCATAGTATTCATGTCCAGTCTGTAACTTTTTTAATTATGAATAAATTTCAGTATGATTTGCAGAATTTACCACATTGTTTACCACATAAAGATGGTGTGTTGTGTGCAGGAGTCATGTCCTTTGATTAAAGGTTAAGGTCACAACAAGGTCAAATGTGTTGGGGGGGGGGGTAGCCGTTTTCATGTATGGGCCATAACTTTTTCCTGTTACTAATGAATTCAAAATAACTTTACACAAATCTTAACGACATTGAGACAATGTGTCATACGCTAGAGTCATGTCCATAGGTCGCAACTTCAAATGTTTTAGGGGTATAGTATTCTTGTCTGGCCTGTAACTTTTTTAATTACGAATAAATTTCAAGTATAACTTTGTAGAATTGTTAACCACATAAAGACAAAGTGTCATGTGCAAGAGTCATGTCCTTGGATTAAAGGTCAAGGTCACAGCAAGGTCAAATGTGTTGGGGAGGGCAGCCGTTTTGGTGTCAGCAATAACTTTTTCTTTATGACTTAATTTCAAAATAACTTTGCACCACACTGAGACAATGGGTCATGCTCAAGAGTAATGTCTGTAGGGTACAGGTCAAGGTCACAGCAAGGTCATATGTGTTTTTGTGGGCATCAGTCATTTCTCAGTGACTCATCTTGTTCTTCCAGTGACTGGAACATTGTCAGACTGCCCTGTAATACATTATCTTTCTCTAAGTAACATCCATACTTTTATTAAGTATGACTTGAACTTGCCTACATTTTGATCCCCAGATTGTTTGCTTTTGGCCACTTGTGGGCCTTTAGCACACCTTGCAGATTATTCTCATGAAACTAATTTGCAAGTTTAGGTCTACATGATGCGTTTTTTATGTTTTTTATTTGTCCATTGGGGGTATTTTTCTCTTGGGTATATTTATTACCTGACATTCTTATCTACTGTGTGATTGATTGGTTCAGTCCGAACTGTGTCTGAACACGCTATTAACCCTTAAGCTGCTAAGCCTGACTCACTGACCTTTTGTGGATCAGTGTAGATCAAGATCAGGCTGCACAGATCGTGCAGTCTGATCTTGGATCTACACTGTCCAATAAGGAGATATCTTTCCCCTAAAAGTACCTTCGAAATAGTAAAATGTGGGTTTTTACTATCGAACTGAAAGGTTTGTTTCACCTATTCAGCAGGATAAGGCTTAACTTTGTACTAAACAACAAAGCCTTAGACTCATCCAAATTTTAAGCATGTGCAAACAACAACATAAATGTTTCACAATCAATGGGATTTTTCTTTGGAAGTGTGGAAAACATTTTGGGAAAAAAAGGTTTAGCCAATCAGAAATTGGTTTACTCTTTACCAAACGACAAAATTTTAAACTGGCCCAAATTGAAAGCATTTGCAGATGACAAAATAAATGTGGCTAAAAAAATGAAATTTGTTTTGGAAAGGGTAGAAAACGTGCGAAAAGGAGAAAATGCTGGTTACCAGCATTTTCTCCTTTTCCCACAATCTTTTCAAAAGGCTTCTCTCCCAGGGTCGTTAAAAGTCAGGATTGTGTGGTAAAGGGTTAAACCAATCAGGAGTTGTGTTACTTTCAAATTTAGAAAATCTTGTAGAACAAGACTACGCATGTTTTTAAGAATGTTTGGGAAATATGGATCCTGTTAAGATAATCTCTGGCAATGCATTTCATGTTATTTATTATACAATAAATTCTGTCAATAATTCCTTCCTGAGCTGTAATGTCGTCCAAAAATGCCAGCAATGAAAACAACTACACTGTGTGTACTTTTGTTTGTTCTACTTTCAAGCTCCACACCACTATCATAACTTTAATTCATTACATCAAATTGTAATCTATTCAGCAAAGCTCTGAGAGATCCATTGATCAATCCATTGGCTCTATTAACCCTTTACCAGACGACAAAATTATAGCCTTATCCAAACTGAAAGCATTGCAGACGACTATTTCAGTGTGGCTCAAATGGTGCAGTTTTTCTTTGAAAAGGTAGAAAACATTGTGGGAAAAGGAGAAAATGCTGGTTACCAGTATTTTCTTGTTTTCCCACAATGTTTTCAAAAGGCTTCTTTTCCAGGGTCATTAAAAGGGGTCATTGTGCGGTAAAGGCTTAAAGACCCAATTTTGACCAAAATTTAACAAAGTGGGTGTTAAAATGCATTGGAATCTTAAATCATACCTTTTAAAAGTATAGCCAGTATAGAAATAATTGTAAAGATGACAATCTGTTATTGTGCCGTGGGTCAAGGTTTTGGTCACTGACAGAAAGATGAATTGTAAAAGCTTGCAATGAAATAACAAAAGATAGAGCTCAACTTGGCAACTTCTGACATACCTTTCAAATTCATTTCCACCGTGTTTTCCACCCTTCCTCGTATAAATGACAAATTCTGAGTTGCATTTAATTTGTTGTCTGCAAGTACTTTCAATTCTGGCAAGTAAAGAATTTTGCCGTCTAATAAAGAAATAAAAAAGTCTAGGCAATAGTTAGCAAGTTGTATGCCGAATGGAACAAAAATAGACAAATTATAATTGTTACAAGTTTCTTGAATTTTTCTGTCTCCTCGACAACCAAGCCCTCAATGTATTTAGTATTGATTTGTACTGATAAAATAGACTGAAAGAAACAATATTTCACGCAGATGGCTGAAATAATCATACCAATGTCGAAAAGATCAAATCTTTGGAGCCAACATTTGAAAAAAAAGACATTAGTTTCTCGTCAATCGATTGGAATAGATCAGAAAAGCTTACAAAGCATCAAAAAGCCTTTTTACAGTAATGGATTTTGTACACATAGGGTCTGGTTTTTTGAAAGATAATTGCAAACCCTTGGAGCTCAAAATAAACATGCCATGCTCTGTGAAAAGGGGGCCTTAATGCATCTGCAAATGCAGACTGCCATAGGACGAAACTTTTTGCTATAGGTCAATTTTCTGCATGTCAAAGGACCATTCTACCTCCAGAACCAGTTAAGTGTTTGACAAAATTGATTTTATGGATCCATACCAATGTGATGACTTTAACCCTTTCCCAAACAAGCCCTGGTTTTCACGTGTCTGCAGTACAAGTCTTTTGAAAACACTGTGGGAAAAGGAGGAATTGCTCGTAACGAGAAATTTCTCCTTTTCCCACAGTGTTTTCTACCCTTTTTGAGAACTTTCTGCCATTTTCATCAAATTTAAAGTTGTCGTCTGCAAACTCTTTCAATTTGGACCAGTCTAAAATTTATCCTTTGGGAAAGGGTTAACTCAGTACAATGCATTACGGATATGCATTAAGTGCCCTTTTGCCAGAGCATGGCTCAAATGATCATGAATCCTTTCAGTATTTGTTTACAAGAAAAAACCCTCCTTGTTTCTTGGCCAGGCTATCTTAACCCATATTCTGCCATTTGTGACCATAGATGCTTTTGCATGGGTGCAGTCTGATTTTACTCCACAGAAAGAGGCCTCTTGAAAACATTCTGGGGAAAGGAAAAAACGCTGGTAACCAGCATTTTCTCCTTTTCCCACAATGCTTTCTACCCTACCAAAGAGAAATTCCATCCATGGAGCCAAATTTAAGTTGTTGTCTGCAAATGTTTCAATTTGGCAAAGTCTACATCTTTGTGGTGTGGTAAAGGATTAAATCAGGAATTGTTTTAAGACTGTTACATATGATACCGACATGGAAAAAGTTACGAAAACACTGTGAAATATAGAGTAATATTGTCAGTAATATTTTACACAGATTCTTGTCTTGATTGGGAGACATGCTAAAAATAGCAGTAAACATGGCTGAAAACAAGTATGACCATAATTATAGGCATTATAGCAAAAAGCTGCCATAAATTTCCAGACAAGAGGCAATAAATATGTCCTCTGTTCAGTTGTTTTCCATACAAATTGTCATAATAAACTTATTTCTGGTACAGAAAAGTCTTTCATATTTTTGGTATGGGAAAATCTTCTATATTTTTGGAGTCAGCTCAAAGTATGGCTGTTCCAAAAAAAGGGTTATGTCAACCAACTAATACCCTATAGACATTAATTCTGGAATGTTTTTAATTTGAAAATAATTAACCCTTTACCGCAAGATCCGGAGCTTTAACAACCTTTGATTGATTTAATGGTGTTTTACACTGCTTTCAAGATTATTTCTGTTATATCTCAGCAACAGTTCACATATTCATATGTGTCCTGGTGATCAGCATTTTCTCCTATTTCCACAAAGTTTTCAAAAGCCTTCTTTCCTCATGGTAGTTATAACAGGATTGTATGGCAAAAGAGTTAATCTAAATTCAGCTTCAACTAGTATCGAAGACTCTCCATTATCATTAAAGTCTTGCTAAACTCAACTACTAAGGCTTAGGGAGTGTGGTTACAGACAGCCATGATATCCAGTAACTGAATTACTGTCAAAAATGGCCTACATGATTAACCCTTTACCAGACGACAAAATTATAGCCTTGTCCAAACTGAAAGCATTTGCAGACGACAATTTCAATGTGGCTCAAATGATGCAAGTTTTCTTTGCTAGGGTAGAAAACTTTGTGGGAAAAGGAGAAAATGCTGGTAACCAGCATTTTCTCCTTTTCCCACAATGTTTTCAAAAGGCTTCTTTCCCAGGGGCGTCAAAAGGCGGCATTGTGTGGTAAAGGGTTAACCCTTTACCACACAATCCCGACTTTTAACGACTCTGAAGAAAAAGCCTTTTCAAAACATTGTCGGAAAAGGCGAAAATGCTGGTAACCAGCATTTTCTCCTTTTTCCACAATTTTTTCTACTCTGTCAAGGACACTTCCAGCATTTGAGCCTCACTGAATGTGAAGAGTTAAACAATCATCAGAAGTGATTTTATAGCACAGTAGCACAGCTACCAACTTTGGTCAATCTTCTTTACAAAATCATGTCTACTGAAATAGTTTTACCCATAAACTCCATTATATACTGAACCATTCTTGAAACCTATGAGCTAATTTTATGCATTGAGATTAATACTTTCAGTACTTTGATGACCAAGATCAAACAGAAGCCATTTTGTGTTGCAAAATGAAGACACAAGTACACTTATCCTATTTTTGCCCAAACATAGCAACAATACGAAGTTCATTACCATTTGGGGTAAAGTCATGTTCGGTAAATAATAGATGTTTGCATTATTAATAGAAGTCCAACAGACAAAATTAACCTTTCTCTCCAACCAATCCAAGGCCTTGTATATAGAACTTTTGTTAAACCCTGTATAGCTTTCAATACTAATTAGTTGCTTTTAGAGTCAAAGTAAATAAAAATCAGACTGCAAAAAAACCCCATAAAGTCTGATCTTAAATCTGCACTGTCTAATAAGATGAAATATTTCAGCCATGAAACAGAGGCCAACATCAAGAAAGCAAGTCAAAATTTTGAGTTTTTTGTCCTCAACTAAAGTTGTCCATGGCAGTATATTATGTTGTCCTCAAAAGCATGTCCTCCTTTTCCCACAATGTTTTGACCCATTAGAAAATCATATTTCAATTTTTGAGTCCCATTTATTTTGTCATCTTCAAATGCTTTCAATTCAGACTGGTCTGAAATCTTGTCCTCTGGTAAACAGTTAACTCTTTACCAAACGACAAAATTTTAGACCAGTCCAAATTGAAAGCTTTTCCAGACGACAAAACAAATGTGAATAAAAAATTGAAATTTATTTTTGGAAGAGAAGAAAACATTGTGGGAAAAGGAGAAAATGCTGGTTACCAGCATTTTCTCCTTTCCCACAATGTTTTCAAACGGCTTTTTCCTTGAGGGTCGTTAAAAGTCGGGATTGTGTTGTAAACAGTTAATTGTAAAAGGAGAAAAGGGCATATTCCATTGGTACCACACTTCAAGTGGTTAAGTGGTGTCATCACCCCTCACACTTGGGTATTTTCTGTTTTTTCTCCCTCGCTTACTGCACTGAGATGACTTTATGCCTAAGAAAATAATGCTCCTAGAATTACCGGTAATCTGCTTTTCCAAACAGATCTGGGAAAGAGTATTTTGGTTGAGTCAGGGAAAAGAAACAATTGCTTTGAAGAACAGGCAATACTTGCTCACTTACTACCTTCTCAAATGCAGCCTACTGTAAGGACATAAAAATCTGAGTCATGCTATTGCAAAAAGGGGCTTAATGCATCTCCGTGATGGGTGATACCATGCAAACCATTACATAATCATGGATCCATAATAGCCAATTTTTTTGAACAACCAGCTTAATCAAGAGGTAGACTGGTCCTTGGACATACAGAAAATTGACTAAAAGCGAAAAGTTTTGGCCCAGGTCAGCCTGCGCGGACTGCACAGGCTGACCTGGGTCAATACTTTTTGCAGATGCATTAAGCCCCCTTTTCACAGAGCACTGCTCATTTGTAAGTGTATGTTTGAATAAGATTCCAGCTGGTGTTTTAGAATTATTTTTATGCCATCCAATTTCATTATTTCCATTAACCAGAATCTCATGGCTGTTCCATGAGCAAATGCAGAAAAAAAAATAATTTACTGATTTTTAGGCTCAACCATGTCATTGTTCATTGGGTTGGCTTGAGATTGAACTTTCAAGAAATATACATGTATTCATCTCATTACCAAACGACAAAATTTTAGACTTGTCCAAATACAAAGCATTTGCAGACGACAAATGTGACTCAAATAGTGAATTTTGATTTGGGAAGGATGGAAGACATTTTCCAACAATGTTTTGTAAAGCTTTCTTTCTCAGGGTCGTTAAAAGTCTGGATTGTGTGGTAAAAGGTTAAATAAAATTTTTTTTAAATGCTTTACCACACAATCACATCTTTCAACCACCCCAAGGAAGACAGCTTTTGAAAACATTGCAAGAAAATGAGAAACTGATTTAAATTCAAATGTATTTTAACACCCTGTTGTTTACTTTGGGCTGCTACTGGGCCTTTTACTCTTTACCACATGACAAAATTATGGACTGGCCCAAACTGAAAGCATTTGCAGATCACAGATTAAATGTATCTTAAGTAATGATTTCTGTCTACGAAAGAGTAGAAAATATTGTGGGAAAAGGAGAAAATGCTGGTTACCAGCATTTTCTCCTTTTCCCACAATGCTTTTAAAAAGCCTTCTCTTTCTGGGTCGTTAAAACTCGGGATTGTGTGGCAAAGAGTTAAAGAATACAATATAGATTCAGGATCTAAATTCACAAGCTAGAAATGTGCTGGCTAATCATATTTCCTGCACTGGATGCCATGTCAGTGAAGTAGGAAAACTTTAACTCTTTACCAAATGACAAAATTTTGTGCTCTACCAAATTGAAAGCATTTGCAGACGACAGATTGAATGTAGCTCAAATGATGACTTCTGGCTTTGATGGGGTAAACAACTTCACAGAAGCGGTAGAAAATGCTCATTGCTTGCATTTTCTCCTTTTCCAACAATGTTTTCAAAAGCCTTTTTCTTCAGGGCCGATAAAACTCTGGATTGTGTGGTAAAGGTCCAAGTCAAAGCACAGCATGGGGTTGAGAACAAGAAGAAAATGCATTTCAATCTACCTTGTATTTCTTCTTAAATTTCAATGTAAATGAGTGTGAAAATTATCTGAACAAAGAATCTCAATGTACGGATTCTCTCTTGCTGTGGATTAGGTAAATAAAACTCTAGGGGTTTGACAACTGATTGACTCTGTTCAATTCCTTAACTCTTTACCAATACAATACAATACAATACTCTTTATTTCTCTTAGTTCCTGTACAGGAATACATGGGGTGTTATATAAACAGAGTGTGTGAGGGAAAAAAAATATGACGGTTACATGATATCAACAATAAAGTGAAAGTGAGTTTAGTACTGAAACCTTACCGCAGTGAGGCACCCCCTCCCACAAAGCTCCGCGATGGAGCGTTTTGTAAGAGGGGTCGCGTCAGCTGCGTTTGGTTATGTTATTGTATAGTATCAATTGGTATAGTCGTGTACAGCTTTGTAGAATGTGATAGTTTCCAGCACTGCTTGGGGTGAAATGCTCCTCCTATACTGTTTTACTATTGTAAGATTATACAAGAGGGCCATGATGGCCCTGGGTCGCTCACCTTAGTACAGTGCCTTTAAGGTTTTTCTTTAATTTGACCATGTGACCTAGTTTTTGACCGCAGGTGACCCAATTTCAAACTCATTATTAATTTCATGAAGACAAACATTCTGACCAATTTTCAAGTCCATTGAGCAAAAAATGTGGCCTTGAGTGCCCTAAAGATATTTCTTTAATTTGACCTAGTGATCTAGATTATGACCCCAGATGACCCAAATTTGAACTAGTCTTTGACTATATCAAAAGAAACATTTTAACCAATTTTCAAATCAAATGAATAATAAATGTGGCCTCTAGAGTGCCCACTATTTCTTAAATTTGACCAAGTGACCTAGTTTATGACCCCAGTTGACCCAAATTCAGACTCATGTGAGACTTTACAAAGACAAAGATTCTGACCAATTTTCAAGGCAATTAAGCAAAGAATGTGGCCTCTAGAGTGCCCACAAGGTATTTCTTCATTTTGACCTAGTGACCTAGTTTATGGTTCCAGGTGACCCAAATCCAAACTCATCTGGTATTTCATCAAGACAAACATTCTGGCCAAATTTCAGGTCATTTGAGCAATAAATGTGGCCTCAAGAGTGCAAACAAGGTATTTCTTTAATTTGACCCAGTGAACTAGTTTATGACCCAAGTTGACCCAAATTAATCTTATGTGAGACTTTATAAAGACAAACTTTCTAACTAATTTTCAAGGCAATTGAGCAAATAATTTGGCCTCGAGAGTGCCAACATGGTATTTCTTTAATTTGACCTAGTGACCTAGTTTATGACCCAAGATGACCCAATTTTGAACTCAATGAACTTGTTGCGCTTAGATGGGCAAGCAAACTTAGAAGAGAATCACTACATACCGAATATCAAAGCTCTACGCCTTCCAGTTTTAAAGAAGAATTTCAGGTCATTTGAGCAATAAATGTGGCCTCGAGAGTGCCAACAAGGTATTTCTTTAATTTGACCTAGTGACCTAGTTTATGACCCAATTTTGAACTCAATGAACTTGTTGCGCTTAGATGGGCAAGCAAACTTAGAAGAGAATCACTACATACCAAATATCAAAGCTCTATGCCTTCCAGTTTTAAAGAAGAATTTTAAAGTTTTCCTTCTTTGTTCCTATGTTCAAACTTGTGATCCCCGGGGCTGGGCCAGTTTTGACCCAGGGGCATCATATGAACAAACTTGGTAGAGAGGTCCACTAGGAAATGCTACATACCAAATATCAAAGCTCTACACCTTCCCCTTTAAGAGAAAAAGAAATTTAAAGTTTTCCTTCTTTGTTCCTATCTTCGAACTTGTGACCCCCGGGGCGGGACCAGTTTTGACCCGGGGGCATCATATGAACAAACTTGGTAGAGGTCCACTCTGAGATGCAACATACCAAATATCAAAGCTCCACACCTTTCAGTTTCAGAAAAGAAGAATTTTAAAGTTTTCCTTCTTTGTTCCTATGTTCGAACTTGTGACCCTAGGGGCTGGGCCAATTTTGACCCAAGCAGCATCCTTGGAACAAACTTGGTAGAAGTCCACTAGGAGATGCTACATACCAAATATCAAAGCTCTATGCCTTCCCATTTAAGAGAAAAAAAAAATTTAAGTTTTCCTTCTTTGTTACTATGTTTGAACTTGTGACCCCCAGGGCGGGGCCAGTTTTGATCCCAAGGGCATCATATGAACAAAATTGGTACAGGTCCACTAGGAGATGCTTCATGCCAAATATCAAAGCTCTATGCCTTCTAGTTTTACAGAGGAAGATTTTTAAAGTTTTCCTTCTTTGTTCCTATGTTGGAAATTGTGACCCCTGGGGCGGGGCCAGTTTTGACCCCAGGGACATCATATGAACAAACTTGGTAGAGGTCCACTAGGAGATGCTACATGCCAAATATCAAAGCTCTACACCTTCAAGTTTTAGAGAAGAAGATTTTTAAAGTTTTCCTTCTTTGTTACTATGCTCAAACTTGTGACCCCCGGGGCGGGGCCAGTTTTGACTCCAGGGGCATCAAATGAACAAACTTGGTAGAGGTCCACTAGGAGATGCTACATACCAAATATCAAAGCTCTGCGCCTTCTAGTTTCAGAGAAGAAGATTTTCAAAGATTTTGCTTTTTTTTCCTTTTTGTTGCCATGGCAACCAGAGTTGTGGGTGGAATTCAATTCTTTGAACAATTTTGGTAGAGCTTCACCCAAGGAACATCCCTGCCAAGTTTCATCAAGATTGGCCCAGTGGTTTAGGAGAAGAAGATGTTTAAAGAAATTGTTGACGGACGACGGACGACAGACGACGGACGATGGACGCCTGACATAGGGCGATCACAATAGCTCACCTTTAGCACGTTGTGCTAAGGTGAGCTAATAAAAGACAGCATGTCACACCGGGTTGGCTACATAGTGTGTACTCTTGTGATCATGATCATCCCCCCTCCTTGCCGAAACGAAATACAAAGAAGAGGGACCATCTTGCTATTGAAATAAGAAAATAATTATATCGCATATTCATTTCAACAAACAGGTAACATAAAAGAAATGAACTACTATACAATTACAAATCAAAGGTTGCAAAGACATTGTGACATAAGGAGAATTCACCCACAACTGACGTACTCTCCCCCTGCCACAGCGCCTGTGAATCTTGGATATGCGGTGTAGTGATTTGATGAAATTATTACATTTCTGCAATGGGGATGGGAATAATCAAACATTCTTGAAGACAAAACATGAAGAAATAGCCATAAATACTTTTCTACTCTTTTAAATGTAAGCTTAATTTATCGTCTGCGATTGCATCAAATTTGAATGAGTCTAACATTTTGTCATGTGGTAAAGGATTAACTCTTTACAACACAATCCCAAGTTTTAACAACTTTGAGGAAGGAGGCTTTTGAAAAACACGGTTGGAAAAGGAGAAAATGTTGGTATCAAGCATTTTCTTCTTCTCCCTTAATGTTTTCTACCTGATCAATGATAAATCCCACCATTTGAGTCATATTCGAATTGTTGTCTGCAAATGCTTCCAAGTTTGTCCTGTCCGAAATTTCAGCTGTCTGGTAGAGAGAAAGAGTTAAAATATCTTATTTTTTATTTGGCACTCTATGGTTTCAAAAACCATGCTTTTTCAAAGTGTATTTCTACAGATAAGGGCCTGCCTGGGTATCTCAGTGGTTAGAGTATCTGACTCGTGACTCGTGACCTGGTGGTTGTGAGTTCGATACCCAATTGAGGCAAACATCCTTTCTGGCGATTTTGCGTCTCTCACCTCTGATGCATGTGAGAAAAGTAGTCAGTGGCTTTGGAAAGAAAGTTGTGTCGGTACTGGTGTGAGAGAGCCAGAAAACACACAGGTGCACCATGATATGACCTGAGCTGTTAAAATGGCGTTAAACTCAAATACAAACCATACAAACAAATCCTACAGATAAGTTTTGACTGTAACAAAAGAAATCTACTTTTCAAATTATGAATTAAAAGAACCCTATACTGATGGACTGAGGGTGTAAAAGCCAGAATAAGGGACACTGTAGTCCTAGGATCAGACTGTGTATTCAATACAGTCTGATCTTGATGTGCAACAAAAATCCCTATCTGCTACTCAAAGCTTGCTGAGGAAAAGAAAAGTCAAAGAATTCTTTACAAAAGCTTCAGCTCTGATCCTTTATTCTATGTTTGTACATATTTTTTGTATGTTTTTTTTTTTGGCCATTTTCAACATTATTTCAACAATTTTAGAAGCCAATGCACCTATCCATGCTTTCCTGCTGTTTCTTTAACCTCTGCTTTGCAGAATATTCTTCTGATGCAAATGACTGCTTTTCCAATGAACATCATTGAAAAAAAAAAAGTTCAGCAATGTGTGAGAGAGAAATAAATCCTGTTGCAATGACGATCATCAATCCCCAGAAAAAACTGGCTGGGCTGGGGAATCTAACCAGCAATCCCATGTTTTCAAAACATGTGCATGGCAGATTGAGCTATGTATTGGTCTCTGTCCATTCTATAATCCTTGATTTTCTAAAGTTGTTTGCGGCAAGAAATAGCAATCTACTGCATTCTTTGTAAACATGGAGAGGTATTCACTGAAAACTTTCAAAAGCTCCATATGTTGCAACATTAAACCCTTTCCCAAACAAGCCCTGGTTTTCACATGTCTGCAGTACAAGTCTTTTGAAAACACTGTGGGAAAAGGAGAAATTGCTCGTAACGAGCAATTTCTCCTTTTCCCACAGTGTTTTCTACCCTTTTTGATAACTTTCTGCCATGTTCATCAGATTTAAAATTGTCTTCTGCAAACTCTTTCAATTTGGACCGGTCCAAAATTTGTCATTTGGGAAAGGGTTAACTCCTTACCAGACAACAAAATTTTAGACTGGTCCAAATTAAAAGCATTTCCAGAAGTAAAATCAAATAAGATTCAGGTGGTGGAATTCATTCTTAAAATGGTATAAAATATTGGGGGAAAAGGGGAAAATCCTGGTAACCAGCTTTTTCTCCTTTTCCCACAATGTTTTCAAAAGTTGGGTCATTAAAACATTAGATTGTTTACCAAAGGAGAAAAAATTATTCCCCAGACCTGTCCATATAAAAAAGATCTACAGGCAACAAACATGACTTCACTCAAATGATTCAATTTGCCTTTGAAGGGATAGAAAACATGGTGGAAAAAGGAGAAAATTCTGGTTACCAGCATTTTCTCCTATTTCCACAATGTTTTCAAAAGCTTTTTCCCTCAAGGTCACAAAAACACAAGAAATGGGTTTCAGAAAAGAATCAATACCTCACAAGAAGAAATGCAAATGAAAATGGATGAGAATCAATTCAGACTTCTTCAAGCTGTGCACACAACAGAGCCAAGAGTTCAGATATATGCTTTCCTTTCATCATACCAAGCCCAGTTAGCACAGTTGGTAGCATATAGGTCCTGAGACAAGGTGGTCACTGGTTCAAATCCCTGGCTTAGGCAAATTTCTTTCCGAGGATACTGATGATGGTCATTGTGACAGGAATCATTCCACTCTCGCAGCTAACCATTGTTTCAGCGATGGCAATGTGGAAAAGCAGGCAGTGGCTTTGAAAGAATATTGTGCAAAGTACTGATAAAAAGAAATTCCTGGAAAGCATGGATAGGTGCACTGGCTACCAAGATATAACTAAAATAATGTTGAAAACAGTGTTAAACACCATACACAACATACAATTAATCAATCCTCTCCTCATTCACAAAGCTTGGTAATGTGCAGGGTTTGAAATTGAGGTGGGGGGGTAGCTAGTTAATTTCCAAGCTCTACCGAAATTCTTTCCAAGGATTGATGATGATCATTGCAAGAGGATTCATTCTTATCTCACCTTGTTTCATTGATTTTTATGTGAAAAAGCAGCCATGATGGGATTTGTCTTTTAATTAGTCAAAAACATTGAGGAAAAAAGGAGAAAATAGTAGTTACCAACATTTACTTTTTATCCCCACAATGTTTTCAAATGTATTCTTCCATCTCCTGTGAGGTCATCAAAGCTTTTGATGGTCTGGAAACGGGTTAAACCATAACATGAGCTTCTTGAAACAGATAACAAAGTTATTTTCCCAGAAGAAAAAAATATTTATTTGAATCCATTGATAAATTTTCATTAATCCTTAGGCTGCTTAACCCTTTCCCAAACGATAAATTTTAGACTGGTCCAAATTGAAAGAGTCTGCAGACAACAATTTTAAATTTGATAAAAATGACAGAAAGTTCTCAAGAAGGGTAGAAAACACTGTGGGATACGAAGAAATTGCTCGTTACGAGCAATTTCTCTTTTTCCCACAGTGTTTTCAAAAGACTTGTACTGCAGACACATGAAAACCAGGGCTTGTTTGGGAAAGGGTTAAGCCAGAATCGGTGCTTCTGCGTACAGTGTTGATCAAGATCAGACAGTACATAACGTGAATCTACACTGTCCGATATGATCTTTTTTTTTCACAGTGAAATCAACTTTGAAATTGCAGTATTTGGGGTTTTTACTATTCAGAGGAAATTTTTGTTTCATCTATTTAGCAGCTAAAGGGCTAAGGTTACTCAGCCCTGAAACAATCTGAAAACAATAGGCCAGGTAAGTCTATGCATTTTGTACGGCAGTGTAGATCAAGATCAGATGGCCAAGAAGATGCAGTTTGATCATGAATCTACCCTTCCCAAGACAATGAGTTTTTTCTGGTGAAAAATGATCTGGGCTTATCGACTATCAGCTGGAAAATTGCAACTTGATTTAGTCAAGTAGTTGATAAGACGCACCAACTACTTGATCAAGTAGATTAACCCTTTACCAAACGACAGAATTTTAGACTAGTCCAAATTGAAAGCTTTTGCAGACGACTAAAAATTAAAATTTGTTATGGGATGGGTAGAAAACATTGTGAGAAAAGGAGATAATGATGGTTACCATTTTCTTCTTTTCCCACAATGTTTTCAAAAGTCCTCTTCTTCAGGGTCGTTAAAACCCATGATTGTGTGGTAAAGAGTAAAGGATTAGAGCACTGTGGTTGAGAATGAACACTGTAACCCTTAAAATAACAATAGCTGCCAAAAGTAAACAAGGCAGGTTTTAAAATGCATTTAGATTTAAAATCATGCCATTTAAAAGTGTGGAAATTATTATGAAGATGACAATCTGCTACTGAATGGCTGGTGAAATGAGGCAATCATACACTGATATGATTTGAAAAGTCTGCTGCAACTGGACAAGTTTAACCCTTTACCGCACAATGCCGCCTTTTGACGCCCCTGGGAAAGAAGCCTTTTTAAAACATTGTGGGAAAAGGAGAAAATGCTGGTAACCAGCATTTTCTCCTTTTCCCAAAATGTTTTCTACCCTATCAAAGAAAAGTTGCACCTTTTGAGCCACAATGAAATTGACGTCTGCAAATGCTTTCAATTTTGACAAGGCTAGAATTTTGTTGTCTGGTAAAGGGTTAAAAGTGTAAGATTTACTGTTGTTTTATATTGCAAGGATGAATGGTTATGTTATTCAGAATTTCCCTAAGAAAATGAATGGATATGTTATTCAGAATTTCCCATGAAAGTAATTGAACTGTCACAGTTATATAATAGCCAATAAAGAAACCTCAAAAGGCCAGATAACTATATCAGTTTTTTTAATATAAACAAATATTTATATCATCCAAGTGGCATTTTAACCCATAGAGTTCCCTAGGAATGAGATCAACTTTTGCTGCCAAGAAGATAGTTCTAAATTTGCATTTTCAACAGCATAATATCACTTTTTAGGGCCTGGCAGCTGACAAATTTTGAAGACACTGTCATACAAGGAACAATTGCTTCCAGCTTCCAACAAGCAAATTATTGCTCCTTTCCTCTCAGTAATTTCAATAATGTCTAAGATCATTATTAAACTTTTATTTCCTTCCTATGTGTCCATGAATTAAGAAAAAAATGTAAATTGTACTTGTGCAGTTTCCATTTGAATTCTTCAAAACCATGTCTCTCTGTAAAGCTTGTTTCACACCCGGTATTACAGTAGCCGTGTACAGCTCTCTGGGATCACCTCCCAGAAAATTATCTCTGGGTTTCGATGTGCAACAGTGGCAAAGCTATAAAATTGCAGATCATATTCTCAACATTACTTCTGTGATTTTTTCAGGGCATAATACAGGCAACTCCCATCACTGCCAGTATATCATGAAAACCCATGAAAATCAAAATAATGCGTCAAAAAAATTGTGTTTTTTTTTTACAGATTCATTCCATATACATTAAATACAATATCTGTCAATGGAATGAAGATGAAAATGTCATTTCATTCATTTTTTGGTCTTTTCACTCATAATACAATGCAATGCTTCATAATATGATATGCATAGAATTGTATAGTGGTGGGGCTTTGCTGGTAATTTATGCCTTTTTCAGCTATTCTTGGATGCCATAGCTGTCTGTAGACAACTGCACAACTGACTTACAATTTTGCCTATGGCATCCATGGTATCCAAAATCATAGGAACGAAAACTCACATACTGATAGCTGATGTAAAACAGGCCGAACATAATTTTTATTTTTCAGCCTCATATCCTATTTTTAAGTTTTGGATAGTTCTTAGGATAAACTTAATAGAAAAATTCTGATATAATATGACACCTCTTGACAATTAAAATTACATTGACAACTATCAGGAAATGGAAAAATTCTTCATCAAAAAAAGTGTTGACATAAAAACGATCTGGAACAGTGTTAGATGTGATGGCTGTAAAGAATCTATGATGTTTCTTTGCTGCTTGATTACTAATTACCAAACTTTCCCAGCTCAAAGCCTCAGGAATTCTTATGTATAAATTATTATTGACATCACTGTGGTATGATGGAATCAGACATAATAAGTACATCCTGTTTGTCAGTGCATCGCTAACTTAGGGTTCTTTGCTTCGATTTGATCAACACTTTTCTTGTGATAAATCATTCTTATTTCTCAGCCTTTTTGTTTTCTCCACTGGAGAAAATATTTTCTAAGGTTTTATACATGGATATTGCTAGGAGTTGTATCAAAGGGGTTGAGGAGAAATTGAAATAAGAAAAAAAATTCTAGATGGATGTATTCTGCATTCGTTTTTTAATTAACCGTTTACCAAAAAACAAAAATTTGGAGTTACCCAAATTGAAAGCATTTGCAGATGACAAATTACATGTAACACAAATTATGAAATTTGTCTGTAAAAGGTAAAAAACATTGTTGGAAAATGAGAAAATGCTGTTTACCTTGATGTTTTCAAAAGTCTTTTTTCTCAAGGTCATTACAAGTTGAAATTGTTTGGTAAAGGTTTAACTTTACAATTTTCTCCATGCTGATTTACCTTTTTGCAAACAATCACATAACAACCCTGAAGAAGGAAGCTCTTAAACCATTGTGGGGAAAAAGAGAAAATGCTGGAAACCAGTTTTTTCTCCTTGTCTCAAAATGTATTCATTCCTTTAGGAGTCTTTTACCATTTAACTCTTTACCAAATGACAAAATTTTAGACTAGTCCAAATTGAAAGCATTTGCAGACGACAAATAAAATGCGATTTAAAAATTGAAATTTGTTATGGGACAGGTAGAAAACATTGTGGGAAAAGGAGAAAATGCTGGTTACCAGCATTTTCTCCTTTTCCCACCATGTTTTCAAAAGGTTTCCTTTTTAGGGTCGTTCAAAGTTGGGATTGTGTGGTAAAGAGTTAAGCCACATGTAATTTGTTGTCTGCAAATGTTTTCAGTATGAATGAGGTTAAAATTTTGTCATCTGGTTCAGAGTCCAAACCAAAAAAATTTGGATTCAACCAAATTCAAAGCACTTGCAGGTGACAAAATATAATGCAGCTCAAATGATTATTTCTGTCTTTGATAGGTCACCAGCATTTTCTCCCTTACCAGTTTTGTTTTTGAAAGCCTTCTTCCTGGAATGATCAAAACTCAGGATTGTGTGGTAAAGGGTTTAGCTGATTTTGCTTTTCCTGCCCCCAAAAAAGTATCTTTTTTTTTTGCTGTAACATGCTTCAGAAACCGTTAAGACTCTCTAAAATTTGAAGAGCAAAAACACATTTACAAAGGAAATAAGATCTGTTTTTACATGGCACTTATTGTTCCATGAGAAACATGACAAGAATTTCCACTTCATGATGTGGGATGAAAGCAGAAAGCCCAACCAATAAATTCATTACATAAATCTTTGCCTTGTGGCTTATTGTCTTTCAAACCTTTTCAGACTCGTCCATACTGAAAGCATTTGCAAGCAACAAATTAAAAGCAGCTCAATATATAACTGGGTGCTTTTTTTTTGAAAGTGTAGAAAAAAATTGTGTGGAAAAGGAGAAAATGCTGGTAACCTTTTTCACACAATTTTTTCAAAAAGCATTTGCATCAGGGTCATTACCACAAGGGGGTTGTTTGGTAAAGGGTTAACCGAAAATCTTACAAGACTAATTAGCTCTTCACCTCATGGCTTCCGTTCCATGGGTTATTAAAAGTCAGGATTGTGTAGAAAAGGGTTAATTCATCAGCAAAAAGCCGAGGCCCGGTAGCTGGTCAGTAGTGTACGGGTCTTGAGAAAAGGGGTTCGCTGGTTCGATCCCTGGCTCGGCTGATTCCTTCCGAGGATTGATGGTTGTCATTACGACGGGATTCATTTCTCTCTCACTGCTGACCATTGTTTGGATGATGGTTATGTGGGAAAGCAGCCTATGGCTTGGAAAGAATATTGTGTGGAGCCCTGGTAAAAGAAACTCCAGGAAAGCATGGATAGGTGCACTGGCCACTCTGATATAACTGAAATAATATGAAAATGGTGTTAACAGCATAAATTCAATCAATCATCAACAAAAAGTATCAACCCATGATTGTCTGATTGTGTTGGAAATTGTTAACCCTTAAAGTTCTGGAACCGACCTAGTTAAGTTGTTTTTGCAGACAGTGTAGATCAAGATCAGACAGCACCAAACATGCAGTCTGATCTTTGATCTACACTGCCTGCTACTATGTTACATAATCTAACAGAAACAACCTTGAAATAGCAGTATCTCGGGTTTTTTTTTTTCTAATTAAGAGGTCGAAATAATTAATTCAGTGCTTTGAGGGTTTAAAAGACCTTGATGAAGAAGATTTTTGAAATGAAGTTAACAATTACAGATACAATAAAAATTCCTCAGCTTCTGACATATTAAGTGACCATTAATTAGAAAAGCAGATAAAACAAATATCTTAAATGCAAACTTGACTTATCTATCACGTTTTTGAAATTTACAACATTTATCAATGAAAGATATGTAAATGGTCGATAAAACTCATATAAAATCTTGGTAAACTGTCAAGAATTCAACAGTTGAATGAAACTTCATTTTTCAAGCGAAAACAGGGGCCGTCATGCAACAACGATACTGAATAGTTCTCTTGGTCTAATTCTCAAGAATTTTCTGAATTTTTGATTGGCTAAACCATTTAGTTTAACCAATCAAAAACTGTATTAACTCTTTCCCCCACAATCCCGAGCTTTAACAACTCTGAGGAAGAGATCTTTTGAAAACACTGTGGGAAAAGAAGAAAATGCTGGTAACCAGCATTTTCTCCTTTTTCCACAATAATTTCAACCCTTCCCAAAACAAATTTAAGTTCTTGAGTCACATTTACTTTGTCGTCTGCAAACGCTTTCAATTTGGATAAGTCTAGAACTTTCTTCTTTGGTAAAGATTTAAACTCAAAACTGAGAAGTTGACTAAGACCCATTTGCATTCCTTGGTTTTGGAAGCGTTTGGCATTGGTTAACCCTTTCCAAAACAAGCCCTGGTTTTCATGTGTCTGCATTACAAGTCTTTTGAAAACACTGTGGGAAAAGGAGAAATTGCTCATAACGAGCAATTTCTCCTTTTCCCACAGTGTTTTCTACCCTTTTGGAGAACTTTCTGTCTGGAGAAATTTAAAATTGTCGTCTGCAAATTCTTTCAATTTGGACCAGTCTAAAATTTATCATTTGGGAAACGGTTAAACATACGGGCAAGTTCTTTTGAAAATTATTATATGTTAAAAATAAAAACTGATTGATTGTATGGTGTTTTATGCAGCTTTTAATGCTATTTCAGTCTTATCACTGCATCTGCTTACCATATTCGTCTTTGTGTGTCCTGGGTCTGTATTCACAAACCAATCTGAAGAATATTCTTTGTCTTATGCTGAAAAATTTTCTACATTAGAAAGTACCACAACTTCTGATTGGCTAAACCAAGAATGGTTGGTGAATATGAACTCTGGGTTTCAGAAGGACGAGGCCGTGGTTCTGAAGCGTCCTACTGAACGAGAATCCCGTGAAAAGTCGAGTGCCTTTAGTGAGGGTTGAACCAGGGTTGTCCGAAGTGCGAATCCTACACTTTTACCACTGAACCAGGCAGCACTCCAAGTGAAAATGTAAGGCCTACTTACCTCTTTACCAGATGACAAAATTTTAGCCTTGTCCAAATTGAGAGCATGTGCAGACGAAAAATTGAATGTTGCTGAGATGAGTATATTAGTTTTTGAGACGATAGAAAACATTGTAAGAGAAGAAGAAAGTGCTGGTTACCAGCATTTTCTCCTTTTCCCACAATGTTTTCAAAAGCCTACTTTTCTCGGGGTTGTTAAAACTCGGGATTGTTTGATACAAGGTTAAACGCATATCCGAGGCATAGCCTTGGTGCAATGCTATAAAATGCTGTCTCTGCAACAATCCTGTATTTGTTTTGCAAATAAAAGTGTCAATGATCCTCCTAGAAAAGAATTACAAGGACCGTGAACCATTAATCTTGTGTTTTAACAACCCTGAGGTAAAGGGCTTTTGAAAACATTGTGGGAAAAGGAGAAAATGCTTATAACTAGCATTTGAGAAAATGCTTATAACTAGCATTTTCTCCGTTTTCCAATATGTTTTCAAACCTTTAAAAGTCAAATCTTACAAAATGAGCTGAATATAATTTGCCGTCTGCAAATGCTTTCAATTTAGGCAATTCTACAATTTTGTCTTCTGGTAAAGAGTTAACAAAAATTAACAGCAGAGGAAGATTTTCTCCATATTTCAGCAGACCAAATTTTGAAAAGACTAAGGCAAAATATTACAAAATGATAGAAACAGAAATTTTTCTTGTAACCACATTGTTTGTACCTGAATCTTTGCATTAACCCTTTATCAGACAATCCCGAGTTTTTAACTACACTAAAGAGGAAAAGTTCTGAAAACGTTGTGGGAAGAGGAGAAAATGTTGGTAAACAGCATTTTCTCCTTTTCCCACAATATTTTCTGTCCTTTCATAAACAAATTTCAATTTGTGAGTCACATTTGTTTTGTTGTCTGCAAATGCTTTGGATTTTAACATGTCTAAAATTTTGTTGTATAGTAAGGGTTAAACCTTAATTCATGTTGTTCATCCATATCTAAAAGATATCTTTTGAATTTCATCTGTAGCAATTTTTTTTTTCAGGGTGGGTAATGATTTGAATCTTTACCATACATCAAAATTGAATTTGAAAGAATTTGCAGATGACAAATCAAATGTGGCCAAAAAGATGGGATTTGTTCTCAAAAGGGTAGAGAACATTTTGGGAAAAGGAGAAAATGCCAGTCACCAGCATTTTCTCCTTTTCCCACAATGTTTTCACATGAATTCTACCTCACAATTGTTAACACTTTACCACACAATTCTGACTTTTAATGACCCTAACAAAGAAGGCTTTTGAAAACATTTGTGGGAAAAGGAGGAAATGTTGGTAACCAGCATTTTCTCCTTTTCCCACAAAGTTTTCTACCCTATCAAAGAGGGAGATCATCATTTTAGCAACATTTAATTTGTCATCTGCGAACGCTTTTAGTTTGGACATGTCCAAAATTTTGTCGTTTGGTAAAGAGTTAAACCACGGGATAGTTTGTTAGGGGGGTAATAACTGTGAAGGGAAAAAACACAACACATTATAACAGATGACAAAGATTCCAGGGGATAGTTCACACCTAATCAGAACCGACAGACACCATGAAAGTCCTGATGAGATTTTGTCAGGAACTATTGCAATAAAACAAAAAATTTATCAGTAACAAACTGCACTAGATCAACTGTCTATGGAAATGCCTTATTATTTGTTTGTATGGAGTTTAATACTGTTTTAACAGTTTAGGCCATTATCATGGCAGTCAGTGCACCTACGCATGTGTTTCCTGGCTTTCTCACACCAGTACTGACACAATTTTCTTTCCGAGCCACTGACTACTTTTCTCACATGCATGACAGGTGAGAGGCTTAAAAACACCAGAAAGAAAGTCTGTCTCAACGAGATATTGAACTGGCAACCACCTGGTCACAAGTCAGATATGCTTACCCCTGTGCTACCTGGCCTGGCTGTTAAAACCTTAACTGTTTTCCCAACAAATCCCATGGAAGAAGGCTTTTTCTCTTATTTCTCATGATGGGTTCGACCCCACGCAAGAACAAATCCAATCGTTTTAGTTAATGTTGCTTGCTGATGCCTTCAATAAGCGCAAGTTTGAAATTTTGTCGTCTGTTAAATCTAATTACCCCCTAGGGTTGCAAAACAATTTAGAAATTTACATAGTAATTGGTTTGTTTGTTTTTTGCGTGGTTTTTAACACTGATTTCAACATTGTTTCATTCATTTCACTGCAACAAGTCACTTAATTTTTGTTATACCTTGATTGTACAGGCAGTACTTGGTGCTTTGCATAATGGCTTGCATATTTAATCTTAACCCTTTACCGCACAATGCTGCCTTTTAACGACCCTGGGAATGACGCCTTTTGAAAACATTGCGGGAAAAGGAGAAAGTGCAAGTAACCAGCACTTTCTCCTTTTCCCACAATGTTTTCTACCCTATCACAGACAAATTGCACCATTTGAGCCACACTGAATTTGTCATCTGCAAGTGCTTTCCATTTGGACAATGCTACAATTTTGTCATCTAGTAAAGGGTAAATGAAAAACAAGGCCATCATTGGCAGTCAAGCAAGTCACACTCTTTTGATACTGGCAGACATACAACTTTTTTTTTGTTTTCCCTTCTTTGCTCTTTTACAAGCAAAAGTAGTCTCAAATGCATTAGAATCACTTATCTACATGTAGGTGTCTTAAGTTAAAAACCTTTCTCGGTGAAGGTCCCAAAAGCCCCTTATGAGAATGGAGTATAAAGCCCCTTATGAGAATGGAGCATAACCCCCCTCTTGTGCTCTCCCAAGGTACTCATGCCTTCAGCACAAAGGGGACAATGGTACAGCTCCATAAATACCAATTTTCAAAACCTGATGATAGCCCTGAAAGAGCAGTTCAGTATTTGGTATACATAATGTTCACCATGCTGACAGATTCTGGAGAAAAGCAACCTGGAAACAGCAGTTTTATTGTCTGGTTTTTCTTGACAAAAAAAAATTCATTATATTTTTTTGGCACTCTAAGATTAATTAATGTGTTACATGAAAATGTGAAGCACAGTACTGTTGCAATATTGTTGCAAACTGTTGCTTCTGTCGCAATGTTTCCAAAAGTGCTATGCTGCAAGATGCAATGTTAGTTCTGCAGGTTGTCACGTCTCACATGAGCTGGCCATACATCTCATTCTTTTATCAAGCCCAATATCTCTGCACAATAATATTATATTTCCTGTATGATGTTTGATGTGTCAAAAAGCCTATAAAATAGGATGAATTATTCCAACAAACAAAATCCCAGATTTTTGTGATAAGAAACATTCAGTTTACTCCATGACCCTGTGGAAAAAGGCTTTTAAAAACATCATGAGTTAGGGAGAAAATGCTGGTAACCCGTATTTTACCTCCTTTTTACCACCACATTTTCTACCAATTTAAAGACATACCCCATGTTCCAGTCACACTCAATAATATATGTGGCCTGGAATTAAATTTGGACAAATCTGTTAACCCTTATCCTGCTAAATAAGTGAAATGAAACCTTCAAACAGATAGTATAAACCCAAATTTGCTTATTTAAAGTTTTTTTTTTTGAGGAAAGATATCTCCCTATCGGACAGTGTAGATCAAAGATCAGACTGCACATTCTGTGCAGTCTGATCTTGATCTACACTGTCTGCAACTGGTCAGTAAGTCGCGCTTTAGCAGCCTAAGGGTTAAATGTTGTCTGGTAAAGAATTAAATCTTTTACACATAATTCTCTATTTCGACAACCCCTAAGGAATAAACATTTTGGAAACATTGTAGGAAAAGGAGAAATTGCTGGTAACCAGCATTTTTTCATTTTCCCACAATGTTTTCTACCCTACAAATTCCCTCATTTGAGCCACCTTTACTATGTTGTCTGCAAATGCTTTCAACATGCACATGTCTAAAATCTGTCCATCTGGAAGAGGGTTAAGAAAAGCAGCCAAAATATTAAACTTTCACAGCTGCTTTTGCCAGAATATGGTACAAAGAAGCAGGAAGGGTAGATCTAAAATCAGACTGTATATTTTGTGCAGTCTAATCTTCATCTACATTATCTGCAAGAGCAGTGTAAGTTGCAATTAGTGCTGTAATGGGTTAAAAACTAATACATACAAATCATTAAAAAATGGCTCATTATGTTAAACAACAGCTTGCAGCAATGAACAAACATTTTCTTAGGCCACATTATGCGTTTCTTACTGAAATTTCTCCATTTCTTTTGTTTGCATTTACCTATCAAATCTGTCTTAATAAACTCTTCAATTAGACAGTATAAGTGGAATACTTCAATATATACTCAACTCAAGTAATTGTGCATCAAAACGCTTATTTTTTTACAGTATACCTTTCCCTTCATTCTATTGTGTACTTGACATGACATACAGTTGAAGCAAGTACAGTAGAAGGCTTGTAAAAACTAGATAACAAATCTAAAAGTTGTTCAAAACAAGGGTTTTTTTTGTTACGATGTTTTGTGGACAACCTTTCCTTGAAATACCATATATGTTTGAGTCTTGCTCTGGCAAAAGGGGGTTAAATGCATCTCCATGCTGCATCATACCAAGCAAGTCATAGCATAATTATGGATCCATAAAATCCAATTTCTTTAACAACTGGCTGAGTCCAGAGGTAGACTGCTACTTTGACGTGCAAGGACTGAGCAGGCTGACTTGGGTCGATACTTTTTGCAAATGCATTAAACCCCTTTTCACAAAGCATGGTTCATTTGCATTACAGGTATGCAACACATTATAATGCCTTTCAATAAATCTAATTTAACTCTATTTTGGGGGGGGCAACATGTTATCCCCTTTTCTTTCATAGATTTAGTGTGGGTCATCTGCAGCCCCTGCTTGTAATGCTCAAAGTCACTTGGAAGTTTCCTTTGGCAAAGCAAACCAGAGCGCAAGTGTGGTATTGCTGAAATCAGGGAAAGACATGGATAATTAATCTTGCAGTAATATGACTGAAATACTGTGGCAAGGGGTATAAAACCCCCATTGCAACAAACTGAGAAGAACATTGAGCCTCCAACTTTTAAACACATCATAACAGCTGCACTGTTATAGTCCGGGAAAGACACTAATAATTGAGCTGTTGTAATATGACAGAAATATTGTTGAAAGCTGCATAAAACACTATCAAAGCAAGCAAACGAAGATCCCAGTAACTCTTGAACGCATGGCAAATTTTGGACTTGTTAAAATTGAAAGCTTTTGCAGATGACAAAATAATTGCGACTCAAAATTAAAAATATACCTTCAGAAGGGTAAAAAAAACATTTTGGGAAAAGTAGAAAATGCTGGTTACAAGCATTTTCTCCTTTTCCCAAAATGTTTTCAAAACGCCTTTTCCTAAGAGTCGTTAAAACTTGGGATTATGTGGTAAAGTGTTAAGAAGAGCCCAAGACATGCCATCTTTTATTAAATGAATACAGCAAAGCACAGAATGCTTTTCTATTTAGGAAGGGTTCACTGCAATATTTATAAATGCATTCACTGAACACATTGTTGTATTGTAGCAGCTGAAAGAATCTAATCAGAATCCTTGAAATGCTTATTTTACCACTCCTCACATGTGCTCCTGGTTTACCAGAAGCTTATGATATTATTGCATGTTTGGGTTGGCGAACTATATTTATCAGAAATATTGGGGATGAACTAGCATTCTGTATAAAAGCTTGGCTGCGTGACATGATAAATGTAGTTGTATATATCTATATGAACAGTTTTGTAAGGAAAAGATATCAAGCCGGATATTAGCAACTGGTAAGCTCGTTACATGAATGGATTAAAAAGTAAAGTTTATGATAATTATTTTTAAGGAATTTTTCGATGATCCGCAAAGTTCACATGCTGTTTTATACTGTTTTATATCATAGGACTTTTAATGTCTACATATACTACTTATTTTTGCAACAGAAATTTTCGGTTTTTTTTTTATAAATATAGATTTTTTTTTTTCTGTTATTGGAAAAACTATTATTACTCTTATCTTTTAAAAAAAAAAAAAGTTTCCTTATTTTTTACATTTCATACCTCTTACTTTTTTTTTCTATATTGGAAGGCTTCAAGACCTAAAATTTGGACTTGCCCAAATTGAGCACATTTGCAAATTGAGAGCATTTGCAGATGATAAAGTAAGTTACCCTCTCAAAATATGAAATTTCTCTTTGAAAGGATAAAAAACATTTTGGGAAAAGGAGAAAATGCTCATTATCAGCTTTCTATCCATTTCTCACAATGTTTTCTAACCTTTCAATGAAACATTCCATCAGCAAAGTCATATATAGTTTGTCATCTGCAAGATTTTAATGCTTTTTTATGAACAAGTTTGGGACATTGCCCTGCACAGATGTAAAGTTATGCAATCCCTGTCAACCAATTTGACAAAAATAGTTGTATAACTATTTACCAAATGATAAAATTCTAGACTTTTTCAAATTGAAAGAATTTGCAGACAACAAAACAAATGTGACAGTCAATTGAAATTTGTTTTTGGATGGGTAGAAAACATTGTGGGAAATGGAGAAAATGCTGGTTACGAGCATTTTCTCCTTTTCCCTCAGTGTTTTCAATAGTCTTCTCTTTCAGGATCATTAAAATTTGGGATAGTGTGGTGAAGAGTTAAACTAAACCTGTATGATTGTGGATTATGGAATTTTTGCAACAAAAGTAACCAGTGAGATTTTAAACCATCAAAGCTCCTTTCATGATTACTGTTGCCTTTGCTGCCAGTGTAGATCAAGATCAAACTGCACAAAACTTGCAGTCTGATCTCTAGTCTACACTGTCCACTATGCTACGACATTCTGAAAGAGAATGACTTTAAAATTACATTTACATTTATGGGTGTTATTTCTAGATTGAAAATGTCACTAGGGTTTACTTGGCACACTAAGAGTTGATAACTTGCTCAGAATTGGGATCAAACCCACAACTTCATGGTCAGTAAGCTATAACTTTACCATGTTGCTGCAAAAGCTACCTCTTACAACCATACATGCCAACACTACCAAGTTTAAACCTTAGGCTGCTAAGCACGACTCACTGACATTTTGCGGACAGCATAGATCAAGATTAGACTGCACAGAACATGCTGTCTGAATCTACACTGTCTGATAAGGAGACATCTTTTTCCCAAAAAATTACACTGAAATAGCAAAATTTTGGTTTTTGTCTATCAGTTAGAAAGTTTCATTTCACTTATTTAGCAGGATAAGGGTTAAAATGCAAGACTGAATTAAGTAAAGGTAATCAAATTCTTTTGTAATAATTTCTCCTGAAACTCCATGTTGTCGGTTCCTATAAGACTGATCTCTTCGACCCAATCCAATGAGTATTCACAACATGAATTTCACCCTTAATCAAATAGTCCTGTATTTTAAAGACCCTGAAGAGAAAAGTGTTTGAAAACATTGGTAACCAGCATTTTTGCCTTTTTCCCTCAATGTTTTCTACTGTTTGAAAGACAAATACCACCATTTCAGACACAAATTTTTTAATTGTCTGCAAATGCTCAGACTTCAATTGTATGTTTTTAACCCATTGCCACACAATCCCAAATTTCAACCACCCTGAGGAAAAAAGCCTTTGAAAACATTGTGGGAAACGGAGAAAATGCTGTTTTCTATCCTTTCAGAGTCAAATTTTATCATTTGAGCCACACTTGATTTGTTGTCTGCAAATGCTTTCAATTTGGACATGTTCAAACTTTTGTTGTTTGGTAAAGAGTTAAAGTAAGACAGTCCTTCTACTGGTAGTCTGCATGGACAAAGAAAACAGACTGATGGATGGCAGATTTTGTTCCCTTTCTACGTGACATGCTTTATTATTATCTTTCTGCAAGAAGTGTACAATCAGTCTGCCAAGAATGTGTCGAGAAAATAAAAACCAACTGGTACAAAAAAAGCGACTGTTACAGCGCAGTCTACAATTAGTGTGAAACAAACAGTAATGTCACACACGGGAAATCCATCAAATTCTTCTATAACCCTTTTCCACACGCTAAAATGTAAATGTGACAAAATTGAAAGTATCCCCAGAAAATGCCTGGGTTACATAAGGCCTGCCATGAGCTTGTGGTACTCGTACCATGCCATATCCAATTATCTGTGCAGCCTATGTGCTGCGGCTGAAAGTAACACAGATTCACAGGTACTGCAGCCTCTATGATTTTGTATGACTTTGGACACTACAACAAATTTTGAGGCCTGTGGCCTTTAGACATGTGTCTTGATAGCAGTGTCATTGTCATTTGTACACCAAAGACACCACTATGATTGAGCATAATTCTATGGCAGAATCATGTTGCTACAATGATTTATGTCATTGTGCCATGGTAAAACCATGCTGAGCTGCTTCCTGAACTTTGAGGGAATGTCATGGATAGTTGGATACACCAAACATATCTCTGAGATTGAGCATGATACTGTGGTGCAACTATGGTGCTATAATGATTTGACATTGTGCCATGGTGAACCCATGGCAGGTCTGTATCCTGAACTTTGAGGGAACGCCATGGTTACACCAAACATATCAGTATGATTGAGCACAATACTGTGGTGCAACTACCGTGCAACCAAGGATTGTAATATTATGCTTTGGTGAAACCATGCTGAACTTTATACTGAACTGTGAGTAAAATTGTCATAGATAAACAATCATATCACCATGATTAAGCATGATACTGTGATGCAACTATGATGCAACCATGAATCTGACATTGTTTTAGCAGTGAAACCATGCTGAACTCTAAGCTTAACTTCAAGAAAATGTCATGGATACATCAAAAAGACAAAACTATAATTAACCTTTTCCTAAGCGACAAATTTTAGACTCCTTCAATTTCATAAAATCTGCAGTTGATAATTTCAAAATTTGGACAAATAAACTTATGCCTCTAACAGGGCAGGAAACATTGTTGGAAAAGGAGAAAATTTTAGTCAACAGTACTTTCTCCTTTTCCCAAAATGTTTTCAAAAGCTGTCCTTCGTAGGGTTGTGAAACCATAACACTACCATAAATCATGACATTGTGCTACTGTGAAACCATGCTGAACTCTATCCTTTATTGTGAGCAAATGTCATGGATAAACCAGTGGTAGCACCATGGTTAAGCATGAGCCCATGCTGCAACCATGAATTGGCATAAAGTGTGCTAATTGGAGAAACCATCCTGAATTATACAAGTGACTGTGGCTTAACCCCTTACCAGACGACAAAATTTTAGCCTTGTCCAAATTGAAAGCATTTGCAGACAACAATTCCAGTGTGGCTCAAATGGTGCAACTTTTGTTTGATAGGGTTGAAAACATTGTGGGAAAAGGAGAAAATGCTGGTTACCAGCATTTTCTCCTTTTCCCACGATGTTTTCAAAAGGCTTCTTTCCCAGGGGCGTCAAAAGGCGGCATTGTGCAGTAAAGGATTAACCTTTTACTGCACCACATTTTCAGTTTAGATTATATAAACCTTTTACCAAATGACAACAGCTCAACAGTCCAATGTGAAAGGACTTGCAGATGACAAAATAAATGACTCATAAATTAAAACTTGTTTTTTGAAGGGTAGAAAACATTGTGGGAAAAGGAGAAAATGCTGGTTACCAGCATTTTCCCCTTAGCCCACAATGTTTTCAAAAGCTTTCTTTCTCAGGGTCTTTAAAACTCGACACTGTAAAATGTTCAACTAAAAAGTGCAAAATTAGGTTCCTTTAGTCCAAAATGTCTCAGCAAAGTGGATAGTATAGAATAAAGATCAGGCGGAATGTTTTGTACAGTTTTATCTAGCTGTACACTGGCCACAAAGGCAACGATGTAGTGAGAGGTTGTTTCAGGAATGATCCACACGACTCCCTTTGTACTTTAGTACCCCGAGGATGATGCCTTGTGAAAAACATTGGTTAAACAGGCATGTGCCCCTTTTTCACTGTAACAAGCATTTTCTCCCTTCCAAAACAATTTCAAAAGCCTTTTTCCCCAAGGGTTGTTAACAAATGGATTTGTGTGGTAAATGGTTCACCCTTATATGACTGAAATAAAATATTTCCCAAGATAAAGGCCTAAATCTTGCAATATGAATGTTTTTTTTTTCCGCAATTAAACATTCTGTGCAGTCTGATCTTGATGTAGACTGTCTGCAAGATCATGAACTTCCAAGATAATATTAATCTACAATGTTTGCCAAAGTACATTGTGTCAAGCTTAGCAAGCTATGGGTTAGGTGCTGTCTAGGGAGCTTTTATCTCCAAATACATCAAGAAATGAACTGTGCTCTGTGAAAAGGGATCTTAGTGCATTTGCAAAAAGTATCGGCCCAGGTCGGCCTGCGCAAAACATGCAGGCTGACCTGGGCCAAAACTTTTTGCTTTTGGTCAATTTTCTGCATGTCAAAGGATCAGTGTACCTCATGAATCAGTAGGTTGTTATACAAAACAGATTTTAGGGATGTGTAATACTGTGATGACTTGCTTGATATCATGCGTCACGGAGATGCAATAGGCCCCCTTTTGCCAGAGCATGGCCCAAATCTAATGGGGGAGGGAAAAAATCCACAATAACCATTGATACAGACTTTGGAGTTCAAAGTGATATCGAAAGAAGATATTTAAATGGAGCATAATTTCCTACCCCCAAATGATACATAATTGGCTTGCAGTGGTTTGTAAATAGATCTAGACAAAAACCATCAATATCATACATATTGGCCCATGCTCTGAAAAAAGTAGGCTTCAAGGCCCGATAGCTGCCACAAGAAAACACTGTAGTAGTAAAATGCATTTATATTTAGATCATGCCATTTAACCCTTTCCCAAACGACAAATTTTGGACTGGTCCAAACTGAAAGAGTTTGCAGACGACAATTTTAAATTTGATGAAAATGGCAGAAAGGTCTCAAAAAGGGTAGAAAACACTGTGGGAAAAGGAGAAATTGCTCGTTATGAGCAATTTCTCCTTTTCCCACAGTGTTTTCAAAAGACTTGTACTGCAGACACGTGAAAACCAGGGCTTGTTTGGGAAAGGGTTAGGAGTCTGGGAATTATTGTGAAGACAACAGTCTGTTATTGTACTGTCAGTCAATGTAATAGTTGCAGGCAGAAAATTTATTTTCGAACTAGGTAAAAAGTAAACGGAGAACAAGCAAGATTTCATTTTCCTGCCAGTGACTAACACATGGATCAACCATACAATAAAAGATTTTAAATTGTATGATTTAAATTTAAATACATTTTAACAACCACATTGTTTACTTTTGGCAGCTATAGGGCCTTTAAGGCATCTGCAAAAAGTATTGACATAGGTCAGCCTGTGCAGGCTTACAGGAGTCGAAAATTTTTCCTATTGGTCAGTTTTGTACTTGTCATTTTAAGGACAAGTGCTTTACCGCATGATTCAGTTGGTTGATAGACAAAATTGATTTATGGATCCATACTGATATTATGACTTGCTTAGTACATGTATCATCCATGCATTTAACCCCCTTTTGCCAGAGGATGGCTCAATTATTTTGTATCCATTTAGACATACCTGGTACCACTCTTAGCTTACCTTCATCAAGTTATATGACCCAGAGGAAGAATTCTTTTTAAAAACATCCTGAGAAATGGAAAAAATGCTGCTAACCACCAAATTCTCTTTTTCCCATAATGTTTTCCAGCCTTTCAAAGAAGATTAATCAATTTTACCACCTTTGTATTGATGATCTGAAAATGGTTTTATTTCGGAAGAATCTAAAATTTGTCATTTTAGAAAGGGTTGATTAACCCTTTACCGCACAATGCCGCCTTTTAACAATGCTGGGAAAGGAGCCTTTTTCCACAATATTTTCTACCCTATCAAAGAAAAATTGCACAATTTGAGCCACAATGAAATTGTCTTCTTAATTTGGACAAGGCTATAATTTTGTCGTCTGATAAAGAGTTAAACTGCATTAAATTTTAGTCACCTTTATAAAGCATTTATCTGTTATGAGAGACCGCTCTTTCATAACCCTAAAAAATACATCGACTTAATCGTTTTTCATTGTTGCCTACATTTTTTTTGTCAGTTCTCATGTATACCACTAGTTTTTTTTTTTTCTATTCTATCCTTCAGATCTTTTCCTGTAATCCTACTGCTTCTTATAATTGTATTGATAGGAAAAACGAGAAATAATAGAGAAGACTAGTGAACATGCTGTTTTGTTGCTATTGTCCTCAGGCAACATTCCACTTCTAAGTAAAAGCCACCTTCATTTAGCATTCTCCTATCTTCTTCAAAGACAAGTCTTTCAAAGAAAGCAAAAAAAAAATTACATTACATTATTAGATCTATCATATTATTGATTATGAGCCTGTGTTTTTGGGTCAACTTTTATATCCAACCATTTTTATGGTTTTAGATGTACCTACAAGGTAATCTGGTTTGATCATGACACAACATTAAACTGTGGTTGTTCAGAGGGGAAAGAACATTTAATTCTCTATACTTACAGCTTCAAAATTGGTATATATGAGCTTAAGTTCTATGATAGGGTAAAAAACATACAGGGAAAAGAAGAAAATGCTGGTTACAATGGTCTTTGAAAAAGCCTTCCTACCCTGTGGTCATTAAAACTCTGGATTATTTGGTAACGAGTTAATGGTTTTGTTCTATTTTCTATTGAACTGCATTATGAGCTTTTACTGTGAGCATTTATTTGACCAATGTTTAAAGAGTATTTTATTTTGAGAGTTTGAACTCTTTCATATAGAATGTACACATGTTTTTGTCCTAAAGATATGAGTGAATATAAAAATTCCATCTCCTTTTCACAGCAACAATAGATAAAGTAGGTGCTTTCATTTACTAGGAAAGAATACACTATGATATCATAATACTGTGCTGATCAAAGAATTGACTTTAACACTTAGAGTGCTGATTTAATATTATGGACCATTTTGATTAATAAATGTGCAGTCTGTTCTTGGATCTACACTGTCCGATATGAAGATATTTTTCCTCCAAAAAATACCTATGAAATAGCAAATAATGGGTTTTGACGATCACCTTGAAAGTGTTTCATTTTTTTAGCAGGTCAGAGTTAGAACTGGTTGAGTCTAAGATTTTGTTGCTTGGTAAAGAGTGAAAGCATTTAGGGTACACAACTCTGCAAAAGCACTTTCTGATGTCTACCCTAGAGGCTTTCACTATTTACTAAACATCAAAATTTTAGACTCAACCAATTCTAACTCTATACCAAACCATCTGTACTATCTATATACAGTCTGTAAAAGTGAATAAAATTATTCATTCATTCAACAAAATTTTGTACTTGTCCATAAGGAAAACATTTCCAGACAACAAATTAAATGTTGGTCAGATCATAGGATTGTTTGTGAAAGAGTAGAAAACATTTTGGGAAATGGAGAAAATGCTGGTTACCAGCATTTTCTCCTTTTCCCAATATGTTTTCAAAACCTTTCTTCCTCTATTATGTGGCAAAGGGTTAAAACATTTGCAATGACAAATTCAATGTAGCTTAATTGATGATTTCTTTCTTTGAACAGGTAGAAAACATTATGGGTAAAGGAGAAAATGCTGGTTACCAACATTTTCCCCTTTTCATACAAAATTTTCAAAAGCTTTCTGTGTCAAGGTCATTAAAACTCTGGGATATGTGATTAGAGCGATACAACATTCATGTTCTCATTATAAAGTTGGCTCTCTTTGTTACGTAAAAGAGAAATTCCTTTCCTTGTTATGCAAAGAACTCTTTGACTTATAAAATTAACCCTTACATCACATTTTACAACTGAAGTTGCCTTTCAGCTGGTGCAGTTCAAAGATCACAATGTAAAGAACTCTTTGACTTACAGAAGTAATCCCTTACATTTTACAAATTAAGGTGCAGATCAAAGATCAGACTGCACCAAATGTGCAGTGTGATGATCTTTGATCCACACTATCTGCTTTCCCGAGGCATTCTGCACAAAAAAGTAACCTTGATGCAATGCACTTCTGGTCTTATTTTTACACAGAAAGTTTCTGCTGCATTCATTCAGTATCCCATTCATTCAGTACCCTAAAGATTAATATTCCTAGGGCAGTTAATACTTATAACTTCCTGTTGCCTGCTGTTTTTATTTCAGTTTATGACCAAGTTGCCCCTGTTTTTTTATGAAGAAATAAAGTTTTGTTAAATACAATATCTTCAAAGACATACCCATGTGCATAACTCATGCCTCACTAACCAACAATTTCAAGGAAGCTTAAGTAAAGATAGAAAATCCTGTTTGCATTTGCATAGAAATTCTGAAAAACTTTTGAGGAAAATTTAAAAAATACATCCAGTGTCCTAAAGTGTTTCATCAAATACAGATTCCCATTGACTTACATGTATTTTTTAGTGTGCAAGAAAATTAATTAATACCCTGCTTCTGATCATCCCATGATCATAGGGTAAACTATACTGGTTGAAAGCAAGGTAGACACCAGGGCTCACATTCACCCACCATTCTTAGGAATGTTCTTTGGCTTATTCTCCAGAAATTTCCAATTTTGAAGGTAACATGACTTCTGATTGGCTAAACCATTTGGTTTAGCCAATCAGAAGGTGTGCTACTTTCAAATGTAGAAAATTTTGAAGGATTAAGACTGAGATTGTTCTTAAGAATGATAGGTGTATACGGACCCAGAGCTATTCAGAGTAATGATTGTGCTATTACTGTTCCTCACCTGATATCAAAGTTATAGCTCTCTGAAACCTTATGGTGCTATATTTCTGTTAAATATTGACGATATGGCTATTGATGTTATTTAAAACATGTTTTTTGAAACTGCTGATTACTTTTAACCAGCTATAGTTTGTTCTTTCAAACTGTAATGAGTCTGTAAACATATAATTCACAGTCAAAATTATGTCACTATGATTGCTGCATTTTGTTACTCAATAAATGTAAAGTAAACTTGGAAATACATGCAAGTCAATGGGCTTTCATATTGACAAAATCTTTATGGCAGCTGACTGCACACAGATAGCTGGCATTCTTTAAGAATTTGTAAAATACGAGGGTTGTCCCAAAATAGCACGTAATATAGTATTTATTCACAGGAACAAAACAAAAATACTTCTATATTTGCAACCCCCAGTTGTATTTTGTAGAGCAAAAACTCCACTGGCCATATGTGCTTTCTTCTCTTGGTTATCCTGTACAAAGACAGCTTGCTGACAATCATGATAAGCTTTCTGATCCTAAAAAGAAAACCACCAATTACTGGTTTCAAGGCACTTAAATTTATTGACTAGATTTCTTACTTGTTGAACATCAAGTTTGTAATTTTTGACATTATCTTTAAATCTGAAAGTATAAAAGAAACATGAAGCTTTCAGGTGTTGATGTTCTCTGACAGAATTGCCATCATTCAGATTGTAAGGGGTATGTGAATCACACATTATCTCCTGCATTCAAACTCGCTTAACCCTTTACTATACTATCCCAAGTTTTAACAACCCTTCAAATGAAAGCTTTCAAAAACATTATGGGAAAGGAGAAAATGCTGGTAGCCAGCATTTTCTTCTTTTTCCACAATGTTTTCTGAACATTAACCCTTTCCCAAACAACAAATTTTGGACTGGTCCAAATTGAAAGAGTTTGCAGCAGACGACAATTTCAAATTCGATGAAAATGGCAGAAAGGTCTCAAAAAGGGTAGAAAACACTGTGGGAAAAAGGAGAAATTGCTCGTTACGAGCAATTTCTCCTTTTCCCACAGTGTTTTCAAAAGACTTGTACTGCAGACACGTGAAAACCAGGGCTTGTTTGGGAAAGGGTTAAAAGACAGATCCAATCATTTCAGCCACACTTAATTTGTCATCTGCATTTAATGCCTTTGATGTGGACAAGTCTAAATTTTTCTCGTTTGGTAAAGAGCCAAGATGTTTCATCACCACTAAATCTGACTCGTGACCTGGTGGTTGTTGGTTTGATACCCGTCTGTGGCAAACTTTCTTTTCAGTGATTTTTGGCTTCTCACCTCTGATGCATGTGAGAAAATAATGGTAGTCCATGGCTAGGATAGAAAGATGTGTCAGTACTGATCCGAGAATGCAAGGAAACACATTCATAGGTGCACTGGTTGCAGCAATATTACTTAAGCTATTAAAACAGCATCAAACTTCAATACAAAACAAAATAAAACTAGAACATGCAAGTTCAAAGTTGACAATAGACATAGCAGGATCATAAAAGCTTGGCTTCATGCTAGGGTGAGCTAAAACAAAAAAATGTTTCCTCTTTCTCTACTGATTTTAAAATGATTCAGCTGAAAAAGGTTAGACAAATTCTCCAAAGACTCAAAATCTATATTTTCAAACAGTGTTTTTATCTATATTTTAATCTTGTCTGTGTTCTTGGTATTTAGACACCAGGTGGTTGAAAGTTTAATGCAGTTCAAATATCCAGCCTACCTCAAAAGCTGCCCTATCTCAGAATCTGAGCTATCTCTTTTAAATCTACATCATGTTAAAATCCCATGAATGCTTGTTCAACCTTTTTACCTCTTAACCCTTTAACTCTTTACCAAACGACAAAATTTCAGACTTGTCCAAATTGAAAGCATTTGCAGACGACAAAATAAATGTGACTAAAAAATTGAAATTTGTTTTCGAAAGGGTAAAAAACATAGTGGGAAAAGGAGAAAATGCTGGTTACCAGCATTTTCTCCTTTTTCCACAATGTTTTCAAAAGGCTTCTTTTTCAGGGTCGTTAAAACCGGTGATTGTGTGGTAAAGGGTTAAGAGACAACAAAATTGTACCATATATTTGCCCAAATTGGAAGCATTTGCAGACAACAGAGTCAGTGTGGCTCAATGATAGGATCTGTTTCTGAAAGATTTGAAAACATTTTTTTTAAGGAGGGTTCTTCTTCAGGGTCGTTAAAACTCGGGATTGTGTGGTAAAGGGATATGACAAAACTTCCATGACCTGTTTTTGTTTGGTGTTTATGATCCCAAAAATAGTAATTTCTAGGCTACTTTTATTCTAAGTGTCTCATTCCATGCAGTCTGATATTAATTTTCACTGACTGCAAAGGAAGCTAAAATTGTAAAAGAGGCTTAACCCTTTGCCACACAATCCCGACTTTTAATGAAAGAAAGCTTTTGAAAACAGCATGGTAACCAGCATTTTCTCCTCTTACAACACTGTTTTCTACCCTTCCCAAAACAAACTTCAATTTTTTGACTCGTCTTTATTTTGTTGTCTGCAGATGGTTTCAATTTGGACTAGTCTAAATTTTTGTCCCTGGGTAAAGAATTAACCTTTTACCACATAGTCCCGAGTTTTAATGACCCTGAGAAAAGGAGTCTTTTGAAAACATTGTGGGAAAAGGAGAAAATATTAAGTCCTTTGAGCCATGTTTTATTCTCATCTGCAAATGCTCTCAATTTAGGCAAGTCTATAATTCTGTTGTTAGGTAAAGAGTTAGAGAGATAAGAATAAATAGCAGATACAGTATTAACCCTTTACCACACAATTCCGACTTTTAACGTTACCTTGAGAAAGAAGCCTTTTGAAAACATTGTGGGAAAAGGAGAAAATGCTGGTAACCAGCATTTTCTCCTTTTCCCGCAATGTTTTCTTCCCTTCCCAAAACAGATTTTAATTTTTCAATCACATTTATTATGTCATCTGCTTTCTTTCAATTTGGACCAGTCTAAAATTTTGTCATTTGGTAAAGAGTTAACGGTCAGATTTTGAATCTGCTAGCATTCACCAAGACAAGTGTGAATACTTACAGCTGGTAAACATTTGCTCTATTTTCTTTTCTATCAGAAACAACAGCAATAACAACAACTGAAGATAAAATCGTGATAATGGTATCTATTGTTTTGGCCTCCTGATATTCACAACCCCTCAACCATTGTAGATCATACCAAGTTTATAGTAACAGACTAAATGTCTTGTCTGTTTTTTTTATTACGTCCTTTGTCCAATGACAAAATTTTAGACTTGTCCAAATTAAAAACATTAAGCAGGTGATAAAATAGAGGTAGTTCAAATGAAAGGCTTTTGCTTTGGTTAGAAAGCATTGTGGAAAAAAAGACAAAATGCTGGTAACCAGCATTTTTGCCATTTCCCACAATGTTCTTTAACCCTTCACCACCTAATCCAATGTTTTAGCAAGAAGAAGGCCTTTGAAAACATTCTGGGAAAAGATGAAAATAATAGTAACCAGCAATAATTTTTTCTCAATTACTAACATTGTTATTTATCATATCCCTGAATCTGAGCAAAACTTGATAGGTCAAGCAAATGCTTTCAATACGGACAAGTCTAAAATTTTGTTGCCAGGTTATTACTTAAAGCATAGGTTTTTTTTTGGCAAAGGGCTAAAACTACAGTCACTTAACTGTCTTAATATTTGCCTTGAACCATAATTGCTTCTAGTGCCCAAGTAATGAATGGTAATGGTGATTTGGTTCATGCCAAATGAACACAAATTGAAAAACACTGGGAAAACATGGTTCCAGAGGTCAGTAGCACAAATAACATGACTCTACAACTGTTTTCTGTTGTTTACAGATTGGTAGCATACCAAACATGTTAATTTGATCCAAGATTGGATGATAAGTGTACTAGAAAAGTAAGATAACCAGTCCAGACACAGAGACAAGATCATTTGAAAGCTTTGATGAATGAAAAAATGGAATTGGAAATAAAATGTCATATTTATTCTTGGCAGTTGTTGGACATCATGTATATTTAACTCTTTTAATTGATGATTCATCCACAATGAAAATTAGGGAATGTCAGAGGTATAAATGAAACTACTAATGTAACTATTTCATTTAAGCCCCTGTCAAAATCAGAGTGCAACTGAGATAATTTGGTTGCATGATCTACTTGAAAAGCTAGTCTCTTGCAATGGACCGCGAAAAGCTTTCACAAATGGAATAGAAGTTGTTCAACAAGAACGAGTGGAAGTGACCGTGCATGACAAAGGCGCAAAAGCTCTTGCAAGCAATTATACATTTACATATGAGTATTGCACAAATAAGTACAATTGGTTTGATGTCAACCATACAATTAGTTGCACCAAAAGTGTTGCATATTATTTATCTCGCCATTTTGTGATTGATTGGGTGTTTATGTTAGGCTGGTTGTATGATTATGAGATTGATGGCATGAGTGGTCGTGCAACCAGCTGGAGATTTAAACCCGCCTACATATAGATCTCTTCAAATCAATGATGAATTCAGAAGAAGAAATGAAATGTCAAAAAAAGGCAACAAACACCAAGCAAAAATAGGAAGTTAGTGGCAGCATCTTCCAGCTTTCTTCATAAAGATCTAAAGACCATTTCAACAACTGGCAGATTTTTCTCTGTAGAATAGCCGCACAGAGTCCCTTGAAGTCATACCATTTTGCACAATGTCATGCAAATTGTCTAATAACAATTTAATAGTGGCATTCCAAACGCAACCAAATGCTCGAGTGGTAGCTGTAGAGCCATAATACATGTCTGCGATGTTTAAGATACAAGATGTTTAATCTCTGATTGTGGTTTTACAATGCTTATGTTGGGAAGCAGCCAGTGGCTTAGGAAGAAAATGGTACTAAGTACTGGTAAAAAGAAACTCCAGAAAGGCATTGATAGGTGTACTGATGGTCGGGATATAACTGAAATAATGTAGAAAAAAGCTTTTAACACCATACAATCAATCAATCAGCTTTGGCCTTGTGCTTGATAGCCATAGGTGTAAAAGATATAGCATGGAATATAAATATAATTGTTTTGACAAATTATCTTGAGTGTGGAAATTACACCAAGTGTTGTTCTCACAGCTGTCGGAGTTGTCAAGACTTGGTAATGAATAGTTTCTTTGAATATTTTCCAATAAGTCTGTGTTTGGATCGGGCAAGCTGGTGGCAAAGTATCATATCTTTTATTCATGTTATGTTTTGTTATAGGTCTGATACATTTATTTATGAGTTTAAGGCATCTGGAATATCTCTACTTATCAAGAAGAATGGCCTGTCTATATTGGCATATGCAAAAGCTGACATTTGATATAATACAAGAAAAATGGTCAAGCTTTCAGAACTTTTGTGATTCTGATTTGTAATTTATCTATTTGGTGATTTGATAGATTTTTTTGGAACAATTGCAGATTCTTTCATTGACAGTGTAGGTCAAAATTAGGACATGTATTCACCAACAGACATCTTCATTCTATAAATTAGACCTTTATAAAAGCAATGTCAAGGTTGCTATTCTTAAGAATGTCTCAGCCAAGCCAACAGTGTAGTTTTGTGCAGTTTGATCTTGATCTACACCAGCTGCTAAGGAAACTGAAGTAGAGAAAGGCGCTCTAAGGGTTAATTTTATTCTTAGTCTCATTCTCAAGAATTTTCTGAATTTAACAGTAACACAATTTTTGACTTGCTAAAGTATTTGGTTTAGCCGATCAAATATTGCTTTACTTTCTAAATCTAGAGTAAGACTAAAAGACTGGATTGATCTAGAATGGTTGGTGAAAAAAGCCCCTGACTGTACAGAAACAATTGCAATTGTGACCTGGCTCCTGACTGTACAGAAACATATGTTACCTGGCCCCTGACTGTACAGAAACAATAGTGGCCTAGCCCCTGACTGTACAAACACAAATGTGACCTGGCCCCTGACTGTACGGAAACAATTGTAACCTGACATTGACTCTGCGTCGCAAGATTATAAAAAAAATTATTGTAAGAAATCCCACATTCCAGAAATTGCATCGCAAGTGCTGTATTTGGTCTTTTTTCTTGACCTAAACTGACCATAAACTTTCTTTTATTAACCCTTAACCACACGTCAAAAATGTAGACTTGTCCAAATTGAAAGCATTTGCAGACAACAAAATAAATGTGATTGAAAAACTGAAAATTGTTTTGGGAAGGGTAGAAAACATTGTGTGAAAAGGAGAAAATGCTGGTTACCAGCTGTTAGGGCTGATAAAAGACGGGATTGTGTGGTAAAGGGCTAACCCTTAGAACGCCGAATAAACCCAACAGAAATGGTCAGTGTAGAAATAAGATTCCATAAAATGCAATTTCAAGGTTCTTTTGATCTAAAATGTTTCAGCAAAGCGGACAGTGTAGATCAGAGATCAGACTGTACATTTTGTGCTGTCTGATCTTATTCAGCATTGACTACAAAGGCAACTATAGTCGTGAAATCTATTTTAACTCTTTACCACACGACAAAACTGGAGACTTGTCCAAATTGAAAGAATTTGCAGAAGACATTTTAAATGTGGCTCTAATGATGGAATTTGTCTTTGATGTGGTTGAAAACATTCTGGGAAAATGAGAAAATGCTCGAAACCAGCATTTTCTCCTGTTCTCACAATGTTTTCCAAAGGCCTCTTTCTCGGGGTCGTTAAAGCTCAGGATTGTGTGGTAAGGATTAAGGCCTCTAGAAGCATCTCTGAAGAGACATGCAGAAATCTTTAAAACAATTGCAAATTATTAAAAACTTGCTTAACCCTTTACCACACAATCCTGGGTTTTCATGACCTGGAGAAAGAAGCCTTTTGAAAACATTGTAGGAAAAGGAGAAAATGCTGGTAACCAGCATTTTCTCCTTTTCCCACTCTTTTTTCTACCTTCCCAAAACAAACCTCAATTTTTCAGTCATCTGCAAATGCTTTCCATTTGGACTAGTCTAAAATTTGTTGTTTGGTAAAGAGTTAAGATAATTGTTTTACGAGTTACTGTATGGTCTTCAAACTTTGGCTTCTCATTTTCTGCTCACAAGTCTAGGATGGTATGTATGTCTTTAAAACTGAGAGGACCAAAGAATATTAGCAATGTCTTGATCAACAGGGTATTCAAATCGTAAGGCTGCCTTCGAGATTTTATGATTAATACTTAAAGCTATAAGACAACAGAATCAAAATTTTAGACTTGTCTAAACAGAATTTATCTGAAAGTTTTCTTTTAAATGGATAGAAAAAATTTTGGGAAAAGGAGAAAAGGCTGGTTGTGCACATTGTGCAGGCTGACCAGAGTCAGTGCTTTTTGTAGATGCAATTATGTCCCCTATTCACAAAGCATGGCTCATTTATTTTACTAGTAGCTGTATGGTCTTCAAACTTTGATTTCTCATTTTTTTGCTCACGTGTCTAGGGAAATATGCATGTCTTTAAACCTGAGAGGACCAAAGAATATTCAGACCATTTTGATCAACAGGGTATTAGATTGTAAGACTGCCATGGAGTTTTTGTGATTAATACTTAACTCGACCAGACAACAGAATCAAAATTCTAGGCTTGGTTGGTTGGTTATTTCCGTTTATTTATCGTCGCTACCGGTTGCCCATCTGAGCGACGCCCCCAGAAGACGGTTAGTTGTTACGGGGGATAGTGCAAGGATACAGGTCGAAACTACTGAGAGCTTCGCCTGGTTCTTTAACGTGCTCGGCGTATAGCACCGTCACACTGGACCTCGGTTTAATGTCTCATCCGAAAGACTATTAGTAATTTTTTTAGTTGGCCAGCCGGGGATATGAACCCACAATCTGTAGGACATTGTGTTCACGAGTCCTACGCTCTACCTACTGAGCTATATCGGCTGGTATTCTAGACTTGTCCAAATCAAGAGTATCGATCTGAAAGTTGGCTTTCAAATGGATAGAACAAATTTTGGGAAAAGGAGAAAATGCTGGTTACCAGCATTTTCTCCTTTTCCTACAATGTTTTCATAAGTCTTTTTCTTCAGGATCGTTAAAAACTAGGAACTGTTTGATATAGGGTTAGGGGATACATCTAATACCTTTGACTTATTACAGTTTATTGCCTTTATAATATTATAATAATGCTTGTATCTTACAAAGTAACAGTTGCCTGTAAGATAAAAAAGAACAATGTTTTTCATAGAGAACAATTCTTTTCAGCAGATTTTTGGCACAGATGCAAAGAAATGCTGCATTGAGCAGCATAATTTTTTTTGGTCCTTTCTTTCTCTTTTTCTTATAATTAATTTTATCTTCCAGGAGAATTCCTTGAACGAAAAACTAGACTCTAGTTTGCATGCATGCTTATAAACACTTTGATATAAATACAAAGCAACCTGTCCTAGAGGCCAGGGCCACTTCTGTTAACTCATAACCAAACAACAAAATTTTAGACTGGTCTAAATTGAAAGCATTTGCAGACGACAAATAAAATGTTTTCTAAAGCTTTCTAAAACTTTGGATTGTGTGGCAAACTGTCAAGCAGCCAACCTGTACTAACCTATTACCAGACAGTCCCAAGTTTTAAAAGCACTGAAAAAGAGAACTTTGAAAATACAGAGGGAGGAGAAAATGCTGGTTACCAGTATTTTTGTCCTTTTCCCAAAATGTTTACAAAAGCCCTTTTCTTCAGGGTCATTAATACAGGGTATTGTTTGGTTAAGATTTAATCCTTTACAACACAATCACGGGTTTAAAGGGCCCTGTAAAAGAAGCCTTTAGAAAACATTGTCGGAAAAGGAGAAAATGCTGGTAACCAGCATTTTCTCCTTTTCCCACAATGTTTTCTGCTTTTCCCAATACAAATTTCAATTTTTGAGTCACATTATATTTATCGTCTGCAAAAGCTTTCAATTTGGACTGGTCTAAAATTTTGTCGTTTAGTAAAGAGAACACATAGTAGCCTATAATTTTGGCTAGCGTCATTTGACAAACAGCAGAAGATTACTTCTCTTCCAATTTGCATATTCATTAAGTCTCTCAACCTTCATGCATTACTGAAACAACCAATTCTTTCCTCCTTAACCCTTTACCACACAATGCCAACTTTTAATGACCCTGAGGAAGAAGCCTTTTGAAAATATATTGTGGGAAAGGGAGAAAATGCTGGTAATCAGCATTTTCTGTTTATCCCACAATAATTTCTACTCTATCAAAGAAAAATTACACCGTTTGAGCCACACTGAAATTGTCGTCTGCAAATGCTTTCAATTTGGATAAGGCTAAAATTTTGTCGTCTGGTAAAGGGTTAATACAGATCTACTTGATACAGCCTTTTTTTGCTTTTAGATAGAATTTAAAAAAAAGAAAGGTTTTCCCACACAATTTATCTTTAACCCTTTACCACACAATCCAGTATTTAACCCTTAATTTCAGAACCCTGAGTTTTAACAATCTTGAGGAAGAAGCCTTTTAATTCTTGACCACACAATCACAGGTTTGAACGACCCTGAACAAAAATCCTTTTGAAAACATTGTGGGAAAAGGAGAAAATGCTGGTAACCAGCATTTTCTCCTTTTCCCACAATGTTTCCTACCCTTTCTAACACAAATTTCAGTTTTTGTGTCACATTTATTTTGTCGTCTGCAAAAGCTTTCAATTCAGACAAGCCTGAAATTTTGTTGTGTGGTAAAGGGTTAAATTCCCTGTGGCAAAGCTGGTTACCATCATTTTCCCCCTTTCCCATAATGTTTCTACCCTTTCAAAGATAAATTCCACCATTTGAACCACGTTTAGGCTGTCATCTGCAAATGCTTTCAATTCAGACTAAGTCTACATATTTGTCCTGTGATAAAGAGTTAAACACCTTGACAAAGAAGGCTTTTGAAAACATGGAGGGAAAAGGAGAAAATGCTGGTAACCACCATTTTCTCCTTTTCTCACCATGTTTTCTTTTCCTCAAATGCCAAATCCTAGCATTAATTTTTGAATCTCAGATAATTAATTTTGTTGTTTGCAAATTCTTTCAATTTGGACAGTCTAAAATTGTTTGGTTTGGTAAGGGGTTAATTTCTCCATAATTCATGAATGAAAATCTAAAAATGTGTAAAAATTTAAAAATGTGTAAAAAATTCAACGATTAAAGCAAACATTGCTCTAGTCAATGACTTTTAAGCAAAATTGGTATAGGACTTTTACAATTAACTGCAGATGCTTTCAGTTCGGTCAAATCTGAAATTTGTCATCTGGTAAAGAGTTCACTTGTTGTCTGCAGTTAACTGGTACCCATTGTATCTCCCGTAGCTGTCCGATACACATAGGTTGATACGAAGATCGATTACAGGCTGCCAATTTATGTCTGCAGGTGCTTTGAATTCGGGCAAATCCGTCATTTTGTAGTCTTGAACAGAGTTAACCCTTAAAGTGCCGAATAAACCTAATGGACATTTTCAGCCTAGAATAACACCAAGATAATTGCAATTTTGTGGTCACTTTTTATGTCTAGTGTCTCAGCAAAGCGGTCAGTGTAGATCAAAGATCAGGCTGCACATTTTGTGCAGCCTGATCTTGATCTTCACTGGCCGCAAAGGCAACTATAGTTGTGAAAGGCGCTTTAAGGGTTAATACTTCAAATAATTACCTCAAAAAACCAAGGAAACAAAAATAAAAAATTCTCTTTCATCTTCCAATCTGGTATAACATCTAAGCCACTTGTTTCTAGGTTATTTTATAAGATCAATTTCCCATGAAGCTTTATGATCTCTACTTTGTTATTAAACCTTTTCCACACAGTCCTAAGGTTAAACCATCTTTGGGAAATGCACTTTGGAAACATTGTGGGAAAAGGAGAAAATGCTGGTAACCAATGTTTTCTTCTCCTCAAAAGACAAAATTTAATTTCAGTGTGAGTCACATTAAAAACAAATACTTTGTTGCTTGCAAATGCTTTGATTTGGACATATCTTAAGTGTTGTTGTTTGGTACATATTGTTTTGATGGTTTTCTCCTCTTCCAACAATGTTTTCTAAAGCCTTCTTCCTAAACATCGTTCACATTTGGGATTGTGTGTTAAAGGGTTAACCCTATACTGGACGAAACATTTATATTGAAAGCACTTGCAAATAACTAATTGAATGGTGCTGAAAGTGTGAAATTTACCTTTGGAGGGTTAGAAAACATAGAAGAAATGGGCAAAATTGCTATTTACTAGCATTACGTCCTTTAAGAAAATTCCCATTATGTTTTTATCTCTGTACCAAGCCAGAAAAAAATACTTGTTCAGTTTGAAAGCATCTGCAGACAGCAAATTAAGTCTGGCACCAATGGTGAGGTTTGTCATGAAAGGGTAGAAAAACACTGTGGGAAATGGAGGGAATATTGAATTTTTTTCCCATGATATTTTCAAAAGCCTTCTACCTCAGCAACCATGGAAACAAGAGACTGAGTAAACAAAGTTAACCCTTTACCACATAATCCTGGGTTTCAATGACCTTGAGGAAAGAGTCCTTTGCAAAATTATAGGAAAAGGAGAAAATGCTCCTATCCCCACAATATTTTCTACCTTTCCAAAGGCAGATTTCAGATTTTGAGTCGCATTTAATTTGTCATCTGTAAACGATTTCAATATGGACCAGTCTAAAATTTTGTCATCTGGTAAAGAGTCAAGTAGAAAGAAAACAACAAGCAGAAAATAATGGATCAGCTCATTATGACTCTACATTCAGTGGGGTAGAACCCTTTACAAAACTAGAAGATTGCCTATGGGCAACATGTTGAACCCAAGCTGCACTAGGAAAAAGAGAGTAACCATTCACCCAATGCACATCTATCTTTTTTCAGATCCCTTTGTTTTCAAATTTGCATTCATGAAGATAGGAGTAATCCCTATTTATGAACAAGTAGAAGCTTGATTTATGACCTTCAAGTATGACCTTGACCTTAGACCTAACTGAACAAATTATTAAAATGGCACTTCCAATGGTAAAGGAGATCATTCATGTAAAATGATTTTTTAAATCCATCAATAAATATAGAAGAAAAATGTAGCTCAGACAAGCTCTGTGTATAACAATTTTATCATTTGACCTTTAAGTGTGACCTTAACCTCAGACCTACCAGAACATAAAGATAATAACAGCACTTCTACTGGCAAAGGAGAACAATTGTGCCAAATTGTCTTCAAATGCATCCATAAATATAGGAGTTTATGGCTGGGAGAAGCTTCACGTATGAGAATTTTATCATTTGACAATCAAGTGAGACCTTGACCTTGGACCTACCTGAACAAATATTTCAAATGGTACTTCTACTCATGAAGGAGAACAATTGTGCCAAACCATTTTGATATCCATCCATAAATGTAGACGTTCTGGTCCAGATAAATCAGGATACATGCACACACTAATGCACACACGCAGATAAACCGAAGCCACTTTGTGACAGCTATGTCTCTCTCAACAACAATGCAGAGTTTTAACAATCCTGAGAGAGAAGGCTTTTGAAAACACTGAGGAAAAAGGAGAAATTGATGGTAACCTGCACTTTCTCCTTTTCCCATAATGTTTCTATTCTTCCAAAACAATTTCAGTATTCGAGTCACAATTATTTTGTTGTCTGCAGATGCTTCAATTTGGACAAATCTAAAACTTTGTCATTTGGTATAGAGTTAAAAGCACATGTTGAAAAGGTAAAACATTGTAAGAAAAAGTGCATGTTCAAAAAAAGGAAGAAACTAATTTTCCTTCTATCTTATTTTCAGTTTCAGCATTTTGGTAAAACTCTGACTCCCAGGATGGTTGAGGGACTGTCCATGTTGGACATGGCGACAAAATGTCTGTTATCTACAACATATCTAAAGTAGTCTCACGTGAACTGGAAGATTACGCCCACTACGTTCCACTACCCCTCAACGACCAACCAGCAACCACCCACACACATGATGTGATGAACCCAAAATCATCAAATCATAAAGAAGCATATTACCTATACTTCATTGCCGTCGTTGGAATTGTTCTTAACTGTGTTGTTGTCTTGGCAATATTCTTCCGTCGGTCAATGAGGAAAATGACAAGTGGTTTCCTAATCCATGCTTGTTTTCTAGATGCTTTAAAATCAGCTTACTGCATTCCTATAGCTTCAAACCTGCTGTCACAGACGAAACCAACAGACTGCAATTTCTTTGGAGCAACTTTTGTGATAATTATTACCATTTGGGTGTTTAATCTTGTTGCCATGGTTTGCACAGAGGCCTATACATTTGGTGAACAGAACATTGGTGGGAATTCCAGTGGAACATTATTCTGTATTATATTTGGAGTTGTTTTGGTGTATATAGGAAGTATCATTCTTCACCTGGGGCCAACACTAATTGGGGGTCATTTTGAATTTCATCCAGAAATTGGGAGCTGTTCCTTTTTACTTGGGAAACAGACTGGTTATGTTGCAAACATCATGTGGATCATCATTACTTCTGTTGCACTTTTGGCGGTGTCATACTTCATATATAAACTTTATAAAGAAATCCAACAAAACCAGCCCAATCGTGTTTCATTCTTAGTGAGGACTTCAATTACAGTTCTTGACAGCACAACACAGGCCACTTGTAACCTTAGGAAAATGATTAAAGATGCTTTACATAGAGCCAAAATGTTCATTTTAAACACGGTATTGTTCGTGTGTTGCTGGTACCCATTTTTCCTCTTAATAATAGTAGATAAAAGTTTTACAGCGTCCCCAAAAATTTATCAGACGTTTGCATTTATCGCATGGTCTCATGGTGCAATACAGCCTGCATTTTACATCCTGTTTGATAGACACTTAAACATTCTTGCGCGATACATTTATTGTGATAAATACAGATATGACATTGATACTATAGCTCAACTTATGATGAATAGACAGCGTAATATGGAACGTTCAGAGCCAAATTATGCTAACAGAGATCGCAGAGAAACAAGGAATCCTTTACAAAGGAATGCAAGAGACTTACTTGAACCACAAGTCAGATCTGAAGCAACTGTGGATATAATTCGGGAACATCAACACGTGTGTCTTGTGCCGAACTCTTCCATTGAAGATGTAGAAAATTCAGATACAGCTGATAGTGTTGAAAATGAAGAACAGATGGAATTAGCCAATGAAATGGCAAGAAGTTCAAATTTAGCCAATGAAAGTGTAGACTCTGCAGCCAATGAGACTGTGGATAATAATTTAAATGTGAGGAGCGTCAGCAGTCAGTATTATGTTGATAATTCCTTTGATGATACTGATTTACGGTGAGGGTAATGACATTATTTCTTTGTTGTACTTATCAGGGCTCAATATCAGGAGAAAATAATTTTAAATGCTAGGATATTCTATAGATATGCACATACCATATTTTGGTCATAATAAGTTATCTGTCATTAACTCTTTACTAGATGTCAAAGTTTAGACTTGTCCATAATGAACGCATTGAGATCTGCAGACGACATATCAACTGTGCGTAAAATGATGGAATTTGTCCCAGACAGGGTAAAAAACATTGAAGGAAGGGAAAATTTCTGGTTACATGCATTTTCTCCTTTTCTCACTACACTTTTAAAGGCTGTCTTTCTCAGACTGTTACAATACAAGATTCTAAAAGGGTCTAACTCTTTACCTTTCAACAAAAATTTGATGTGATGTGTTTTGCCTTCGATAGGGTAGAAAACATTGTGGGAAAGGAGAAAATGCTGGTTACCAGCATTTTCTCCTTTTACCACAATGTTTTCAAAAGCTTTCTTTGAAAGGGTCATTGAAACTCAGGATTATGTGGTAGAGGGTTATAAAATTATAAAATAACTGACCACCTTTGCTTTCTTCAAGAAAAAAAAGAATACCTTTTAACTTTTCCCAAACGACAAATTTTGGACTAGTCCAAATTGAAAGAGTTTGCAGACGACAATTTTAAATTTGACGAAAATGGCAGAAAGGTGTCAAAACGGGTAGAAAACAATGTGGGAAAAGGAGAAATTGCTCGTTACGAGCAATTTCTCCTTTTTCCACAGTGTTTTCAAAAGACTTGTACTGCAAACACGTGAAAACCAGGGCTTGTTTGGGAAAGGGTTAATTCAATATTTATAATATCCCCCACACAACATATTAACTATTTACCAAACCACAAAATCTTGGACTATACCTAATTGAAAGCTTTTACAGGCAACATATCAAATATAACTAAAATGGTGGTTTTTGTATTTGATAGAGTCGAAAACATTGTGGGAAAAGAAGAAAATGCTGGTTACCAGCATTTTCTTCTTTTCTGACAATGTTTTCAAAAGTCTTCTCTTTCAGGGTCATTAAAACTCAGGATTGTGTGGTAAAGGGTAAAAGTCTGAAAATGTCTCTTCCATTCATTTTACAGTCTATGGGTTAACCCTTTACCACACAAATCCCGACTTTTAACAGTCCTGATGAAAAAGGCATTTAAAAACAGTGTGGGAAAAGGAGAAATGCTAGTAACCAGCATTGTCTCCTTTTCCCACAATGTTCTCTACTCTGTCACAAATTGCATTATTTTGAGCCACTTTTTACTTGTCCTCTATATGCTTTCAATTCGGCAGTCTATAAATTTTTGGGGTAGGTAAAGAGTTAACTCTTTCCCAAATGACAAATTTTGGACTGATCCAAATTGAAAGTGTTTGCAGACGACAATTTCAAATTTGATGAAAATGGCAGAAAGGTATCCAAAATGGTAGAAAACACTGTTTCAAAAGACTTGTACTGCAGACACGTGAAAACCAGGGCTTGTTTGGGACAGGGTTAAACATCACAAGAATGTCCAGCATTTAGATTTTTTCTCCGTTGAGGCCCGATTTATTGTCCTGTTATTGTCTTTTGTTTTTATCAACAGACAGATCTTCTGCAGGCAGACCGATAGATCTAATAACTGTAGAATTTCAATCTAGATTTACCATAGAAAGCCGAATGAAAAGTATGGAAAGTTTTAGTCCAGAGAAACGACAATTATGGCAATTTTGTCACAATTTTGTCACATTTCTCAAAGAATATCAACAGTGTAGATTTGTGATCAAAACCCATTTTTCTGTGTTGTCTGATTTTGATCAGCCCTGTCCCCCAGTGCCCCGAAATGGGCATTCTATTGAAACCTTGACCGCACAATCCCAACTTTTAACTCTTTACCAAATGATAAAATTTTAGACCTAACCAAATTGAAAGCATGTGCAGACGACAATATAAATGTAGATTAAATTAAGATTTCTGTCTCTGATCCAATAGAAAACATTGCGGGAAAAGGAGAAAATGCTGGTTACCAGCATTTTCTCCTTTTTCCCACAATGTTTCAAAGGCCATCATCTTAGGGGTCGTTAAAAGTTGGGATTGTGTGGCAAAGAGTTAAAGACACTGAGGAAAAAGGTTTTTGAATACGTTGTAGGAAAAGAAGAAAATGTTGGTAACCAGCATTTTCTCCTTTTCCCACAATGTTTTCTACCCTATATAGAACTAATTTCTTCATTTGGGTAACATTTGATTTGTCCTCTGCAAGTGCACTCAGTTTGGACAGTTCTAAAATTTTTTCATTTGATAAAAGAGTTACATGTTAAATCCTGATTTTAAGCTCACTTGAGCACAATTTTCTCATGTATCTGGCCGGCCCTGAGTCTTTCACAGACTCACCTTAGATACCCTTCATCAAAGCAAAAGAAATTATGCTGTTGATTTCATACATTCACTTTCAATTCCAATATTTTGCTATGTGATTTGGTGCCCCTTTAACCCTTTACCACACAATTCCGACCTTTAACGACCTTGAGAAAGAAGACTTTTTAAAACATTGGAAAATGGAGAAAATGCTGATAACCAAAATTTTTTTCTTTTTCCCACATTGTTTTCTACTCTTCTAGAGGCAAATTTCAATTTCTGATTCATGTTTATTTTGTCGTTTGCAAAAGCTTTCAATTTGGAGTGGGCTAAAATTTTGTCGCTTGGTAAAGAGTTATGGTTATACATGCATACAGGTGAATATATTTTGGCAAAGGAAAAGTTTCTTGTTATAAACCTTTCTCCTTTTCTAAAAAGTTTTGAAAAGTGGTCTCCTGAAAGATAAAAAAGTCATCTGCAGATGGTTTTGCCATTTGACAGATATCCTGCGATATCCAACTGCCCCTCATACCAGTACAGAAATGAGGGACAGTTGGTTCATGTCTTTCGGAAGGTTTATTGGGCAAGCCTCAAGTTGGAATTTTATCCCATGAGCCATAGGCAAACGTATGAAATTCTGGAGCGAAGCCGGATAATCTTTTCCAATCCAAGACACTAACCATTAATTCTATTTATCCTGTTTCTATATTGTAATGCATATTCAACTAAATTGGATATTTGGCATGAACTAGTAATGTGCAAATTGACACATTTTATCCTATGAGAAAAAATGAAGAACTGTGTAAGGCATCCTTTTACCATATATGCAGCCGCAATGATGATTTCATGAATGATTCCGATTACATCATGATGTGATGTTTACCAGTTGAAAAACGCTGACTGGAAGGAAGAAAGTTTCTTCCTGCGTTTTTATTGTTTTACAATGTAAGAGAAGGAAAAATGGCAAAGTTTACATGTTGAAACTATTTACAAATATTTGACAACCAACAACAATTTTCAATGACAATACTTTCATTCAATCATTGAAATGCTTATTCAAAAGTAGTCTCAGTTGGCAGGAATGCACTTCTACGGTCACATGACCAACTGATGGATAAAAAAAAATTTATGGCACATACCCTGTTATTGAGATAAAAGATATATGGTAGTTCTAAGGGAAATGTCCTCTAAGCCATTTTCGTGTTTCTTTGAATAAAACTTTGGATGTTTTTAAAAGTGAAAATATTAGTGCAAAGAGAAAAAGTCCTAGGCTACTGCACCAAGGCCTCGAGTTTTAACCTTTTACCAAACAATCCTGTGCTTGCATGACCACAAGGTTGTCTGCAAATGCATTTAATATGGACAAGTCCAAAATTTTTGCATGTATGGTAAAGAGGTAACTAAATTTTGCAGTATTTCCCTTGCATTACCAATTAAATAAATAATGCTTTTTTGACGGCTGCAAATACAATTTGCATGATGAAAAGACAACTTGGTCATGACTTGGAATAAGATTGTGAGCAGTGTAGGTATTCACCCACCATTCTTAAGAATGTTCTTGGTATTGTTCTCCAGAATTTTCTAAATTTGAAAGTAACACAACACATGATTGGCTAAAAAATTTTATTTAGCCGATCAGAGGTTGTGTTAGTTTCAAATTTAGAAAGTCTTGACTAAAGAACATTCTTAAGAATGGTTGGTGAATATGGATCCTGACTGCACATTTTGTGCAGTCTGACCTACAATCTACAATATTCACAAAAGCTTCTTATGTCCTCTATAGTAAAGAAAGAGATGAGAAAGAATGTGATTGACAACCATGGGTATCAAACTTGGAATGCCAGTTTTGTCAGCTAGTTATGCCACTAACAGAACAATGACTTATTACACTTGGCCATAAATACTGCAAAATGTCAAAACATTTTCCCGGGTTAGAAATGTTTGAGGACGTAGCGTAAAAACTGTGCTATACCACACAATCCTGAGTTTTAAGGACCCCAGGAATGAAGCCTTTTGAAAACATCATGGGAAAAGGAGAAAATGCTGGTAACCAGCATTTTCTCCATTTCCCACAATGTTTTCTACCCTATGAAAGACAAATATTATCATATGAACCACATTTAAACTAGTCGTCGGCAAATGCTTTCAATTTGGACAAGTTTACATGTTTGTTGTGTGGTAAAGAGATAGGCAACAATGTCTTATGTAACAAGTAGTATATAATATGCAGGCTCATGGGAGAAATGAGAGAGAAAAGAGAAAAAACCTACGAGTTATACTGTCTAGATATTTCTACTGTGGCATTTCCATGGCAACACTCAAAACAACTGTTGTTTTTCCGGTTCTGTTACCAAACCTTGCAATAACACATGTTTCAGATACCAAAGAAATAGTTTACTTCTTACACAACCAGCAACACATGCAATACAGAGAGCAGAATAAGTCTAACACATTTTTGTGTGCAAAGTGCAGTTAGGCCTTAATTTCCCTTTGAACATTTTTTCAAGGTAGCTGGGCCTTTTTTTTAACTTTACTTAAATGTGGAAAGGGGGTCTGGGAAGGAAACAAATTTAAGCATTCTTGAACTCCAAAAATCAGCTTTGCGGGTAGATCTACATATTTTAAATACTTTACTTGAAAAAAAATCTGGATAGTTGTAAATGTTTAATGTTGATGGGTTCAAAATTTTGTAAATCTTTCCCTTTTTTTTTTTTTTTTTTTAATAAAAAGCATACACACGAGTTTTGATGTTACGCATTTGCGGACACGTGTATGCCTGCTGTGTCGCCACTGCTTAAGAATAGCAATGCGCTGAAACTACATTTTTTTTCTCTTTCGCCATTATAATAGCAACTGTATTGACATACTAACATGATTTTACGGCATTCAACATTAAAGTTATACAACATAAACCATTTTGGACCATGACTTAGAAATTTGTTACCCAGACAAATATCCAGGCAAAGTTTTGTAAGTTAACGCATTGATACCAGTAATCCCTCATTTTAACAACATTCACACACAAGAAATGAACTCAACTCTGGCATTTGGGGCAGCTTAACCCTCTACCAAACAGTCTAGGGTTTTAACGACCCCAGAGAAGAAGCCTTTTGAAAACATGGTGGAAAAAGGAGAAAATGCTGGTAACCAGCATTTTTCCCTTTTCCCACAATGCTTTTTAACATGTCACAGAAAAATTCAAATTACATGTATCTGAACCACATTTAATTTGTCATCTGCAAATGCTTTCAATTTGGACCAGTCAAAGGTAGTGCCCTTTGGTGAAGAGTTAAGGAAACATTTAACCCTTTACTGCACAATGACGCCTTTTGACGCCCCAGGGAAAGAAGCCTTTTGAAAACATTGTGGGAAAAGGAGAAAATGCTGGTAACCAGAATTTTCTCCTTTTCCCACAATGTTTTCTACCCTATCACAGAAAAGTTGCACCAATTGAGCCACATTGAAATTGTCTTCTGCAAATGCTTTCAATCTGGACAAGGGTAAAATTTTGTCGTCTGGTGAAGGGTTAATGAGATGTTTTCCAATTTCTAGTGCCTATCTATAGTTCCATTTGTTCATAAGTAATTGCTGCACTTACTCACTTAACCCTTTACCACACGACAAAATTATAGCCTTGTCCAAATTGAAAGCATTTGCAGACGACAATTTCAATGTGGCTCAAATGGTACAACTTTTTGTTGATAGGGTAGAAAACATTGCGGGAAAAGAAGAAAATGCTGGTTACCAGCATTTTCTCCTTTTCCCACAATGTTTTCAAAAGGCCTCTTTCCCAGGGGCGTCAAAAGGCGTCATTGTGCAGTAAAGGGTTAAGTATATTGTTATCATCAAACCTTCCAGAAAGATTGATAGGAATCATTTTTCATGCTTTGATTCAAGTGATCCATGATAAATGCACCAAATGATTTGTTGAAAAATATCTTTTGTTTTCTGCAAGACAATGAACCTTGTTTCAGGCAATCTAGATTTACTCCAGCACACACAAAACTGGAGGCAAACTGTGAATAGGGTATTTCTGAAATATGTATGACTTGTATGTGTACCATTTAAACATTTAAATTTCTCATTCATGTCTCAGCAAAAAGTACCTTAAAGATTTATCTATACTCATTTTCAGCCAGTTTTTAACCCATTTCATCTTTATTTTCAACAAGTTCTTAACCCATTTCATCTAAATTTTATGAAATTATAATTATTCTTGTATCTTCATACCAAATGTTGCCCCCGACGGCTGCAAACTTGCACAGATTACGATGGATAGAAACAGATTTTATTTTTTGGCAGCCTTCAAAGATACATGTATCACTGTTGTCCTTTACCGTTTTAAATGAGGCCAAATCCTTTGAGTTTCTCTATCCCTTACTATATGTTTAGACAGCTGACCAAATTCTGAGCCATTCTATGCACTTTCAAGTTTTAACAACATTTTTTTTCTCTCCGTGTGTAAGGATGTATTTTTAAAAACATCATTCCTGAGCCTAACTCTTTCAGTGTCCTTGGCAAACACAGGAGCTTTTTCATGTTTTACCCTCAATGGAAGAAGGCTTTTGAAACATTGTGAGAAAAAGAAAAAATGCTACTATCCAGCATTTTCTCCTATTCCCACAATGCTTTTTTAAACTTTAAAAGAAAAATCCAATTATTTCAACCATATCTACTGGTAATTTTTGGACAAGTCTAAAATTTTGTCATCACGTAAAGAATTATGGTTGTAAAAAAACACATTTTGAAAGAGAAATAGAGGACATTTGTTTTTTCGGTGCACCACTCTTGAAAACATTACTGATGATGTTCACTCGATGGAATAAAATTCGATCTTTCACTGAAAAAAAAAAACCAAATATTCTAACACCTTTTTTGTTGGGACTTTAATCAAAATCCAGAACAGTTGTTTTCCGCAATTCCCCATGGCCTACCCCCTCGCATAACAACACATTACAATGACGTAAAGCGCAAGAAATATAGTGTAACTTACATCATATTTTTCTCTATTTGAATGGTATGTGCTGTTTACAAAGGTAACTAGCGCACGGGAACTACTGTTTTCGCCTTCAAATGAAGAGTTAGAAAATATGAAATCGGTATTTTCATTGATTGTAACCATGAAATATCAAACCATAATCCACCATTATTTCTCAATAAACTACCAAAAAGCATGAAATAAAAATTACTATCGCACAGATTAAGGTGATGTCAATGAGCAGATGCCAATAAGGACACTGTAAAATGTTCATTCATTCTGCAAACAGTAGCATTTTCAAATCAGAGAATCTGATTCAATCTTTTTTTTCTTCTTTGGCTCAGGTTTTTTTCCTTAAAATTTAAAACTCACAATAGTACCATATTGTCTCTTTTAAACGCCCCGAGGGCATTACATTTTGCAAAATAGGGGCAATTAATAGAGATAAAACAACCTAGAATTTTCCAAGGACGAAAATAACATTACTGTGCAGGCTTTAGTCAGTGCCAACTGTGGAGCGACACCATTTGAGAAACCCGCTGTATTTAATGCAAAGTATGGATTTTATCACTGATCATGATTCATTTGGAATTTAGATTGCATTCACGATTACTATAGTGACACTGATCTTTGATATTTTCACTTTCTTAAAAGTTATTCTAAGTTAGTTAACACTTAGTGTTACTGGAAGTTTAACATGTTATCTTAAGTGTATGTACATTCGGATAGTCAGATGTTGATGACATTGATTTGTGAAGTAATTAGGGTTATGTGGATGCCGTTAGTGTATTCCAGCTGATTTTTTTTTTCAACTTTATTGATGGATTGGCAATCTGGCAAGCTTAGTTAAGTTAGAAAAAAGCCTTGGGAGCCTTAACCCTTTCCCAAACAAGCCCTGGTTTTCACGTGTCTGCAGTACAAGTCTTTTGAAAACACTGTGGGAAAAGGAGAAATTGCTCGTAACGAGCAATTTCTCCTATTCCCACAGTGTTTTCTACCCTTTTGGAGAACTTTCTGCCATTGTCATCTAATTTAAAATTGTCGTCTGCAAACTCTTTCAATTTGGACTAGTCTAAAATTTATCGTTTGGGAAAGGGTTAATTAGAGGGGGACAGTACGGTATGTTTCCCTTTAACTCCTTACCAAACAACAAAATTTCTGACTGGTTCAAAATGAAAGCATTTGCAGACCACATTTTAGATGTTGCACAAGTGATGAAATTTGTCTTTGAAAGGTCATAAACATTGTGGGGAAAATGAGGAAATACTAGTTACCAGCATTTTCTCCTTTTCCCACAATAATTTCAAAGGTACTTTAACCTGAGATTGCCATAACTTGGGATTGAGTCATAAAGGGTTAAAGAAGCCTTTATGGATTTCTTTGCTTCAAATTAAAACTTAATTTCAAACCCTGTTAAATACTACAAAATATACTTTTCTCAGCGAACGTAAAGATATTGGACTATTACATGCAGTTAAAAGGTATTCTCAGTAACTCTATCCCATACAATTAATTTTAGACTCTTCCCAATTGAGAGCACCTGCAGGTGAGAAATTTTAAAGTCATGTAAATGAACTTAACTTCTTTGGCTGAGTAGAAAACATTGTGGGAAAAGGAAAAAATGCTGGTTACCAGCATTTTCTCCTCTTCCCACAATGTTTTCAAAAGGCATCTTCCTCAGGGTCGTGAAAACACTGGCTTGTTTGGTAAAGGATTAACCCTTTCCCAAACGACAAATTTCGGACTGGTCCAAATTGAAAGAGTTTGCAGACGACAATTTTAAATTTGATGAAAATGGCAGAAAGGTCTCAAAAAGGGTAGAAAACACTGTGGGAAAAGGAGAAATTGCTCGTTACGAGCAATTTCTCCTTTTCCCACAGTGTTTTCAAAAGACTTGTACTGCAGACACGTGAAAACCAGGGCTTGTTTGGTAAAGGATTAAAGGGGCTTTTATGAGCTGTTTAGATCAAGATCAGACTGTACAGCACATTCTGTTTACTTTGTAGTGGAAGTACTCTGAAATCCTCATTATTTCTATTTCTCTGGGAAAACTGTTCCAAGTCTCGTGTATAAAGAATCATGTTTAGTTTAGCACTGTTGCACTACTTACAGACAACTGTCAAGGTAGCAATTTTTTGCATTTTGCCAATTTGTTTCTCGCTATGTGAATTCCACCCACACAGCTACTTGCCATTTTTTTTGTCCTATCATATTCCAATGCAGTAATATTTTATCTATTATTATATATGAATGAAGATACAGTTGATCAGTGTTGAGCTATTGATAGTAAATTGTTTCCTGAAAAATTGATTTACAATGCATTGGTGTTGTTCACTCTATTATAAATGCATTATGTCTACAGGCATAAAGCTCATTAACCCTTTCTCAAACAAGCCCTGGTTTTCACATGTCTACAGTAAAAGTCTTTTGAAAACACTGTGGGAAAAGGAGAAATTGCTCATAACGAGCAATTTCTCCTTTTCCCACGGTGTTTTCTACCCATTTTGGAAACTTTCTGCCATTTTCATCAAATTCAAAATTGTCGTCTGCAAACTGTTTCAATTTGGACCAGTCCAAAATTTGTCGTTTGGGAAAGGGTTAACCGCAACAAACACTACAACTGCATTTAGATAGCAACACTTGGGCGTTTTTTTCTTTATTTGCAACACCCCATTACTTTTTTTTCAATTTAACTCTTTACCACACAACTTAAATGTAGACTTGTTTAAACTGAAAGCATTTGCAGATGACAATTTGAATAAGGCTCAAATGATGAAATTTGTCTTTGATAGGTTAGAAAACATTGTGGGAAAAGGAGATAATGTTGGTTACCAGCATTATCTCCTTTTCCCTTATTGTTTTCAAAAGGTTTTTCCCTCATGGTCGTTAAAAGTCGGAATTGTGTGGTAAAGGGTTAACCCTTTACTTTTTACCACATAACAAAAATACTGACTTGTCCAAATTGAAAGTATTTGAAGATGAAAATGTAAATGTGGCACAAATGATGGAATTTGTCTTTGACGGGGTAGAAAACATTGTGGAAAAAGGAGGAAATGCTGGTTACAAGCATTTCCTCCTTTCTCACAATGTTTTCAAAAGGCTCTTTCCTCAGGATCGTTAAAACACGGGATTGTGTGGGAAAGGGTTAAATCTTTACTAAATAACCGAATTTTACACTAGTCTCAATTCAAAGCATTTGTAGATGATAAAGTAAACACATCTCAAAAATTGAAATTCTTACCAGCATTTTTTCCTTTTACCACAATGTTTCAAAAGGCTTTTTCTTAAAGGTCTTTAAAACTCCGGATTATGTGGTAAAAGGTGGAGTTTTAATGACATTTAAGAGAAAGTCTTTTGAAACACTGTGGTAAAAGGAGAAAATGCTGGTAACCAGCATTTTCTCCTTTTACCACAGTGTTTCAAAAGGCTTTTTCTTAAAGGTCATTAAAATTCCGGACTATGTGGTAAAAGGTCAAACTTCTCACAGCTGTAGTTGCCTTTGCAGTAAGTCCAGATCGGTGGTTGAATACATGTGAGCCATGCTCTGGCAAAAGGGGGCTTAATGCATCTTCATGATGCATGATACCTATCACATAAGCCATCACATAATTATAGATCCATTATAGCAACTTTTTTTAACCCTTTACCACACAATTCCGAGTTTTGACGACCCTGAGAAAGAAAGCTTTTGAAAACATTGTGGGAAAAGGAGAAAATGCTGGTAACCAGCATTTTTCTCCTTTTCCCACAATGTTTTCTTACCTGTCAATGACAAATTGCAACATATGAGCCAAATTTAATTTGTCGTCTGAAATGCTTCCAGTTTGAACAAGGCTAAAATTTTGTTGTTTGGTAAAGAGTTAAACTTAATCATGACATAGAATGGTCCTTAGACATGTAGAAACTTGACTGTAAAATAGCAGTGTAGATACAAGATCATACTGCACTTTTTTTTGCAGTCTGATCTTAATATACACAGCAAAAATAATTAAGGCCCAGTCAAGTGTTTTAGAAGTAAATGTTTTTGCTTACAAATAAAATCTACTAATTTAGCAAGAATGATATATATAATTGAGTCATGCTCTGTGAAAATGGGACTTGAAGCATCTGCAAAAAGTATTGACCCAGGTCAGCCTACACAGTCTGCGCAGGCTGACCTAGGCAAAAACTTTTTGCTGTTGGTGAATTTTCTGCCTGACGAAAGACCATTCTACCTCATGATTCAATATACTGTCAGACTAAATGCATTGAGGGTTACATGATTACAATTGCTTGGTTTGATGTGACACAGAGATAGATTAACTCTGTACCAAACGACAAAATTTTAGACCGGTCCAAAATGAAAGCATTTGCAGACGACAAAATAAATGTAACCAATAATTGAAATTTGTTATTGTAATGGTAGAAAACATTGTGGGAAAAGGAGAAAATGCTGGTTACCAGCATTTTCTCCTTTTCCCACAATGTTTTCAGAAGGCTTCTTTTGCAGGGTTGTTAAAAGTCGGGATTGTGTGGTAAAGGGTTAAGCCCCCTTTTTCCAAGGCGTGGCTCATATTATTAGCCAATGACCTGCTCAAAAAAATTTGCTGCACATGAAAATGAACATTTCCTTATCAAATATGGATTATCAGAGTGGTTCAAGACATGAAAGTATGGATATGTGACATTGCAGAAAAAAGTTTTATTTCTGTTTGCCTCATGTTTCAAGTACATGTGGGGCCATGCTCTGTGAAAAGGGGGTTTAATACATCTGCAAAAAAAAAAAAAAGTATTGACCCAGGTCAGCCTGTGAAGTCCAAGCAGGCTGTCCTGGGTTGAAACTTTTTGCAGTTGGTCAATTTCCTGCATGTCTAAGTATCATCCTACCTCGGGATTAACCTTTTACCAGACAACAAAATTTTAGACATGTCCAAATTGAAAGCATTTGCAGACAACAGTTTCAGTGTGGCTCAAATGGTGCAATTTTTCATTGATATGGTAAAAAACATTGTGGGAAAAGGAGAAAATGCTGGTTACCAGCATTTTCTCCTTTTCCCACAATGTTTTCAAAAGACTTCTTTCCCAGGGGCGTTAAAATGCGGCATTGTACGGGAAAAGGTTAAGCCCATTGTTAGACAAAATGGATTTTCTGAATCCATAATTATAATATGATGGCTTACGTGGTACTAGGCACCACAGAGATTCATTGAACTCCCTTTTCTCAGAGATAGGCTCCTGTAAAAACACCATTATAGCAATTGCATGCGATAGACAGAAAATGTTTTCTACATCTATTGCCAACATGCTTTCAAAACTGGTTCACAGATGGAAATGCAGTAATGTGCAGAATCATAAAACTGAATGGAAGCAAGTGAAAATTTAACCATTTACCAAACAACAAAATTTTAGACTGATCCAAATTGAAAGCATTTGCAGATGACAAAAGAAATGTTACAAAAAAATGGAAGTTTGTCTTTGGAAGGGCAGAAAACATTGTGGGAGAAGGAGAAAATGCTGGTTACCAGCATTTTGTCCTTTTCCCACAATATTCTCAAAAGGCTTCTTTCTCAGGGTCGTTAAAAGTCGGGACTGTGTGGTAAAGAGTTAAACACATTTTTTTCTGCTCTTTACAGTTTTGAAAGAGATTCCTGCAGTGGTTTCTACTGATTTTCTGCCATTTTTATTGTAGTTTGATTGCAAAGATGTTCATTCATCATGTAGGGCTCTTTCTTATAAGCTTCTCCATTCTTTCATTTTTCAACTGAAAAAATCATTGAGCCAAGAACTACTTTTTCTTTCTGTACTATAGAGCCAAGAACTACTTTTTCTTTCTGTACTATTGAAAACCTTTTTATCAACCCCCTTAACTCTATCCCAAATGACACATTTTAGACCCTTTCAAATTCAAAACATCTGCAGACTACAAATTTAAAATTGGTACATATAAGCTTAAGCTCTCTGATGGGGTAGAAAACATTATGGGAAAAGGAGAAAATGCTGGTTACCAGCATTTTCTCCTTTTCCCACAATGTTCCAAAGTTTTCTTTTCCACTGTCGTGAAAACCAGGGATCGTTTGGCAAAGGGTTAAAATAACAGTGATGAAAAAAGCTTTTGAAAACATTGTAAGAGAAAATGCTGTTGTCTGTATATGCTTTGAATATGGACAAGTCTGAAATTTTGTACTTGGAAGAGTTTGTTCACACCAGTTGTTTTTGCAACAGCTTTTTTTGCTTTTTCTTTCCTCATCTTTTTTTAACCCTATACCATACAATGCCGACTTTCAACGACCTTGAGGAATAAGCCTTTTGAAAACATAGTGAGAAATGCTGGTAACCAGCATTTTCTCCCTTTTCCACAATGTTTTCTACCTTCCAAGACAAATTCCTTCATTTGAGCCATATTTAAAGTGTCGTCTGCAAATGCTTTCAAGTAAAACTAATCTATTAATTTTTGTCCTTTGGTACAGGGTAAATTCATATGTTAGCAATACCTGTTAAGCCATTACCACACACACAGTCCCGTGTTTTAACAACCCTACAGAAAGAATCTTTGGAAAATATTGTGGGAAAAGGAGAAAATGCTGATAACCAGCATTTTCTCCTTTTCCCACATTTTCTATACTTTCAAAGATAAATATCAGCTTTTTAAGTTTTTTTCAACATTCCAAAGACAGAAATCTTCTTTTTGGCCACATTTGATTTGTCGTCTTCAAATGCTTTCAATTTGGTGGAGTCCAAAATTTTGTCGTTTGGTAAAGAGTTAACAGTGTTATACAATAATGAACATCTAAGGTACATGTCCTTAAGGAATGAGAAGTTAAAAATCATGCAATATGAGACACTGGAATCTTTTAACCCTTAGTGTGCTGGAAAGAAAAACAGAGACATTTTCAGTGTAGTAGTGAGAGCCAAATTTGTTTTAATTTCAGGGTCAATTTGTCCAAAATGGCCAAACAAAGTGGACAGTATAGATCAAAGACCAAATTACACAAAATGTGCAGTCTGATCTTGATCTATACTGGCTGCAAAGGCAACTATAGTTACGAAAGGTGCTTTAAGGGTGAGGTTGCTTTTTATTGAATTTGCAAGGGAAATGGGCCAAAATCGTGAGGCGCAATTTTCCATTTATCAAAACATCTGATCTTCCCCTGTGGAGGAAGACTCTTAAAAATATCGTGGTTAACAACATTTTCTCCTCTTCCAACAATGTTTTTTTCTAATCCTTTTTCAGAAAAATTCAATCATTCAAGCCAAAATTGTACTTTGCTAATAGTTTCAGTTTAAAGAAGTTTGAAATTTTGTTGCCTGATAAAAAGTAAAATCACGTAATAGTGCTTCATTTCCCACATAATTTTGAGCTGGTCAAAATTCAAAGCATTTGCAGACGACAAATAAAGCCTTAAATTTCAGGGTCTGTCTTTGAAGGAATAGAAAACATTGTGGGAAAAGGAGAAAATGCTGGTCACCAGCATTTTCTCCTTTTCCCTCAATGCTTTCAAAAGCATTCTTCCTCAAGGTTGTTAAAACTTCTGATCGTGTGGGAAAGGGTTTGCCAATGAAAAGCTTGTATTCTGGAATGCATAATCTTTTGTTGTTGTTGGAACAGTTTGTTCCAATTCATCTTGGCAATTTTATGCATTCTTCTGATGCCAGATGGATTGTAGTTAACTCTTTACCAGTAGACACAAATTTTCTAATTATCCAAATTCAAAGAATTTGCAGACAACAAATGAACTGTGAATCAAAGATAGGATTTGTCTTCATAAGGTAAGGACAAATCATTGTGAAAAAAGGAGAAAATGCTGATCATCTGAATTTTCTCCCTTTCCAACAGTATTTTCAAAAGCCTTCTTTCCTGGGGGTCATTTAAAACATGGTATTGTACGGTAAAGGATTAACCCTCAAAGAACCTTCAGCCCTTGCAGCCAATGTAATTCAAAATCAGTCTGCACAAAATGTGCAGTCTGATCATTGAGATCATTGATCTAGACTGTCAGTTTCACTGATACAGCCTGGACAGAGCAACCTTGAAATTGTAATTAGCCGAGTCTTATTTTTCACTGGAAAGGGCTGTTGGTCTTTTTCTGTGCTATAAAGGTGAACTCTTTTACCACACAATCTTGATTTTTAACATCTCTAAGTTATTTAATAAGGCTTTTGAAACATTGTAGGAAAAGAAGAAAATGCTGGTAAGCAGCATTTTCTCCTTTTCTCACTATGTTTTATGCCCTTTCAAAGGCAAACCTCATCATTTGTACTCAAGTCTTTTTGTCATCTGCAACATTTAACCCTTTACCGCACAATGCCGCCTTTTAACACCCCTAGGAAAGAAGCCTTTTGAAAACATTGTGGGAAAAGGAGAACATGCTGGTAACCAGCATTTTCTCCTTTTCCCACAATGTTTTCTACCCTATCAATAGAAAACTGCACCATTTGAGCCACATTGAAATTTCATCAGCAAATGCTTTCAATTTCGACAAGGCTAAAATTTTGTCGTCTAATAAAGGGTTAATGCTTTCACTTTAGACAAGTCTAGAATTTTGTTGCATGCTAAAGGGTGAGCATGGGTTGGCAAAGATGTATAACTGATCTCTCTACAACAATTAATAGCAGTTTGTTTGGGTTTTTTCTACACTGAAATCAGGGTACCAGTAAGTGGTTAAGACACTGACTGTGCAGTTTGGAATCTGAGGTCTGATTGCAATCAGTACTGCACTTTATCTGTCACTCTTTACCAAACGACAAAATTCTACACTTGCTAAAATTGAACCATTTGTAGACGACAAATTAAATGTTCTTCACTAACTGGATTCTTCTCTGAAATGGTAGAAAACATTTGTGCAAAAACTGTTCCTCTAATGTTTTCAAAAGGTTTCTTTCTCAAGGTCATTAAAACTCAGGTTTGTTTGGTAAAGAGTTAACTCTTTATCAGAAGACAAATTGTAGACTTGTCCGAATTGAAAGAATTTGCAGATGACAATTTATAGTGGCTCAAAAAATGGTATATTTCTTTGACAGGGTAGAAAACATTGTGGGAAAAGGAGAGAATGCTTTTCATTAACAGCTTTTCCTTTTTCCACATTTTCAAAAACTTTCTTCCTAGAGGATCGTTGAAACTTGGGATTGTTTGGTGAATGGTTAACTCTAACCAAACGGTAAAAACTATGGACTTGACCAAATTGAAAGCATTTGTAGATAACAAATTAAATGTAGCTCAAAAGATTATTCCTGTCTTTTGCAGGGTAGAAAACAATGTGGGAAAAGGAGAAAATGCTGGTTACCGGCATTTTCTCCTTTTTCCACAATGTTTTCAAAAGCCTTCTTACTTAGGATCGTTAAAACTCGAGATTGTTTGGTAAAGGGTTAACACTTTCACTAGCTAGTAAATAATTAAATTTTTTTCTCAACAACTGCAAATATGAACATGAAAACTCTGTGAGATGAAGAGAGAGTTTTGCCATAATCTAGAATAAAGCAGTGGATAGTGTAGATCAAGATCGGACTGCACAGAATTTGGGATTGTTTGGGAAACGGTTATCACTTTCACTAGCAAGTAAAAAATAACACTTTTTCTATGACTACAAATACGGTTTTTCTGCAAGACAAAGAGAAAGTTTTGCCATAATCTAAAATAAAGTAGTGGATAGTGTAGATCAGAGATCAGACTGCATGTTCTGTGCAGTCTGATCTTGATCTACACTGTCTACAAAATCTTCTTGTGTCAACTATGGTAAGGAAAGAGTAAATCAAACTTGCAACAGATGACTTTGCAAAGACTGTGTGAGATATGCAAAATCATTGTGAATGGAAGTTTAACTCTTTACCAAACAAAAAAAAAATTTAACACTTGTCCAAATTGAAAGAATTTGCAGATGACAAATCAAATATGAGTCAAACAATAGTATTTGGCTTTGAAAGATTAGAAAACACAATAAGAAAAGGAGAAAATACTGGTTACCAGCATTTTCTCCTTTTCCCACAGTATTTTCAAAATTCTCTTCCCTCAGGGTTGTTAAAACTCGAGATTGTGTGGTCAAGGGTTAATATGTGTGTACACATGAAAAAATTGTAGAAAATGAAGAAATGGTTTCCAACAATTAGACTTTTTGCCAAACTTTCCACAGCAATCTGAAGGTGGAACATAAAGTTAGTTACAGGAGCTGTTTTGACCAGCACTATCTCCTTTTCTTACAATAAATACAAAGGCCTTTTTTCTCATGGTTGTAAAAACTATACCACAAAATACAAGTTTTCATAACCTTGAAGAAAAATTGCGATTTGTCTTAGAAAAAGTAGTAAAATTACAGGAAAAGGGGAAAATGCTGGTTGCTGGCATTTCCTTCTTTTCCCACAATGTTTTCTCTGTTTCAGGGTGGTAAGAACACAGGATTGTTTTGTAAAGGATCAATTCAGAATGAGACAAAATTGCAGCTCTGGTTGTTTTCTGAGAGAAAAACCAAACCATTGGTTAATGTCAAAATAACCATCAATCAAGTTAGCTTCTTTGAGAATACAAATTAACTCTTAACGTGGTAAGGCAAGGTAAACTGCTGTTGTGGACTGTAGATCAAGATCAGATTGTACAGAGCATGCAGTCTGATCCCTGATCTTCACTGTTCAACTTTTTGAGAGAGTATTCTGTTCATCGAAACAAATTGTTTGTCCACGGTCATCCAGTGCCTGAAAGTGTGTGTTTCATTTTCAAAGAGGGTTTGGCATTAACTTTACCAAACAACATAATTTCAGGTTCTAATTTAACTCTTTACCAAACGACAAAATTTTGGACCAGACCAAATTGAAAGCATTTGCAGACGACAAATTAAAAGTTGCTAAACTGATGATTTCTCGCTTTGATAGGGTAGAAAACATTGTGGGAAAAGGAGAAAATGCTGGTTACCAGCATTTTCTCCTTTTCTCACAATGTTTTCAAAAGCTTTCTTCTTTAGGGTCATTAAAAGTCGGGATTGTGTGGTAAAGGGTTAAACCATTTGCAGACAACAAACTAAACAGTTCTTAAAATGTAGAATTTCTATTTCAAAGGGTGGAAAACATTATGGGAAAAGGAGAAAATGCTGTTTACCAGCATTTTCTCCTTTTCCCATGAAGTTTTCAAAAGCCTACTTCCTTAAGGGGTGTTAAAACTTAGTTGTTTGGTAAAGGGTTAAACAGTTACTGCAAGGAAAATCCGTCTTTTTAGACATTGCCACTTTTACTGAGAACATTTGCCATTCTGTGCTGCAACAATAAAACAAATATTGGGAGAATCAAAAAAGCTACAGAAAAGTAGTTCAAAGCACTCTAAAAGCTACAAAATATTCCAAACTTCCTCAATTATGTGATTTTGAAATATGAAAAATAGAATATTACTGAACATGAAGAGGCAAAATAGGTAAAAGATGCACTTTTAAATGTCAATACCAGTATAATCAACTCTTAACCCTTTACCGCACAATATTCTAAATTTTAACAACCCTGGGAAAGAAGCCTTTTGTAAACATTGTGAGAAAAGGAGAAAATGCTGGTAACCAGCATTCTCTCGTTTTCCAAACCAGCATTTTCTCCTATTCCCAAACTGTTTTCAATAGACTTCTTCTGTAGGGTTGTTATTACTTGTGATCGTTTGGTAAAGGGTTAAGCTGTGCTAGACAAATAAATTCTGCATGTTTTCAACAGCATTTAACTCTTACCAAACAACAAAATGTAAGACTGGTCCAATTTGAAAGCATTTGCAGACGACAAAATAAATGTGACTGAAAAATTGAAATTTGTTTTGGAAAAGGGTAGAAAACATTGTGGGAAAAGGAGAAAATGCTGCTTACCAGCATTTTCTCCTTTTCCCACAATGTTTTCAAAAGGCTTCTTTCACAGGGTTGTTAAAACTCGGGATTGTGTGGTAAAGGGTTAATCACAGGGTCTATAAAACACATGGTTGTGTGGTAAAGGATGAAGATATATATGAGCCATGCTCTGGCAAAAAGGGGGCTTATTGCAACTCCATGATCCATGATACCAAGCAAGTCATCATATAATTGTTGATCCATGAAATCCATTTTCTCAACCAACCCACTGAATAAAGAGGTACAGTCTGGTCTTTTGATGTGCAGAAAACTGACCAAAAGCAAAATGTTTAGGCCCAGGAAAGCCTTCGCAGACTCTGCAGGCTGACCCGGGCCAATACTTTTTGCAGATGCATTAAACCCCCTTTTCACAGAGCATGGCTCATATCTTTCTTTTTGTCTACTTTCAGGTTGTAAGTAGAAGCTATGTAGAAGAAACCTATGCCCATTCCACCAGATAGTTTGTAGAGATTTTCAGATACAGCACCAGTCCTATCATCTTCATTATGAGTGCAACTCAGTAGGGAGAGACAATGGAGTAGAATTTTCCAACTTGCAGAATGCCACTACATTATTATGGAGTCCCATAGGTGTCATGCATTAAACAATTTTAGCTCACCTATGCACAAAGTGCTCAAGGTGAGCTTTTGTGATCATGCTGTGTCTATTGTCTGTTGTATGCCATGTGGTCAAAAGATACCACTGAAAGTTTGTCAGAATCTTTATCTTGATGTTTGAAATTGGGTCATGGAGGCAAAGAGTAGGTCACTGGGACAAATTTTAGAAAAACCTTGCATGCACTCTAGATGCCACATTTTCAGTCCAGTACTCATGAACTTGGTCAGAATGTTTCTCTTAATACTATCTAGGATCATGTCGGGTCAAACAGGAGCTCATTGGACCAAATCTTAGAAAACCAAGGCCACATTTTCAGTCTGATTCTTATGAAAATTAGTCAGAACGTTTGTCTGATGATACCTGGGAAAGGGTCAAAATTGTGTCATTCCAGGTCAAAAAGTAGGTTACTGGGAAAAGTCTTAGAAAAACCTTGTATGCACCCTACAGGCCACATAATTATTGAGTCTGAGACTCATGAAATTTTATCAGAATGTTTGTTTTGGTAATATCTTGAACAACTTTGAAACAGGATCATTTTGGATCAAAAAGAAGGTCAATAACACTCACATGTGTACATCATCACAACCACTGATGACATCAACTGTATCAATCCTAGATGACTTTACACAGGTGAGCAGTGTAGGGCCAATGGCCCTCTTGTTTATTTTGTTAAAAACACAATACATACTAATTTGATAATATGAAATAGTGATCCATTAAAACCAAACCATATTTTGTTATCTTGAAATCATATTTCGTTAAACAAAACATTCATTCGATAAAATGAAATGCTAATTTGATATAACAAAATACTAATTTGTTTTATTGAAATGATATTTTGAAAACAAAAAAGGTAAATTCAGAACACTCAGGAAGAGTGAATTTCCAAAAATTTTGTGTATTTGGTCAAAGAACTAGTCTTAACTAAACCAGTGAGTGTTCAAAAACATACCTATATATTTCTTTTTCTCAAAATAGCATTTCAAATTGTTGAATAAGATGCTTTGACTCTTTACCAAATGGCAAAATTTTAGATTTGTCCAAATCAAGAGCAACTGCAGATGACATATTTAATGTGGCTGAAATGGTGGGAATTGTTTTTGAAAATGGAAAACACATTGTTGAAAAAGGAGAAAATGCTGGTTACCAGCATTTTCTCCTTTTCCCACAATGTTTTCAAAACACCTTTTTCTAAAGTTGTGTGGTTAAGGGTTAAGGAAAAGGAATTTTAAAAAAAGAAAATAAGAAATGGCATCCAATTCAAACAGTGTTCATTACAATGGTAATATGATTAGGGCACTTTACATATTTATAGATGATACCGGTACATGTTATTTTTAATTTATGCAAATGAAGGAGGATGACTTTTGTTTTTTGTTTTTTATTAACACAGTTCCACCTGCAGCCAATTTTTTTTTTTTGCCTTGCAGACAGCTTTTGAAAACATTGTGGCAAAACAACAAAAATTGAATATACATTGTTAGAGAGGGAGAAAATGATGATTGCATGCATTTTCTCCTTAACCCACATTTTAAAATGCCCTTTTCTTTGGGTCATTAAAACATGGGCTTGTTTGGAAAAAGGGTTCAACCCGAATTCTTGCTTATTGTTCGATGATATTCTGTAATTCAACCCCTAACCTGCTGAATAAGTTAACTGAATCTTTCAATCGGACAGTGTAGATCAGAGATCAGACTGCACATTCTGTACAGTCTGATCTTGGTCTACACCATCCGCAAAATTTTGGCAAGTCGCGCTTAGCTGCTTACGGATCAAAAGGATGATTTCAGAGTCATCTGCAGCAAATTTGTTCCAGGTGGTTATAAATCAACCATTAAAACTTCTTCCAGGCCTGAAGTTGCCTTTGGGACCAGAGTAGATCAAGATCAGAGTGCCAAAATAATGTGAAGTCTGATCTTTCATCTTCGCTGATCCGTTTGCTTAGAAATTCTTGAAAAAAAGCAAACTTGAAATTGCATTTACATGTATTTCATTCTTATTTCTAGACTTAAACTATCGATTGGGTTAGTTAGGGGCTCTTAAGGTTTAATAAAATTGAGCCATGCCCTGGCAAAAGCAGTGTTTAATGTATCTCTGTGATGCATCATTCCAAACAAATCATCACATAATTATGGATCCATAAAATCCATTTTGTCAAACAATCAACTGGATCTGGAGGTTGAACAGTCCTTTAATCATGCAGAAAATTTACAAATAGTAAACATTTTTGACCCATGTCAACCTGCGCAGTCTGACATGGGTTGATACTTTATTGCAGATGCATAAAGTTTCCTTTTCACAGAGCATGGCCCAATTGCTATTCGTGTCATACTTTTAACATTCAATCCATTCAACATTCAATATCATGTTTCGCTTTTTTAGTACATCATGTTGTTCTCATTATTTGTAAGGCTTGTAAATATTTTGGTCAGCGTCTCATTCAGAGACATTCTATTTTTATACCAAATTTCATTTAAATGTTATGTTTTAATATTTTTTTGTTTTATGTTGTAGTAACTTTCTTTTCTTTTACCCATAACTCTTTACCAAATGACAAATTTTGGACTGAACCAAACTGAAAGCATTTGACAACTAAGTTTATGTTGCTAAAATGATGATTTCTTTCTTTGGTAGGGTAGAAAACCTTGTGGGAAAAGGGAGAAAATGCTGGTTACCAGCATTTTCTCCTTTTCCCACAATGCTGTCAAGTCTTCTTCCTTTGGGTCGTTAAAAGGTAGAGATTGTGCGGTAAAGGGTTAAACACCACAAACAACTTCACTGGCTCTTAGGGAAAGTGCAGATCTAGATTAGAAAGCAAAACATGCAGTCAGATCTTGGATTGATACTCTTAAATATTTTTTTGACATATTTGGGACAAGAAGGCATTGAAATAATACAAATTGTGCTTATTTTTGTCTGCATTTAATTTCCGTAAACAATAGATAATCAACCAAGAATCCAGGAGTTGGCCACCAGGAGTCAATAAAGACATAGATGAAAACATGATGCATGTTAAAAGCATTAGCAGACGACAACTTGAAATTGGCTTTATCTTTCAAAGGTAAAAAACAAGATGAAAAAAGTTGTCCTTAGCTTTGTATAAATCTAATAAAGAGTTCTCTTTTTTTTTTCCCTTTCCCCCTTTTCTCTTTTTTCTGTTTTACATTAAAATGTTGTCATTTTTCAGTGCCATATCACTTTGATTTACATTTTAATGTCTGTGACCCTTGTTTCAGAAGATAAAACCCAGCCATCTTTACTATTGATTTCTTTAACTCTTTACCACACCATCCCAACTTTTAACAACCCTGAAATAGAAAAAACATTTAAAAACATTGTGGGAAAAGGAGAAACTGCGGGTAACCAGCATTTTTTCCTTTCCCACAATATTTACTACCATATTACAGGCAGAAATCATCATTTTAGCAACATTTGATTTGTCGTCTGCAAATGCTTTCAATTTGGTCCATTCCAAAATTTTGTTGTTTGGTAATGAGTTAAAATGTAGTGCAACTGACAGATCAAAAAGTAATCATAAGGAAGAAAAAGCCATTGAAAATCATTGCCGAAGAATTTTCGGTACACCTCTTGAACTCAAGAAACAAAATTTTAACCAAAAAAGTCAATAGTGAATTTTCCATTCAAAGACAAGTAACAGAAAGTTCAATTTGTCACCCTTGCTATAATATATTTATGACAGGCATTCTAAAAGTTAACCTTTAAGTCTTTACCAAACGATTAGATTTTGTACATGTCCAAACTGAAATCATTTTCAGAAGACAAATTTAATGTGGCTCAAACGATGGTATTTATCTTTGATAGGAAAGAAAACACGGTGAAAAATAGAGAAATTACCAGTTAGCAGCATTTTCTCCATTTCCCACAATGTTTTCTAAGGCCTTCTTGCACAGGGGCGTTAAAGCCTGGGATTGTTTGGTAAAGGGTCAAAGTGCCAAATAAACCCAATACACTTATTCTAGTAGAATAGAGCAAATTCATGGCTTCCTTTTGTCTGTATTGTATTAGCAAAGTTTTTTGCAGTCTGATCTTGACCTACACTGGTCGCAAAGGCAACAATTTTAGTGAATGGCACTTTAAAGGTTGAATATAAAACCTTGAACAACTCAATGAAACAATAATGAAATGGGCTTTCTTAACAGGAAAGCAAAACCAAACCTTGCAGTTTCATGGTGTTTTATCTATCAGAATCAGTCACAAAATATTTGACATTGTAGATCCAGAATCAGGCTGCATGTTCTGTGCACTCTGATCTTGATCTCTTTGTCTGCAAAAAAGCAGTCTGATTCTGATCTTCATGGTTTCACAAAAAAAAATGAAGTTTAGCAAGGGGTAATGCAATTTAAGAAAAGAGCACAAACCAATGGGTGATGGGGCTTTCACATAACAGTTATGTTTGCTATATATTTGGCACCATTGTACTCCATTTTTATCATGTAACCCCGTTTTTATGTTCACAAAATTTTTTTGTTCTGATATCCAAACTGACATAAAATACAAAATCTTTATTTTGTTTGATTTGTTTGTTTAACCCTTTACCACACAATCCCAACTTTTAACGACCCTGTGGAAGAAGGCTTTTGAAAACATTGTGGGAATAGAAGAAAATGCTGGTAACCAGCATTTTCTTCTTTTTCCACAATGTTTTCTACCCCTTGAAAGACAAATCTTATGTTTTCATTAACATTCAATATGCTGTCTGCATATGCTTTCAATTTGGACCGGTCCAAAATTTTGTCGTGTGGTAAGGAGTTAACTCTTTACAACACAATCCCAAGTATTAATGAAGGAGACTTTTAAAAGCATTGAGGAAAAAGGAGAAAATACTGGTAGCTCCCCAATCTCTTGATTTCAGCCACATTTATTTTGTTGTCTGAAAATGCTTTCAATTTGGACCAGTCTTGAACTCTGGGATCTGGTAAAGAGTTAACTCTCTACCACTTGACAAAAATGTAGACTTGTCCAAATTGAAAGCATTTGCAGATGACAATTTAAATGTGGCTCAAGTGATGGAATTTGTATTTGATAAGATAGAAAACATCGTCGAAAAAGGAGAAAATGCTGGTAACCAGCATTTTCTCCTTTTCCTACAATGTTTTCAAAAGGCTCTTTTCTCAGAGTCATTTAAACTCAGGATTGTGTGGTAAAGAGTTAACCCATTACCATAAAATCCAAGTTTTAATGACCCTGAAGAAGAAGAATTCTGAATATATTGTAGGAAAAAGAGGAAATGCAGGTAGCCAGCATTTTCTCCTTTTCCAACAATGTTTCCTATCTGATCAAAGAAAAATCTCTTGATTTGAGTTAATTTGTCATCTGCAAATGCTTTCAATTAGGACATGTCTTGAATTCTGTTGACTGGTAAAGAGTTTAACCAAACAACAAAATTTCAGACTGGTCCAAATTGAAAGCATTTGCAGACTACAAATTAAAGGTGACCCAAATGACGAAATTTGTAATTGATAGGTTAGAAAACATTATGGGAAAAGGAGAAAATGCTAGTTACCAGCATTTTCTCCTTTTCCCACAATGTTTTCAAAAGGCCTCTTCTCAGAGCCGTTAAAAGTTGGGATTTTGTGGTAAAGGGTTAATGGAGGTTAACATCACTTTCAACAGAACATAATTTTACATGTATAAAGTTTTATGATGGCAACAGCTCCTTTAAAACTGTCCTGGGTTTCACCAGTGTTAGGCTGGGGCTCTACAATGGCTTTCGCAAGTGGCATTACATTTTTGGAGACAGTCCTGTAGGGGTAGAGCATCAGCCTCTAAAATTATAGGTTCTGGGTTCAAATGCCATGATAAGTTGGTTCAATCTCTGGAACTACCCCCTTACATGAGTACCAGCAAGGTTTCTAGAAAACAACAACAGAAAAAGATTGATTCAAGGTAGTCTGTCCATTATTGAATTATGATCATGATCCTTCAGATGGTCATAAAAGTGTCAGTGCAGAAGCAAGCATTCAATGATCCAAGGCATATATCCAGGTTATTGAATGCTTGCATCTGCACTGAAATCTTAATGACCACCTGAAATAACATGAACATAATTTGATGATGGTTAGATGATCTTAAGTTGTTGAACTTGTTGGAAAATCGTTGTAAAATTTATAGGCTTAACTCTTGAGCAAATCACAAAACTCCAAAATTTTTCACACTGAAACTTTTATAGGTGACAAATGTCATTCAAATTATAGCATTTGTCTTTGATAGAGCAGAAAAATTGAGAAAATGAGAAAGCCCTGGTTATTAGTACTTTCTTTTTTCCAACTATGTCTTCATAAACCTTCTTCTTCATGGTCACACTAACATAGTGAATGTTTCAATATGAGTACAATGAAGATATAACACTTTTAACCAGTCCTGTAGATTCAGACCAAACACTTTGACAAAGAGTATCTATGGTTTAAGTGTGGCTTAAAGCAATAGCAGGCTGAAACAAATGCTCACTGAAGTAATACTAAAGTGCGAGATCAGACCAGATGTGAAGAAAATCTAAATTCATACCTTTCAAGTTTTTCAAATAGACTAAATTAACCCTTTCCCAAACGACAAATTTTGGACTGGTCCAAATTGAAAGAGTTTGCAGACGACAATTTTAAATTTGATGAAAATGGCAGAAAGTTCTCAAAACGGGTAGAAAACACTGTGGGAAAAGGAGAAATTGCTCGTTACGAGCAATTTCTCCTTTTCCCACAGTGTTTTCAAAAGACTGGTACTGCAGACACGTGAAAACCAGGGCTTGTTTGGGAAAGGGTTAACAATCATTTTATTCTGGGATAATTTGAACGAGAGTGCCACATGCCAATGCCAACTCTGGGCTGCAGCTTGAAAATTCTGAGTTGAAAAGGGGCACAACTGTGCCCAAAATATTTTAGGGTTTACCAGTCCTTCTGGTGTGGGTTCTCCTTTTAATAATTAACAACTGGCTTGAGTTTCACATTAAGATCTGCAGTAATGACAGATTTATCAAAAGATGTCAAACAGACCTCCAGATAAGAGGGGGTGATAGTATACTAAATCGATTATTTCTCTTCCAAACCCTATGTTGTGGGTACTCATGAGAGTCGTCTTGATTCTAATGAGTACCCATAACATAGGGTTTAGTGGAGAGTGATTAATATTTTCAATTTTGAAATCGAAATCACTCCCTCTATCTGGAGCTCTGATGTCAAAGTTCTTACAAGAAGACAGCTACAGGGCAATGACATTACCTTGATGTTTCCCCGAAAACAGCAAAGCTAGAAATTATGCAGGAGATATGGCAGTTAATCCTTATCCTGCTAAATAAGTGAATCGAAATTTTCAAGTCGATAGTAAAACCCCAAATTTTGCTATTTCAAAGGTATCTTTTGGGGAAAAATATTAGACAGTGTAGATCAAAGATCAGACGGCACAGAATGTGCCATCTGATCTTAATCTACACTGTCTGCAAAAGGTCCTTAAGCTGCCCAAGGGTTAAAACAACAAACTGCTAATAGGTTGAAACAGAGCAATAAACATTTTAGTAGGTATTATGCATGGCCTCCAGGAAAAGTTTGAGAAATTACTTAATTATTCCTGAAACATAAACCTTTTACCAAACGATCCTGTGTTTAATGACCTTGAGGAAGAATGTTTCTGTAAACATTGTGGGAAAAGAAGAAAATGCTGGTTAAACCAGCATTGTCTCTTTTCCCCATGTTTTCTACCCTTTTCAAGACAGATACCATCAACTGAAACACATTCAGTTTGTCATCTGCTAATGCTTTGAATGTGGACCAGTCTATATATAATGTTGTCATCTGGTTAAAGAGTTGAAGGCACATTTTATTTCAATTCCATGGAATTTCTAGATGATGTTACTTCTGTTGGCCCATTCAAAACAGGAAATACAGAGGCACATTTTAACCCATTACCATACAATCCAAAGTTTTAAAGACCCTGGGAAAATTGACTTTTAGAAAACATTGTGGGAAAGGAGAAAATACTGGTAACACACATTGTTTTATAACTTTCAGAAACAAATCCAATTGAGGCACACATAATTTGTTGTCTGCAAATGCTTTCAATTTGGACCAGTCTAAAATTTTTTTGTGTGGTAGAGAGTTAAAAGACTGAAAGAGATGGTTGTATCCCTATTCCCTGTGTTTAATGCCATATTGAACATTCTGTTGTATCTCAATAGCCATTGCACCTCTTCATGTTTTCCTGGGGTTTCTAGTATCAGTACCTTGCACAATATCATTTCTAAACCACTGGCTGCTTTCCCACATGAGCATTGTCAAAACAATATGCAATAGCGAGAAAGAGATGAATCCTGCTGCTATGATCATCATCTATTCTTGGAGAGAGTTTGGGCAAGCTGGGGATGCAAACCAGCAAACCCTGGGTGTCAAACCTTGTATGTTATGGACTTAGCTACCAGCCTCTGCTCCTATTCTCATATTTCTATTTTTAAAAAAACTTTGTAGTCGGTACTCTTTTTAAATCTGCATTGACAATAATATCCTGACTTCTAGCTCTATAACACATATCAAGTCCTTCCTTACTAAACCATGAAATTCATGGCTTGTCCACATTGAAAGCAGACGAAATATTACTGGTAGCTATGATTAAAAAAATGGAATTGTTTTCAAAAGGGTAGAAAACATTGTGGGAAAAGAAGAAAATGCTGCTTACCAGCATTTTCTCCTTTTCCAACAGTGTTTTTAAAAGCATGTTTTCTTTGGCTTGTTTCGGATTAAAGGATTAAAAGTGAAAGTACTGGAAAAGACAATTATTTAGATGAATGGATAATACCTACTTTGAATTCTGTTGAAAACATAACTGGATAAAATGCCATTACCATTAAAGATGCATCTATACCCATTTTCAGTCAATTTCTGACCCATTTCATCTTTATTTTATGACACTTTAACCATTCTTGTATCTTCATGCCAAATGTTGCCTTGACAGTTGAAAGGCTGCCCAGATTACGACATAGAAAATGCATTACATTTTCTGGAGGCCTTCAAAGATATCATTGTTGTGGTTTCCAGTTTTAAATGAGGACAAATCCCTTGAGTAACTATACCCATGACACCATATACATCGGTAAGTTATTTATGTTTACGCAGCTGACTCAGTTCCGAGCCATTATACACACTATCAAGTTTTAACAGCGTTTTTTCTCTCTGTCTGTCAGGATGTATCTTTAATCTTAACTTGTACCACACAGCAAAATCTTAAACTTGTCCAAACTGAAAGCATTTGCAGACAAAAAACTGAAGATGGTGCAAACTCTGGAATTCATCAATAAAAGAGTACAAAATATTTTGGAAAAAGGAGGAAATGCTGGTTAGCAGCATATTCTCCTCTCCCCATAGTGTTTTCAAAAGCCTTCTACCTCAGAGTTGTTAACACTTGAGATTGTGTGGCAAAGGGGTTAAAAGTGGCAAAATAAATCTATTACACAGATCTTGTCTAGGAACAAGACCCAAAAAATTGCATTTACAAGGTTGTTCCTGTCAAGAATACATACTCCCTAAGAGTACAGAAAAACCAACAGGACCATTTGGTAATGGATTAATTAGTCAAAACTTAATCACACATGTCAAACTGAGGTAAATCCAAGGAATGCAACTTTCATTGTGCTCTTGGTATTCAAATTAACTGCCGAAAGAAACTTCCATTCACCACTCTCCGCCCACTTACACATTAACCCTTCACCAAACAATCCCATGCTTTAATGACCCTGAGGACATCTTTTCAAAAACATTGTGGGAAAAGGAGGGAATGCTGATTACCAGCACTTTCTCCTTTCCCAAACAATATTTTGTACCCGTTTAGAGACAGTATCACTATTTAACTCTTTACCACACAATCCCGACTTTCAAAGACCCTGAAAGAAAAAATTGTGGGAAAAAGAGAAAATGCTGGTAACCTGCATTTTCTCTTTTTCCCACATTTTCTATCCTATCAAAAAGAGAAATTATCAGTTTAGCAACATTTAATTTGTCGTTTGCAAATGCTTTCAATTTGGTTCAGTCTAAAATTTTGGTGTTTAGTAAAGAGTAAAGCCAAAGTTTAAATATTCATCTATAACTACTTTGAATTTTGACAGGTCTAAACTTTTGTCCTTTGGTAAAGAGTAAACTCTTTACCACACAATCCCAAGTTTTAACAACCCTAGAAAGAAGGCTTTTGAAAATATTGTGGGAAAAGGAGAAAATGCTGGTAACCAGCATTTCCTCCTTTTCCCACAATATTTTCTATGGATTCAACGACAAATATTATCATTTTAAAAACGTTCAATTTTCGTCTGCAAACTTCTTCAATTTGGAAGTCTGAAATTTTTGCCGTTTGTAAAGGGTTAAGGCACATTCAAGAGCAAATAATCAGGATGATATAGAGCAATAATATGCCATTTACTGTCATAAACTTGTTTTTATTTTCCAAGAAATGTCTATACTTTCAATGAATAAGAGTTTTTTCCCTTATCAATATGTACAGATGGTTTTAATCATTCTCTAGTAGTATATGTATTCACATACCATTCTAAATTCAATTCTAATAATGAATACATTTTTCTGATGGGCTTTCTGTCTCATCCAATCAGATGGCTGTATTGGAACGCATAATTAGAACAATATTTAGAACAAGTTGCAAAGATGGGCCCTATTCATCAGAAAATTCAAGTAACTTCTGCATTCAAAATTTTCCTCAAATATTAAAAACTTATCCTTGATCAGCAAAATTTGGAAACTCTACAGGTGGCATAAAAATGAAAAAAAACAAACATGTATGAATAAATCTAAAAATCTATATCTTCTAGTGATTTCACTTCATTTACTATTACATTCAATTACATAGTCAGTCTTTTCGTCACAATAAAATAAGAAACTAACAGACAATACCAACTGTTGGTGAGACAATACCAACTGTTGGTGTTGGTGTTAAACTCTTTACTCGATGACAAAATTTTAGACTGGTCCTCACTGAAAGCATTTTGAAATTCAGTATTGCTCAAGCGGCAGAAATTGTCTATGAAAGAGTGGAAAACATCGTGGGAAAAGGAGACCAGCATTTTCTCCTTATCTCAAAATATTTTTAAAAGGTAAGGGTAACTCTTTACCAGACGACAAAATTTTACAGTTGCCCAAATTGACAGCATTTGGAAACAAAGAATTAAATACAGCTCAAATTTTGGGATTTGTCGTTGAAAGGATAGAAAACAATGTGGAAAAAGGAGGGAATGCTGATTATCAGCATTTTCTCCTTTTTACATAATGTTTTCAAAAGCTTTCTTCTACAGGGTGGTTAGAATACAGGATTGTTTGGTAAAGCATTAACCCTTTCCCAAACAAGCCCTGGTTTTCATGTGTCTGCAGTACAAGTCTTTTGAAAACACTGTGGGAAAAGGAGAAATTGCTCGTAACAAGTGATTTCTCCTTTTCCCATAGTGTTTTCTACCCTTTTTGAGAACCTATTTTCATCAAATTTAAAATTGTCGTCTGCAAACTCTTTGAATTTGGACCAGTCCAAAATTTGTTGTTTGGGAAAGGGTTAAAGGAAAAATAAAGTTGACAAACCTTGGTCCGTTGATTTCTTCTTTCACATGTTTATTCAAATGTAATGTATCTTTCACAATTTTCTCCACTTTTTCATTGGTAAAAGTAATATGTGCATCTATCTGGTCTTCAGCCTAGAAAACCCACAAACAATGAAAACACATATGCTCTGTGAAAAGGGGCCTAATGCATCTGCACAAAAGTATCGACCCATGTCACCCTGTGCAGTCTGTGCAGGCTAACCTGGGCCGAAACTTTTTGATTTTGGTAAATTTTCTGCATGTCAAAGAACCAGACTCCAGTGTACCTCATAATTGAATCGGTTGTTAGACAAAATGAATTTTATGGATACACAATTATTTGATCACTTGCATGATATAATGCATCACAGAAATACATTAAGCCCCATTTTACTAGAGCATGTCTCATTAATTTATTTATTCATTTACATGAAGTTTCATGCTGCTCAGCCAAGCCTGGTAGCCAAGTTGGTAGTGTACAGGACTTGAGACTAGGGGATCACGACTAGAAATGCCCAGCTCAGTCAATTTTTCTACAAGGATTGATGATAGTCAATGAGACTCCTTCCTCTCTCACTGCTGATCATTGTTTCGACAATGGTTATGTGGGAAAGCAGCCAATTGGATTGGGAAGAATATGGTGCAAAGTACTGATATAAGAAACTCCAGGAAAGCATGGATAGGTGCATTGAGAAAGCAAGAAATTGGTTACAGTTTGCTGTGCAAAAAACGATCTCGTGACAAGATGACAAAACTTTAAACTTGTTAATAATGCAGACAAAAAACCTGGCTCAAATGAGGAAATTTGTCTTTGCAAGAGTAGTAAACATTGTGGGAAAGGACGGAAATGCTGGTTACTAGCTTCTTCTCTTGCTCCTATGATGCTTCCAAATGCAAACAACAAACTTTCAAACCTCAACAACATGAAAACATAGGATTGTTAGGTAAAGGGTAAACCCCTGAAAAAATTTGCATCAGATGAAATCTAAAACATCCTTATAAAAAAAGGTTAACTCTTTACCACACAATCCCAAGCTTTAAAGACCCTGAAAGTGAAGGCTTTTCAAAACATTGTGGGAAAACAAGCAAATACTGATAATCAGCATTGTATCCTTTTCCCACAATGTTTTCTACCCTATGAAAGACAGAAAACATTATTTGAACTACAATAAAATTTGCCGACTGTAAATGCTTTCAATCTGGTTGAGTCCAAAATTTTGTCCTTTAGTAAAGACTTGAGCAATATTGCGACAAATGGAGAAATTGCCTATAGTGAACATTCTGAATTAATGGTCATGCATGTTGGGATAAGGGTTCACTATAGAACTGCCTGAGTTTGTCTTAACTCTTTACCTAACGACAAAATTTTAAAACTTGTCCAAAATGAAAGCATTTGTAGACCATAAAATAGATGTGACTCAAATATTTAAAGTTAGAAAACATTGTTGGAATAGGGCGAAAATGCTGGTTACCAGCATTTTCTCCTTTTTCCTCAATGTTTTCAATAGCTTTCTTTTTCAAGGCTGTTAAAGGTCAGGATTGTGTGGTAAACAGTGAATCAATTGATTCTCAGAGTGTAGTGTTGATTTAATAATAGTCGAAGGGAGATAACCTTGATCCAGACTTCAGTGTTCATGAATGAGAAAGGTTCTGGAGGGTTATCTGGCTTTTTGACCTCGAGCTTTGAAAAGTCAATTGTGCTTTTCTTCAATCTTGGTGGGGTACCTGTGAAATAAATGCAAAATTAGGACCCTTTAACCATTAAACAAACAACAAAATTCTAGCGCTGACCGAACTGAAAGACTGAAAAATGGAAATACATGTACACCTTTAACCCTTTACCACATAATCCCGAGTTTAACGACCCTGAAGAACAAGTCTTTTGAAAAAAACATTGTGGGAAAAGGAGAAAATGCTGGTAACCAGCATTTTCTCCTTTTCCCGCAATGTTTTTTACCCAATCAAAGACAAACTCCTTCATTTCAGCCATGAGTGAGAGTGACCTACTTTTTGACCCAACATGGCCTAATTTCCAACTTGTTTGAGATATAATCAAGACAAAAATTCTAACTAAGTTTCATGGGTATCAGGATGAAAATATGGCCTCTAAAGTGCATACAAGGTTCTCCTAAGATTTGGCCCTATGTGACCCAATTTCAAACTTGTCCAAGATATCATCAATTCAAACATTCTGACCAAGTTTCATGAGTATCTGACTGAAAATGTGGCCTCTAGAGTGCACACAAGGTAAACCTTATTGACTTGATGGCAGACGATGCACAATGGACATACATGTAGCACGATCACAAAAGCTTATCTGAGCTTAAAATTGGCAAATTTCTGTCCCTGAGCTGAACACAGAAATAATTACCTGTTTTAAGTCTACCCATGGTGAACCCAGCATCCTCGAGACTTTTAGCCAAACCAATGGCAGGCTGGTCCCCCATTCTACCAGCTGGTTTCACATCCAGACCTATATTTATACATCCTCTAAGGAAGGTTCCTGTTGTCAGAACCACACATCTGCTGGGGATCAGCTTTCCTGAATCTTGAACAGTTTGAGTAAAAAGAATCAATAAGCTGAATTTGTTTCTTAACTCTTTACAACACAATCCCGACTTTTAATGACCCTAAAAAGGAAGCCTTTAGAAAACATTGTTGGAAAAGGAGAAAATGCTGGTAACCAGCATTTTCTCCTTTTCCCACAATGTTTTCTACCCTTCCCATAACAAATTTCAATTTTTAAGTCACATTTGATTTGTCGTCTGCAAATGCTGTCAATTTGGACAAGTCTAAAATTTTTTTGTTCGCTATAGAGTTAAACCGTGACCACTTGCATTTGGTGTGCTGAATTATGATTTGAAATTTTTTTATCTGAATTTATGATGCTGGGAAAAATTACAGGAAAAGGAGAAAATGCAAATGACTACTATTCATCCCTACCCCTCAATGTTTTTAACCCAATCAAAAACAAGTCCATTTGAACCATGCTGTGTGAAAAGGGGGTTTAAAATGCATCTGCAAAAAGTATCCACACAGTTCAATCTACAGTCCCCACAGGCTGACCCTGGTTGAACTTTTTTGCTATTGGTTAATATTCTGCATTTCCAAGGACCATCCTACCTCATAATTTAGCTGGCTGTTAGACAAAATTGATTTTATAGATCCATAATTATAATACGATTTCCTCGGTACAATTCATCATGGAGAGGTAGTTCTTCCTAGGTAAAATCTCATATTCTTTTATCAAAGACATGTAATTATCACAGGTTTTCTTGAGTTCCCTACAACATTCTGCACAGGAATCTGAAAAAAAAATACACACACATAAAAAATGAGCCATGCTCTCTGAAAAGGGGGCTTAATGCATCTCTGAAAAAGTATCGGCCCAGGTCAGCCTGCGCAGTCCGACCTGGGCTAAAACTTTTCGCTATTGGTCAATTTTCTGTCAGAGTGTCACTCATTTATTTGTGCAACATTTAATCCTTTCTCACACAATCCTGACTTTTAACCACCCTAGGAAGCAGCCTTTTAAAAACATTGTAGAAAGAGGAGAAAATGCTGGTTACCAGCATTTTCTCCTTTTCCCACAATGTTTTCTACTCATCCAAAAACAAATTTCAATTTTTCAGTCAAATTTATTTTGTTGTCTGCTGATGCTTTCAATTTGGACGGGTCTCAAGTTTTGTCATTTGGTAAAGAGTTAACTTGTAGTAATTTGTATAAGTCTAAATTTTGTTATCTGGTTTACAGTTAAATGATTACCAAGAATAACTCCTTGACAGATCTTTTTCAACACAGAACTTTTCTTCTTATCTGCATCCACAAGTATCAGATCTTCTACTGCTGACTCTTCAACATGGAGGTTAGGCATCTTTAAAATGGCCGCCTGCATGTGTTTCTTGTACAACTCTCTATCTATCTGAGCTCTGGGGCCCTAAAAATTATGCAATAATCACAGTAAGTGTTGTTAGTTCCTGCAGCATAATTTCCAAGTTTTTGGAGATTAGGTATGTTTAAATCTGTCTTCTGCATGATTGCCTTTCTTGTTTAAATCTCTGTCTGAGCTCTGGGGCTTTACAGATAAACCATAATCACAGTCGTTTAATACTATCTGCAGATTCTCAAAGTTCTTGGAGATTAGGTATGTTTGAAATTGCAAAGTACCCCTCATTTGATAACATATCCAGATACCCTGTACAATTTCACTCACTCAGTTTCCATATACATGTATGCTAAAAATTGCAGCCTGGATGTGTTTCTTGTATAAGTCTCTATCAGCCTCAAAGAATTACCTAATATCTTTATTTTGTTAGCACATTACCATCTGTAGGCCTCTTTTTTAATTTGTTTATCCTACACTTGACTTCTTTAAAAAGAAAAAAATTGCAGTTGCTTTTTCTGGCTGTAATTGCTTTTCCAATGAAAATTCTATATGGAAAACAGGGCATAACTTTATTCATATCTTTTGGTGGTTACCTGCCCCTCTGGTATGGGTTCCCCTTTACCAAATGACAAAATTTTAGACTGGTCCAAATTGATACCATTTGCAGACAACAAATTAAATTATGCCTCAAACGAGGGAATCTGTCTGTTATAGCATAGAAAACATGGTAGGAAAAGGGGAAAATGCTGGTTACCAGTATTTTCTCTTTTTCCTATGATGTTTTCAAAAGCCTTTTCTCTTAGGGTCGTATGAACTCTGGATTGCTTGGTAAAGAGTAAAAAGTTTGCATTAAGTATCTAGAGTAAAGACAGGGATACATAAAAAGTTCAAAGCTTTTGTATGGTGCAGACGACAATAGGGCTATGAGAATCCCTCGACATTTTCTTCAAAAACTGTCAAGGTAAAGACTGTTGCCATCAAACATGAAAGGGAAAGGAAGAGTCAAATTCTTCCAGGTAACAAAATTTTTGGCTCATACAATATTTAACCCTTTACCACACAATCCCATGATTCAACAACGCTGAGGAAGAAGCCTTTTGAAAACATTGTGGGAAAAGGAGAAAATGCTGGTAACCAGCATTTTCTCCTTTTCCCACAATGTTTTCTCTATTTTCAAAAACAAATTCCAACAACTGAGCAACGTGTGTCATCTGAAACTGCTTTGAATTTGGACAAGTCTAAAATTTTGTTGTTTGGTAGAGAGTTACAGCATTCGCAAAGGACAAATTGAATATGAAAGACTTTGTCTATAAAAGGGTAAAAGACATGGTTGTAAGAGGAGAAAAAGCTGATATTAAGCAGTTTCTTCTGTTCCCTCAATGTTTTGAAAAGCTATATTCCTGAGAGTCACAAAACAAGGTATTGTTTCCTATAGAGTTTAAAATAACCATCTTACCCAAACTGCTGGTCCTCTACTTTTATTCAAGACTGTATAACTGGCACCAGATTTGTCTATAATCAAAATATAATATTGATAAAGAGATATCCATGCTAACTTTAAACTCATACCTTAAATTACACACATATTTAAAATTCAAAATTTTTAGACTTGTCCAATTTGAAAATATTTACAGACGATAAATGAAAGGTAGCTTGTCTTTGAGAGGTTAAAAAGATTTTGGAAAAAGGAGGAAATGCTGGTTACCAGCAATGTAGACATTACCACTATACTTCTTATGCTTTTCACCATTTGCCACAATATTCTCACATGAAATTTAATTATTAAAACTTCATTTCTGTTGGTAAACCTCATTTTACAAGGATTTTTTCAAAGTCTGTTGCAAGTTAATTGCAGAAATTAATTCTTCTCTTTCAATTAGCCATTTACCAAACAATCCTATGTTTTAGTCTCCCTGATGAAGAATGTTTAATGAAAATATTGGTAGAAAAAGAAAAATTCTAGTTAAAAGCATTTCCTCTTTTTCCCATTATGTTACCGACCAAAACAAAGTTAAACCATGCTTTTTGAACAACAAATGATACGTTGCCTGCAAAAACTTCCAAAATGGACCAGTCTAAAGAACTGTTTATAAACAACTCATATATATGAGTGTCTCAGTAATGTGACAGCATCTTATTCCAAATATTCTTGGCTTGAATCCCAGGTTCTGCAGGTTCAGGCTTTGAATCCCCTGCTTTGCAGGTTCAACCTTGAACTACACTGAGTTTGAAAACACCTCATGTTGATTTTAGCGATCTAAATATAACTTCTCTATATTCAACTGTTGACCAGACAACAAAATGTCTGACTTGTCCTTGTTAGAACCATATGCAGACGGCATATCAGATGTGCCTAAAATGATGGGATCTGTGTTTGAGAGGAAAGAAAACATTGTGGAAAAAGGAGAAAATGCTGGTTACCATCATTTTCTCCTTTTCCATCAAGGTTTTCAAACACTCTCTTCCTCTGAGTCATTCAAACTCAGGATTGTGTGGTTAAAGGTCAACTCTTTATCAGACAAGATTTTTTTTGTTATTACCTTTCCTTGTTGAAAGCATTTGTAGACGACAATCTTGAAGTTACTACTTACCACATATCACAGCACAAAGACCATCAAGGGCATCCACTTCTCTCATCAAATGTCCCTTCCCTATACCACCAAATGAGGGGTTACATGACATTTCTCCTGCAAGGAAAAATCTTATGAAATAGAATGACCGTAAGGTAAGATCAAACATTAGTTTCTATGAGCTAATTGTATTTAACCCCTTACCACACAGTCTCTCGTACTGACGAGCCCAGCACAGGTAGCCTTTGAAAACATTGTTGGAAAAGAAGAAAATGCTGGTAACCAGCATTTTTTCCTTTCCCCACAATGTTTTTGTAATTTTTCAAAGATCATTACTGTTCTTTGAGGTACATCTAAATCGTCCTCTGCAAATGCTTTAAATTTTGACAAGGATAAAATTTTGTCAAGTGGTGAAAAGCTGAGGGACCCTTTTAGATTTTTTTGCCAAAAGTTTTTGTTTAAGGTACACCTATACTTGTTTTCAGCCAGTTTTTGTTTGGTTTGTATTGGAGTTTAATGCCATTTTGACAGCTTGCAGGTCATATCATGGTGGTCAGTGATGCACCCATGTCTTTCCTGGTTTTCTCACACCAGTACTGACACAACTTTCTTTCCAGAGCCACTGACTACTTTTCTCACATGCATCAGAGGTGACAGGCAAAAAATCACAGGAAAGAAAGTTTGCCTCAATCAGGTATCAAACTCGCAAGCACTAGGTCACAAGTCAGATAAGCTAGCCACTGAGCTACCCGGGCAGGCCATCCAATTTTTTACCCATTTCATCTTTATTTACCGTAATCATTCTTGTATCTTCATGCCAAATGTTGCCCTGACAATTGCAAGGTTGCATTGGTTACAACTGATAGAAAATGCATTTCATTTTCTTGGGGCCTTCAAAGAAATCACTGTTGTGACGTTTCCACTCTTAAATCAAATATTTCCAATATATGTATTTATCCCTCACACCATATATTGATAATTTATCTATGTTAACACAGCTGACTAAATTTTGAATCATTCTACAGTTTATCAAATTTTTTACCACATATTTTCTCTCTGGCTGTAAGGATGTATCTTTAAACACTGATAAAATATATATTTCCCTGCAAATGTTAAGAAACTGGATGCCACCATCACTGTTGTGACGTTTCCACTTTTAAATCAAATATTTCCAATATATGTACATGTATTTATCCCTCACACCACATATCGATAATTTATCTATGTTAACACAGCTGACCAAATTTTGAATCATTCTACAGTTTATCAAATTTTTTACCACATATTTTCTCTCTGGCTGTAAGGATGTATCTTTAAACACTGATAAAATATATATTTCCCTGCAAATGTTAAGAAACTGGATGCCACCATCACTGTTGTGACGTTTCCACTTTTAAATCAAATACTTCCAATATATGTACATGTATTTATCCCTCACACCATATATTGATAATTTATCTATGTTAACACAGCTGACCAAATTTTGAATCATTCTACAGTTTATCAAATTTTTTACCACATATTTTCTCTCTGGCTGTAAGGATGTATCTTTAAACACTGATAAAATATATATTTCCCTGCAAATGTTAAGAAACTGGATGCCACCATGCAGTAAAAAGGTGCAAATTTAGCGTTCATATTACGGGTTGTATGTTTTGCAATTAAAAACTCCATCTATTTTTGTGAGATCAAATATGACTTCATCGTAATTGATTTAAAAAAAGATCCCTCATACTCAACGCATGATACAGATCACTGACATGCCTACATTTTCCACGAAATTCTGGCGTGAAACCTAAAAGTACCTTAATCTTCTACCAAACAACAAAAATTTACGCTTGTCCAAATTAAAAGCATTTGCAGATGACAAAAAAAGTGTGGCTCAGAAAATGAAATTTTTTCGTTGGAAGAGTAAAAAACATTGTGGGTAAAGGAGAAAATGCTGGTTACCAGCATTTTCTCCTTTTCCCACAATGTTTTCAAAAACTGTCTTCCTCAGGTTCGATAAAAGTAGGGATTTGTGGTAAATGGTTAAGCTTTTCAAAGCAGGGAGTTTCGCAACCTGAATTTCATTTTGTGAGTTGATGCATTATGTCATCTACACGGCAAATAACAGTTAAAGATTTGAAGTGAATTAAGATAACACGACAGGCTACTGAACTGATGAACTATTTCGGCAATTTAACTTGAAAGTCAGCTTACCTATGGTTGATATTTTATGGGTCACCAACAGGGTCTTCCTACCCATTCTAGCACTTGCAGCCGCTGCTTCAGTCCCTGCATGACCCCCACCAACAACAATAACATCATATTCCTTATGTCCAGTCAAAGTTGAATAAGACTGGCAGGTACCATTGTAAAATTGAGTCCTTCTAACAAGGAAAAATTTATCAGGAATGGAAAACCTTCCACTTCCTGCAAGATGTCTGTTCAAGATTCTAACTAGTTTCATTTTAACTACAGGTGATACAGACATGAGTCCACATCATAGCTGTCAGCTATATGATTGCTCAGTGGTAGTTCTTCCTAGGTAAAATCTCATATTTTATTATCAAATACATGCATATGTAATTATCACTGGTTTTCTAGAGTTCCCTACAACATTCTGCACAGAAATCTGAAAAGAAAAAAAAAAAAAAAAAAAATGAGCCATTTTCTACAAAAAGGGGGTTTAATGCTTCTGCAAAAAGTATTGACCCAGGTCAGCCTGCGCAATCCGTGCAGGCTGACCTGGGCCAAAATCTTTCGCTATCGGTCAATTTTCTGAATGTAAAAGGACCATTCTACCTCAAGATTCAGTTGGTTGTTGGACAAAATGGACTTTACGGATCCATGATCATGTGATGACTTGCTTGGTATAATGCATCACAGAGATGTGTTAAGCCCCTTTTGCCAGAGCATGGCTCTAACATTAGATTGAGCAGCTCTCTGGCAAAAGGGGGTTTAATGCATCCTCATACAGTATTATATAAAGTGAGTTGTCATATAATAGGGATACATTTTATCTAAAAACCAGCTGAACCATGAGTTAGAGTGGTCTTTCTTTTGACAAGTAGATAATTTACCAATTGCAAAAAGTTTCGACCCAGGTCAGCCTGCGTATTTAGCGCAGGCTGACATGGATCCATACTTCTTGCAGATGTATTAACCACGCTTTTCACACAGCATGGTTCAGTTAGTTCTTAATATCCAGTACTTGGAGGATTCCTGAAAGAATCTTCATGTAGCGAAGAGTATGTAGTACATGTATACTGGTCTATCCCACAGATAGATATTTGTATAAGGGGACACTTATACTGCCAAGTACTATAGAGCTATAGCGCCATGGTAGAGTGTTCCCCTTGGGATCTAGAGATCCTGTGTTCAATCCCTGTCTTGTGAGGTCATTTATCAGAACTGTTTCATTTGTCCATATTAAAAACATTTGCAGACAAAAAAAGTAACTTCTTACCATGCAGACAACAAAATTTTAACCTCGTCTAAATTGAAAACATTATCTCCTTTTCCCTCATTGTTTTCAAAAGGTCTTATTTCTCAGGGTCATTGAAACTCAAGAGTGTGTTGTAAAGGGTTAAATGTAACCCAATTAATGTGATTATCTTTGAATGGGAGGGAAAAATTGTGTGAAAAGGTGAAAATGCTGGTCACCAGTATTTTCTCCTTTTCCTACAGTGTTTTCAAAAGGCTTTTTTCTACTAATAGGGTCTTTGATCGACAGCTTAATGATAAATCTTCACAAAAAATCAACAATATAATTAAAGCCAAGAAACAACCACAAAAGTAACATTAGAGCTACCCTTAAATTGAAGGTAGTAAATCCCCCAGATGTTTTTGACTGGTGTTCCATACTGTTTTCAACAATATGAATATTTTATTCATATAACTACAATAATTGCACTTTTTCACATGCTTCTGGTCTTTCCTTACCAATAGATGCTTTGTATGGCATTCTATCTAAGCAACTGGCTACTTCCTTAAATAAACATCTTAACATACATCTATACTTTTTTCAGCCAATTTTTAACCAATTTCATCTCTTTTTATCTTATAAAACTAGAATCATTCTTGTATCTTCATGCCAAATGTTGCCCCTGATGGCTGCACCGTTGCACAGATTACGACAGATAGAAAATGCATTTCACTTTTTGGTAGCCTCCAAAGAAATCACTGTTGTTGTTTCCAGATTTAATGAGGACCAATCCTTTGGGTTTCTCTATCGCTAACACCATATATGTTGGTAATTTATGTTTACACAGCTGACCAAGTTCTGAGCTATTCTACAAAGTTCAAGTTTTAACAGCGTTTTTTTCTCTCTGGCAGTAAGGATGTATCTTTAAATAAACTAAAACTATGTTCAGTAGCAAGAAAGGAATGACTGCTCTTTGCCCTATACCAAACAATCCCCAGATATAAGGACCCTGAGAAATAGGGCTTTTGTAAACACTGTTGGAAAAGAAGAAAAGAAATGCTGGTAACCAAGATTTGCTCCTTTTCGCATGATGTTTTCTGCTCTTTTGATTTTGTTTGTATGATGTTTAAACCTTTACCACCAAATCCCTGCAACCAAAACAGAGAAAGATTTGGAAAATAATGTGGGAAAAGGAGAAAATTCTGGTTACCAGCATTTGCTCCTTTACCCAGTATGTTTTCTACCCTACCATAATATAACTTAGGCTCATTTGTACGAATCTTAAATTTGTTGTCCACAGATGTTTAAAAAAAAAGAGTCTACAATTTATCATTTGGGGATGAGTTAAGGCTGTTTTAAAGATTATTTCAGTGCTTTCTTAGAGTTTTTTTTAACTGGCACTTTGCACAATATTCTTTCCAAGCAACTAGCTGCTTTCCCACATAAACAATGATCAGCAGTGAGAAAGGAGTAAATACTGCCTCAATGACTAACATCGATACTTGAAAGGAAATTAGCCAAGCTGGGGATTTGGGACCAGATACCCTTTCCGAGAAAAGTTTAATTAATTTCCCCATATAAAATTTCTCATTAGCAAATTCTTTTAATAATGACAAGACTAAAATTTTGTCAGTTGGTAAAGGACTAAAATGACGTTCATCAGCCTTCTGAAATAATTCTGGCAGTCAAAGTTTGCCATTTAACCCCTGAATTCTAGCTAAAGAGGTGTTTTAACATGCAACCCCTGAACTTCAAGCCATATACAGATTCAGCAGGTTTCCACCAAGTTATAGTAACATGAGCAAATACCACGAGTAATCAAATTCTGCCAACTTTGTTCCCAGGCAATAATTTCAGTTCTGTCACATCATATGTTACCAAGCAATCCCGAGTTTTGACGACCCTGAAAAAAGAAGGGTTTCGAAAACATCGTGGAAAAAGGAGAAAACAATGGGAACAAGCACTGTTTTCTTTTCCCATAAAACTGTCTCCTCTTTCAGAAACAAAAACCATCATTTGAACCGTATCTAAATTATCGTCTACATATGCTTTCAGTTTAGACAAGTCTAAAATTTTGTTGTTAGGTAAAAAAAAAACTTACAAATGATAAACAGAAAGTTCAATAGTTATTGCAAAATGCAGCAAGAAGAGGAAAGCACGACGGAAAAGTAGATCTAATTGTGCTGAACGTTGTCAAAATCACGTAACTGAACAATTCAACCTGGTACGAAATATCAAAAAGTGGTAAAAAAATGACCAAACGAAAAGTAAAAATATGTAGGAGATGACCAAAATAAGTACAAAATTGCCAGAGTGGAAAGTAAAAGTGCGTAAGAAATGACCAAAATGAAACGTGAAGATGCGAACGAGATGACCAAACCCGTACGAAATGACGTAGGTATGAAGTTACCTAGGTACGAAATGTCACTGGAATGAAGCAGGGTACCAGTTATTCAAAGCACTGATGACGGGTACCAGTTTATTCCCCGGACTAATTTACGGTAATGCTATGCAAACTACAAAAGTCGTGAGATTTAAGCTCTCAAAATATCTCGCGAGATTATAATATGGTCGCGTGATTAAATATGGTCGAAGCAGGAATAATTTTAGAATGTTTATTTTAGAAATATTGTCGAAGTAGGTTATCCTGGACAATGTAAGGAAATACAATGGGCGGAAAAGATTCGAAACTGTCATATATTTCAAATGATGAAGCTTTGAAAAGAGGTAAGGCTTATTTTCGATTATTTTTCAAATAAATCAATTTGGGAAGAAAATTAAAATGACAGTTCATTTGTCAGAGGTTGGGCTGTCATGTATATGAAGTCGTGATTTTGAAATTTCTGTCATACTTCAATGTTTTGGTTACAGGTTTCATTGACTTGATGTTACATTAGTGGGTCTTCAACTTTTAGCTTTCTACAGTTTCTGTTTTGTTGTATAGTAGAGATTCAACTTACAGCCTTACAGAGTTTCATTTTTGTTATAGAGACAAATGAAAATAAAAAACAAACCCAACACAGAACAAGACGGTTACATTACATTACATACATACATACATACATCAGTGATTTTGTTACATATTTGTGACTGAGTCCTGGGACACACTAACCAGAAATTTTATGAGTCCCCCATGACTTTTTTGAACCACAGCAATTATGGTCACTTTGAAAAGTAGAACAAGGGACTTACATGAATTATTATGTGACAACATGAATTAAACAACTAATTCTAATACTCAAACTTTTATCTATTGACAACCTGTAAAACCTTGACTAGAATGTACCTTACGGGTGTACAACTTCATTGCTTCTGCTTTCGTTTTTCACTAATAAAAGTGCTACTGCTGTGTATACCACCAATGCTGATTGGTTGAAAATGTTTTAAATGACCAATATAAAGTCAGTTTGACATCTGACGACCTGGCACCCAGTATTCAGTATTACCGCACTGTGTCTCTGTAGTCAGCCAGTGTTACAGTTAACAGTTGCCAGTGTAAGTTTGCCAGTTTAGCAGGATAAATCACTGAACATGAGGCTTTTTGACAACAGGACTCGGTGCCTAAAAAATGTATTGTGTCTGGGGGATTACAAATCTTTCAAAATCACGCGTCCTTGGGGAAGTTTACTCGAGATTATTGCAGGATGCGCAGGTAAATGAAACACTGATACATACATACATACACAAACACACACACACACACACACACACACACACACACACACACACACACACACACACATATATATATATATACATGTTTCTTCTTGATTCATGCATTCCAACTGGACACATGCATGTCTTTGAATTTAGCAAATTGTTAACATTGATCACATAGTGTTGAAATTTCAGACAAAAGTTTGCCTAGAGTTTTAAAACCCATCTGAGGCCTCCAAAAACTACCGCCGATCAAAAAAAGGAATCCATTGAGAAGGTTTTAAACAAGTCAGACCCAATACCTCTATCAGGGTATATTTTTGCTAGAAATTTGATGATTTTGTCCCTGGCCGTTGATCTTTTATCATGTACATATGTTGAAAATTTAAAAAAAAAAAGTTGATGTTTGTAGTGACTCAAGCACATGCCTGTTTGTTTTGTTAACTTGTACAAATCAGGGAGAAAACAGCATACATTGTTTTAACTATTTACCAGATCTTAGACTTGCTCATATTGATACCATTAGCAGACAAATTAAGTAAGGCTCAATAGACAAGACTTGGTTTTGGGAATTAGAAATCATTGTAGAAAAAGGAGGAAATATTTGTGACCAGCATTTTCTTTATTAACAATATATGTTCCAGGAAGCCTTCTTTAGGGTGGTAAAACCATGAGCTTGTTTGGTAAAGGGTTAAAAATAGTTTGAAACTGGTTCTTACTCATTAACTCTTTATGCCGAGCAGCGCTAGCACAGGACAGTCGGTAATGCACAAGGGGTGGCAGGTTTGAAGCCCCAGCTTTCAGAGGATTGATGAAAGTCATTGCAAGAGAATTCATTCCTCTCACTGCTGATCATTGCCTCTGAAATGGTTATGTTTGAAAACAGCATATTGGTTGAATTACTGGTAAAAGAAAATCCAGAAAGCATGGATAGGTACAGTTGCTGTCTCGATATAACTGAATCAAAGGACTCAAAGTCCTGGAAAGCGGTAAGTAACTGCAATTCTATTACTGTTTAAGGTGTAGTAATTTGATCCCTCAATCTTGCGCAGTTTTTTGCTGGTATTAGATTTCGGACCTAAGGTATATACATGTATGACAGTATATACGGTAGTGACAAAAGCAAGTTTGGGGTATATTAGCTAAAACTGAAAGTAGAATGGGCGCAAGCGTAAATGAAAGTATATTTGGTTCAGGTCAAACAGATATATTAGTACAGTGTGAGCACGCATGCATTGTTATGCATGATGTATTTGTTTCCGGTCAGAACGATCACAGTAAGCAGATTTGCTGTACAAATCAGCTAAAAAGTGTTGAAAACAAGGTTAAACAGCATATAATATTAATTAACTCTTTAGCAAATGATGAAATTTTAGATGTGTCCAGATTGAAAGCATTTGCAGAGGACAACATAAATGTTGCTAAAGTAAAAAACTAAAATTTGTTTTTTGGAAGGGTAGAAAACATTGGGAAATGGAGAAAATGCTGGTTTCTAGCATTTTCTCATTTTCCCACAATGTGTTCAAAAGCTTTTTCCTCAGCATCATTAAAAGTCAGGATTGGTTGGTAATTTGCGGTCACTATAGAAACCCGTAGTTGACATTACTGGCACAGGTCATTGAAATCATATTCACTTGTATATATTCTGCCGATATAATAGCCCCAGACATGAACAAATGGCGGGAAATGTCATGATAATGACATTATGTCAATTTTTTAGTATGATAACAAATTCTATCCTTGTGCGCCGTCTTTGCACCGTATAGCATTTATTCAGTGTTGAAAAACGGACATCTTTTTGTTGCTGCGAAAAAAGGATGCCTGAAGATAAGCTGAAAACCAGGTCCATCACACAATCCTGTGTGAATTTTGGTAATACACTGGTTCAAAGCATGGAAATGATGAAAAACACTTCTGGAAAAGCTATAGTTGCCAGATCGCTCATATACAAGTGGCACACAAAGTATAGAGAAGGAAGAGAAACTGTTCATGACGATAAGAGGAGCAGCTGTCCCGTCTCTTGTGGTAGGGAAAGTTACATTGAACCAGGCAGATGTACAGTATGCTTAACCCATTCCCAAACTACAAATGTTACATACTCTTCCAAACTGAAGGTATCTGCAGATGACAAAATTTTATTGTGAAAGTGTTACAAATAAAATGAAATTTTTTGAGTAGGGTAGAAAACATGGTGGCGAATAGCATTTTCTCCTATCTCCACAGTCTTTCCATTTTATCTTTTTACTATATGAAAATTTGACTACTACATGTATATGGCAATTTGACTCAAAAACTGAAATTTGTCTTTGGACAAGTAGAAAGCATTGTGAAAAAAGGAGAGAATTCTTGTAATTGTCATTTTTAGCTCCACTGGCCAAAGGCCAGCGTGCTTATGTCATGGCCCGGTGTTCGTCGTGCGTCAGTGCGTCCGTCCATCCATGCGTCCGTCTGTCCGTCCTTGCGTTAACTTTTATTTCAAACATCTTCTTCTCTGAAACTACCCATCCAATTTTCATGAAACTTCACAGAAATGATCCTGCCATGGTCCTCTTAAGAATTTCTTGAATGAATTTGATTCCTTGAAAAACTCTGGTTGCCATGGCAACAAAACTGAAAAATATTGGAAATCTTTAAAAATCTTCTTGTCTGAAACCATAAGGCATAGGGCTACCAAATTTGGCATGTAGCTTTATGTAGTAGACCTCTATCAAGTTTCTTCAAATTATAGCCCTGGGGTCAAAATTGGCTCTGCCCAGGGGTCACAAGTTTTACATAGGCTTATAAAGAGAAAACTTTAAAAATCTTCCTGTACCTTGCCATAAGGCCTAGAGCTACCAAATTTTGCATGTTGCTATATCTAATGGGTCTCTACCAAGCAGGCCAAAATTTTAGCCCTGGGGTCAACATTTGCCCTGCCACAAGTTTTACATGGGCTTACATAGTGACAACTTAAGAAATCTTCCTGTTTTGATTTTTTTTTTTTTTTTTTTTGAAATTAGCCTTGCATCAGGGGTCTTATGTTTTACAGAGGCTTCATATGGACAACTTGAAAATCACCTTATTTATAACCATACAGCATAGACTTGTATTATTTTGGCATGTGGCTTTATCTTGTGGACCTCTACCATGGTTCAAGTAATTATAGCTCTGGGATCAAAAATTGCTTTGCCTTGCGGGTCTGAACTTTCACATGGGCTTTTACAGAGAAAACTTTGTAAGTCTTTATTTTGAAACCATTTGGCTCAGAATTGAAATGTTTAGTATTTATGGTTTATATTTATAAGCCAGTGGAGCGATACAGGGCCATCATGGCCCTCTTGTTTCCTTTTCCCACAATACTTTCTAAAGCCTTTCTTTTTCAATGTGATTAAAACTCAGGATTATTAAAAGGCTTAATTTAAGCCAAAAGGTTACACATGAAGAAAATGAAGAAATAAATATATGAGGAAATTATTCATCATGTGTAGATGCTTCATTACTAAGATTTTTTCCTGTTTAGCTTCAAACCACAGTTTGCTGATCTCTGTATTATAGTCATGCCTTCAGTTTGTCATGAAAATCGCACATTTGTCAGAACTTTTTTATGAAGTAGTGAGTCTAGAGGAATCTTTAGATGTCTGGGGGTTTTGGAATTAGCATCCAATGACAAATATAATGGCCTATATTATGTTATGCTATGGATAGGCTGGGATATTTTAACCCTTTACCAAAAAGTCATAAGTTCTAATGAAGAAGTCATTGAAAACATTGTAGGAAAAGGAGAAAATGCTGATAACCAGCATTTTCTCCTTTTCCCACTATGTTTTCTACCCTTTCAAGTGCAAACTAATATTTGGGGTACATTTATCATATAATCTGTAAATGCTTTCAATATGGACCAGTCTAAGTTTTTTTGTCATTTGTTGAAGAGTAAACCCATGCATGGGCAAATGGTTTTGATACTTACTGCTCTGTGATTCAGATTTTTATTTGATGCTTGTCTAGGAAGGAATAATTTATAACAGGGCAGATTCCTTGGATATTTACATGACCATCTTTTGTATTTTGATAATATGGACAAAATGAGCAGTTGATTTTGTCACCCTTGCCTTAGATGACAAAAATACAAAATTGAGTTTTCAGTTGAAAGTGAAAAAAAAAAACAATTCTTGTAATACATGTATCAAGATAATTTTGGCAAGAATATACTGTACACTATTGGACATAAGATAGCATGTTCTTTAGAGATCTTGATTTGCATTCTGCAGTGTTAGAAAAAGAACCAAATGTTAATTTTTGCATGCTGTCAGCAATGTAAAACATTGTTGCAAAAGTACAACTTTTTATCCCCTTGTAGAGGACAGCCTTTAAAAGCATTTTACAAGTAGTAGCTCCTTTTCTATCAGTATTTTCTGTATCTTTGAAAAGAGTAAGACTTTTCTTAAATACAAATATTTCACCTTTTTGTCAGTTTTACCAGATAGAAGTATGTCCAAAAACTGCCTGTATGGTTCTGGGTTAAAAAAATTAATTAGACAGATTTTTAAATAATCCCTGTCTATGTACTCGGTAGCTTTCAAGCATTTGAACCGCAAGAGTGCTAATCATGATACCTTTATTTGCTTTTTCTGATAGATCAAGATCAGAATGCAGTTCAGCACACAGAACATATAGTCTGATCTTTGATCCTCACTGTTTCCTACTTTGCACAAAATCACAGTCAAACAGCCCTCTCAGGTTTAATTATTGATACTGTGTCAGGATTTCTTTTTCAGTACTTTTCACTGTCATGTTTCTGCTATCCAAATAAAATCCAATAACAAAGACCTGGCAAAATTTCAGATTTCTAGAAAGTCTCAGTCAAGAAATTTGCTATTCAGCAATTTTAAGACATTGATTTATGATCCCATGGCCATGCCTTGAACAACTGTGGTTGCTCTTGTGGACAGTGTAGATCAAGATCATACATCACAAAAGATGCAGTCTCTTCCTGATCTACAATGTCAGATATTTAGTGGCACATTCAAGCCGAATTAGCCTTGACATTATTACAGTGGTCTTTTATACTTACTGATCAAGCAGTTTAGTGATACCAGGATTGCCAATTTCATCAACATAAATCATATACCTTTATCAACATAATTGGTGCTTCTATCTTTTAACTCTATACCTAAAGAAAATTTAGACCACTCCAAATTGAAAGCAGTTTACAGACAACAAAATAAATGTGACTGAAAAATTGAATTTGTTTTGGGAAGGTTAGAAAACATTGTGGGAGAAGGAGAAACTGCTGGTCACCAGCATTTTCTCCTTTTCCCATAATGTTTTCAATAGTCTTCTTTCTCAAGGCCGTTAATGGTCAGGATTGTGTTGTAAAGGGTTGAGACATTGTGCCTAGGCCCTAGTAAAGAAATTATTTTATTGGACAAAATACTTTTGAGGCCTGCTTGTCTGAAAGATACTGTATTTTCAGATTTTCTGCTCTTAACTCTATACCACGCAAGAAAAATGTGTTACTGTCCAAATTGAAAGCATTTGCAGACGACAATGTAAATTTGGCTCAAATGATGGATTTCGTCTTTGAAAGGGTAGAAAATGTGGGAAAAGGAGAAAATGCTGGTTACCAGCATTTTCTCCTTTTTCCCGCAATGTTTTCAATAGTCTTCTCTCTCAAGGTTGTTAAAAGTCGGTAATGTGTGGTAAAGGGTTAAGGCATTGTGCCTCCGCCCTAGTAAAGAAATTGTTTTATTTCATTGGACAAAATGTTTTCAAGACCTGCTTATTTGAAAGATGTATTTTCAGATTTTCAGCTCTTAAGTATTTATCACAAGACAAAATTTTAGACTCAACCAAATTGAAAGCATTTGCAGACGACAAATTAAATGTAGCTCAAATGATGATTTCTGTCTTTGATAGGGTAGAAAACCTTGTGAGAAAAGGAGAAAATGCTGGTTTCCAGCATTTTCTCCTTTTCCCACAAGGTTTTCAAAAGCCTTCTTTTTCAGGGTTGTTAAAAGTCGGGAATGTGTGGTAAAGAGTTAGACCCTTTTCCAGACATTGTTATAATATTTTAAACTTACCCAAATTCAAAGCATTTACAGTAGACAAATTAGACGTGGCCTAACCCTTTACCACACAATCCCAACTTTTAACAACCCTGAGAAAGAAGCCTTTTGAAAACATTATAGGAAAAGGAGAAAATGCAGGTAACCAGCATTTTCTCCGTTTCCCACAATGTTTTCTACCCTTCCCAAAACAAATTTCAATTTTCCATTCACTTTTAATTGTCATCTGCAAATGCTTTCAATTTGGACAGGTTCAAAATTTTGTCATTTGGTAAAGAGTTAAATGACGGCATTTATCTTTGGAAGGGAAGACAATTTTTGAGATACCAGTAATGCAGGTTTATACTGTGTTTTCATTAAGCCTCTCTTACATCCCGTCGTGCGTGGTACTACGAGTGGTTTGCGTGCCAAAAATGGGCCAAGTAGTGAGATGCACGCAAGTGGAAAGTACTTTTTTTGGTGGTCGCAAACACGACGCATAGCACGCAGCCTGAAAACTGGCTGGCCAGTTTTTCGCTGCGACCTGGCAGCGACAATTAGCACGCCTGGAGCACGCTCGGAGTACGCAAGACAAAAGTACTGAGTAAGTTCGATAGGCGTTCGTGTAACGCAGGCAAATCATGCAGCAATTCCTGGGTATTCTCCCACGAAGGCGTACTTACCACGCAAGATGCTCCTACTTTCCACTTGCTTTCAATGTACGTGTTAAAAGGGGGGTGAGCGCACTTCCTCCGTGCGTATTACCTACTTCCAAAGTGCGTGGTGAGTACTACTACCGTACTTGTAAAGTATGTCACACTCAGACGACGCATGTGACCATCACGATAAAAGTGCGTTAGAAGTACATGTTGAGACATGCTCAGGTGCATCGTGCGCCTATATAAAAGCTTCCTCTTGCAACAACAGCTGTAGAAGACGATGGCGCATCCTTCTTGGTAGTGCCATATTGGATGCTGAACCAGTGAATGATGAAGAGACTCAGTGCACCCTTGTATATTATTGTGATTATCCGTGCGTTCTTCCAATTTGACGCACGATTGTCTTGCTTAACACTTCCGTGCTCCTTACGTTTCTCTTACTTCGTAAGTACGATTTCTTAAAACGTACACTTCACTTGCAATTCACGTACGATTATCCCACTCATTGTGTGCGACAGAAGTACAGATCTTACGTGCTCCTTACTTCTTCCTACTTCCACAAAGGCATACAGACCACTTGCGGGCCTCACGTTTAGAGCAAGACACACCCACTCATTAAGTACTTACTACGAACTTCCCGTCCGATTTAATTTTCATCCTGCGACAACGCCATGCCTGATAGGAACTCCGAGTCCGCACAAACTCTAACCACGCACGACAGGATGTAAGAGAGCCTTTAGTTATTTCCTTGAGATTTATAAAACATGGTATACTCCAGGGGTAAATTAACCCTATAACTCTTTACCAAACATCAGAAATTGAGAGTCGTCCAAACTGAAAGCATTTGCAGATGACAATTTTATTGTGGCTAGAATTATGCTTTTTGGCTGCAAAAAGGATAGAAAACATTGTGAGCAAAGGAGAAAATGCTGGTAATCAGCATTTTCTCCTTTTCCCACAATGTTTTCAAAAGCCTTCACCATCAGGGTCTTTAAAACTCGGGGGTTAAAGTGGTAAAGGGTTAAAACACACTCCTGACTTTAAACAACCCTGAGAAAGAAAACTTTTGAAAACAATGTGGGAAAAGGAGAAAATGCTGATAACAGGTATTTCTCTCCTTTTCCAACAATATTTTCTTCCCTTTCAAGGACAAAAGCCATTATGTGAGCCAGATTTTATTTATTGTCTGCAAGTGCTTTCAGTTTGGACCATTCTAAAAATTTTGCCATTTGATTAAGAGTTGTTATAGAAACGATTTCTTACTCTTTACCAAATGACAAAATTTTCGACTGGTCCAAATTGAAAGCCTTTGCAGACAACAAAATAAATTTTGCACAAATTAAGATTTTTTCTTTGAAAGGGAAGAAAACATTATTGGAAAGGAAGAAAATGCTGGTTACCAGCACATCTCCTTTTCCCACAGTGTTTTCGAAAGCTTTTTTCCCAGAGTTCTCAAAACCCAGGTTTGTTTGGTAAAGGGTTGAAAGCATTTGAAAACAATAAATTAAGTCAGACCCAAATCATGAAATTAGACTTTGAAACAGTAGGTAACATTGTGGGATATAGAGCAAATGTGGGTGATCTGCATTTGCCCGTTTTCCCACTATGTTTTCAAAAGCCAGCATCCTTGGAATAATAAAAATATGGCAAAGTTTGTATACTCCGAATCTTGTATATTGAAATATTGACATTACTATTGGTTTTCTGGTCTCTTTACCAGAAGACAAAGTTTTCATCCGTGTTGAAAGCATTTATTGAAGACAAATAAACTCTTTACCAAGTAACAGACTTTTTTGACTCTCTCATGTTGAAAGCATTTTGCAGATGACAAGATAAATGTGATTCAAATGATGAGATTTGTATTTGACATTTTCTCTTTTCCCAAAATGTTTCTTTCTCAAGGTTGTTAAAACTTTAGATTATGTGGTAAAGGGTTAATGGTGGTCTAAAAGGTAGAAAACATTGTGGGAAGAGAAGAAAATGTTGGTTTGCCAGCATTTTCTTCTTTTCCCTCATTGTTTTTAAATGCCACCACTCTAAGGATGTAAAGATACAGGAAAATTTGGTAAAGGGTCCAGAATTCTGTAGAGCTGCAAGGAATGAAAGACCTTGTATGCTTCTTTTATGCTGAAATTCAATTGGAAAATGGAGAGAATTTCTTTCAATTGATAGAGTGTACTCTTAGACAAGAAAATTTTAGATCAGTCTAAATTGAGAGCATTTGCAGACGACAAAATGAATGTGACTCAAACATTGGAATTTGTTTTGGGAATGGTAGAAAACTTTGTGGGAAAAGGAGAAAATGCTGGTTACCAGCATTCTCACCTTTTCCTACAGTGTTTTCAAAAGCTTTCTTAGTTGGGGTCGTCTAAAGTCAGGTTTGTTTTTCAGAGGGTTAAAGTGGCTTAAAGTTCTGACGACAAAATTACGAATCGGATTTTTTCTTTTGACGGGCATCCCTTTAAATCCCTTTACTAACTCTTTACCAAACAAAATTGTAGACCAGTCCAAATAGAAAGCTTTAGCAGACGAAAAAATAAATGTTACTTAAAAATTGAAGTTTGTTTTGGGAAGAGTAGAAAACATTGTGGGAAAAGGAGAAAATGCTTTTCTCCTTTTCCCACAATGTTATCAAAAGGCTTTTTCCTCAGGGTTGTTAAAAGTCAGGATTGTGTGGTAAAGGGCTAAACAAACCTGCATTTTAATGTCAGTGACAGTGTTTTCTCCTCTCTTACAGTCAAATCTCATAAAATCTGTCACACTTAAATAGTAGTCTGCAAGCATTTTCAATTTGGAAAAGTCTAAAATTTTGTTGGCTGGTTTGTATGAAATTCATTAGGCATTTTTTTGCGCCTTTTTGTTTTTCCTACCCCAATACTTTCCACAAGAAATGAAATGTCTTCATAGCAAATTTACAAGAAAATACCAAGATCAGACTGTGCAGAGCATGCACTCTAATCATGGATATACACTATCAGATATTTTTACAACAAAATCTGCTGTAATATTGATGCTCAATATTGATTGTGGTTTTGTCAATGAATATCTGCAAAAACGTTGCAAAAGGAGAAATTGCTCTATATAAGTAATTTCTCCTTTTGCTTTGCTGTTTCAAAAGGAATCTTCAGTAAAACAAAAACAAGTAATCTGCAGAAAGTTAACTCTTCACCAAACAATAAAATTTTAGGCGGGTCCAAATTGAAAGCCTTTGCAGACGACAGATTAAACATGACTTAAATAATAGGATTTGTTTTCTAAAAGAGTAGAAAACATTGAGGGAAAAGGGTAAAATACTGGTGACATTCTGTCCTTTTCCCACAATGTTTTTCAAAGGCCTCTTCCCTAGATTCGTTCATACTTGATTAAATGTTTTCTCTTTCCCAAATAATCCAGGTTTAAATGACCTTGACATAAAAGTCCTTTGAAAACATTGTGGGAAAAAGAAAAAATGCTGGTAACCAGCATTTTCTCTCTTTTCCCACAATGTTTTATAACTTTTCTAATACAAATCCAATTATATCAACCATGTAAAATTTGCATTATTGCAAGTGCTTTCAGTGTGGATAAGTCCAAATTGTTTTTGTGTGATAAAGAGTTAACGTAGATGTCTAATAATTAATCTTTAACCTGTCACACTGTATCTGTATCTATGTTTTACTTTTTGTATATTTTCAGTGAATGAGGCCGAACTTAAACGGCTGAAGGATGCATTTAAACGAGTATCCACCTTGAGTGGCTTTATGACGGAGAATGTGTTTGTCCGGGAGGTATTGTGGGATGGGGTACCGCAAAAGATTTCGCAGGTAACCTTTGTTTAATTATCTTTTATTTGTCATGGTTTTTCATTGGAGTTGTGAGTAGAGTTGCACTGCTGGAGTACTATTAAATTTTGTTTATACATGTATTTCAGGAAATATTTTACTTGACCTTTTAATTCTTTATCACACAATCTCAACTTTTAACGACCCTGAGAAAGAAGCCTTTTGAAAACACTGTGGGAAAAGAAGAAAATGCTGGTAACCAGAATTTTCTCCTTTTCCCACAATGTTTTCTGCCCTTCCCAAAACAAACTTGACTTTTTCAGTAACATTTATTTTGTCCTCTGCAAATGCTTTCAGTTTGGACCAGTCTAAAATTTTGTCGTTTGGTAAAGGGTTAACACACTATCCAGTATTTTAAACACCCTGAGGCAGAGGGTTTTCGAAAACATTATGTGAACAGGAGAAAATGCTGGTCACCAGTATCTGTCAGCAACAGATGACTTTTTAAGAATCATGGCTTAAAGATGAAAAAATGGCTGAGAAGGAGCATGATATCGTCATGTGCTACAATTTTTTCTTGACTCTTCAGCAACACCACAGTCCTTAACTTTTATTACAGTTTTTTCCAGTTATTGCATTATTTTCTGAAACAAAGTTGCAGTAAACTACTAAAACCTATTAATACACTTTCCTAAATTTTAACACATCTGAGCAAGAAGCCTTTTGAAAACATTATGGGAAAAAGAAAATGCAGGTAACCAGCATTTTCTCCTTCACTCACAATGTTTTGTACCTTATGCATTTTCAGTCAATACTTTATTTATGTTCAAAATCAAAATACAACTTTTGAAGACAAGTTCACCCTTTGCAACACAATCCTGGGTTTTAATGACCTTGATGTAGAAAGATTCCGAAAACATTGCGGGGAAAAGCACTGTTAACCAGCATTTACTCCTTTTCCTACAATGTTAATTACCCTTCCAAAAACAAATTTCAATTTTTAAGTCACATTTATGTTGTTGTATGCATGTGCTTTCAGTTAGGACAAGTCTAAAATTTTGTTGTGCGGTACAGAGTTAGTTTAAAAGTTGCTTTTTGATTTCTCTTTCTTTGTAGCTGTTGTTCAAGGCCTTTGGAGGGACATCAAAGGGTTTAACATTTAAGGAGGTTCTTGCAGGGTTAGTTGTCCTTACTAAAGGAATGAGAGAAGAAAAGATTAAGTGTAAGTAAAAGATATTTTTATCATTTTTCTTGACCATGGATTAAAAACAAGTACACTTGAATTACCGGTATGACAAACTTTGCTTTCCTAATACAAGGTGTCCAATTGTATTACCTTCCATACATGACACCTCCCCTTCCATCATCATAATTTTGTCAAATTTTTTTCACACTTTCCTAAACTGAGATGGAAAAAGTCCTTAATTTTATTGTTCTGCCATAGTTTATCTTCGATCTAATACATGGAATAGAACAGATAAATACTAAGCAAGTAATAAATGTCAAAACTTTGGAGGTGGACAATTTTTTCTCTCTCCACTGTGAGGTGGAAATATTAGTGCTACAGTGAATGTATTGAAAGAATATGATTAGTCCATGATATTTGGATATCAGCTTTGAAATAAGAGCATGATGCTTTAAATACTTCTGACTGATTAGATTTGTCCAATAATGGACATACTTATCCTTTACAAAATAGTTCTGAGAAAGGAGGCTTTGAAAATATTGTGGGAAATGAGTAAATGCTGTTAACCTGCATTTTCTCCTGTTCACAAAATGTTTTTACCCTTTATCATCTGAGCCGCATTCCATTTGTCGTCTGCAGAAGCTTTGAATTTGGGCTTGTCCAAAATTTTGTCATTTGGTGAAAAGTTAATTGGATACTTATTGCTCTTTGTAGTCACTGGGTAGGAACATTGTGCACTCTCAGCTGTGACAAAGTGAAAGACAGCTGAAAATGGCATTCAGCTCTTTACCAGCTGGTTTCCAGCATTCTCTCCTTTTCCTACAATGTTTTCAAAAGGCCTCTTTCTCAGGGCCAGTATAAGTCAGAAACATTTGGTAGAGTTAATTCCTGACAAGACAACAAAGTTTTATATTCTCCCATACTGAAATTGTTTTCAGACAACAAATTTAATATGGCTAATTGCTGGAGCATTTCTTTTGAAATGGTACAGACATTGTGGGAAAGGGAGAAAATTCTGGTTATCATAAGGCAGTCTTGAGAAACATGATGGGAAAAGGAGTTGTTGCCCAGTACTGAACGATTCTATAATTTGTGATGATATTCACATGTTTTCTGATGCAGATTTGTTAAAATGTCTGTATTTGAGGGAGATGGTAAAAATTGAATCTTGATATTCTGTTGCAAAATGAGAAAATAATTACCGGTATATCATACTTCCCCCATGCTGATTTAATTATGAATTATTGATATGAAATTTTAAATTAAAAAAAAAATAAAATGCATGAATAAAACAAGAGAAATTTGGAAAAGACACATTTTACTTGTGTATTAATGTGTTTGGTTTGCTATAGTGAAAACAGAAATATAAAATGGTAATCAAAGTACTGAACATACTGATAGACTAGTGAATGTGGAATATGGGACATTGGTAAAGATTAAACTTGGTCCATGCAAGAGTGAAGAAAAGTGGTCCAATCCAGTTATCAGGTCTGTTGCAGTCCAATCTGGTTATCAAGTCTGATCTGGGTTGGCCTGTCCTAGCCAGTTTAGGAAGTTTGCTCAGGTTACCTGCAGTGATTTTACCCACTGCTCATTGCCATTTTCTTGTCACAGTAGGAAATGCCATGAAAAATTTCTCTATGTTGATCTTTGTCAAAAAAAGCAAATGAAAAACATATTAGTTTGATGATTTGGCATTTGAATACTTTAAGTTCACTTTTAGTTGATCTTTGCATGCTTTCACTTTCTTATCAGTTGGACAAACTCATTGCTAAACAAGACCTACAAAAAACAGGGGATCACACATTCCTGACTTTTAACGACCCTGAGAGAGAAGCCTTGTGAAAACATTGTGAGAAAAGAAGAAAATGCTGGTAACCAGCATTTTCTCCTTTTCCCACAATGTTTTTTACCCTTCCCAAAAAAAGTTTCATTTTTTTCAGTCACATTTATTCTGTCATCTGCAAAGGCTTTCATTTTGGACCAGTCTAAAATTTTGTCGTTTGGTAAAGAGTTAAAAAGGTTGCACTGGGATAACTTAAGATGAGCCTGATTTGCATAGGTCTTTGACTTATTTACATAAAAGCTAACATCTTGTACCTTATTGATGACATGTTGTTAAGTCTATGACTTTGTAATTAGACATAGTTCAAACTGGAGTGATAGAGATTTAGTAGTTTACGTTAACATTGTACATTTAATAGAATTACGATTTCTTCCTGAAAGAATATTTTCTGTTGAGCAGTATTTTGGGGTTTTTCATTTACTCTCAGTTGCAATGGACTTGCATTCGCTAGTCTAAAAATAGTTCTAATTATATGATAGTGGGTCTCATTTGAGATAGAGAAATATCTTGGCAGTTTTTCCTATGTTCTGCAATGATTCTAAGCCTTCCACTACATGTTATGTCAGTATTTAGTATGTCCATATTCTCTGTTCTTCTCCCTAGACATGCTAAATACAAGAGAGTACCAAAAAGGCATATGAAACATAACCCCTTAACCCTTTACCACACAAAATCTAATCTTAACGACCCTTAGGAAAAGGCTTTTAAAGACATTGTGGGAAAAGGAGAAAATGACGGTGACCAGATAAACAGCATTTTCTCCCTTTCCCACTATGTTTTCAAAAGTTTTTCTTTTTCAGGGTCATTAACCTATTACATTATAAAAGATTAGGGATCCTGCATGGCTCAGTTGTAGGATTCACAATTTGGAGATCAGGGATTTGATCTTCTTTGAAGCAATGGGCTTTTCCTAGGAGTGTCTGTGGGCAAAACATTTCAGCATCAAGCCCATACCTTGTACTGGTGAAATCCATGACATACACGAATATGTGATCTGTCACTGTGATATGACTGAAATAATGTTGAAAGCAAAGTAAAGCACCGTTCAATCAATTATCGGTAAAGGGTTGAAAGAGTCAATATGGTAATGCAAGAAGGAAATGGGTTTCAAAAGTGGTCCAAAACAAATTATAAGTCATTATATCAGTGTAGTCATTGATTACCTTATTTTATCTCATGATTGTCCCTATTGATCTGTTCCAGACAGTGTTTGCAAATGATGTGCTTCTCAAATGACAAAGTTTTTGCATTAAATCAATCGTCTCCGTAGTTCTGCATTGCCTGAAATAGGTGTATGTTTGTAGAGGATGGAAAGAAAATCAAACAGTTTCAGACAATCATGCACTTTTAGCCCTTTACCACACAATCCCGAGTTATAACGACTTTGAGGCCGAGGGAGAGGCCTTCTGAAAACATTGTGGAGAGAGGAGAAAATGCTGGTAACCAGCCTTTTCTCCTTTCTCCACAATGTTTTCCATTCTTTTAAAATCAAATTTTATAATAATTTTTTTTATAAAAAAATAAATTTTATAATAATTTTTTGTCTGCAAAACACTTTCAATATAGATGAGTTTAAAATTTCATCATTTGGTGAAGAGTTAAAGAATAAGAACATTGGCATAGCTCTGGGTTTATTCAGTGTATTTGTAGAATCTGAAGTTTGATTTTGGATTATTTTGCCTGATACTTTATCAGGAAATTCTAGGCAAAAGAACCTTAACTCTGTACCAAATGACAAAATTTCAGACTGGTCCAAATTGAAAGTATTTGCAGACAACAAACTTTATGTTGCACAAATTAATTAGGAAATTTTTCCTTGAAGGGGTAAAAAACTTTGTTGGAAAAGGAGAAAATGCTGCACATCAGCATTTTCTCGTTTGCCCACAATGATTTCAGACAGTTAGAACTTGGGGAAACTGTGTTGTAAAGGGTTAAATCAATACTGGTAGGTCTGGAGGATATTAGGATACCCCTTCTCCAGAATCCTCAACTAGGGAAGACAAAAAAATCATACCTGGGATAAATGTTTTCTTCCCTTTCAAATTTGAAGACAAATCCCAGTATTTTTGCCACATTTAAATTGTCGACTGCAAATTCTTTCACTTTGGATGAGTCTAGATTTTTGTCATCTGGTAAAGAATTATAACTCTTTACCTGACATGTGTCTGAATTCAAAGCATTTGCAGAAAACAAATGAAATCTGCCTTTACTGACAAGGTTTTTTTTTCCTTAACCCTTTCCCAAACGACAAATTTTGGACTGGTCCAAATTGAAAGAGTTTGCAGACGACAATTTTGAATTTGATGAAAATGGCAGAAAGTTATCAAAAAGGGTAGAAAACACTGAGGGAAAAGGAGAAATTGCTCGTTATGAGCAATTTCTCCTTTTCCCACAGTGTTTTCAAAAGACTTGTACTGCAGACACGTGAAAACAGGGCTTGTTTGGGAAAGGGTTAAAAAGGGTATAAAATAATTATGGTTGGAAAAGAAGAAAATGGTTACCAGCATCCCTCTCCTTTTCCTGCAGTGTTTTCAAAAGCTTTCTTTTTCTGGGCTGTTAAAACATGGAATAGTTTGGTAAAGGGTCAAACGAAAAATTAAACTACATGTAGTAATTGACAAGTGTGACAGTTTCACCTGCAAATGACATCTTGTGCAGTACTCTATTTTGTGGGAACCGTGGGAGAATTTACTGTAATGACTTTTTTTTTTTTAATTCATTTTGCAAGGATCAAAGTCTCTTGCTGAAAAATCTTTCAGATTATTGAAATAGGCATTTTCCTGATGAAGACAATAATTGTGTGGTGCTGTGGTTGTGAGGTAGAGCATCAGTGTCAACGTTGGGACTCTTCCTTGCCCGACACATTCAGTATGAGTACTGGATTAGTTCCAAGGAAGCAACCAGCATTTTCTACTTTTTCCATAATGTTTTCTAGCCTGTCAAAGAACATCAGTTCATTTGTACCACTTTCAGATTTGTCATCTGCAGATGCTTTCAATTTGAAAGAGTCTAAAATTTTGTCATTTGGTAAAGAGTTGATAGGTAAATGTTGACAGACCACTTCCCCTTTTGGTGCTTTACATTTTTAATTTGAAGTAAACTTGTCTTTTTACATGCTGACTGTAGACAACTTTTAAAAACATTGCAAGGAAAAGAGTAGGTTTCCTTTACGTGTTGCAATAGCTCTTTCCAACACATGAATTCATGCTGAAGGACTTATGCAACTTGCCGCAGTCCACATTAAAAAAACATAAATGGTAAAGAGGAAATTGCTCAAGTGGAGCAGTCTTTCCTCTTGCCACAATATTTACATTTGTAAACATCCATTAAAGCACTATTCCAATGTTACAAGGGTGGTTTCAAAGTGGTCTGCAGCCATTTTTTCAGGAAGTAATAAAGGGAGAGCTGGTCCAGGAAGGAAGAACCTTTGTAATTTCCTTGACAGGAGAGTAGTACTGTTAGCTAATTGTGTTGACCATGGTAGATTAACTCTTTCCAAATAATTCCGACTTTCAACAACCCCCAAAAAAGAAGGCTTTTGAAAACATTGTGGGAAAAACAGAAAATGCTGGTAAAAAGCATTTTCTCTTTTTCCCACAATGTTTTCTATCCTCCAAAAGACAAATTTCAATTTTTGAATAACATATGTTTTGTCGTCTGTAAATGCTTTTCTCCTTTTTCCACAATGCTTTCAGAAGTCCTCTTCTTCTGGGTGGCTTTATATCGGGATTGTTTGGTAAAGAGTCAACTTTTTTCTTAGGTATTTGCTCATATTTTATGTATTTCCGCCAGAGAATGAGGAAACCACAAGTATGTAATAAGTTTCAGTGCTTAATGGAGGTTCACTGTTTCTGACTGAAACATTTTTGCAGCATATAACTTCAAAAATTCCTTCTAAATTATGGATAATTGCCATAAATTAAAAAAAGAAAAAGAATTACATATTAGTACCTTTACCTATTACTGTACAGACAAGTTTGCTCTTTACCACATAAAAAAAGTTTAGACTTGTCCAGATTGAAAGCAAAGCAAATAGGACTGACCCTGGAATTTGTCATTGAAAGGGTAGAAAACAGTTTGGGAAATTTCCCAAAATGTTTTCAAAAGCCTTCTTCCACAGGTCATTTAACCCTTTACCACACAATCCCAAGTTTTACCGACTCTACAAGAGAAGTCTTTTGAAAACATCGTTGGAAGGAAAATGCTGGAAACCAGCACTTTCTCCTTTTTCCCACAATGTTTTCTAGCCTATCATAGAGAAATCCTGTCATTTGAGTCACATTTAAATTGTTGCCTGTAAATGCTTTCAATTTGGTCAAGTCTGAAATATTGTAGTGAGTTAAAGAGTTACACTAGGGATTGTGTGGTAAAGGGTCAAGACCTACTTAAAGCTATTTAACTAACAAATTAAAGATTTGTTGGAGGTCCTATGTGGCTCAGTGGTAAAGTATAGTACTCATAACCTGCAGGCCCCAGATTCAAGCCTTGCTGGAAGCATCGAGTTTTTCTGGGGAGTGTCCGTGGGCAAGACACTTCAGAGACCTAGCCTATTACTGGTGAAACCCTATCCTGGTTGACCCAGTTCCAATGTATTCCGTAAACTACATTCATCGCCCCTGGGTTATCTCACGTATGTTTTCTCGTTCTCATGAATTATTCAGGAGGCATTTTGATTGGTAATCTCAGTTTTTCAGTGAGAAAATTTAATATATTTTTATCAACCATATGCCATCATTTCTGTTTTTACCTCATCTACAACCAGTCAAGTCGCTTGTTTCAAATCAAGCTTGGCGATACTTAAGATATGGCTGAGGCCATGAACATCATTGACAAAAGTTACCAAAAAACATTTGGCGTCACTCCGAAAGAGTTCCAGCTTAAAGCCCTAGCAGCTTTGGTTAGAGAACAGGATGTGTTTCTATCAAACGTAAGGCAAATGCCACAGAAGGAAGGCCCACCAGCGACGGCCATATTCATTGATAATGATGTGGGTTTTACCCAGTTTATTCATAGTAATAAAAGAAATGTGAAAATCCTTCACTGCAAGAGAGTATCATTATGTTATCAACAGTTTGATTGGCTATTGGGCGTAATTTGCAATCTTAGGAATATTCATAGAACGGTTTTGCTATTGATTGTCCCAGGGTTGATGAATGGTAATACTTCACACTTGGGTTTAAAGAGAGTGGTGAAACCCAGGACATACATGAATATTTTAGCCATTGCTATGATATGGCAGAAATAATGTAAAAAGCAGTGCAAAAAACACCATTAAATTTGTCATGACCATGCATAGTTTTGTGGGGTTAGGGGCAGGTGAGACATGCCACCAGAAAAATTAAGGTCACAAAGAATTCAAAATGGCGAACTGAAAACTGTAGATCAGCCCCTAAACCAACTAAGCAATCTCGCTAAGTGACAATCTTGCTAAGTAAGTGTTTTAAATGTATTTCATGTTTTTGATATGTATTTTATGTCAGTTTGTCAGTGTAGAGGCCACCTATGTGGGCAAATGTCATGATTTTTTTCTAAACTTTCGGAAACAATAGCAAGTTGCCAGTGACCATAAGAATATTTCTGATCTTTCTTTTGACCATAAGTTTACTCTTGTGGGAAAAAACAAGGTGAAAAGTCTTTCTGCTGTTATCCCATAATCATTTAGTCTTTAATGATTTAGGTAAAGTTGGGAGAGTAAAATTGCACCATGAATTAAAGATTTATTCAATCACGGGGTGGAAGAAGTGAATAGAACAAAGATTTATTGATTAACTGATGCAATAACTCTTTACCACAGAAACCCAAGTTTTAACGACCCTAAGAAAGAAGCCTTTTGAAAACATTGTGGGAAAAGGAGAAAATGCTGTTAACCAGCATTTTCTCCTTTTCTCACAATGTCTTCTACCCTATCAAAGACAAGTTCCATCATTTAAACCACATTCAATTTGTCGTCTGCAAATGCTTTCAGTTTGGACCAGTCTAAAATTTTGTCGATTGGTAAAGGGATAAAGTGCTTGTGTGTTTCTTTTGATTTGTTCATTTCCTTGTTGATCCTTTACCAGACAATCCCGAGTTTTGACGACCCCCAAAGAAAAAGACTTTTGAAAACATTGTGAGAAAAGGAGAAAATGCTGGTAACCAGCATTTTCTTCTTTATCCACAATGTTTTGTACCCTCTCCTAGGCAAATAACATCATTTGAGTCATATCTAATTTGTCATCTACAAATGCTTTCATTATGGACTTGTGTAAAATTTTGTCCCTTTACCAGAGAAAAAAATCTGTAGACATGTCCACATAAATTAACACCTTCTGCAAACCACAAATTTAGTATGGCTTAAATGGTGGAACTTTCCTGTGAGAGAGTTGAAAACATGGGAAAAGGAGAAGATGTTGGTTTTCAAAATTTTCTTTTTTTTTCCACAATGTTCTCAAAAGCATTATTCTTCAGAGTTGTTAGAACGCAGGATTATTTGTTAACCCTTTAACAAACAATCTGCAGTTGAAGAAACCTGAGGAAGAAGTATTTTGAAAATGTTGTGGAAAAATGCTAGTAACCATTATTTTCTCTTTTTGCCAGGTTTTCTTTCAAAAACAGATGTCAGCTTTTGAGTCACATTTGTCGTCTGCAAATGCTTTCAATTCGGACCAGTCTCAGATATTGTTGTCAGGTTAACTCTTTGCCACACGACAAAATTTTAGACTAGTCCAAATTCAAAGCATTTGTAGATGACAAAATAAATGTTACTTAAGAATTAAAATTTATTTCGGGAAGGGTAGAAAACATTGTGGGAAAAGGAGAAAATGCTGGTTACCAGCATTTTCTCCTTTTCCCATAATGTTTTCAAAAGACTTCCCTCTCAGGGTCATTGAAAGTCGGCATTGTGTGGTAAAGGGTTAAGAGTTATTGCCTCTCCCTACACTTTGAAGCTGAGATGAACTGGATAATGCACATAACTAATGAAGGACATTTTATAAAGGGTTCAGAGTAACACATTACCAGTTGCAGACAATGTTTAGTGTCTTGCATCAGACTTTTTTTTAAAACATTGTGGCAAGAGAAAAAAAACGAACATGAAAAATTTCTTCATTTGCCATAAGTTGAAAACATTGGGGAAAATGAAAATGTGCTGTTTGAGCAATTTTTGCCAGAAAGATTTTACATGTGATACACCCTGATTTTTGTTGATCATCACTGTTGTAGAAGGAGTCTTTCCAAGATGTCTGCCATAAATTTGTTTAGCTGGTAATGAATTCCTGACCTTCAATATCCAATGTAATTCCTCTATATATTGTCTTGGTCAAGTGTGGTTAGGCTTAGCTTGGTAGCTTACCAAGTAATCTACAGGGCTTGAAAACGGGGTTGCTGGGTTGAATCCCTAGCATGGCCAATATGAGTAGGTAACTACCAAATTATTTTTGACACAGTTATGATCCTTTTTCAACATGAAATTTTCACTGAAAATCTAGTTCTTGCAGCTTAGTGTTGGCACCTGCATGTGTTGCTCTTGTTTGACAGTGGTTAAGTGGGACAGCAGCTAGTGCCTTGGAGAGAAATTCCAGGAAAGCATTGATAGATTTACTGGCAGCGGTGATATAGATGAAATGATGCTTAAAATAGCATTAACTCTTTACCACACAATCAGGGGTTTTAACGACCCTGAAGGAGAAGCCTTTTGAAAACATAGTGGGAAAAGGAGAAAATGCTAATAACCAGCATTTTCTCCTTTTCCCACAATGTTTTCTACCCGTCCCATAACAAATTTCAATTTTTAATTCGCATTTAATTTGTCATCTGCAAGAGCTTTCATTTTGGACCAGTCTAAAATTTTGTCGTTCGGTAAAGAGTTAAACACCATACCAGCAAACATGTTAGTGTAGTTAGGATAGTGGATTTGAAATTGCGGAGTCCTTGGTTTGATCTTTTATTGATCCTGGCATATGAGTAGCATTGTGGTAAAGCGGGGTTTAATGCATCGCCATGATGCACTACACCCATGATAAAAGGGGGTTTAATGCCACTCCTTGATGCATTACACCAAGCAAATCATTATAAAATTAGGGATCCATAAAATAATTTTGTGTTTAACAACCAACTGAATTATGAGGTAGGATGGTCCTTGGACATACAGAAAAAAGCTTCGACCAAGGTCAGCATGCCGTGGCTGCTCCGGCTGACCTGAATAGAAACTCTTTGCACATGCATTAGACCCCCTTTTCAAAGAACATGACTTATCATAGATTTAAATAAAAAAGTGATGAAAGCAAAGCTAACACCATTTTCTCCTTTTCCTAAAACTTTTAATGTTTTCTAAGGCATTCTTAAGCCCAAGGTTGTTGAATCAAAGGATTGTTTTGTAAAGAGAATATAGAGTTGAACAATTCATTTAAAATTCTTGATCAGTAGAAACAAGGTAGGCATTGCAATTTCAAAATATTGAAAGGTGTAGACCCAAGATTAGAATTCGGACTGTCTCCTCTAATCTTGATCTACACTGTCCACAAAACCAACTACACTGTGCTAGACAATTGATAAACTCTTTACCAAACAAAAAAAATGTACACTTGTGTAAATTCATAGCATTTGCTCTGTTTGTTTGTATCGGAGTTTAATGCCATTTTTAACAGCTCGGGTCATATCATGGCAGTCAGTGCACCTATGCATGTGTTTCCTGGCTTTCTCACACCAGTACTGACACAACTTTCTTTTTAACCCTTTCCCAAACAAGCTCTGGTTTTCACTTGTCTGCAGTACAAGTCTTTTGAAAACACTGTGGGAAAAGGAGAAATTGCTCGTAACAAGCAATTTCTCCTTTTCCCACAGTGTTTTCTATCTTTTTTGAGACCTTCCTGCCATTTTCATCAAATTTAAAATTGTCGTCTGCAAACTCTTTCAATTTGGACAAGTCCAAATTTTGTCGTTTGGGAAAAGGTTAAGCTGCTGACTGCTTTTCACACATGTATCAGAGGTGAGAAGTGAAAAATTGCTGGAAAGAAAGTTTGCCTTAACCCTTTACCGCACAGTGCCGCCTTTTGACGCCCCTGGGAAAGAACCCTTTTGAAAACATTGTGGGAAAAGGAGAAAATGCTGGTAACCAGCATTTTCACCTTTTCCCACAATGTTTTCTACCCTATCAAAAAATAGTTGCACCATTTGAGCCACATTGAAATTGTCGTCTGCAAATGCTTTCAATTTGGACAAGGCTGAAATTTTGTCGTCTGGTAAAGGGTTAACCAGATATCAAATCTGCAACCACCCAGTCAAGTGAGATACGCTAACCTGACCTACCTGGCCAGGCTCATAGCATTTGTAGATGGCAACTTAAATGTGCCTTATATAATAGGATTTGCCTACTTTAGAAAACATAGTGGGAAAAGGAGAAAATGCTGGTAATCAGCATTTTCTCCTTTTCTCACTATATTTTATAGGAGCTTTTCCCACAGGGTCATTAACATTTAAGCTGCTAAGTGCCAATCACTGACCTTTTGGAAACAGTTAGATCAAGATAAGACTGTACAGAAAGTCCATTCTGATCTTTGATCTACACTGTCTGATAAGGAGATATTTTTCTCTGAAAAATAAGTTTGAAATGACATTGTTTGGGGTTTTTACTATTGGCTTGCAAGTTCTATTTAAGTTATCTAGCAGGATAAGGGTTAAAACATGGGATTGTTTGTAAAAGGGATAGAACAGTATGTTCAGTATATGAACCAAAATCTGGACAATTTCATTAAGATCAGATAGCCATACTAACCTTTAACTCTTTACTAAATGACAAAATTTTAGACTGGTCCAAATTGAAAGCATTTGCAGATGCACAAATGTTGCGAAACTTAGGGAATTTTTCTTTGAAGGAATAGAAAACATTGTGGGAAAAGGAGAAAATGCTGGTTACCAGCATTTTCTCCTTTTCCCACAATGTTTTCAAAAGCCCTTTTCCTTTGGGGCGTCATTAAAACTCAGGGTTGTGTTGTATAGAGTTAAGCTATAGTCTCTTCTATTTTGTGTGACATTTTGACAAAAACTGATTTGGATCTATTTCACTGACCGAAAATGTCCATTTATTTGTCATTCTGAGGGTTACGGTAACTTATTACCAGACCAAGAATTTTTAGACTGGTTCATAGCTTTTGCAGATGACAAATGAAATATGGCTCGAAGAATGGACTTTGTTTTTGACAGGGCTGAAAACTCAGAAAAGGAGAAACTGCTGATTATTAGAAAATCCTATTCCCCCAGTGTTTGTGGAAGTGTTCCACCTCAAGTTTGTAAAAATCTGGGATTATTTGGTAAAGGGTAAATTCGAGACAATAGGACCTGAGCTCCTCAATTTTGCCAAGACAGAAACTATTTATTCAGAAAAACATTATAACCAGTCTTTTTTTTCTCTGCTATTCTCTGTATTGGAGGAATTTGAATCCTTCCTGTGGACTGGTTTCCAATTAGAATATAGCACAAAGCACAAATGAAAGTCAAAATTCAATAAAACTGATGTGGTTTTCATCTCTTTAACACACAAGTCTGAGTTTTAAGGACCCAAAAGCTAAGGCTTTTGAAAACATTCTGAGAAAAGGAGAAAATGCTGGTTACTAGCATTTTCTCCTTTTCCCACTATGTTGTCTACCCTATCAAAGACAGAAATCATCATTTTCACATCATTGAATTTGTTGTCTGCAAATGCTCTCAGTTTTGGTCAAGTCCAAATTATATCGTTTGGTGAAGAAGTAAACATTGAAACATGTATGCCTAGAAGATTTTCAGTTTGTCCGTTTTTGTATGTCTGCTCTGAAATAGAATAAAGTACATATAGTAAGGAGTTTTGGAAAGGCTACAAAAAAATATATCATAATTTACTCTTTCCCAAATGACCAATATTTGCAGTGGTCCAAACTGAAAGCATTTGCTGACGACAATTCAGATATGACTCAGATTGTGAGAATCAGCTGTGAAAGAGTAGAAAACATTGTGGGAAAAGAAGAAAATGCTGGTTACCAGCATTTTCTTATTTTCCTACAATGTTTTCAAAAGACTCTTTCCCCAGGGTCGTTAAAAACATGGGATTGTTATACCCCCGCAAAACAAATGTTTTTTATACCCCCGCAAAAGAATGTTTTTGGGGGTATACTGGAATCAGCCTGTCTGTCCGTCTGTCCATGTGTCTGTGTGTCCGTCTGTGTACAAAATACTAGCAATTTTGTGTCGTGAACTCCTCCTACAGTTTTCCTTCAATTGCATTGAAACTTTGCACATATATTGATCATATATTGAAGATTTGCAAGACGTATTTTTCCAGTGTCAACTCCCCCTGGTTGAGGAATTATCTCCCCTTAAACTTGACACTTTTTTTTCTGTCAAAGCGCTGGCGGGGGTATTAACCCTTTCCCAAACAAGCCCTGGTTTTCACGTGTCTGCAGTTCAAGTCTTTTGAAAACACTGTGGGAAAAGGAGAAATTGCTCGTAACGAGCAATTTCTCCTTTTCCCACAGTGTTTTCTACCCTTTTGGAGAACTTTCTGCCATTTTCATCAAATTTAAAATTGTCGTCTGCAAACTCTTTCAGTTTGGAAGGGTCTAAAATTTCTCAATTAGGAAAGGGTTAAGTCACATTCAGTGACAGCTCTAGTTTGGTAAAGGGCAAACAGACATGTTTTCAAAATTCATTAGATCTGCTTTAGGTGCACCGTCTTTGTGCCCATATGAAGATTTATGCCTAGTAGGCCTCTCCACACAATACAAACACAAACATGTAGAGAAAAAGTTTTGGACTTGATTTATCAGTATGTTTAGGGGGTCAAGGATTGGACTATTACAGCAACCCCTAGAGTGCAAGGTGTTTTAAGTCAGTATAAAAGACAGATACTAAGACACTGAAGACTTGATAATTTCACATAATGTATTTCACCTAATTAACGCTCCCGCCCTAACGGTAGTGCCACCAGAGACCTCCAGAACAACCCTCATCCACATTGACCTTACCTTAAAATTGACAACTGGCGTGACAAACTTCCAAACGCAAGATAACTTCACTAAACTTCAAACGCAGACTTACAAAAAATCACTAAAGACCGATATTTTATCAATAAACTTACCGTGTATGATTACTATGTCGACCTGATCCTTACTTCACAAATCGATGTAATGAACACCTGACTATCTGAATACACATACAATTCCAATAACATTATGATCTTCTGGTAACACAAAATTTGTGAACAAGAAAGTGAAATACCGGTATTGAATACCAGCTTCCCATTATACTTATATGACATGAATGATATTTAATGTCCAAATAAATCATGATCGGCGGTAAAATCAATATCTTCACTACTACACCATACGTCGGGTCTTTCAAAATGATGACCCACTTGCACTTAGCATTAACTGAAACCCCACATCAAAGTATGTACTTACTTTAAGTGACAGCGCTTAAATTACGGGAAATTGGCCATGAAATAAAAGCGCCTTGTCGGTGTTTTGCATGGCATCGGGCACGTTAATAAGGTGAAGTATGGTAACAGATCTTACGATCAGGCTTCATGAGCGATGTCTTGACCCCTGCATATATATTTAGTATCAATTGAGTTTTGAATTAATGTGTGCAAAAGCAGAAATTGCTTTTTTCAAGCCATTGCCTTTTCACCCCCACCCTTTATCAAATTTCCAGTTTTGTGTGGTAGAGAACAGATGCAAAGTCACTGCAATAACATAGCTCAAGAAATCAAATGGCTACATGTATATAACAGCAGTGCTTAGCTAGAGAACAGGGTCTATTCTTGTAAAACTTTTTCCATGCACAACTCAGGCGAGCATAAAATTTCAAAATACCGTAATACAAAATTAAATCAGTTCACCTAACAGAGCAACTCTTTACTACATGCTCCCAAGTTTCAATGACTCTGAGAAAAGAGGCTTTTGAAAATATTGTGGGAAAAGGAGAAAATGCTGGTAACCAACTTTTTCTCCTTTTCCTACAATGTTTGCTGCACTTGACTTCCCAAAACAAAGTTCAAAATTTTAGTCATATTTATTTTTGGTCTACAGATGCTTCCAATTCTGACTAGTCGTTTGGTAAAGAATTAACTGTTTGAACTTCTTCCTTCTTTATTCATGAAAGTCTTCATTTGTCATTGTTGTACTTTCAGAAGCACTATAGAAATTAAAAGTTTGAGCACAAACTAAGTTGTTCATGAATTCAAGGTTTATCATCACATGTTTATCATCACAGCTCCTGCATGCAGACAAAATGAACTTTTTTTATGATGTGCTCCAAACTATCCACATCCAAGTGCTCTTACACACCATACATGCTGAACTCATTTGCATATTTTAAGCTATCAGTAAAGGGAGGTAATATAATGGACTGTATAACCTCAAAACTTTTTTCAAACTGAGCAAATTTGTTTATTTTCCACAAGGTACTCTTTATCCATTTAGATATTTTGGCCATGCTCTGGCAAAAGGGGGTTTAATGCCTTTCAGTGATGCATTATACCAAACAAGCCATCATATAATTATGGATCCATAATAGCCACTTTTTTTAACAACCAACTTAATCATGAGGTAAACTGGTCCTTGGACATACAGAAATTTGATGAACAGGGAAAAGTGACCTGGGTGGATACGTTTCATTGATGCATGAAACCCTTTTTCACAGTGCATGGCTCATTTATAATTGTCAGTACTGAGATTAACCCTTTCCCAGACGACAAATTTTGGACTGGTCCAAATTCAAAGAGTTTGCAGACGACAATTTTAAATTTGATGAAAATGACAGAAAGTTATCAAAAAGGGTAGAAAACACTGTGGGAAAAGGAGAAATTGCTCGTTACGAGCAATTTCTCCTTTTCCCACAGTGTTTTCAAAAGACTTGTACTGCAGACACGTGAAAACCAGGGCTTGTTTGGGAAAGGGTTAAAGTTCTTTTCATCAGGTGTATGAAATGTGGAGTGTCTAAGGACAGCTTGTGATCTGAAACGCTGAGAGAAAAAGTCAAAACAGTGGTATTATATTGCTTATCATTTCTTTTTGCAGTGATCTATGGAATGTATGCAGATGACTCATTCAGTGTCATACAGAAAGATGACATGGATAGAAAGATTCTGGCGACAGAAGAACAGGTGCCAAGTTCACTGTCTGAACTGTTTGCTGAGGTAAGGCTTATTGGACCTTTCAGTATATCTTAGTATCAACCCTGTACCAAACAATCACAGGTCTTACCAACCCTGAAGAGGGCTTTTGAAAACATTGTAGGAAAAGGAGAAACGCTGGTTACCAGGATTTTCTCCTTTTCCCACAAAGTTTTAAGATGCCTTCTACATTAAACACAAAGTTTTAAAACACCTTCTGCATTAAAACTTAGGATTGTGTGGTAAAGGTTTAATATATGTACGTGTATAAATAGCTAGAAATGACAATAATTATATGAGCCATGCTCTGGCAAAAGGGGGCTTAATGCATCCCCTTGATGCATGATATCAAGTAAGTCATCACATGATCATGGATCCATTAAGTCCATTTTGTCTTACAACCCGACTGTATCATGAGGTAGAATGGTCCTTTGACATACAGAAAATTGACCAATAGTGAAGTTTCGGCCAAGGTCAGCCCATGCAGACTGCGCTGACCAGTGTCGATACTTTTCGCAGATGCATTAAGCCCCTTTTTCACAGAGCATGACTCATATTGATATATTTTAAGATAATTTGTCTTCGTTAGTTGACATCTGAACACAGCTTTAACTCTTTGCAAATTTTCTGCTTTTACAGAATGACCAGATAAGTTTTGACCAGTTCAGGGCATGGCTGTATCAACACCCAGATGCTACCATGGTTACAAGATGGCTGCTCACAGAACCTATTGCATTTTCTCTTTCAAGTGACACAGACACGCCCACATTCTATCAGACTCTAGCTGGTGTTACACACTGTATGTATTAACTCTTTACCAAACAACAATAGTTTAAACTGGTCCAAATTGAAAGCATTAGCAGACGAAATATCAAAGGTGGCTCAAATGACAAAATTTGTCCTTGATAGAGTAGAAAACGTTGTGGGAAAAGGAGAAAATGCTGGTTACCAGCATTTTCGCCATTTGCCACAATATTTTCAAAAGGCTTCTTCCTTAGGGTCGTTAAAAGTCAGGATTATGTAGGGGTTCTGGTTGGAGGCCATTTAACCCTTTACCACACAATCCTGAGCTTTAATGACCCCCAGGAAGAAGCCTATTGAAAACATTGTGGAAAAAGGAGAAAGTGCTGATAACCAGCATTTTTTCCTCTTCCCACAATGTTTTCTACCCTATGAAAGACAAATTCAATCATTCATGATTTGAGCCTCATTTAAATTGTCGTCTGCAAATGCTTTCAATTTGGACAAGTATAAAATTTTGTCGTTTGGTAAAGAGTTAAGGGTATGTAAGGGGCTCTGGTGGGGTGGAGGCCACTTAAAGAAATAAAAATTGGCATCCAATAAAAGAATGTAGACATATTTAGATAGAAGCAGTTTGTGTCATCGCTTCTGCTATTTTATAAAAATAAAGGTCAGATCATTTGTTTTCTCTCTTCAGATTTGTAAGCAATTATCATAATGATAATAGATTATATTTGACTAGAGTTAGAATTTATCGCAGTATGATATGTATGATTTTATCATGATTTATTTACTAAAGTGAATGAAGTCCAATTTCAATCCTCTTCAGTTTTATACCCGTACCCTTTCCATGCGTAAGATTTTGACAGAGAAGTCCAAGGTAACAATATATGATGAAACAGGATAATCTGTCATCAGCAAATACTTTCAAAACATAAGGTTCCAAAATATTGTTATCTGGTAAAGGGTTAAACTGACTAAAAAGTCCAGTTTATCTACTTGAAATATGCTGTTAGTGAGTGTATTGCTATTTATTACTCCTATAAACATGAAGTGTTTACATTTTCATGGGATGTAACACAGTTATTTAGATCTGTTCCTCATAATTACACCTTACTAGTCAAGTTTAGGGTAGATTTGAAAAAAAAAAAAAAAAATAGGAAGAAGAAGGGGAGGGGGAGGTTGTTACCAGCATTTTCTCCTTTCCATTATTTCTAAAGACTTCTTTTACAGGGTCATAAAAACAAATACAGGGCTTCTTTCCTTCACTCTAGACTAATACCAAAGAGTGAGTACAAAAAAAAAGAAAAAATATTTCTTGTAGGCTGTAGAAGAAGCTGATTTTTATGGCTAAAACATACTATGGTTTTACTTGTTTGGCATTACATGATTTTGTGTAAAACATATTCTCCCATTGACAGTGGAAGAGGCTGACATCAGTGAGCTAGAGAAAAGATACTGGATGCTGAAGGCACAGTCCAAAACAGGGAGATTTGACCAGGAAACCTTCAAGTCACTAGTGTGCCCCACAATTCCAGAGTCACTCTGTGAAGGTAAACTCTTGACATCATATGATAACACTATACCACACAATCCCAACTTTTAATGACCTTGAGGAAGACAGCTTTTGAAAACATTGTTGGAAAAGGAGAAAATGCTGGTAACCAGCATTTTCTCCTTTTCCCACAATGTTTTCTACTCTACCAAAAACAAATTTCAATTTATGAGCTACATTTGATTTGTCGTCTGCAAATGCTTTCAATTTGGACTAGTGCGAAGTTTTGTCATTTGGTAAACAGTTAATTTTCAATCTTTCAAATATTTAATCCTTTACCACACAATCCCAACTTTTAACGACCCTGAGAAAGACAGCTTTTGAAAACATTGTTGGAAACAGAGAAAATGCTGGTAACCAGGATTTTCTCCTTTTCCCACAATGTTTTCTACTCTACCAAAAACAAATTTCAAGTTATGAGCTACATTTGATTTGTCATCTGCAAATGCTTTCAATTTGGACTAGTGTGAAGTTTGGTCGTTTGGTAAACAGTTAATTTTCAATTTTTTAATCACATTTATTTCGTCGTCTGTAAAAGCTTTCAATTTGGACAAGTCTGAAATTTAAATTTTGTCATTTGGTAAAGAGATAATGAACACTTTGAACTTCTATGTAGGATCCTTAACTCTTCACCACACAATCCTGACTTTTAAGGACCCTAAAAAGGAAGCCTTTTGAAAACATTGTGGGAAAAGAAGAAAATGCTGGTAACCAGCATTTTCCCCTTTTCCCACAATGTTTTCTTCCCGTCCCAAATTTCAATTTTTAAGTCACATCTTATTTGTCGTCTGCAAATGCTTTCAATTTGGACTGGTCTAAAATTTTGTCATTTGGTAAAGAGTTAAGTCATACCCTTTGTACTCATATCATCACCAAAGTTCAGCTGTACAATAATTCTTTGAACACATTGTTACTCCAGATGACTTTTTGTCATCTTTGTTTCTTTCTTTGTTTTGGACTTTAACCCTTTACCAGATGACAAAATTTTAGCCTTGTCCAAATTGAAAGCATTTGCAGACGACAATTTCAGTGTGGATCAAATGGTGCAATTTTTCTTTGATAGGGTAGAAAACATTGTGGGAAAAGAAGAAAATGCTGGTTACCAGCATTTTCTCCTTTTCCCACAGTGTTTTCAAAAGGCTTCTTTCTCAGGGGCGTTAAAAGGCGGCATTGTGCGGTAAAGGGTTAACGCCATTTTAACAGCTCAGGTCATCTCATGGCAGTCAGTGCACCTATAAATGTGTTTCCTGACTTTCTCACACTGTTACAGAACAATTTCCATACTTTTAAATGGTATGATATAAATGTGAATGCATTTTAACACCCGCATTGTGTACTTTTGGCAGCTACTGGGTCTTTAAGATACTAAGAAAATCAGAACTTAAGACTTCAGTTTGATAAACAGAGAGAAAAGTTTTCAAGGTTAAGATGTAAGTCCATGAGTTGTAGTGAATATTGTAATTTTGAAATTTCATGCTTAGCTGAGATGAGTATGGAAACAGATTTGTAATAACTTAACCCAGATCTAAATGACACAGAGCTCCAGATAGAGGGAGTGATTTTGATTTCAAAATTGTAAATATTAATCACTCTCCACTAAACCCTATGTTATGGGTACTCATTAGAATTGTCTCATCAAGACGATTCTAATGAGTACCCACAACATAGGGTTTGGAAGAGAAATAATGGATTTAGAATACTATCACTCCCTTTTATCTGGAGGTTTGATGACAAATATGTTTCTATCACACAGCCCTGTTTACTGTGTTTGATGAGAACAGAGACAACCACATAGACTTTAAGGAGATTGCGTGTGGGATATCAGCTTGTTGTAGGGGACCCACCATGGAGAGACAGAAGTGTAAGTATAACTGTTGCCAGTTACTGGTATAGTCCTGTGCACAAGCGCAAGATACCACCAAAATCTTACACTGTCAAGTTCCTTGTTGTATTTCCTATTAACCGTTTTCCACACGGTCCCAATTTTTAACGACCCTGAGAAAGATGTCTTTTGAAAACATTGTGGGAAAAGGAGAAAATGCTGGTAACTAGCATTTTATCTTTTTCCCACAATGTTTTCTACTGTGTCAGTGACATTTTCAATCATTTCAGTCACACTTGAATAGTTGCCTGCAAATGCTTTCAGTTTGGGCAAGTCTACATTTTTGTCATGTGGTAAAGAGTTAACCCTTTATCACACAGTCCCGAGTTTTAACGACCCTTAGAAAGAGGCCTTTTGAAAACATTGTGGGAAAAGGAGAAAATGTTTGTAACCAGCATTTTCTCCTTTTCCCACAATCTTTTCTGTCTTTTGACAGACAAATTTCACCATATGAGCCATACCTAATTTGTTGTCTGCAAATGCTTCCAGTTTTGACAAGTGTTAAAGTTTGTCATGTGGCAAAGGGTTAAAAGATACTAGTTATTTAACCCTTTACCACACAATGCCTCCTTTTAATGACCTGGGAAAGAAGGCTTTTGAGAACTTTGTGGGAAAAGGAGAAAATGCTACCAGCATTTTCTCCATTTCCCACAATGTTTTCTACCCTATGATAGACAAATTTTATGTTTTGAGTAACATTTAATTTGTCGTCTGCAAATGCTTTCAATCTGGGCCTGGCTAAAATTTTGTCATTTGGTAAAAGGTTAAAACTATTGGCCATCTCACTGTATGGGCTCACACTATAACAATAATTATGCTCACTTATTTGACTCAAAAGGTTAATGCTACCCTCAGATATGGAAAAAGGATTCTTTTGTTGTATCACCAAAAGCTCGGAAATTATTCAGTGGTGGTGTTTTAAATGGCAGAGAGCCGAGCCCTGGTACCTCAGTCGGTAGCGCACAGGACCTGAGAATAGGAGGTCGCTGGTTCAATCCCCGGCTCAGCCAATTTCTTTCCGAGGATTGATGATAGTCATTGTGTCAGAATTCATTCCTCTCTAACCGCTGACCACTGTTTGGGCAATGGTTATGTGGGAAAGCAGCCAGTGGCTTGGAAAGAATATTGTGCCTAGTACTTGTAAAAGAAACTCCAGGAAAGCATGGATAGGTGCACTGGCCGCCATGATATAATTGAAATAATTTGAAAATAGCATTAAACACCATACAATCAATCAATCAATCAAATGGCATAGGATGATGTAGTCAAAAACCTGTTTTACCTTTAAGCTTATCGGGCTTACATTGAGACAGATGGAAGATAGTTTTGTCAGAGGCACAAAAAGTGCACCAAGCTCAAATTTTTATAACTTTTTTGATCAATAAGTATAAGAACTTCTTCCTCGTGAATAGTGCTGTTTCAGGAATTATTTTAGTTTCATGTTCAACAAGTCTTGAATTCCAGGAGTATTCTATTGAAGATATGTGTCAAGTGGTGCCCCTAGCATTTCTCTTTATTGTATATACCATCTTGGGGTATGAAAATGGTCGTTGCATTCTGTTGGTTGTTATATTTTGCCATCAAAAAAATCAGGGATGAATTTTAAAAATATAAAATATCTGCATCCACTCAAGTGATAAGAAATTTCCTAAAAGAAACTGCATTTTTGATATGCCAATCTGTACCTTTGTAGAATTCTACAGACTTCAGATGGTATGTAATGCCTTAAACCAAGGTACACAGTGATTATCTGTATTTTTTTCAGTTTGTTTTAAGATATTTGACACAGATTTTGATGGCAAGCTTTCCCAGTTAGATCTGAGGGCAATGATAGACTGTCTAGTTGCTCTGAGAATGGAGAACAAATCCCCGGAAGATCTACTAAATGACGCCTACTTGAAGTTAGACCCGGCAACAGTTGCTAAGGAAATCCTAGCCAGTCATGATTCAGATCAGGTATATTGATTGAAAATATGGACTAACATACAGTTCAATCTGAACCCTTTTAACATTGAAAAATTGTAATAGATCGGGTATTTTGAATGTTTATCTAAAATGTAAAATGTAGGTCTTTAGAATGTTGAAGAAAGAAAATAAATCCAGTTCTGAATGCTCCTCTATGCTAATGATGAAGTTTCCTTGTAAATCAAAACAATGACTTTTTGCTTTGATGTATTGTGAAATATAGATTAACTCTTTACCACACAACAAAATTTTAGACTGGTCCAAATTGAAAGCATTTGCAGATGATAAATTAAGTGTGGCTCAAATGATTAGAATTTTTTCTAACAGGTAAGAAAACATTGTGGGAATGGAGAAAATGCTGGTTACCAGCCTTTTTCCTTTTCCCACAATGTTTTGAAAAGTTTAGTTTCCCATGGGTGTTAAAACTTGGCATGGTGTGGTAATGGAATTAAGGACTGTCAGCCGCTTTTGAAAAGCAGTAGGACTGTGGAACTCAAAAGCAGACCCCCAAGTGCAGAAGACAGGAGAGGAAGAAGGGCAAGAGAAGTGCATGGTCCCTTACCTTCTTACAAGAGGACATTCAAGGAAATCCACTTGGAAAATTTTTTATTCGAAACATCTCTAAGAGCGATCCAGTTCAGTTTTAGACTGTTAATGCCAGTGAACTGAACTGTTTGTTTGGTTTCTATAACATTCTCTTACTTCAGAGAGTGGGTCAGCCAATACCATATTTTGCCCAAAATGTGGTACAGCCATGACAGGATCATTGTTACCAATTACTATGGATTATTTGATCAAAAAACATTGGAATATTAATTGATTGATTTGAAGTACTGGCTTAACTCTTTTCCATGTGGCAAAATCTTAGACCAGTATGCACTGTAGTTAATTTTAGATGACAAACAAAATGTTGCTCTGATGATATGATGTGTCTTTCAAAGGTAGGAAACATTGTGGGAACTGGAGACAATACTGGATAACCAACATTTTCTCCTTTTTCCACAATGTTTTCAGTAGCATTCTGCTGAAGGATCCTTAAAACTCAGGATTCTTTGTTAAGGGGTTAACATTTATTTGAATTTTAAAGAGTGTATTGCTTTGCTTTTAGTAAGCTATACTTGACTTCGTTTTAGGATGGGTATATCACATTAGAGGAGTATTTGGTGTGGACAGTGAAGAATGCTTTATGTGATGATTTTTTGGATCTTCTCAGTCAGGTTAGGTTTGTCCTTTAGTTTCACTTGTCAGTGATTTCAGATACCATAAATAGATTTCCTGTTTACTTGTCATACCCTCATTTGACAAGCTGTGACGACAGTTTTCTGTCAGAAGCTTATGATAGAATTTACCTCTTAACTCTTTACCACACGACAAAAAAGTAGACTTGTCCAAATTGAAAGCATTTGCAGACGACAATTCAAATGTGACTGTAATGATGGAAGTTGTCTTTGATAGGGTAGAAAACATTGTGGGAAAAGGAGAAAATGCTGGTTACCCGCATTTTCTCCTTTTCCCGCAATGTTTTCAAAAGGCTTCTTCAGGGTCATTAAAACTCAGGATTGTGTGGTAAAGAGTCAGTCTTTGTCAAACAACAAAATTTCAGACATATTGAAAGCAATTGCAGACGACAGATGAAATGTGGCTCAAATGATGAGATTTGTATTTGTTACAGTTAAAAGAATTGTCAGAAAGGAGACTGCTGGTTACTAGCATTTTCTTCATTTTCTTGCAATGTTTTCAGAAGCCTTATTCTTTGGGTTGTTAAAATATTGGATTGTTTGAAAAACGTAACTTCATTCTTTTATGTCTGTAAAACAAGGTTGCTGTCAAGCTAGTGTCTAGAAAACATTTTTGTGCCCAATTCTATTTTAAAGTTTCGTAAATGTAAAACAATACAGCTCACTCAGAGGTTTCGTACCTTTAACTCTGTACCAGTCAACAAAGTTTTAGACTCATCCATATTGAAAGTGTTTTGAAACAGCCAATTGAGTGTGGCTCAAAGGATGTGATTTTCCCGTATAAGGGTAGAAATTATTGTTGGAAAAGGAGAAAATACTGGTAACCTGCATTTTGCCCTTTTTCCCCACAATGTTTCCAAAAGCTGTCTGAAGGTTGGTAAAACTTACGATTGTGTTGTAAAGTTTTCAAAAAAGAGCTATGTGTATACAGTAGTGTAGGTTAACTCTTTACCACACTGATGATAATTTAAATGTTGTTCAAATGATGGAATTTGTCTTCGATAGGTTAGAAAACATTGTGGGAAAAGGAGAAAATGCTGATTACCAGCATTTTCTCCTTTTCCCACAATGTTTTCAAAAGACTTCTTCCTAAGGGACGTTAAAACTCGGAATTGTGTGGTAAAGAGTTAAAGGTTCAAATTCTGTGATGAAAGAACCTTGGAACAAACCTGGTCAAGGCACAAGTATATGTTATATTTCAAGGAAGCAATCACCAGTAAGAGTAATTGGTACAGTTAGTAGAACATGTGTCTTGTTTGATGTTAGAGTAAATAAATTGCCACAAAAGTATTACTGAACTGTATTTTATTTACAGATATGCCATGTAGTACTGGGACTAAAAACCCAAACTCCAGAAGAAGAAGGGAAGATAATCCAGTAAGATTTTTCTTACCTGAGTTTTTTTATGTAAAATATATGCACATTATAATAATATAGGGTGTGTGTAAATCACTCATTCAAAAAAAAATGGTATATGATAAATGCATGACCACACTGTTCTGATTTTTAGTGACCTTGAGGAAGAAATCCTTTTTAAAACATTGTGCATAAAGGAGAAAATGCTGGTGACCAGCAGTTAGGCCTTTTAAGGCAATGTTTTCTACCCTTTTAATGATAAATGTACTCATTTGAGTCACATTTAGATTGTCCTTTGCAAATGCTTTCAATTGGTACAAGTCTACATATTTCTCATGTGGTAAAGAGTTAACACATGTCCAGTCCCAAAGGACAAATTTTAGACTCTTTCTAATTCAAAACTTCAGCAGACAACAAATTCAAAATTTGTACAAATGAGCTTATGTTTTCTGATACAATAGAAAGCATTGTGGAACTGGTAACCAGCATTTTCTCCTTTTCGCACAATGTTTTCATAAGCCTTCTTTTCCAGTGTCGTGAAAATCAGGGGTTGTTTTTAAAGGGTTAAATGGACTTTCTTGATCTTGCAGTAGACCACTTAATTTTCATAGAATTACTTGCTTATACTCAAATGATGGACCTTTTTTTTTTAATCTAGATAACATTGAGGGCAAAAAAGAAAATGCTGGTTACAAAAATTTTCTCCTTTTCCCACAATGTTTTCCAAACACTTCTTCCTCAGGGGCATTAAATCATAGGATCTTTTTGCAAGGGGTTGATGAATTCAAAATCTAGATGATTATTTTTCAAAGAATTATTACATACTTTTTCTGATGCCCTACCTTATATAAGCAAACCTGGGACTGGACTATTTTGAAAACCTTGTATGATCAAATTGAATAATTTTTATTTTACATATTTTTTTGCAGTGATTGGCTTGCGAGAGAAGATAGAAAGAAGAAAAAAGTTGGGCAAGTGTGGTATTTAATATCAATACCTTGGTGGAATGTGTGGAGAGCCTATGTCTGTAAGGTAGGAATGCTTCTCTTTTTTCTCACAACATTTCCCATGTCTTCAAAACTTTTGATTTTGTTCCCTTCAATCACTTTGCTTCACATGATTTGCAATAGTTTTTGGGCAGTTCAAAAGTCAGCCTGTGATTTTCCCAGTTTCTGTTTCAGACAAATGGAGAAAATGGCTACCTACCTCAGGTTCACAGCAGGAGCAATTCTAATGAGAGCCGTCATCACATATTGACCCAGTGTAAAAATCCAACTGGTTGCCTCCCCTGGGAGGATGAATCAATTATCATGGTAAACATCAACAAAACAACGTCAGTCTGTGATACTTCAATTGTCGATGATCAAATAAATGGGACATCCTACTTCACTAGCAATACTTTCCCAAGAACCTCTGCCTCTGCAAATAACAGTCCTCGTAAATACCACTTGTCTCCGGAGTTTGAATCAAAGCATCGTAGTCCCAGTGCTTCACCAAAGTTGAGAAAGAGAGCCGTAGTACCTCAAAAACCTGGTCAGATAGATAATAACTCACTGATCATACCTAATCCACAGAAGGTTAGTATGTATGTCATCTTTTACATCAGTCACTTTGATTGCAACCTCGCCTTTTCATATAATATATCCTATCTTGTGTTGGGATAGTTTTAATTTACCCAGGTCTCCGTTTTTATTTTAAGAAGAGTTGAAATATTCAGATATTTGAAATACAGAAATCAATATCATATAATTATTTACTGTATGTGAAAATCTACTGTTGGATAGAGAAAAAGACTTAATGTTAAATTCAATTTTCCATAGGCTATTACACTAAGATTCAGGCTTAATTCATTTGTTATACTTAATAGGTGTCAAAACGGGATGCATAGGGGAAAATATCTAAAGGTCATGAAGAATAACCAAGTACAGGAATTTTCAAAAAAAATGATGATGTTTTTGTAGGTGATGAGCCTGACCAATGAAGGAGGACGTTTGAAGCGGGATGTAATGATGGTTGATGGGAAGGATTTTAAACTGGTTCCTGAGGCTGTGTGGAAAGCTTTATCAGCCTGGTATGGAGGGTCACCAGCACTACCTAGAACAGTGAGTTGTTATAAATTGTCAGTTGATTGTATTTTATATCTGCCGAGCCCCTGTAGCACAGTCAGTATCGTACAGGTCTTGAGAATGGGGGAAATGGATCAAATCCACAGCTCGTCCAATTTCTTTCCGAGGATTGATGTTCGTCATTGCTACAGGATTCATTCCTCTCTTACTGCTGATCATTGTTTTAATGATGAATTATTTGGGAAAGCTGCCAGTGGCTTGAGAAGAATATTGTGCAAAATACTGATTACAGGAACTCCAGGAAAGCATTGATAGGTGCACTGGCTGCTGCAATATAACTGAAATAATGTTGAAAACGGTGTTGAACACCATACAATGAATCAATGTGTTTTAAGTCTTCTTGGCTTGAAATTGTTCAGCCCATTGGTACTTATCTGGATAACATTAATACTTGCAATATACAAAAAAATAATCAGCAGTGATGATAAGTTACTGCTCTTGTGTGATTTCTTGTAGTTATGACCTGCTAACCCTTTACCACCCAATCCTGAGTTTTGACAACCCTGAAAGAGAAGGCTTTCAAAAACATTGTGGAAAAGGAGAAAAAGCTTGTAACCAGCATTTTCTCCTTTTTCCACAATGTTTTCTACCGTATCAAATTTTAAAGTTTGAGAAGTGTCGTTACTTTCATATACATAGAACTGGTTAAAAGAAACTCCAGGAAAGTATGGATAGGTGCACTGGCTGCCGCAGTGTGGCTAAAATAATGTTGAAAACAACATTAAATACCATACAAACAAACAAGGACAGTGTATAAAGGGTATATAACTCTGTCAGATGTCAAGTTTTCAGACTTCTTCCGTTTTTAAAGCATTTATATACAACATGTGTAATATTGCTCAAATGATGAGATTTGTCTTCAAAAGGGTAGAAAACAATGTGGGAAAAAGTGAAAATTTTGAGTGCCAGCATTCTCATTCCCCCCCCCCCACTCCAATGTTTTCAAAGGCTTTCTTCAAGATTGTCAAAACTGGGACTGTTTGGTGTATGGTTTAAGCATTTACAGATGGCATTATGTGGTATTGCTAAAAAATTTGGATTTTTGTCTTTGAAAGGATAGAAAACAGTGTGGGAAAATGAGAATATGCTGGGTACCTTTTTCTCCTTTTCCCACATTGTTTTCAGTGTTTTCTTAAGCTCTTTCCTTCTGGGTCATTAAAACTCTTGATTGTTTGACAAAGGATTAATCCCCATTTTTACAGGTTGTGCCAACCAGTAAAGGTGATCTGTTTCCGGAACTAGAGCTATATCCTGTGATGGTCAAACTATTGCGTCATCAAACACAGACTCAGAGACCAACCCAGGTCACTTCCTTTAGCAGTATGGTGACTGGTATTGGAGGCATGGCACTTAGTGAGTGAACTTGCTCAGTGATTCAGATTGGAACTAGCCAGTGGTTTTAACTCTTTTGTTTAATAGAAAACAACAAAAATGTAGACATGTCCAAATTGAAAGCGTTTGCAGACGACAAATTTACTTTTATTCAGATGTTGTGTTTTGCCTTTGTTAGGGTAGAAAACATGACAGGAAAGGAAGAAAATGCTGGTAACCTGCATTTTCTCCTTTTCCTTCGATATTTTCTAAAGCTTTATTTCTTAGGGTTGTTCAAACTCGTGATTGTGTGGTAAAGGGTTAACTCTTTACCACACAACAAAAATAGAGAAATGTCCTAATTGACAGCATTTGCAGGTGACAATTCAAAGGTGGCTCAGTGATGGAATTCATCTTTGATTGGATAAAAAAATCTTGTGGTAAAAAGACAAAGTGCTGGTTACCAGAATTTTATCCTTTGCCAACAATATTTCAATAGTCTCTTTCTTAGGGTCCTCAAAACTCCAAATTGTGGTGTACCAGGTTTTGAGGTATAGCATTGGCCTTGTAACCATAAGGTCCCCATTTTGATACCCGGGAGTGGGTGTCAACTTTCATAGGGTAGAAATCATCGTCTGGAAAGGAGAAACTGCTGGTCCTGCATTTTCTTCCTTTTCCCACAGTGTTTTCAATATTATTTTTTCTGCTGGTTGATAAAGCTCAGGATTGTATGGGAAAGGGTTAACCCATTATGCTTACTCCTATTATAGAAGAATTTATATGAAGACCTTTGCCAGGTTTGTCCCAGGACCTAGTAAGTTTACTCTTTACCAAACAGCAAAACTTTGTACTTGTCTTAAGTCCATTTGCAGACGACAAATTAATTTTAGCTTAAATTGTGGAACTTGCCTTTGAAGGGATCGAAAAAATGGTGGGAAAAGGAGGAAATACCAGTTATTAGCATGCCCTCGTTTTCCCACAATGTTTTTAAAAACCTTTTTTCTTAGGGTCCTCATAACTCAGAATTGTGTTGTAAAGGGTTATGCTGATTGTGGTCAATCTATGGTTAATAGCCTCTTCCTGTTAAAAGTCATGTGAAAGAAATATTTCAAAATATAAATGAATTTGATAGGGATGAAGTTACAGGCAAGATGGTATTGTGACAAAATGAGTGTTGGGTCTTGTTAGGTTAACAAGCAATTCTATTTTGTTTAAGACTAAAGATGAAGCCTTTTGAAAACATTATGGGAAAAGGAGAAAATGCTGGTTACCAGCATTTTCTACTTTTTCCACAATGTTTTCTATCCTTTTGACAATAAAATATCATTTTGGCTACATTTGTTTCCTGTAAATGCTTTCGATTCGAACTAGAATTTTGTCATTTGGTAAAGAAATAAGTACATATTAGTTATCAAATAAAGGGAATTAATTCTTTACCAGATGACAGAATTTCAGACCCTTCCAAAGTGAAAGCATAAATGTGGCTCAAATAATGAATTTGTCTCTAACAGGATAGAAAAAATTGTGGGAAAAGAAGAAAATGTTTGTTAAGCTTTCCTTCTTTAAAGTTGTTAAAACTAGGGATTGTGTGGTGAAGGGTTAAAACACCTTTGTGGAGGGACTTACGTGTATACTTCTTACTTTTTTATTTGGAAATATGTGCTATCCTGTATAAGTATCTCTCTCTCTCTGTCTCTCTCTCTCTCTCTCTCTCAGTCTCTGTCCCTCTCTCTGTCTCTGTCTCTCTGCCTCTCTCTCTGTCTCTGTCTCTCTCTCTCTCTCTCTCTCTCTCTCACACACACACAAGTGTAGTCATTCATGTTCACCACCGTTTTTGTACTTCAGGTTCCATGGCTCACTTTAACAACAATCAACAGCCCAAAAGATACTTAGCCTTTATAGCATGTTTTAGTCGATGTCACACTCTACAACAAGTCTATGAGTTTTTATGTAACAAACTGAGGTTCAGTAGAGAAGATATGAGGTTGTGGAAGATTAGCTCAAAAGATGAGGTAAATTGTCAAGATATTTCTCGCATTTATACATTTTTTTAAAATTGCCACCTTTATTGATTAAACCTGTTAAAAAAGAAGGCTGCTACTTCAGTACTTAGATGTGAGGAATGTTCCCTTTAACTCTTTACCAAACGACAAACTTTAGGCTAATCCAAACTTAAATCATTTGCAGACGACAAATTAAATGTGACTCAAGAATTGAAATTTGTTTTGGGAAGGATAGAAAACATTGTGGGAAAAGGAGAAAATGCTGGTTACCAGCATTTTCTCCTTTTCCCAACAATGTTTTCAAAGGCTTTCTTCCTCGGGATCGTTAAAACTGGATTGTGTGGTAAAGGGTTAATAAACCAGCACCTGCCTAAAACAAGCACTTTTTAATGATACCTTATCATTACACTAAATCCTAAATGAACACTGTAACCTAATGTAGACATTTTTGAATACCACACAATCCTGAGATCTAACGACCTTGAGGAAGATGGCTTTAGAAAATATGGTTAACAGCATTTTCTCCTTTCTCCTTTTCACCCTTTCAATTAGGTATATCATTATTTAAGCCACATTTGTTTCATGATATGGACTTGTCTAAAAGTTTGTGAATTGGAAAAAAGTTGATATTTTTTTTTTCCTTGCAGTGAATCCTTGTGAACACTTTAACTTTATGTAAAAAAGTTTTGAAGCACTAACTGTAGATGGCTTTTGGAAACATTGTGATAAATGAAGCATTCATTCAGACTGAATATGATTTATCCCTTTATCACACAATCACAAGTTTTAACAACAGTAAGAAAGAAGCTCTTTGAAAACATTTAGGGAAAAGAAGAATATGCTGGTAACCAGTATTTTCTCCTTTTCCCACAATGCTTTCTCTCCTGTCAGAGAACAATAGCTCAGTTGGACTGATAATAAATTTGTGGTCTGCAAATGTTTTGAATTTGGAAAAGTCTAATTGTTGCTTATTGGAAAGGATCATTCAATGTTGCTAGTCTAGTTGGCCTCTTATTATATACATCCTCGTGCCAAATTCACTAACCATACTAAATAGCACTTTAAGTGTAATTCTCAAGATTTTTTTTTAGATTTGCAAATAGTACAATTTCTGATTGGCAAAACCCAATGTTTTAGCTAATCAGAAAATGTGTTACTTTCTGAATGTTGAATAAGACTAAGAATATAGTGCCTGGGGAATACAAGCCTTAATATTTGAGATGTTGTACATCATTCAGAGCTCCAGATAAGAGAGAGTGATGGTATTCTAAATCCATTATTTCTCTTCCAAACCTTATGTTGTAGGTACTCATTAGAATCGTCTATGATGATACATAGGGTTTTGTGGAGAATAATCAATATTTTCAACTTTGAATTCAAAATCACTCCCTCTATCTGGAGCTGTGATAGAATTGCTTTTTTACTTCAGAATCATTTGACTTTACTTGAGGAGGAAAATCTTACAGTTGAAGAGGCTGGGATTGAAGAGGGACAGCAAGTTCTCATTGAAGGTGTGTTGTTTTTCTATGCTTGATTGACTGTAACTAGCGTTGCATTGCAATAGATGTGGTTGTTTCATATAAAGTGAAAATAGGTTGAGTTTGTTTTTGTGCTGTTTCTGTAGTATTTTTTATAATAAGCAATTTCTTCCTCTGCCACAATGTTTTCACATACATGTATATTTATGTTTTAAACCTATGTTCTCACTAGTTATCCTGATTTTATGTTTTGTTGTTTGCTAGAAATTTGTTGCACATGCTCATGAGGAAACTTACTATTACAAATCTAATTGAGCATGCTGTGGTAAAAGGGGGCTTAATGCATCTCCATTATTGCATGATACCATGCAAGCCATCACATAATTATGGATCCATAATAGCTAATTATCTAAACAACCGACTTAGTCATGAGGTAGACTGGTCCTTGGACATACAGAAAATTGACTAATAGCGAAAGGTTTTGGCCCAGGTCAGCAGGCACGGACTGAGCAGGCTGACCTGGGTTGATACATTTTACAGATGCATTAAGCCCCCTTTTCACAGAGCTTGGCCCAATTCATTATGCTCTGTTAATCTATCCTTCGAATAGATTCTGTTCTGTTTTGCAGTGAGAAACAAAGATCTAACCTGGCCTGAGGAGATGTCACAAATTGCAAAAAATAAAACACAGAAGAAAGATCCAGGTAAAGACATAGAGTAAAACCTCTCCTCACGACCACCCCGGTAATATGAGCAACCCGCTATTATGAACGATTTTTGTCAGAACGGAATTTTTCCTTCTTCATAATCAATGACCACGACCCCAGAAATACGGGCACCCTGCTATTCCAAAATTACGACCACCATTTTCAGTACCAATGAGTAATTAACAATAGATTTTAACCCCGTGAAACGACCACTAATTTTCACATTTTTTTTACGACCAGCTAATTTTCATGCGTCCATAATCGCGAACCGGAGGCCGTGCTTCATATCCTTGGGTCCGATGGAGTAGACAATCAATTAGCAATCTTTTGTTGATCTGTTGACTACAGTAACACAATCGTGTTAAGTAATCAAGGTGTTACCTTACATAATCAAATGACCAATGAATTGGTGATAATTAATTCGGCTTTTATTCGGTAATCAGGCGTTTATCACACATTGCTGACACGGGTGAAAAACATGTCGACATCCAGGTAATTACGATTTGTTTTGTACATCTAGCTTTTGTAATTTGAGACGCTTGGGTTAATATCTAGCGATCGGGATGGGATAATTCTTTGGTTTTTGTTACACATTAAAGCCATACTTATATCGTAGAGAATATGCGATTTTTGAACTGGTGAACACTTCAACTTTGCGATCGACGATTAGTAGGCTGTTCGAACATTCAACTCGAATCAAAATGGGAAAAAAAAAAACGTCAGGCTCTTCGATAATATTCGAAATTCTTTGTTTAAAAATGAAAATGAGTGCATGGAGTAGGAGTTCTTGAGACTACACAAGATAAAAAAAAAAAACAGATTAAAACAGGGAATATGACAAGTTCTATCAGTAACATTTAATTATGTAGTCTTTAAGTTCAGATTCTTGATTAATGTACATATCTTGCTGTAAGAGTTTAAATAGGCAATTATGAATGGGCATTCACTGCCACGTGAATTTATTCATAAAAATTCAAGCACATATTAACTTTACAATAAACATGAAAATTTTCTTGTTGTCATTTAAATGTGTAGGCATAGGCTTCCCCGACTAAAATATGTATACATTACTTGGAACATAATTTAAATCCACATAAGTCTACACATAGTCTGGGTTTCATTCAAAATCTAGGTGGGTGAAACCTGGAAATCAGACCACCCCGCTAATAAGACCAATTTTCAAAAGTACCACGGGTGGTCTTAATAGAGGGGTTTTACTGTACATGTATATAAAACTGATGACCTGTTTTCTTCTAATGCAATCTCATTTATCCTTTACAAAACAATCCTGTGTTTTAACAACTCCTTTTCCTACAGTGCTTTATATCCCTTTAACCTTTTACCGGACGACAAAATTATAGCCTTGCTCAAAAAGAAGGCATTTGCAGATGACTATTTCAATGTGGCTCAAAGGGTGCAATTTTTCTTTGATAAAATAGAAAACATAGAAAATTGTCTGCAGATGGTTTTGAATTTGAAAGAGTCTAAAATATGATGTTTGGGAAGGGGTTAAACTTCATTGCTATTAAATTGCCTGGGAAAGGAAACAGAGATTTGGAGAAACATTTTAAAACACTGTGACCAGTGCCCAATATGGGTAGTTTGCACTTCGTGATTCACCACAATGTTTTCCAAAGCTATCAGTTTGGGATTGAGCTAAATGTGTTTAATGACACTCAGTTTATTAGCTTCCGGTATTGCGATATTGAGTTTGTAAGACTGAAAGTCTGAAAAAGTCAGAATTAAATAATAACCATCAAGTACTAGAGTACAGCATCATTCCTGTCCCAGACAGCAAATCCCTATGTTTATCCAAATTTATAGCATTCCAGACGACAAATTTAACATGGCTGAAATGATGGAGGGGTCCTGGATGGTTCATTTGTGAAATGTAGGACTGGCATTCTGGAGGCCCAGTGTTCCAGCCTCACTGGAAATGCTGACTTTTTCATGGGAGTGTCCTTTTGCAAGACAATACACAGCCCTAGCCTAGTACTGGTGAAACCCAGGTCTTACATAAATATGTGAGCTGTCAGCATGATACGGCTGAAATAATGTTGAAAGAGGCATAATTTGTTATTCAATCAATCAGTCAAATGATGGACATTATCTATGAAACAATAGAAACAGTGTGGGAAAAGGAGAAAATAAAGGAGAAAATGCTGGTTAGAACCATGTTTTCACAAGCACTTTTTCTCAGGGTCATGAGAACATGGGATTGATTTGTAAAGGGCCAATCAATTTGAGCCATGTTCTGTGAAAAGGGGGCTTAATGCATCTCCGAAAAGTATCAACCGAGGTCAGCCTGCGCAATCCGCACAGGCTAACCTGGACCGAAACTTTCCGCTGTTGGTCAATTTTTTGTATGTCCAAGGACCAGTCTACCTCATGATTCAGTTGGTTCTTAGACAAAGTAGAATTTATGGATCCTTAATTATGTGATGTCTTGCTTGGCACAATGCATCACAGAGACATATTAAGTCCCATTTTCACAAAGCATGGCTCATTTATATTAACTTCATATCTTTATGTTTTACCTTTCGTATTTTTTTGTATAGATGTTACTTGACCTATGTGGTGCTAAACAAATGAAGGTGACATTCTGATCTTGATCTACACTGTCCGCTTAAGCAATTAAAAATTGACTGAGCACTACAAGGGGGAATACATCAGTGTTGTCAAAACCTGTCATTGTGTGGAAAGGGTTACATGATTATAAGTGATAGTGGTGTGGCCTAGTAATGTGCAAACAATTTCTTTTTTTGCCACAATATTTTGAAAAGCCAAAATACCATGTAAGTTGTCTGTAGGTGTTAATGGTAGAGGTCCAAGGCATTTGACAATAGCCACATGGTCAACTTTGTTTTCCTCCAATTTTAGTACCCACAGAACCAGGGGCCACAGGTCTCAACAACTTAGGAAATACCTGCTTCATGAATGCTGCAGTACAGTGTTGTTCAAATACCAGACCGCTAACACAATATTTTACAAGTGGTCTACATATGTATGAAATCAACAGGTATGTTCCAGATCTGGATGCAATATTATGTCTATTTTTAGTTTCATCTTTACCTTCATGGAGGAGGGTGTGCTTTTTTGCTTTGCACATGTCAGTTTGTTAGTTTGTTGGTACACCCAACCTTGTTTTATAGTTCGAGGGCAGATTGATAAGTTGTGAAAATTATATCTAAGGGTTTGACTTTTGGTGGATATATTGCATTTTTTTTTTTTCAACATAATCCCCTTCAGGATCTGTACACTTTGCCAGAGATGTTTAAGGGCCTCGATGCTACTTTTCACTCTTTACCAAACAACAGAATTTTAGACTGGTCTGAACTGAAAGCATGTGCACACAACAATTTAAACATGGCTAAATTGACATTGTTTCTCTGAAAGAGTAGAAAATATTGTGGGAAAAGGAGAAAATGCTGGTTACCAGCATTTTCTCCTTTTCCCACAATGTTTTCAAAAGGCTTTTTCCTTCGGGTCATTAAAAGGGGGATTGTGTGGTAAAGGATTAAAGAAATCGTTTTCGCGACTGTTCAGATAGTCCACCACTGCATTTATGACGTCATCAGCTGGCTGAAAATAGGTACTGTAAATGGCCTTTTTCAATTTTGGAAATAGATGAAAGTCTGATTGAGCGAGATCAGGCGAAAAAGGCAATGCTTAATCAGTTCAAAGCCACAATTATTAATAGCAGCCATAGCAGTGACAGACTTTCAAACAGGGGCATTGTCCTGCAGGAACAAAAGTCACTGGCATGTATTTTCTGAATGCTACGTCTCTGACATAAACTGACCAAATGACAACTTTCTTTGGATACACAGCCATGAATAGTCAGGGAATAGTAGGGCTAGAAAAGGACATCCCTGCTTAACTCTTTCAGTACAAGGCTCACTACTTATCAATCAGCCCTGGTATGTAAAAACTGGGTTGACCTAAGTTTTCATCAAACTTGGTACAAATATTAACCGTAAGTGTAGATTATCCCCAAATGATCCACATCAATACTTTGAAATTAAAGGTCAAGGTCACAAGTACTTTCAGCATACTAAATCTTGTCCATACAATGAGTAGTCGATGGTTTGACCTTGTTATTTAAGACTTAATACAGACATTCATCTTGACATGTAGACTGTTGTTTAACCATTTATCACATATCAGGAGATTCGACAGCCTTAGGGAAAAAGATTTTTGAAGAGAACCAGAAATGATACTGTCTTTTTTGCCATTTGTATCATTTAAATTTTTTACTATACCTACCCTCTCTTTACATTTACAGAACAAATCCACTTGGAATGAAGGGACATATAGCTCAGTGTTATGGAGATCTTATCAAAGATATGTGGAGTGGATCCTCCAAAACTACAGCCCCTTTAAAGCTAAGAGTAAGTGATGAGAATATTAAGGAACCATACTCTGGCAAAAGGAGGTACACCAGTCCTTTGGCACGCAGAAAAGTTAACCAAAAGCAAAAATTGTCAACCCAGTTCAGACTTGCAGGGTGACCTGGGTTGATACTTTTTGCAGATGCATTAAACCCCTTTTCATGGAGTATGGCTCATTTTATTTGGGAGTCTCTTGCCAAAAGTTATTCTGGACTTACTTTCTAAGGAAACAGTTTTACAATTTATCTTGGAATTGAATAAGGTTGTACATGTATTTTAACCCTTTGCCACACAATCCCAAGTTTTCACAACCCTGAGGAAGAAGCCTTTTGAAAACATTGTGGGAAAAGAAGAAAATCCTGGTATTCAGTATTTTCTCCTTTTCCCACAATGCTTTCTGCCTGTTCAGAGAGAAATTTCCTAATTCATGTGATTTATTTTGTTGTCTGCAAATGCCTTCAATTTAGATCGGTCGAAAATTTTGTCGTTTTGTAAGGAATCAAACTGACTAGGTTACATTAAACTTGATTTTAAAACTTCAGAAGAGTTCTATGCACAATAATGTGTTTGACTATCTGTGTTTGATAGAAGAAACATTATTACACAGTGTTTAATTTTTTCCATTTGTGAAAAAAAAAAGAAGGCAAGGATTTAAAAATTACACCTGAAAGTGTTATTAGTAGGATTTAAAAAGTTTACAGTTTCTATTTCTGTCTTTACAGTGGACTATAGGTAAATATGCACCCAGATTTAATGGTTTCCAGCAACATGATTCCCAGGAACTCCTCAGCTTTCTGTTGGATGGGCTTCATGAGGACCTCAACAGGGTTCAGGATAAGCCATATGTGGAGCTGAAAGACTCAGATGGGAGACCAGATGAGATAGTGGCCCAAGAGGTTTGTAGTTGTAGCTTCATCTGCTGGCTTCTGCACCAGCCTTTCTAATAACTGATAAAAGAAGCTGAGAAATTCCTGAACATGAGCAGGTTGTCAGTTTGTCATATTGCTTTTATTTGACTTTTTATGAAAAGTTAATTGTCTATTAAAGGGACTGGATTAAATTTATTTTACTTTGTCAGAAATGGTAACCAGCATTTTCTCCTTTTCCAACTATGTTTTCTACCCTTCCCAAAACAAATCTCAATTTTTCAGTCACATTTATTTTGTTGTCTGCTTTCAATTTGGATGAGGTTAATATTTTGTCATTTAGTAAAGACTTAAAAGAACTGGGTTCATTTTCTTCAGATTTATAGAATTTAGGCATTAAATATCAGATATTTATGAGTTGTTCACAATGAAGAAAGTAGTGATTCTGTGGGAGGTTTTTGTCATTGAAATACAAGATAGATTGGCATAGGGTTGATACATATAAACATAGGAGTCATGCTCTCTGAAAAGGGGGCCTTATGCATCTGCAAAAAGTATTGACCCAGGTCAACCTATGCAATATGCGCAGGCTGACTTGTGTCAAAACTTTTTACTTTAAGTAAATTTTCTGCATGTCCAAGGACAATTGGAAAAAAGTGAAATTTATAGATCCATGATCATGTGATGATTTGCTTGGTATAATGCATCACAGAGCTGCATTAAACTCCTTTTGCCATATGAAAATATGGCTTCTTATTCCTCTTTTTGTCACACAGTTTTGAAATGGCCTACCCTTAGAGGAAAAAAGTCATCAGTAGGTTGTCATATGTTAAAAAAACATTGTCACATACCACTAGAAATATTCCAATACTCTGTTCACAGGCTTGGGACAACCACTTATTGCGCAATCAGTCTGTGATAGTAGATTTATTCCATGGACAACTGAAGTCACAGGTCCGCTGTAAGGAATGTGGGAATGTGAGTGTGAGGTTTGACCCCTTTAACTATCTGTCATTGCCTCTACCGATGGAAAGTTGTATACATCTTGAGATTATTGGTAAGATGTTTTCCTTTTGCATAAATGTTGTCAGAGCTTTTGATTTATATCTTTGTTTTTTTTTTTTTTTAGATTTTATGATAAGTATAGGCATTATTGAACCCTTGCTGGATGACAATATTTATATGAGCCATGCTGTGACTAAAGAGGGCTTAATGCATCTCCATAATGCATTGTATCAAGCAAGACATAACCTAATTATGTATCCATAAAATTCATTTTGTCAAACAACCAACTGAATCATTGAGTAGAATTATCCCTTGACATGCAGAAAATTTAACAGTAGCGAAAAGTTTCGGCCCATGTGAGCCTGCACGGACTCTGCAGGCTCACATGGATCAATACTTTTCACAAATGCATTAAGCCCCCTTTTCACAGAGCATGCTCATATTTATCTAAAAGGAAAGCATTTGCAGACGACAAGTTAATGTTGCTCAAATGATGGTACTGGCCTGTGAGATGGTAGAAAACATTAAATGAAAAAGATATAATGCTGGTTACAATCATTTTATCTTTCTTCCCATAAGGTTTCCAAACACTGCCTTCCTTAGAATAGTTAAAACATGTGATTGCTTGATAAAGAATTCAGTATATCTTGAATCTATGTTTTTATTATTGGCATTATTTAAGTAAACACATGCAGAAAGAAATCAATTATTCAATATTGGCTGCACTCTTGCAAAACAGGGTCTAATGCATTTCTGTGATGCATTATACCAAGCAAGTCATCATATAATTATAGATCTGTAAAATCCATCTTGTCAAAATATTGACTGAATCATAAGGTAGACTGGTCCCTTGACAGACAGAAAATGGACCAATAGTGCAAAGTTTCAACCTTGGTCAGTCTGCTTGAACTGTGCAGTCTGACCTGAGTCCGTATTCACCAACCATTCTTATGAATATTCTTAGTCTTATTCTCCAAAATTTTCTACATTTGAAAGTAACGCAAGTCCTGATTGGCTAAACCAAATGGTTTAGCCAATCGGGAGTTGTGTTAATAGAATATTGTCCTGGATCAGTACTTCTCTCAGATGCATTAAACCCCATTTCACAGAACATGGCTCATATGTATCTTACTTCATTTTTGCAGTGATAAGACTGGATGGATCAGTACCAGTGAAGTATGGGATCAGACTAAACATGGACGAGAAGTACAAAGCTTTGAAAAAAGAGCTAAGCTCATTGACAAACATTCCAGGGGATCAGATACAACTTGTAGAAATTCTGGGACCCGTGGTCAAGGTAAGTTACATTTCAATTTTAGCACCTTAACTCTGTACCAAATGGCAAAGTTTTAGACTGGTCGAAATTGAAAGCAGTTGCAGATGACAAACTTAATGTCACAAAAGTTACAAAAAAAATATTTGTAAGGACAGAAAACAATGTTGGAAAGGGAGAAAATGCTGTTACTAGCATTTTCTCCTATTCTCACAATTTCAAAAGTCCCTTTCCTTAGGGTCATTCGTTAGTTTAAACATATTTTATTGCCATAATTTACATACATATACAATATGGGTTAACCCTTTATTACACAATTCAAGAAAGCGTTAACCCTTTATTACACAATCCAGAGTTTTAATAACCCTGAAGAAGACAGATTTTGAAAACATTGTGGGAAAAAGAAAAAAGTGATGGGAACCAGCATTTTCACTTTTCCCACAATGTTGTCTACCCTATTAAAGACAAAAGTCATCATTTGAGCAATATTCAAAATGTCGTCTGCATTTGTAAATTTCTGAAATTTTGTCGATCGATAAAGATTTAACCGGGTAAAAGGCCAGAGGAGCCTATGTCATGTCATGGTTTACTTCTGTCTGTAGGTATGTTTGTCAGATTTTATCTCTGTGTTCAAAGTACCAGTATTGTGGAATTATCTTATTTTTAGCTTTAAATGCTGCAGGCAAAGCAAATTTTTGTCATGTCTCTGTCTTGTGTGCTTGTATGTGTGTATGTGTTACCATTTATTTCAAACATCTTCTCTGAAGCTACTGAACCAGTTTTAGCCATACTTCACAGAAATGAATCTGCTATGGCCCTCGTCAGAATTTCTTCAAAGAATTTTATTCCATCGGGAAGTTTGGTTTCCATGGAAACAAGATTTAAAAAAATTCTGAAAATCTTTAAAAAATCTTCCTCTCTAAAACCTCAGTTTTGAATTCTGTGCAAATTGGGTGTACCTCCTATAAATTACTCTCTCTTTTATGCCCACAAAATTTTTCTACCATATTAAAGATAAATTAGTCATCGAGCCACATTGCCTCCAATTTGGGCAAGTCTGAACATTTTGTCAGCTGTTTAAGATTCCATCCTTAAGTCTTTACCAAATGACAAAATTTTGGACTTTTCTAAATCCAAGCCATTTCCAGACAACAAATTAAATGGTGAAAATTGTCTTTAAAGGAGTAGAAAACATTCTGGGAAAAAGAGAAAATGCTGGTAACCAGCATTTTCTCCTATTCCCAAAATGTTTACAGTAGCCTTCTTCCTCAAGATCGTTAAAACTCAGGATTGTGTGGTAAAGGGTTAAACTGCAAAATGAATTTAACAGATTGTTACAGTCTATAGTAAAACCCCAAATAATGGAAGTTTCAAAGTACTTTTTGCCAGAAAAATCTTGCCATATCTGACAGAGGAGATCCAAGATCACATTGTAGGTTATGTGATGTCTGATCTTGATCATCACTGTCTGCACAGTAGCACCTAAGAGTTTGTTCATTATTATGCAACAGACAACTTTGAGAGTATTCTTGAGTAAAGTAAGAATATATACATGAATGCAGTAGAAAACACTGGGATACAAGGAGAAATTTGCATGTTACAAGCAACTTCTCCTTTTGCTACATTATATCTTAAATGGATCTTTTTCAAGATGTAAAAAGAATTCTCAAAGGTTAATAAAAGAATTATCTCTCTATTAAATGAACACATCTTGACCATCTGTTGATGATATCAAAGGTCAAGGTCAGTCAGTGTGAAAAACTTTTGTTATGGAAAAAAGGCCTAATCCTTTTCTCAGTAGTAGGGATATAAGGTCATAATGCCAGTATTTGGTACAAGGTTTTTCACAGATAATCAATGGTTTGAATAATACTGATTGTTATTTGTGATAAATTCACTGTCTGATTTATGATTATCTTGAAAATAAAGTCACGGTTTAATTTGAGTACATATAATTGCTCTTATCCCATAAGTAGACAGTTAATGTTTTCAGCACCTGGATGAAGTTTTGTGTCAACTTTGAGAGAAATGAAAAAATTCCTGTCAATTTTTTTTTCTATTTTCATTATTTGATTTATCTTTAACTCTTTACCACACAAGAAAAATGTAAACTTGTCGAGACTAAAAGCATTTGCAGACAACAATTGAAATCTGGGTCTAATGATGGAATTTGTCTTTGATAGGGGAGACAGCATTGTGGGAAAAGGAGAAAATGCTGGGTACCAGCATTCTCCTCTTCCCAAAATGTTTTCAAGATCCTTCTTTTTCAGGGTCATTAAACTTTGGATAGTTTGGTAAAGGATTAAATCAACAGACCGCACAACATAAGGAAAGGTCAACATGTCTCTGGGATTTACAGCTAATTAATATTTCAAGGGCTGAAGAATTAATTTTTCTTCGTCTTTGACCGTAAAAGATCAACAAAATGCATACCGTATATTAATCTCCAAAAAACTAATAATAGCATGGAATATATTAAGCGTTTGGCAAACAATCCTTACATTCAGTGCTTTAAGAAAGAAGCCATTTAAAAACATTTTGATAAAAAGAGAAAATGCTGGTAACCAGCATTTTCTCCTTTTCCCAGAACTTTTTCCACCCTTTGAGAGGGAATTCACACCATTTGAAATATAATGTGTCAATGGTACCTTCTTTCACTGAATATTTTCTACCCTTTCAAATGCAAATTCCATCATTTTGGCAACATTTAATGTGTCATTCGCAATTGCTTTCAATTCTGACCAGTCTAAAGTTTTGTCATTTGGTAAGAGTTAACCCTTTTCCAGATGCCAGACGCCTGCCCAGGTAGCTCTGTGGTTAGCGTATCTGACTTGTGATCTGGTGGTTGCGAGTTTGACCAGTTGAGGCAAACTTTCTTTCCGGCGATTTTTTGCCTCGCACCTCTGATGCTTGTGAGAAGAATAGTCAGTGGCTTTGGAAAGAAAGTTGTGTCAGTACTGATGTGAGAAAGCCAGGAAACACATGGGTGTGTCACTGACCGCCATGACATGACCCGAGTTGTTAAAATGGCATTAAACTTCAATTAAAAAAAAAAACCAGATGCCAGACAAGACTTGTCCAGATTGCAAGGTTCTGTTTTTCTCCTTTTCCCACATTTTTTTTTTTTTTTTTCAAAAGCTTTCTTTGCAAGGATTGCTAAATCCTAGGATTGTTTGGTAAAAGGTTGACCCATTGCCAAACTATGCCATGGTTTAGGACTGAGAAAGAATGAGGAAGAGAAAACATCTTGGAAAAAGTAGAACCTGCAGAAAACAATATTTTTCACCCTTCGAAAGACAAATCCTCTCAGCTGAGCAAATTTGTGTTTGCAAGTGCATTGAATAGGATCAAGTCTAAAATTTTGTCAGCTGTTATTCCAAATAAACTCAATTCTTCGGTACAGTTTTTTGTAGGTTTTACAAACACAGTGCTGATTTGAGTACACAAAAATGCATTCTTCAATATCTTAGATTTATTTTGTGTGATATTTTAACAAGAAAATGCCTTGACATTTTCACTGCTGGGTTTTGCCTGCTGACAGAAAATGTAGTTCAATTAGTTTAGAGGTCTTGCGATTAATCTTTCCATATGCAGTCTTGTATGTTTCTTTAGATTGGCTCATTTCCTGTCCTCTTGTATGATTCATTTACTAAGCACTCTAAGTGTAAAGTTTATATCATCTGAACAAAGAATATAAAGAATGTTCAATGCATAAACAGGCAGTTAGACACTGAGACATAATTATGGAGAATTACTCCTCATGAGTATTATTGTTATTTCATTCAGTGTTTTCAGTCTTTTTGCAATTACTGCTCATGGAGAATAACAAAGAGTAAATATGAGCCATGCTCTGGCAAAAGGGGGCTTAACTCTTTACCAAACGACAAAATTTTAGACTGGTCCAAATTGAAAGCATTTGCAGACGACAATTTAGATGTTACACAAATCACTGGATTTGTTTCTGAAAGGTAAGAAAACATTGTGGGAAAAGGAGAAAATGCTGGTTACCAGCATTTTCTCCTTTTCCCACAATGTTTTCAAAAGACTTCTTCCCCAGGGTTGTTAAAAGTCGGGATTGTGTGGTAAAGGGTTAATGCAATTCCGTGATACATGATACCAACCAAGCCATCACATAATTATGGATCCATAATAGCCCCTTTTTTAAACAACTGACTTAATTATGAGGTAAACTTATTCTTAGACATACAGAAAATTAACCAATAGCAAAAAGTTTTGGCCCAGGTCAGCCTGTGCGGACTGCACAGGTTGAGCTGGGTCGATACTTTTTCGCAGATGCATTAAGCCCCCTTTTCACTGAGTATGGCTCATATTATGACAAGAAGCTGAATAGTACTTTCATAATGTTGTTGTTTTCTTCTTTATATCCTTTACTACACAATCCTGAAATTTACTCAATCCTGTGAAAGAAACCTTTTGAAAACATTGTGGGAAAATGGAGAAAATGCTGGTTACCAGCATATTTTTTCTTTTTTTGGGGGGGGGGGTTAAAACTCAGGATTGTGTGGTAAAAGGTTAATGGTTTACCAAACAATCCCAAGTTTGTAACCCTTAACCTGCTAAATAAGTGAAATGAAACTTTGATGCCGATAGTAGAAAAAAACAAAGTTTGTTATTTCAAAGGTGTTCTTTGTGGAAAATATATCTCCTTATCAGACAATGTAGATCCAAGATCAAACTGAACCTTCTCTTCAGTCTGATATTGATCTACACTTAACAAAAGGTCTGTGAGTCGTGCATAGCAGCCTAAAGGTTAAGGGCTCTAAGAAAGGAAAACTTTGAAAGAGAAGGAGAAAATGTTGGTATCTAGTATTTTCTCCTCTTTTCCACAGTGTTTTCTATCCTGTAACGGAAAAATCTTGTCATCCAAGCCATATTTGGCGTTTGAAAATGCTTTCAATATGGACCAGCCTAAAATATTGTTGTCTGGTAAAGAGTAATGTGTGTAAGTCTGATTGAACTCCTTCTTTTCTTTACAGACTCTACCACAAGATAATCAAAAAGTGAGGAACCTGTTAGGGGGCAGTCTTTATGCTTATGAGTTACCTCCCATTGATGAAATTGAACAAATCAGTGCAAAGGAGGAGTTCCAAGAAAAGAAAGCAGCAATAGGATTGAGTGAAATACAAAGGGGAATGGCTTCAAGTATGTAAATTTTGTTGTCTTTCTTTCCTTGCTAGTTGTTGTTGATATTGGTAAATGATACTAAATATTTAAAGGTTTATTTTGATTCTCTGTTAGTCATACTGATATCTTCTGTTGTTCTTGCATTTGCTATTCTATGTCCTGGTTTATATTAGGCCTGGAAAGTATATTGTTAGGTTTAACCAATACCATTCCAGGCTATTTGAAGCAGTGGCCACTTAGTCAAGATTGAACATAATCACAGAAATAGTAGATGTGAAAGTGATCCAATGAAAAACACTTGTTGAATAGCAAAATTGTGGGTGTTTTAAAAGACAATCATGAAAAACAAGCATTTGCTTGTCATCCCACAATGTTTATAAGAGCTGTTCTCTAAAGGCATTTGAATTTGTATTTGCAAGGTAATGAGATAATAAAAACTACTAAATCTTTTCTCTGTAATTCCAGAGAAACAAACAGCCAATGGGCATGTAACAAAACTTCAGACCAGTTTCCATGAACTAGACCGTGACGCAAGATCAGCCAGTAACACACCCTCACATTCCAGAAATAATAGTAATACCAGTCTTAACACAAGTACCAATGGCAGTCTAGGTCTGGATGCCATGCAGAAATCTGTTGGGGATGTTTTTAATGGGTTTGTGATCGGTGTTCATCGAAAAATGGTAAGAATTGTCATATTTTCATGTGAATTACAGAACTTCTTGGTGGAGCTATGTTTGCTCTTTGTTTATGAGGTAGATTCAGTAATGATACTACAGAAGTATCTTTTTATGATATTGTATTCCTTAGAGTGCCGAACAAATCCAGAGGACACAATATTCGGTTTAGAAATTGGACCCAAATAATTGCAATTTGATGGTTGCTGTTGCCTGTAGTGTTAAAGCTAAGTGGACAGTGTAGACAAAAGATTGGCATGTTTTGTGCAGTCTGATCTTGATCTACACTGGCCACAAAAGCAACTATTGTTGTGAAAGGCATTTTAACCCATTACCAAAGCAATCCCGAATTTTAACGACCCGGAGGAAAAAGCCTTTTGAAAACATTGTGGGAAAAGGAGAAAATGCTGGTTACGGAGAAAATGCTGGTAACCAGCATTTTCTCCTTTTCCCACAATGTTTTCTTCCCTAACAAAGACAAATTCCGTCATTTTAGCCACATTTAAATTGTCGTCTGCAAGTGCTGTCAGTTTGGACAAGTCTACATTTTTGTTGTGTGGTAAAGAGTTAAAATGGATCAAACATAATAGTAATAAATTATATCTCACAATTTTTCCTACCCTATCAAGGACAATTTCCACAGCTTGAACCACATGTGATTTATCGTCTGCAAATGCTTTGGGTTTGGACAAGTCTAAAGTTTTGTCATGTGGTGTAGTGCAGGCTGACATGGGTTGATACTTTTTGCAGATGCATTAAACCCCCTTTTCACAGAACATGTCTCATACAAAGGCTTTTACTGCACCATATTAAAAATAGTACAAGATGTCACACCTCTTATTAACAGAACTTCCCATATCTTATTTTTACATTGCAGACTCTGATGGAACTGTACTTCCTGTCATCTCAGAAGACACGCCCAAGTCTGTTTGGCACACCAATCATATTGCCATGTGATGAGAAATCAACCAATCAGGATCTTTATGAGTTTATATGGAAGCAGGTAGCTAGACTGGTTAGCCCACTTCCACCCTCAGAGATGAAACAGGTCAACCATGCTTTAGACTGGTATGCAACCTTTTAGCAATTTTATGTGGATAGAGCCCTCTCTTTATGTAGTTATCTTAAGTGTTGACTTAATGCAAAATATATGTTTTGTTCTCCTTTCCTAATTTTGCGACTGCTACATAAAAAGAGTGAACATTCTTGAGAAATGACCCAAGTATTGCAAAGCCCAAGTAGGCTAAGTATTGCAAATTCAAAGCTGTGTTGGCCATACTTACTGTCCGTGTAGATCTGTATCAGACTACATCTTTTTCTTTAAATGTCTTTGCCAATATTATTTTAAGGATTATTCAACCAATTACTTTAACCCTTTACCACACAATCCCTAGTTTTAATGACACTGAGAAATAGGACCTTTGAAAAACATTGTGGGAAAAGGAGAAGATGCAGGTAACCAGCATTTCCTCCTTTTTCTACAATGTTTTCTACCCAATCAAAGACAAATCCCATAGTTTGAGCCACATTTAATTTGTCATCTGCAAATGGTTTGGATTTGTTAGTCCAAAATTTTGTTATGTGGTAAAGAGTTAAAGATTATTTTTCTATATATAACAAATTCTGTTGCATATTATGCTTTAAACAAACATTTGAATGGAATGAACATATGGTTTTAAACAGTAAGGGAAATTTTGCTGGAAAAATTAGATACTTTATACATGCAATTACTCCTTTTCCCACATGACTTCCAAAGATAGCCTCTACAAGGCAAAGAACATTAATTTGTAAGGTAATAGATTGATATTATTAACTTTTAACAAACGAAAGTAAGATGTTTTTATAACCCTGAAATGAAGATCTTTAAAAGTATTGTTTAGCATTTCTTTCTCCTTCTTGAACATTTTTTTACCCTTTCAAAGTTAAATCTTAACTATTTGAGCTACATTCTGTTTAAGTTGAAATTTCTGAGATGCAAATATTTTTGCGATTTTGCAAATTTGAAAAATTTGCAAACTTTTCTGTTCATATATTTTACCACAAGTATACCAAAAAATAACAGGTGTCTTGAATTTGCAAACATTTCTGTATGCAAAATGTCTGTAATCGGTAATTTATTTGACACATGTATATATCCATGTATACAATACGTCATCTGAAAAATGCTTTCAGATAGAACTCTTAAAGAGTTAACATTTAATGTTTTTGTTGTACATTGCAGTGATGACAGCCTCAGATATGAATATCCGTTTATATTGAAAGTGGTGCAGAAAGATGGTTTTACTTGTGCATGGTGCCCTTGGTATAGGTAAAGCATCGATTACGTATGGTCTTTTGGGCATGTGATACAGGGATTGTTGGTCCAGGTGTATGGCTTGGTCCATTTTCTATGTTAAGTGTAATAGAAATGACTGGGACATGATCCATTTCCTCTTTGCTGAATACCTTGTTGATTTTAACTTGTAATAGGGGAAAAGCAATCATATTCTGTGAAAGAAAGTTTTGCATTGTACTAGTTAGTAAGTGCCAGACTTGTAATCTATTTCTTTATTTTTTTTCTAAACTTGATTCTTGTTTGGTGGAGACATTTTTTTTCAGTTTCAGCATTGGGTTCTGAGTTATTTATTTTTGTGTTTATTTTATCTTTAAAAATGTATACAATGAATTTTTCCTCATAATTGATTTTCAGTGTTATCAGCATTTTCTAGAAAAGTTTGGAGAATATGTAATAAATTTTGTATGTATATTTTCTTCCAGGTTTTGTAGAGGCTGTAAAATAATGTGCAATACAGAGGCTTTCAATTTTGGTAGTTCATTTATAGCCATAGACTGGGAACCAACAGCTCTTCATCTTAGGTACCAGACAACTGGAGAAAGGGTATGTTACTATATTCTAATCAGTCTTCAGCTTATTGGGGGTTTCAAAGTAATTTGCCTGCTTGATTTAACTCTTTACCAAATGACAAAATTTTTGACCTGACCAAATTGAAAGCATTTGCAGACGACAAATTAAATGTAGCAAAAATAATGATTTCTGTCTTTGATTGGGTAGAAAACATAGTGGGAAAAGGAGAAAATGCTGGTTACCAGCATTTTCTCCTTTTCCCAAAATGTTTTCAAAAGTCTTTCTCTTCAGGGTCATTAAAAGTCAGAATTGTATGTCAAAGGATTAAGAGAAGGAATTCCGAGGTTTTTGCAGCAGATAATCACAGAATATAGTGTAAAAAATGAAGAAGCTACTCAAACTGAACAGTTTCTCTATGACAAAAACCAGAGGGTTGCTGGTGCAGATCCCCAGCTCATTGAATTTCTTTCCAAGGATTGATGATAGTGGCAGGATTCACTCCTCTCTCACTGCTGATTAGTGTTCTAAACATGGTTATGTTGAAAAGCAGCCAGTGGCTTGGGAAGAACTGGTTAAAAAAATCTACAGAAAAGCATGGATAGGTGCACTGGCTGTTGTGATATAACTAAAATAATGTTGAAAATGACCATAAACGCCATACAATTATGACAGGCATGATTTGTTTTGATTAATGTTATGGTAGATTAACTTGAAATATCACATTTGGTTGCAAAAATAATTTGTTGTCTTATTGAACATATTTTTCAAGTTGATTTATTTACAAAAAAATGTTGTTATAGGTAATGTAAGTCATTGAAGAAGGTATGGTCATTTTGCTTTATTTTGGTAATTTTTCAGCTTTTTGAAGAGCATGACAGTGTGGCAGACAGCAGGAGGAAGCAGACAGAGCCTATTGACCTTGACACCTGTCTGCAAGCATTTACAAAGGAAGAGGAGCTAGGAGAAGATGAATTGTACTATTGCTCTAAATGTAAAAAGCATTGTCTGGCTTCCAAAAAACTGGACATCTGGAGATTGCCGCCAGTTTTAGTAAGAATGACTTAGTTTAAACTTATTTACTTCACATCAGTTGTGTGCTCTGCAACTTACATAGATGAGCAGTGCTCTGGGAAAAGGGAGTTAAATGCATCTCCCTAATGCATGATATGAAGCAAGTCATCAGATTATAATGGATCAGTACAATCCAGTTTGTCTAATAAGTGACTGAATCATGAGGTACACTGGTCCTCTGACATCCGGAAAATTGGTCAGTAGCAAAATGTTTCGACTCGGGTCAGCGTGCTCGTCAATTTTTTGCTTTCTTCTCCTGCCAGTATCCTCCTCAACAGATGTTCTTCCCTCTCAAAAATGTTTATGCTACATGTAGACTAAGGCTCATACACCTGTGGCTTCAGCCTTGCTTTTTCCAACATCTCACTAGTCTCAGTCGGTGGTTTTCCCAGAGCAACACAGAACTTAATCATCACATGCTGCTCTGTAGCTTTGGATGAAGTCATATTTTTTCTCCAAAACAAATCGAGTTGCTTTCAGGTCAGGTCAATAAACAGTTTTCAAATACCATGTGAATTTGACATTTAAATTCAAAACAAACGATAATGTAACATCATGCAAATTGCACATACAGTTTACACACACATTTCATGCCATATTTGGTACATATGAGCTCAGTCATGCAATGTAAAAAATTGGATGTCAAAATTCTGAAGGTTGCGCCTTGTTTCTAAACTTCCATTACAACCATAGTTTGAAGTACAATGTAAGGATAGCATAACATGTGAATTAATGAACTGGAATTACTGTATACATGGAAATAAAATGTTGAAAAATTTGCAAATAAGCTGATTAAGGACATTTTGCGTACAGAAATGTTTGCAAATTCAGACACTGGTTATTAAATTTTGTTAGTACATGTATACTTATGGTAAAATGCACGAACAGAAAAGTTTGAGAAATTTCACAAAGATTTCCACATCGCAAAAATTTCCACTTATACAGTAAGTTGCTTCTTATTTATTCCTTTTTTCATAAATTTCTACCAAGCCTAAGTTTAAATATTAGAAGTGTCTTCGTGTTTTTTTAATGACCCTCATATTTTGTATTTTCTTGTTTTTCAGATTGTAAACCTAAAAAGATTCCAGTACTTGAATGGGCGCTGGGTTAAATCACACAAAATTGTAAATTTTCCACTGCTTGGATTCAATCCATCTTGTTACCTAGCTCCAAGACAACATTCCTTATGCAAATGCTGCAATCCCTCCAGCCAATCAGATCCAGGTTGTCAAGGCAACACCATACCCACTGCTGAGAAGAAAGCAGACACTGTTACTCCTTGTCACTGTGATAAAAATGACCCAAGTAAGATTTTTTGTATTGATTTGCTCTTTACCTGAGGACAAAAGTTGGATTGGTCCAAATTAAAAGCATTTGCAGATGATGAAATGAACTTTGCTCAGCTGATGGATTTTGATCTTGAAATGGTGGAGAAGATTCTGGGGAAAAAGGGAGAAACCTACTTCTAAGGATCATAAAAACATGCTTTTTCTTGGTAAAGTTTTGTTACAATAATTAACCCTTTACCACACAATCACAGGTTTTAAGGACCTTAACAGAAAGCCTTTTGAAAACATTGTGGGAAAAGGAGAAAATGCTGTCAACCAGCATTTTCTCCATTTCCCACAATGTTTTCTACCCTTCTTAACATAAATTTTAATTTTTGAGTCACATTTATTTTGTCGTCTGCAAATGCTTTCAATTTGGACAAGTCTAAAATTTTGCTGTGTGGAAAAGAGTCAAACCAACAAATTGGTTGGTTAAGTTTCATGTGTTCTAAAAGGATGTTAGAAAAATAATGCCATGGAGAAATCATAAATGAAATTTAAGTCTTTACCAAAGGATGAAATTTTACACTAAAACAAAATTGATGGCAACTGCAGACAACAAATTAATTGCATCTCAGATATTGAATTCTTATTAGGAAATAGTAGAAAACAATATGGGAATAGGAGAAGATGCTGAATGTTTTCAAAAGCATTCTCTTTCATTCTCTTTTTTTTTTTTATATTTGGTAAAGGGTTAATTAACTCTTTACCAAACAACAAAATTCTAGACTTGTTCAAATTCAAAGCGATTGCAGACAACAAAATAGATATGACTCAAACATTGACATTTGTTATGTGAAGGGTAGAAAACATTGTGGGAAAAGGAGAAAATGCCGGTCACAAGCATTTTCTCCTTTTCCCACAATGTTTTTCAAAAGCTTCTTTGCTCAGGGTTGTTAAAACTCGGGATAGTGTGGTAAAAGATAAATCTGTAATTCATTTTGATTGTTCCTATTTTGCTGAGATGCTTTCTTAGTCATCTGCTACAAATCTGTTTCTGGAGGTCATATGTGAGCAGAAAATATTTCAAAAATACCATCAATATAATTATACTGAATAAAAAATAATAAATGATAAATTATAAAAATAAAGAATTATGTTGTAACTTTCCTGGTGCTTGCATTTAATTCGAGCAGCATGAGAAAATTTGATATCGTGCAAAACCGAAGGTCAAAGAAGATGTCAATATTTTCTTATGCAGTGAGCGGAAAACACAAGCATCAGGAAAGTTACTGCAACATAATATTCCTTTTATTATATACCTACTTTTCGATAAAGAAAAACAGAATGAAAGAAATAGTGGAAAAGTGGTCAGTAACTTTGTTTTTATGAATGATGGCACATTTTCACCAATCAGATTGCAAATCAATAAATACATATTCTGCGTGTGAGTTACGTCATCATTACAATATCATACCATATTTGGAGCTGTATCTCACAGTGTGTAGATACAGATTGATTTTTTTTTTCTGTCATGTGTTTTTAGCTCCACTGGCCAAAGGCCAGCGGGCTTATGTCATGGCCCGGTGTCCGTCGTGCGTGCGTCCGTCCGTCCGTCCGTCCGTCCGTTAACTTTTATTTCAAACATCTTCTTCTCTGAAACTACCCATCCAATTTTCATGAAACTTCACAGAAATGATCCTGCCATGGTCCTCTTCAGAATTTCTTGAAAGAATTTGATTCCTTCAAAAACTCTGGTTGCCATGGCAACAAAACTGAAAAATATTGGAAATCTTTAAAAATCTTCTTGTCTGAAACCATAAGGCATAGGGCTACCAAATTTGGCATGTAGCTTTATGTAGTAGACCTCTATCATGTTTCTTGAAATTATAGCCCTGGGGTCAAAATTGGCTCTGCCCCAGGGGTCACAAGTTTTACATAGGCTTATATAGAGAAAACTTTAAAAATCTTCTTGTCTGAAACCATAAGGCATAGGGCTACCAAATTTGGCATGTAGCTTTATGTAGTAGACCTCTATCATGTTTCTTGAAATTATAGCCCTGGGGTCAAAATTGGCTCTGCCCCAGGGGTCACAAGTTTTACATAGGTTTATATAGAGAAAACTTTAAAAATCTTCTTGTCTGAAACCATAAGGCATAGGGCTACCAAATTTGGCATGTAGCTTTATGTAGTAAACCTCTATCATGTTTCTTGAAATTATAGCCCTGGGGTCAAAATTGGCTCTGCCCCAGGGGTCACAAGTTTTACATAGGCTTATATAGAGAAAACTTTAAAAATCTTCCTGTACCTAGCCATAAGGCCTAGAGCTACCAAATTTTGCATTTAGCTTGATCTAGTTGGGGTCTACCAAAAGTGCCCAAATTATAGTCCTGGGTTCAATTTGGCCTCATGCTGGGGGGGGGGGGGGGGGTTCACAAGATTTACATTGGCTTACATAGGGAAAACTTTTAAATCTTGGTGTACATAGCCATAGGGCTTAGGCTACCAAATTTTGCATAATTATAGCATTATCTAGTGGACAACTACAAAGAGGGCCCAAGTTACAGCCCTAGGATCAAGTTTGGCCCTGCACCAGGGGTCACAAGTTTTACATGGGTTTATGGAGTGAAAAGTTCAGAAACCGTCTTGTTACTAGCCATAAGGCCAAGAACTCCCAAATTTGGCATGTTATTCTTCTAATACACATATTCCCCATTTAGTCCGACTGTAGCCCTGGGGTCAAAGTTTTATAAGGGCTTATATACTGAAGACTTCTCTTCATGGTTTATATTTATAAGCCAGTGGAGCGATACAGGGCCATCATGGCCCTCTTGTATTTTATCCCCAACACATGTATTTGAGCTGGAGAAATTTTCAGTTATATAATAACATAAAAATACTAACAGTATAGAAAGTTACAGTCAGAAAACATTGTCATATTTCAGAATCAGTTTCCCCATCAAGACGAAAAGAAGAAGCCAGTCTGATGGAAAAGGAGCCAGATGAAAATATGGAGATATCTAGGAATGGCATATCTTCAGAGGAGGAGATACCTAGCAACTGTATATCTTCAGATCCTGTCAACTGTAATCCTAGCAACTCCATCTCAGGTTGCCATGGTAACAATACTCCAACCATGATGGACATTTCGGTAAATCAGGAGGATACTTCCAGTTGCCCCAGCAACAATAATGCAACATGTAAACACAGTGACTGCTCAAATATGGCCTATGACCTCTTCGCAATGTCTGTAAGTTGTAGTGTTGTTTCACATTGATCTTCCCAACTTAATGATAGAATAATTTCAATCAAGCCTGTGTAAACTTTCCTAAACAACAAAATGTTAGACCAGTCAAAATTGAAAGCATTTGCAGACAGCAAATTGGGAGTGACTCAAACAATGGGGCTTGTCTTTGAAAAGGTAGAAAACATTCTGGGAAAAGAAGATGCTGGTAACCAACATTTTCTCCTTTTCCCTACAATGTTTTTATAAGCCATCTTCCATTGGGTTATTTATGCATGGGATTGTTTGATAAAGGGTTAACCTTTTACCACACAATGCAGACTTTTAACAGCCCCGAGAAAGAAACCTTTTGAAAACATTGTAGGGAAAAAGAAAAAATGCTGAAGACCAGCATTTTCTCCTTTTCCCACGTTTTCTACTCTTCCAAAAACAAATTCCAATTTTTGGTCCACATTTATTGTGTCGTCTTCAAAAACTTTCAATTTGGACTGGTCTAAAATTTTGTCATTTGGTAAAGAGTTAAACAATGCTGCTTCTTAGCAGAAATGGCTGCAAGCTCATGTTTGACTGTTTTTTCAGGTTGCTAATGAAAGCCTCTAAGAATAAACTTTTGATATTTTACCCATTACCTTGTTATATATATATATATATAAGCCATGCTCTGGCAGAAGGGGGCTTAATGCATCTCAGTGATGTATTATACCAAGCAAGTCATCACATAATTATGGATCTATAAAATCCAATTAGTGTAACAGTTGACTGAGTCTGGAGGAAGAGTGGCCCTTGGATATGCAGAAAATTTACAAAAGCAAAAAGTTTTGACCCAGTTCAGCCTGACATGGTTTGATACTGTCTGCAAATGCATTAAGCCACTTTTCACAGAGCATTGCTCATATATTTAAGAGATGTCTGGTTTAATGGCATTTTTTTTTTTTTTTTTGAGTTTGCAAGGAGTTAAATCTGTTGGTTATCTTTCAGTGTCACACAGGCATTCTGGGTGGGGGTCACTATGTTGCTTTTGCCAGGAACCCCAACAACAAATGGTACTGTTACAATGACAGTAGCTGTAAGGTGAGTAGAGTCTTTACTCAGTACCTCATACAGACCTTTTACACCCCTCCAACTTACTTAATTAAGGGGAAGGGAGAAACAATTTTGTGTTTTCCCTTTCCCAACAGTTTTCAACGACTAAGGTGGAAATTTTAATGGAAGCCCAGCCACCATGGAAACTTCTAAATCTGTAATTTTGATTATATCTGGTTGATGATCACAGGCGTTAGGGCCCTTTTAATTTGAGCCATGCTGTGGCAAAAGGGGGTTTAATGCATCTCCGTGATGCTCTTTACCAAGAAAGTCATCACATAATTATGGATCTGTGAAATCCATTTTGTTTAACAACCAGCTGAAGTCCGAGGTAGAATGTTCTTGAACATGCAGCATATTGACCAAAGAAAAAAGTTTCGACCAAGGTCAGCTGACATGGATACTTTGTGCTAATGCTTTAACCCTGTACCAAACTACAAAGCTTTAGACTGGTCCAAATTGAAAACATTTGCAGACGACATTATAAATGTTACCAAAAAATGGAAGTTTGTTTTGGGAAGGGCAGAAAACGTTGTGGGAAAAGGAGAAAATGCTGGTTCCCAGCATTTTCTCCTTTTCCCACAATGTTTTCAAAAGGTTTCTTTCTCAGGGTCGTTAAAAGTCGGGATTGTGTGGTAAAGAGTTAAACAAATGAGCTGTAGCACACTAAAGAGAGCATGACACATTTATTTCCTGACCCAGGGCTCATAACACGTTTTTTTTTTGTCACAAGTTTGGAAATATCAAGGCAGTTGAAAAGATAACAGTGCAGATCAGGGGCATCTACGGTGGATGAATTCAAAATTGAAACATGTGAGCAGTAGTTCTCTGATAGGATAGAAAAAAACATTGTGGGAAAAGGAGAAAATGCTGGTTACCAGCATTTTCTCCTTTTCCCATAATGTTTTCAAAAGCCTTCTACCTTGGGGTAGTTAAAACTTTGAATTGTGTAGTGAAGGATTAAACTGACATGAATTTTTGCTTTTTTCTCTTTTTCATAGGAAGTGCAAGAAAACCAGCTAGACACGAATGCAGCGTACATTTTATTTTATCAGCGAACAGATACAGACTTTAAAACGTTTATGCCAAATGTGACAGGGAAATCCCCTGACATGCAGGAAGTTGAGGACGAGTTTGAATCAGAGTTTAAGAAAGCCTGTGTTATACAGTAATAACATGTCCACAGATTCAAAGATATGTTGAACTCATTACCTCTACTGGCTGAAAGCCAACAGAGCTTATGTTGTGGCGTGGTTTTTGTCGTCCATCCATCTGTCCATCTGTCCGTTAGTCTTCTTGTTTATGCAATAAAGTCTGAATTTGTGGTTCAGATTTTTGTGAAACTTGCAGGGTTTGTTTATCATCAATAGCTTGAACCCTATTGATTTGAAAAAAAAATCTGACGATCAGGAAGGGAAAAGTAGCCATTTACTTTTGAAAACTTACATCTCTTGTTTATACTATTAAGTTTGCATTATTGGTTGGATTTTTATCAAACTTGCAAAGTCACTTTATATCATCATATGAATTCAAAATCCTTCTTCAGTTTTGTTTTTATTCTATTAAAACTTTGTGCATCTACTGGAAACAGCTTATGAGCAGTATTAATTTTCAGATGTCTGGCTTTAAAGAAGCATCCAGTCAGATTTTGTTTCGCAGATTTTTAAGAAAATCTTAACATGGATAAAACATGGAATTACCCAGTTTCTGTTATTTTTTCTGCAAAATTATCCTATTTATTACAGGGTAGGTATAACTGAGAACAAAGGATAAATATATTTTGAACATGGAAGACTAACAATTGCCCAGATAGGTCAGTTGATAGAAAGGATGAGTTTGGTTTTGAAATTATGAGTTTGAATCCTATTGGAGGCAAATTATTTTTGCAGTTTTTTTTATTTTTCCCCCAACTTGGAGTAAACAAACCTGAACGATTTTTCTGTGCAAGATATCGACTTGCTTTTCCCTTCCCCAACCCCCACCCCTTCCCCCAAAAATGGGGCCGAGATCTAATTTTATGCTTCTTTAACCATTTTCCACATTATCCCAAATTTTAACAACTCTGAGGTTGGAGACCTTTGAAAACATTGTGGAAAGAAGGATAAAATGTTAGTCAGTAGTATTTTTTCCTTTCCCAACATTATTTTCTGCCATTTCAAAGGAGAATACATGTATTATCTTTTAAGCTACATTACATTTTAGGGAACAGAAGCAATTGCCAACAGAAGTTGTTGTTTTGTAACAGATCACATTTGAAAACATTGTAGAAAATAAGAGATATCGCTTGCTATAAGAAATTTCTACTGTTGCCATAATGTTTCTGTGTGTATTCATGTCCTATCAAGTTTTATTCCATATTGATTACCCATACCTCTTAAGGGTATTTTCAACAGTCTGCTTCAAATTTGCCTCAGGGTGTAATAATCTGTACCCAATAATCTTGTGTTTCTCCTTTTTCCACAACCTTTGCTACCCTATCAAATACCAGTGAGCCATACCCTATGAAAATGAGGCTTAATGCATCTGCAAAAGGTATCAACTAATGTCAGGCAGCGTGGACTGCGCAGACTGACATGAGTCGAAACTTTTTTTGCCATTTGTAAATTTTCTGCATGGCAAAGAACCATTCTACCTCCACATCCAGTCAGTTGTTAGACAAAAATGGATTTCATGGATCCATAATAATGAGATGATTTGCCGTATAATGCATCTTGGAGATGCATTAAGCCCCCTTTTACCAGAGCATAGTCCAAATACAATCATTTGAACCATCTTTAATATTGTCTGCAAATGTTTTTCAGTATTGGCAAGTCTGAAGTTTTGTCATCTGGTAAAGAGTTCAAGCTCCTCTTGTTAGCATATTAATAGTTTTGTGAGTTAATTTGCTTGTAATAATTATACTAAGAAATTGGTTAGGTAAGTTTATTTTAAGAGGATATTAGAAAAGCTTAGCTGTAGAGAAATTATGCTTGAAATTTAAGCTATTTTTGGATCATCTGTTCATTATGCAATTACTAAATTCTACTGAATTAATTAATTTACGTAGACTGAAAAATATGTACAAGCATAAACATCTGTCAAAATAATCAGATTACAAATGATTTAAGGAAAATTGCAGCAAAAAATTGACCTTAACTCTTTAACAAATGACTGATTCTAGACACGTCAAAATTGAGAGCACTTGCAGAAAAAAAAATTTAATGTTACTCATTTGTTGAGATTGGATTGAAAACACTGTGGCAATAGGAGATAGCCAATGTTACAATGTCACAAATGTCCATGTGATATGCCATACTATTGCTGGTTGTTTGTTCATGTTACATGCTGTTTGAGTTTTTGATAGTGTTGAAAGGGAAATCCCTAAGTGTTATTGTTCCAAGTTACCTCACTGTATCTGTAATAAAAATTGTTGATTTATTTTCCATTCTTTTGGAGCAGAGTTGAACCAGTTATAACCTAAATGAGACTTGGTTACCTCCCTGAGGTAGTAGATAGTTTTGAGAAACATCATGGTTTGAAAAGGAAAATGGTTTTAGTCTTATAAGTCTCAATGGGAAATCCCTAAATTTAATTGTTCTCAGTTTCCTCATTGTGTCATATATAAAATAGTTTTTGATTAACAGTTTACAGCACGTAAATTTTTGATCTGCTTGTTAAGAATAACTTTTTTAAAGGCAATTTTGTGATAAAACAAGCAATTTCTTGTCCTTTGAGCATTTTTTTCAACCTAACAATAGATTAGTATTAGTAACTTTGTTTTCAAGACCTTTTTTCCACCCTATTAACATGCTACCCAACGACGAAATTTTTGACTGGACCAAATTGAAAGCATTTGCTGACGACAAATTTGATGTAGCTGAAATAATGATTTCCATCTTTGACTGGATAGAAAACATTGTGGTAAAAGGAGAAAATGCTGGTTACCAGCATTTTCTCCTTTTCCCACTATGTTTTCACAAGCCTTTTCTTTCATGGGCGTTAAAAGTTGGGATTGTGTGCTAAAGAGTTAATACATTATCTCAATATTTTCTAAAAAAAAAAAAGGTCTTTAATAATTATTTTGCAGTTTAGACATCTATAGGAAACTTAAAGAAGTAGAAAAAGAAAAATTTTGACTAATAATAAACAATTATTATGCTACATTACACTCTGAATCAGCTGTAAACGTTGTTGTTGTATCGTACTTCATACATTTATTTGCTCATGTAGGAAATAGATAGAAGGCCACATTAAATGTAACTCATTCCCATAGCAACACCAGTTTTGTATGTTTCTCTAGTACACAGCTTTTGAAACTTAAAGGCACACTAGCAGCCAAAAGTAAACAATACTGGAGTCAAAATGCATGCAAACTTAATTCATACCATTTAAAAGTATAGATATGTAGGATCTGATACGAGTTGGCATTTGAGATAAAACTTTATTAAACAAGTCCATGAAAAATGTTATTAAGCGAGCCTTGGCAAGCTTAATATCAATTTTTCTTGACAAGTTTAATGAAATTTTATTTCAAAAGCCAACGAATGTTCGATTCTTTTTATCACATACAAAATTTCACAAATTATAGATCAGAAGATGCACCAACATCTATACATGAATGTGTGGTAATATCTATAAAAAAAAAATAACATTAATTTCTATGAAATACATACAAAATGATGTCATTTCTGATGTCACACAATTGTGATATCAAACATATATAAGGTAAGAAATTTCATTTAAAAACTAGAATTGAAAAAAAAAGGTTGGCTTCTTTAATTTTGGTTAACAACTTATTTTCCTGCCAGCAGCTGGAACTTTGACAGCTCATACTGTAACACATTGCCAGATTCTTTATAATATCAATACTTGTAAATGGTATGAATTAACCCTATACCATATAACCCCAAGTTTTAACAACCCTGAGGTAGAAGCCTTTTGAAAATATTGTGGGAAAAGGAGAAAATGCTGGTAGCCAGCATTTTCTCCTTTTCCCACAATGTTTTCTACCCTTTCAAAGATTGAAGTCATCATTTTGGTCATAGTTAATGTATCATTTGTAAATGCATTAAATTTGGACCAGTCTAAAATTTTGTTGTTTTGTGAAGAGTTAAATTTGCCCATATTTTTACTCCCGAACTGTTTACCTCTGGTAGCTATTGGGCCTGTGAAGGGAAGAGAATCTTGGCAGCGTTAAAGTCTGCATGTTTTACAGACTGAAACTGTCCATTTCATTTATTCTGCACTCAAGAATTAACCCCATACCACACTATCATGAGTTTTAATGACCCTGAGATAATGGCCTAATGAAAACATTGTAGAAAAAGGATAAAATTCTGGTAACCAGCATTTTCTCCTTTTCTCACAATGTTTTCTACCCTCCCAAACACAAAAATCAATTTCTGAGTCACATTTGTTTGGACAAGTCTGTAGTTTGCTCGTGTGGTAAAGTGTTAATCTCATTTTTTCTTAGATTTTTGTCCCTGAACATATTAAGATAACTTTTATATCACAAAAAATTGTAAAACTCTTAGACTTTTAAGAAGCAACCCATTTTATTTCAATCTATTAGAGTCCCATTTTGCATGAAATCGACAAATTTAGTCTGCTTAAAAGGATTTAAATATTGCAATTACTGACCTGATTTAGCAAGAGCAGCACAAAAGAGCAGACAGTGAAGATCCAAGATCAGACTGCATAGAATGTGCAGTCTGATCTTCATCTACACTGTCAACAAAGCAGCTTAAGCTATGTGAGGCTCTCGAGGGATTGAGTGCTTGAAAAAGAAAAGAAAGTTGTATCATCAGGTGGATGGAGAAGGATCTAAGTCCCTTCTTTTATTATTTCCATTTGACTCTTGTCTGCATCAAAGTCACGTTATATCAAGCCATGTATGTACATGTATATGTGAGAACAATCTTGCTTTGTTTTAATTTGTTATAGAGAATTTATATCAAGTTTTATAATTTGGTTAAGTTATACTTTCATTTTATAGATTATTTGTAAAAGTGTCATATGATTATAATGTAACAGATATAAAAAAAAAAATCAGATGCTGTGAAACAAAGCACTGTTGTTTTTGTCATTGTTTTCAGCCCTTTACCAAGTAATCTTGTCTTCTAACCACACCTAGTAAATGGGCTTTGAAAAGCATTGTGGAAAGAGGAGAAAATGTTGGTAACCAAGCTTAAACCCTGAACCTATATGGTCTGATATTGTGATATTGGTCTTTTATGGGGGGGGGGGTCATCACAAATATGACTTCTGGGTCAATGCAGATGTATTTACATTTCTTGTGTTTGTCAGTCACAGAATTTGCAAGACTTGTTGTTATGCTCGATATCAATGTGTTTACACATAGTGGTGACTCAAGTAGACAGAGATTAATTTTTTCTTTCATAGCAATGCATATATTTCTTTTCAAATTTTATTTATATAAGACATTACAAAGCTCAGTGTGGAATAGATGTTAAGAGACGACAAAGAAAAATACATGTAATAACAAAATTACAGATTGAATAAAATAATTGCTATAGTCCAGACTAGGCAAAAAATTACAATCATTGCACCAAAAATGTAAAGATTATTTGTGATTATTTTGTAGTAAAAAATGTAGCAATACAAAATTTGTAAATGAAAACAAATAAGCAATGCTCTGTGAAAAATTGGGTGAATGCATCTGGAAAAAGTATCAACAACCCCTGCAAGCTGATCTGGGTCAAAACTTTTTTCTGCATGTCAAAGGACCAGTCTATCCCATGATTCAATTTGTCATAAGACACAATGGATGTTATGGATCCATAATTATATGATGATTTGCTTAGTATAATGCATCATGGAGATACATTAAACCCCATTTTCACAGAGCATGGCTCAAATTTGAGCATGAAGGTATTTGTTACCAAGCTTACTGTCCTGTGAAAGGTGCTTCACTCTATGAATTTAAAAATATTGAACTGTCACACTAAACAATGGTGAATATGACATTGTTGTAAAAGAAGGACTGTATGTATAGTATCAAAAAAGCATCTTTTTGTATGTAATTAACCCTTATCCTATTGAATAAGTCAAATAAAACTTTCAAGCTGATAGTCAAAGCCCAAATAATGTTATTTCAAATTTATTTTTTTTTTTTTTTTTGGAGAATATATGTCCTTATCAGACAGTGAAGATCCAAGATCAGACTGCATGTTCTGTGCAGTCTGATCTTGATCTATGCTGTCTGCAGAAGGTAATTGAGAGTCTCACTTAGCAGCCTAAGGGTTGACTCCTTACTAAACAACAAAATTTTGGACTCTACCAAATTGAAAGCATTTACAGATGACAAGTAAAATGTTGCTAAAATAATGATGATTTCTCTCTTTGATAAGGCAGAAAACATTTTGGGAAAAGGAGAAAATGCTGGTTACCAGCATTTTCTCCTATTTCCACAATGCTTTCAAAAACCTTCTTCTTTAGGATTGCTGAAAGTCAGGAATGTGTGGTAAAGGGTTAAAGAACAAGTTATGAGGATCTGGATCAGACATCAATATCTTCGAGTTACAGAGTGTGCCACTTTACACTAAAACCGTAACATGAATTCAAATCCTAAACCTCATGGTTTTGAACCCAAATTTAGTCCCTGAGGTGGACAGTGTAAACCAGGATCAGAGGGGGGACAGAAAGTGCAGTTTGATCTTCGATCTACACTGTTTGTACTTTTGCCAGATATTCCGACCAGAACAAACTTGAAATTGCAAAGTCACCAAAAGTAACAAAATTTTACATAGTTTGTGATGGGGAATGTATGTTTCATTTATCTAGCACTACAAGAGTTAGTTGAGTATGAAAAATATGATTTACCCTTTACCACATGACAAAATTATGGACTTAAACCAAAAGCATTTGCAAGCAGCAAATTAAATGTGGCCCGAATTGTGGAAGTTGTCTTTGATAGGATAGAAAAAATTTAGGAAGAAGGAGAAAATGCTGGTTACCAGCTTTCTCAAAAGTCTGGATTGTGTGGTAATGGGGAAAATTTATAACACATAGACGAAACAAAAAAATCAGGAAAAACATGCAGCTAGTTATGTAAATGTATGTATATATTGTCCATCTTGGTTTCACTGGGTGCACATACAAACACAGGGTATATTATGCTCGAATGTCGTTGTTGACCTGTTCGTAGCCTGTGCTTAGCCTGTTATCTGGAATAAACATGAAATATATGCAAGTAAGTGTATTTACATATGTGCCATGCTCTGCGGAAAGGGGATTTCAAGGGCTTGCAAAAAGTATGGACTCGGGTCAGCCTGCACAGTCTGTGCAGGCTGACCTGGGCCGAAACTTTTTGTTACTGATCAATTATTTTATCAAAGGACCACTCTACTTCATGATTCAGCTGTTGTTAGACAAAATGGATTTTCTGGGTCTGTTTTATGTATTGTGAATTATCCCTCTCTTTTAAATGTCTGTCCTTCAATACTTGTCAAATCGCAGTCCTTACTCGTAGACCTAAAATTAGCCTGTATCGTAATGGGATGATCATGTTTAATCCTTTACCACACAGTCCCGAGTTTTAACGACCCTGAGAAAATAAGCTTTTGAAAACATTGTGGGAAAAGAAGAAAATGCTGGTAACCAGCATTTTATCCTCTTACCACATTGTTTTCCATTCTGTAAGACACAAATTCCATCATTTGAGCCTTATTTGGTCTGTCGTCTGCAAATTCTTTCAATTTTGACCAGTCTAAAATTTTGTCGTGTGGCAAAGAGTTAATCCTTTAATAAACAATCCCAAGTTGTAAATCCGTGAAGCAGAAAACCTTTGAAAACATTGTTGAAAAAGGATTAAATGTTGGTAACCAGCATTTTCTCCTCTTCCTACCATGTTTTCTAACTTTCTGAAAGGGACAATTCTTATGATTTTAAACGCATCTAATTTATAGACCACTAATCCTTTGAAATTGGACCAGTCTAAAATTTTCTCGTGCGGTAAAAACCTACCGTGAAAAAAGATGCTTTACACAGCATACAAATAAAGGGGCTTCAGATAAGATACCGAGTATTTAAAAATCATCCATTGCTCATTGTCCACCGTAAAAGGCTGACCCATAGCAAAGCACTAATGACACTTGCAAGACAGATTTCACTGTAGTAACAGAAATGAGTCATGCTGGGTTTTAAAAGTAATTAATGCATCTGCTAAAAAACAAATCGGCCCTGCGAAACTTTACTATTGGTCAATTTTTCTGCATGGCAAAGAACCGCTCTACCTCAGGATTCAGTCTCTCTTAACCCTTTCCCAAACGACAAATTTTGGACTGGTCCAAATTGAAAGAGTTTGCAGACGACAATTTTAAATTTGATAAAAATGGCAGAAAGTTATCAAAAAGGGTAGAAAACACTTTGGGAAAAGGAGAAATTGCTCGCTGCGAGCAATTTCTCCTTTTCCCACAGTGTTTTCAAAAGACTTGTACCGCAGACACGTGAAAACCAGGGCTTTTTGGGGAAAAGGTTAAATCAAACAGAATCCAAAGTATGCCACTGCTTTCTTTAGCCTAACCAAATCACTACGAGGATGCACTAAAACCCCTTTTGGAAGAGCGCCGCTCTGATACTTTTGAACGACGGTTTTCGGTATTTGCCACAATACTTTCAGGTTTATTCACGTTTATTCACGCGGTAAACCTTAATTTCCGTAAATGTTTTCAACGTCATTGCTGTAATTATTTTTAAGGAGAAGTTAATTTAGCAGTTTAAATTTCAAAGTTTCTATCGTATTTACCAGGTTTTCTCACTATATACTGTGTCTTCGTCTCGTGAAAATCTTGTACAGTCTCAACCAAACGTTGGACTCACTGGAAAATTCGGCATTGATTTCATCTCCTATCACCCTCAAATGATCCGCCACATGTTTTACGGCATCATCACGTGCAGTCACGTGATACGAGCTTCCGCTGAGGTAATTGTCGTTTTCGTCGTGATACGGCGCTACTTTTCCGAATTCTGTTTCTAATGGCAAGTACATTCTGGCCTTTCCTTTCAGTTTATACTGCATGTTTCAGCGCTCAAATTTCTTTGTGAAACTATTTCCTCTAACCTCGAACTGTTTTCGGCTGAAGTAGTTCTTGGTATAGTTACTTACGTTAATCACAAGTTTTGCACTTCCCAGATAATTTATATTGATTCTTTTTTTAAATTAAGTATTACTGCAGTATTTTCCTTTGCACTACTTTGTTGTTTTTTTTTTTTCTGAGTAATGTTTTTATTTTATAGATCTATGTTTTATTTGTTAATCAGCAATTAATTTCTTCCCTACGAATCCTTTGACCGAAATTCTCTTTAACTCGTGTTTGCTTTAAGATCTACCACTATCAAATTTAACCGAGCACCAATGTTATACAGTTCCACAATAACTTTAATAAACAACGCTTCCAATTTTAAGCGTTTTTGCTGCGTTCGTGTGTCGAATCAGCAAGTAGATCCAATCTAAACAAATTGTCCGTATGAAATCGGTTTATATATGGACCGCTGACCACTGCGCATTAGCCAATAATAGAGGAGGGATTTTGGCTTTCGTCCCAGTTCATTGATATCAAACTGGGTATGGCTAATAGCCGTGTTTACAGGCAGTACTTTTTGAATAAATTAAGTCATTAACTCCTGCTGTCAACTATTTTTCGTATTTCAGTTGACCAACTCTGAAAACACTGGCAAATGGAGAAATAGCTTGTAACGAGCAATTTCTCCTTTCATCACAGTGTTTTCATTTGTATTTATGCCTTTACCATTAATTCGTGCAAATCATACACGTGTGAAAGGGATTTTTATTTTAGAAGTAGTCAGGGGCAGATTTGTTTCAGGCGGTGATGAGCTAAGTCATTTACATTCCTGAAGGCCGTTCACCCCTTGGTTATTGCACATCCAATAAAACACCAATTTGATTACCTACAGATTGCTTCAGTGTTGCTATGAAATAAACCTGTATACCGAACGATCCCGTATTTTACGATTCTGAGAAAAAGATGTTGAAAACATCGTGAGAACAGGAGAAATTAATTCTAAAAGGTAAATCTTTTTTTTTTTTTCAATCTTTGGATTTCTCAAAGACAGTTATCACCGTACGATGCTTATTTATTTATGCACATTTGGTTTTTACAAACGCTTTCAATATGAATCTTTGATTTTTTTTTCCAACACGTGGTAAAAAGTGAACCACAAAATAGAATGTTTGGGGGTAGAAAATTTCGACTAACATTAGATCGGATAGATCTAGGATCAGACAGGCACGTTTAATGTTCTCAGAGCGCGATTTAAAATATGAGTATAAAGTAGTACAGTGTTTGCCAATAAGTGACAATTAATTGACAGAAATATTCCCCTCATCATGAGGTTTGTGAGTTAAAAATAAAGATGACAGGTTTTGTCAGAAACTGCGAATATCAAGATGACCCAATTAGAACGGCTCTTGGCACTTTAACGGGAACCATGGACCTAGAAAGACTGTACTCGACGTGCCTGCAGTAGCTCAGTCGGTAACACACGGGAACAAGTAATCCCTGGATTTCAAAGTCGAATCCCTGCTTGATCGAAACTCTGACCATGGACGAATGATATGTGCCATGCTCTGGGAAAAGGATCCAGGTCAGCCTGCGCGGACTGCGCAGGCTGACCTGAATCGATACTTGTTGCAGATTGATTAACTCTTTACCAAACGACAAAAATTTAGGCTGGTCCAATTTGAAAGCATTTGCAGACGACAAATTAAATGTGACCGAAAAACTGAAATTCAATCTGGAAATGGTAGAAAACATTATTGGAAAATGAGAAAATGCTGGTTACCAGCATTTTCTCCTTTTCCCACAATGTTTTCAAAAGGCTTTTTTATCAGGGTCGTTAAAAGTCGGGATTGTGTGGTCAAGGGTTAAACCCCCTTTTCTGGCTCATTTTTATTAGCTTAAACCAATTATTTTACATTGGTTGTTGAGTAAGTTTTGACAATTTATGCTAGAATGATTGTATAATAAGTTTTGAATATTTACACTTGTAACTCTCAATGACTGCTTTCTGTAAACCTAAACCACTGTGATCTGGGTAGTTCCTAATGTTGACATGGCTCGTCACAAGATTGGGTGCGAGAGGCCCACAGGCTACACTATGCACTGTCTCTAGAAACGATGGTATTTGCAAGAAGGTTAGTTCCAGTATCACCTCTGAACATAACTCCAGCTGTGTTTGTACTCGAAGAAGAGCAGCCAGTGGCTTTGAAAGTATTATGCCTAGTACTGGTACAGAAACATAAAAAAGAAACACAACAATCCTGCTCTCTCTCTCTCTCTCTCTCTGCGTGTGTGGAGATGTCCTTAGCCTACTGTCTATGAAACTTAGGACATGCTAATTGAGGTTTCGCCGTCATATAACTATATTAACTTTGAAAAAGTTTGAAAAGGGGGTAAAATACCATTCAACGTATTAGTCAATCAGTTCTGAACAAGACGAGAGCAAAAGACTATCTGGAGGTTTTGACAGCTGCATGCATCAGGAGAACTAACAAAGTCAATGATCGATATTTAGAGCACTTGGTTGTCGGAGATATCCGTTCACATACCTGTAACAAATGACGACTTGGGAAAAAATCCTTGAAGATTAGCGATAAGATTTAATGTCATTTGAAAACATTCTGACAATAGGAGAGAAAAAAAATACAAGAAGTCTCTCCGTTCCCACTATGTTTTCAAAGGGCTCTAAAGACGAGCAAAGTCGTGGGCAGACGGGAATAATTATGGCAAGACACCCACTCTAATAGAAAACCCAACCGTACAGTTTCATGCGACTTTTTTTTTTGACAGAATATCCTCTAATATCTGAACTCTATTGACTACACGTTTCGTGCACTATGAGCTTCATTTACATTTATCGCAACAGCAAGCAGAGTATCCTTCGCATTATAATGACCAAAAAATGCTGAGCAATAACATACACGTATTCCATTGGCCTGTAGCAGATTGCTGTAATCAATATTATTACCTTTTAACGCTCTGTGACGTCTGATCTTGATCCGAATTGTGAGCAACAGCAACGTAAAATTCGCTTAGCACTCACAGCTTAACCCTTTCCCAACAAGCCCTGGTTTTCACGTGTCTGCAGTACAAGTCTTTTGAAAACACTGTGGGAAAAGGAGAAATTGCTCGTAACGAGCAATTTCTCCTTTTCCCACAGCGTTTTCTACCTTGTTTGATAATTTTCTGCCATTTTCATCAAATTTGGAATTGTTGTCTGCAAACTATTTCAATTTGGATCAGTCCAAAATTTGTCGTTTGGGAAAGGGTTAAAGTACCTGTAACATATACCATTGCTCTCGGGGTTACTGAGGTTGCATTAGTCATTATCAGTTTTATTACAAGCATTTGATGCACGTAAATCGAATTTCGAGTGATAATATTGACTTGTCTCGAAGTCTATAATTAAATTCTTGAAGATGCTGTGATAGTTAAAGTGTCAACAGAATTAGAATAACCCTCGAGGAACCGTAGTCACGAGCCATTTGGCTGAGATGATTTTTAGTGTAATTATAAGTATGTAATTAATCCTTTACCAAACAATTCAGTGTTTTAACCACCTTGAGGCAAGAAAGCTTTTGAAAACATTGTGGGAAAAGGAGAAATTGCTTCCAAGAAGCAATTTCTACTTTTCTCACAATGGTGTCTACCATATCAAGGAACTTCAGCTTATTTTTACTTATTTTAGATTTGTCGTGTGCAAATGCTTTAAATCTGGGAGCGTCCTAATTTTTTTCGTTTGGGAAAAGGATTAGAGGCTGATTCCAGGTTATTGAAAATGGCGATTCTTAGACCGATTTTCAAGCAACGGACAGAAATTCAATTTCTCCCAGACCTGTCAAAATGAATATCCACTAAGAAACGGTCATTAGCCGATGCGATATTTCTATAAATGGCCACAGACCAAAAAGAACCAATGGTTAACGACATAATCTTCACTGCCAGAAATAGAGTTATGGATTTGAATACGGGAATAAGTACAGGTGCACACAATGCGTGCGAACATTATTGTCGTTGACATAAGCCATTAGGGTCGCCGTACTTTTATGAAGGACATCGGATACGTAGCTGCGTCGCCCAAGGAGGTACAAATATTCTCAATGTTGTCTTAGATGTCAATATGCGTAACATTTATCTCGCGAATAAAGTTTGTTTTTCTTCAGTTTTTGCTATGTTTGTAGACGGTTCAAAAAAGTTTAACAGAGAATGACATGCAAAGTTTAGTTTTGAGCCGTGCTCTGAAAAAATGGGGTTTTAACGCATCTGCAAAACGTATCGACTCGGGTCTGCCTGCGCAGTCCGCGCAGGCTGACCTGGGTCGAAACTTATTTGCTTTTGGTACATTTTCTGCGTGTCCAAGACCCATTCTACCTCATAATTCAGTTGGCTGTTCGACAAAATGGATTTTATAGATCCTTAATTGTCAAGACTTGCCATGTTGGTATAATGTGTCGCGGATATGCATTAAGCCCACTTTTGCCAGAGCACGGCTCATGCATTTTACACCGATGTGAAACACGTCCTTACTACCTTTTTTAACTCTTTACCAAACGACAACATTTAATAGTTATCCAAATCGAAAGCATTTGCAGACAACAAATTCAGTGTAACTCAAAAATTGAAATGTTCGTTGGAAGGGGTAGAAAACATTGTGGGAAAAGGAGAAAATGCTGGTTACCAGCATTTTCTCCTTTTCCCACAATGTTTTCAAAAGGCTTCTTTCTGAGGGTCGTTAAAAACGGGATTGTGTGGTAAAGAGTTAATCCTTCATGCCCACGGAACAGTTTTGCCCTCAGCACAATTATAGATTCATATGTTAACAAAAAAAGAGAGGGCTGGGAACACCCTTGGTATATCAGAAAATGCTTGGCCGCACAGAACCAACACGTTCTTTGTGGTAAAAGTTCTTTGTAGTTTATTCTTTACCAGTAGGCCTTCTTGTCCGTTAAAGTGAATAAGATGGTCTTCGCATTCCGAAGATTAAGCAGGAAACATGAGGGTTGCAATGACATCATGGCGGTCAGCGCCCTCATCGCGTTTATTGTATATTTATTATGAAGCTCGTGATTATTATTTACACCTGAAAATTCCGTAATCTCATTTTACAACTCGCCCGACATAACCCTTATCAAGCTATTGAACTTAATGTATCACATGATTGCTTGCAAGTATTTTTTTTTTATAAGTATTTACTGGTTAGATTGAGATGGAATTCTCCGAACTGCCTCGCTTGTTCGCACCACGAAATCGGTTAAAATCCTTGCGCACTAAATGGATACCCTTTTTTTTTTCCGTGACTGTTTAAAATATGAGACAAGCCCTTTGAGAGCCGATCAAGAACTCAAATTCAGTTGCTTTGCAACGCAGAGAACGAATATTCTAGATCAGATTGCATCAAACGTGCAGGCTGATCTTGGGTCTGCCTTGACCGCTATTCTGTGAGCTCTGGCGAAACAGCCCAGGCAATGCCCTGTCGAGGTCCTTTGGACTGTCTCAATATACATCTAGTAGGTATACAAAGGGTGTACAAATTGATCGAGGTGCCAGAAATCAGCTGTGAATAACACGATTAGGTCTCTAATCCCTGACTTTGAATACGTTTTGAAGGGCATTCACTTCATAATGTGGACAACCGTAGAAGGTTTTTCCCCAGGACGCCACTGTATTTATTTAATGTGTAATTTATATTTGTTACACGAAGTTGTCTATCTGTTTAATTCTGTTATAAAGATATTTCTTGTTTTCAATTCTTTATGATATTTATTTATATTTATTTCTTTTCCTATAGCGTTTCTACGATAGCATTCAATTCTGTTTGTACATTATGATTATGTTTACAGGCAAACTTGATATACTTTTTTCTAATTCTTTTTTCGACTAGATCTGTTATGTCGAATACCCATCCTTGTTTATCCCCTTCCCACATAATTCTGAGTTTGAGAAAGAAAGCAATGAAAACATTGTGGAAAAGGGAGAAAACACTGGTGACCAACATTTGCTCCCTTCTCCACAATGTTTTCTACCATTCCAAAAACAAATTTCAACTTTTTTAGCCACATTTATTTTGTCGTCTGCAAATGCTTTCAATTTGGACAAGCCTAAAATTTTGTCATTTTGGTAAAGAAATAACTGAGATTGAGATGCACTGAGCCATTCCGCTGATAAAAGAAGGGGAGCTGTGAGTATCTTGGGTAAGCGAATGGCGAATAGTGTAATTGTAGGCCTATATGTGCCATGCTCTGTAGAAAGGGGGCTGAATACATCTGCAGAAAGTATCGACTCGGGTCAGCCTAGGCCTTTCGCGCTTGGCTGAGGTGGACCGAAGCTTTTTGCTTTAGTTCATTTTTCTACTTGTAAAAGCACCATTGTATAGATCTCATGATTCAGTCAGTTGTTATACAAAATTAATTTTATGGATCCATGACTCTGCGATGTCCTGCTTGGTATAATACATCACAGAGATGCATTAGGCCCTCCTTTGCTAGAGCACTGCTAGTCTTTCTTTCGATAAGTCCATAAAAAGAAAGCATTTGTCATCAAGACATAACATACAAACAACAGTAGAACATCTGAAAAGCCAAAAGTTCAGCAAGATCCAAAAGATTATTATACGTTTGAGGAACAACGGCGGGAGGAAGGGGGTGTCCAGATAAGGCTCGATAATTCCGTGTATTTATGCAATGCACATACATTCTATATCCAATCATTCAATTAATTTTGATTTACCCAAGGGTGTCGACCATCACTGTTATCAAGTAAGTTGTCGGCTATTTATCTTTATCCATAGAGCTCTTACTATTTTCAGTTGGAACAACAGGGCTGGTACTCACCCGTTCATAAAATCAGTCCTTTTCTGATTCTCAAGTTCTATAATTGAAAGTAACGCAAATTCTGATTGGCTAAACTAATTGGTTTAGCCAATCAGAAACTTTGTTACTTTCTAAGTCTAGAAAAAGACTAAGAATACTATTTAACATAACGGTTAGTGGATACGTACCCTTATCTTTCTACCCTGTACTATGACGGCTTTATTGCCTTGGAAAAACACACAGAATTAATATTCAGTCTGGTCTGTATCTATATTGTGTGCAATTAGCAAGTAAAGTTGTGTCTCCATGATAACTTGTAGGCAACCCGTGTCCAAAATCATGTGGGAAAAAAAAAAAAGAGGCAAAAATGCCAGGTAAGAAAAGGAGCATATTTAGACATTCGATAATAACATTGTACCTCATAAAGTTATAGTTCTTTTCTGTCATTTTCCTATCGTCGAAACGTCTCTTGCCGTCTTCTGCTGCAAGAATGCCTTTTTTTTCGATTTCAGAAAAGAAAGGATTTATAAGACAGGTGAAAATTTGATAAAATATTCACACTCAGTGTTGTTGTTGTCTCATTGGTTATGGAAGTAAATTAAACGTTGAAGTGTGTTTAATCCCCAATTACAAACAATGTATCTCATATAATAGAGCACTAAATCCTCACTACAGTGGATTAAATAGAGCCACTTCCAGTGTGTCAGATAATGCTGACACTCCACTTGAGAAGTCAGTATACCACACTGTTTGAGAAAATTAAACATACTTGCGAACAAAAATATTTTTGTGTTAACGAACTGCATACTACATGTATATTATGCCACATGATAACAATCTTGAGCGGCCCATGAGGGTGTCAACGCTCGGCTGCGGTTGCTCGATTTTCAGTGAAAATTCTAAGTCGAAAAGGGAACATAACTCTGTCAAAAATACTTCGACAGTTACCTGACCTTGTTGTATTGGTTCTTCCTTTGATAGTTACCAACTTGTCCAAGTTGGAAGCAAATGTCTTCCACAATAGCAAAGATATAATAAAATGTCGAAGTTTTCGCACGAGGACAACGCAGACGACGACACCAGGGTCCGTATTCACCAACCATTCTTAAGAACATTCTTGGTCTTGTTCTTCAAAATTTTCCAAATTTGAAAGTAGAATGGATGCTGTGTGAAGTACTAATATAGAAACCACGGGAATGCGCAGGCCACCGTAATATAAATAAAACATTGCTATAAACGACTCTTTACACCAAACAAACCAATAAATAATAATTTAACCCTTTACGACACAATATCGAGTTTTACCGACCCTAAGTAAAAAGGTTTCTGAAAACATGGTGGGAAATGGAGAAAATGCTGGATTCCAGCATTTTCTCCTTTTTCCACCATGTTTTCTACCGTATCATGGCCAAACACCATTATTTGCCGCACATTTTATTTGTCGTCTGCAAATGCTTTCAATTTTGGACAAGTCTAGAATTTTGTCGTTTAGTAGAGAGCTAATAAAACAGATGACGCAGTTCTGGTATAGAGTTAACTTGTATGCAAGTTTGTTGCTAATAGGCAATATCGGAACACCCTTTGTAAAGGGCCCATTTACCGATTTTAGAGCGAGAACCGAAAACCTTTGTCCATTTCCCTCATTAGAAACGAGCAATTTCTCATACTGCCAGACCCTTTCATGTGTGAACCCCTAATATTGTTGACTGACTAGCATGTGCTTCATTCAGATGAAAAAAGATGTGAAATCAAAGGGAGATAACTCTCGTTTTACCGTTTACATACGATTTGAAAAGTTGCGGGTAATCCATAGCTTCGTTGCCTGGTTCCATTTCCTTGTGTGTGGTAAATGAGGAAATCACAACCGATTTGTCACAAACGATTTGTCGATAACCTTCCACTGTACCTTTTTGTTGATGTTCAGTTATTACTCTTGTTTAAATCTATTGTTTGTATTACTATTTTCAAATATTTTCCTCCATTTTCTATAAAGATCTCTCCTTTAGATCTTCAAGATCCATAGGCCTACATCGGTCATTCAATAAAGTATGCAACCAATCACTTTCAAACTTGACATGTAGATGCTTCAATACCAATTATAACCTTGCGTTATACTAGTATGATGAATTACCCTCGTACAGTCGAAATTCCAGTTCTTGACTTTTCTCTTCAATAGGTCGCTTCCACGTGGATAAGTCTGTAAACGTTATGGTCGCCATCTCAAACTCAATCGCATTTCGATGGGTGAGTGCAACACTATCCTAAGTGCCTATACTTGTGTATAGGCACTTAGGATAGTGTTGCACTCACCCATCGATTTGCGGACTATGTAGATATACCGGTAGATGAAACTGCAGTTTGATATATGATTTACGCAGACTTTCATATTAGCCTTTCAGCTATCCTGACGAAAATAGATTGAACTTTTTTACCACTTATCAAACTCGGACTCCTGTGAGTTGCTACTTTTCTACTTTTCATTTGTAGGACAACACTTCTATCGACCACGAGTATGGCAAGACATGAGGAATCCGAATGAAGTTTAATTTAGCGTAAAAGAAAGATAAAAGGCGCTTCATAAAACGGGCCTTTTTCAGTTGTGATTTCTGAGAAAAATACTGCGTTTGGGGTCAAATGTAAAGTTGCCCCACAATATTAGCATGGGCCCGTATTCATTAACCATTCTCATTTCATTCTTGGTCTTATTCGAGATCTAGAAAGTAAGACAAATTCTGACTGGCTAGACCATTTGGTTACTGAGCCAATCAGAAGTTATGTTACTTTCAAATTCAAGAATTTCTTGAGAATAAGACTAAGGATGTTCTTAACAATAGTTGGTGAATACAGACTCTGAGCTCTAAGCTAAAAGACGACTCAGAGCAGAGTCCCAGTTGCTTTGACAGACAGTGTGATTTCATGATTAAAGTGCAAACTGATCTTGATGTAGAAACTTCTCGGTACGAGCAAATTCTTCTATTGACCCTTTACCATACAATTCCATGCTTTAACGACCCTCAAGAATAATGCTTTTTGAAAACATTGTAGGAAAAGGAGAAAATGTTGGTTACCAGCATTGTCTCTTTTTCCCACAATATGCTTTTTCACTTCCAAGACAAATTCCAGAATTTTAGCCACGGTTGATTTGTTGTCTGCAAATGCTTTGAATATGGACAACGTCCAAAAATATGTCGTTTGGAAAAGAGTTAACAAGTAGTCTGCACACAAAACGAACCAAACATCGTCTTCAGAAGGCTAGGACTGATTAACAGTTTAGCAAATTATGTAATTGTAATTGCCCATTATAGGAAATTCGAACATGTGCCGAAATGCTTGTAACACGAGGCATTCTGACTCTTCAGATGCGCAACGGTGCATCATTATGATTACAGAAACTAACTGCATATTCTCAGGATTCTCGTCTATCGACCACACAGGACGAATGTCTCCCACTGATGAATGTAGGGAACTGATCTTGAAAATCTGTTGAAATTATCCATCTAGTAAATATCAATAGAGGTCCCCCTAGCGGCTTGGTTTGCTTCTTACAGATCGATTTACCCTTACCGTGTCAAATACATCAAACAGAAATATCTAGGGTGCAGTTTAACCCTTTACCACACAATCCCGACTTTGAACGATCCTTAGGGAGAAGCCTCTTGAAAACATTGTGGGGAAATGCGAAAATGCTGGTAGACGGAATTTTCTTCTATTCCCACAGTGCTTTCTACCCTTTAAATGACAAATTTCACACCTTAATTAACATTTAATTTGACGTCTGAAAATGCTTTCAGTCTGGACAAGGCTAAAATTTTGTCATCTGGTTAATTGTTAATACCCAAATATTGCAATGAAAGGCTGGTTCTCTTTTAGCCTCCTCCGTCTTTTTTCTCCTATGAGCATTCTGACCAATCTGGCCTCGATAAGACTGTTCTGTCCGCAGAACCTACAATATCGTCATATACATGTATGGGTAAGGCCATGCATGCTACCTCCCTGTAAATATTAATAGGCATACCTCGCTATCGATTTTAACCATCTTGTAAATACCAATAGACATACCTCGCTATCCATTTAAACCATCTTGCAAATACCAGTAGACATACCTCACCATCCGTTTAAACCACCTTGTAAATACCAAGAGATATACCTCGCTATCTATTTCAACCATCTTGTCAATACTAATAGACATACCTCGCTATCCATTTAAACCATCTTATAAATACAAAAGACATATACTTAAACGGCAGTCCCGTGTCACCTGAAGACAAACAAAAGCCGAAAACAAAAACACAGAATAGATAACTCAGGTATATCCATGTCATCATTTGTAACCGCTTAACTCTTTACCCAAAAATCAGACTTAGGTATATCCAAATTGAAAGCATTTTCAGACCATAAATGAAATGTGTCTCATATGACACATTTTTCTCAGAATGGGTAGAAAACATTGTTGGAAAGGGTGAAAATGCTGGTTTACCAGTATTTTCTACTTTTCCAACAATGTTTTCAAAAGCATTGTTCTTCATGGTCGTTAAACTCTGGACTACGTGGTAAAGGGCTACCAACTACATCATCGTACATAGAAGAATTACAGCCGAAGGCTGGCTTATACCTGCTCTACCTAAAGTTCTAATGGTTTAACTGTAATCGGGTGACACACTATCGACGAACTATAATACCTCGCTATCCATTCAAACCATCTCGTAAATACCAATAGACATACCTCGCTCTCCATTTAAACCGTCTCGTAAATACCAATAAACATACCTCGCTATCCATTTAAACCGTCTCGAAAATACCAAAATACATACCTCGCTATCAATTTCAACCATCTTGTATATACCAATACACATACCTCGCTATCCATTTAAACCATCTCGTAAATACCAATAGACATACCTCGCTGTCCATTTAAACCATCTCATAAATACCAATAGACATACCTCGCTATCCATTTAAACCGTCTTGTAAATACCAACAGACATACCTCACTATCCATTCAACCCGTCTCATAAATACCAATAAACATACCTCGCTATCAGTTTAAACCGTCTTGCAAATACCAATAGACATACCTCGCTATCCATTTAAACCGTCTTGCAAATACCAATGGACATACTTCGCTATCCATTTAAACCATCTTGTAAATACCAATAGACATATCTCGCTATCAATTTAAACCATCTTGTAAATACCAATAGACATACCTCGCTATCCATTTAAACCATCTCGTCAATACCAATAGACATACCTCGCTATCTATTTCAACCATCTTGTAAATACCAATAAACATACCTCGCTATCCGTTTAAACCATCCTATAAATACCAAGAGACATACCTCGCTATCCATTTAAACCATATTATAGATACAAAAGACATATACTTAAACGGTGGTCCCGTGTCACCTGAAGATATACAAAGCCGAAAACAAAAACACAGAATAGATAACTCAGGTATATCCATGTCATCACTTGTAACCGCTTAACTCTTTAGCCTACCCAAAAGTCAGACTAAGATATATCCAAATTGAAAGTATTTTCAGACTATAAATAAAATGTGTCTCATATGACAATTTTTTCTCAACAATATTTTCAAAAGCATCGTTCTTCAGGGTCGTTAAACTCTGGACTACGTGGTAAAGGGCTAACTAACTGCTTCATCGTACAGAGATGAATTACTACTGAAGGGTGGATTATACCTGCTCTACCTAAAGTTCTAATAGTTTAACTGTAATCGGGTCACACTCTATCGACGGACTATAATATACCTCGCTATCCATTCAAACCATCTTGTAAATACCAATAGACATATCTCGCTATCCATTTAATAAATTTTGTAAATAGCAACAGACATACCTCGCTATCCATTATAACCTCCTTGTAAATAACAATAGAAGGATTTAGCTATCCGTTGTAACATCCTTTTAATTAAATACCAATAGACAGTCCTCGTCTCCTACTTTAAGCGCCCCGATAATACTATTAGACCTCACTATCCACTGTAAATACCAAAAGAGACACCTTCCTATCCATCGCACCCTTCTTGTAAATACCAATGGACAAGTCTCACTATACATTATAATCTCGTTGTGAATAGCAATAGAAAGACCTTGCAAAATACAATAAATCTCTTATAAATACCAATAGACATACCTTGTTATCCGTTATGTCCTCCTTGGGAATATCTCGTTGTCCACTTCAACCTCCTTGTAAACACCAGTAGACAGACCAGGCTTCCCGTTATAACCTCGCTATCAATTGCAGCCTTCTTATAAATATCTGAAGACAGACTTCACTTTCCGTTATAGCCTCCTTGTAAATACTAATAGACAAACCTTGCTATCCATTATAACCTTCTTGTAGAAAGCAATGTATACTGACTTCGCTATCCACTATAACCTTGTGAATACCATTAAACAGATCGCATTTCGTTATAGCCTTCTTGTAAATACCAATAAACAGACTTTGCCACCCATTAAAACCTTTTGTAAAAACCAATAGACAGACCTCAGTGTCCTTTATAACCTTCTTGTAAAAAGAAAACAGACTTACTGTTGTCTCTATCCGTTTTAACCTTCTTGTGAAGAACCAAAAGACAGACCTCGATATCCGGGGTTCTGCGTGGCTCAGTGGTAAAGTGTTTGACTCGGAAACTTGAGGCCCAGGTTTGAGCCTCACTGGAAGAACTGGATTTCTCGTGGGAGTGTCCTTAGGCAAGAAACTTCAGAGCCCCAGCCTAGAAGGTGACACCAAAGACATCAGGAATATACGAGCTGTCGCCATGATAAGACTGAAATTCTGTTGAAAGCGGCCTAAAGCACAAGTCAATCAATCAATTAATCAAGCTCGATATCCTTTATAACCATCGTGTGCAAACCTGCACTGGGTGTAGACAGACCTCGCTATCCCGAAATAACCTTCTTGCAAATACCAAACGAGAGACTTACTATCCACGGCACCCTTCTTGAAAATACCAATAGACGGGTCTCGCTATACATTATAACCCCGTTGTGGTTAGCAGTAGACAGACCTTAAGATATATTAAACTCTCTTGTAAATACAAATTGACAGGTCTCGCTATCTTTTGTCACCTCTCCGTAAATTCCAAGGGACAGACCTCACTATCCAACGCGATTTCTCGTTAATGCTTAAAAGCCCAATACCTTTCCATCGCAGTCTCCTTGTTGCTACAATCAGGTCAGCCTTCCTATTCAGCACAATCAGGCTCTTGGTGAATAAAAATTCACATATCTGACTGTCCATCGACAAACCTACTTGTAAATAACAAGCTCAGAACTCACTATCTAGAACAAAGTTCTTGTAGATATCAAAAGGCAGACCTCAGTACCCAGCACAACCTTGTTGTAAATACCCAAAGACAAAAAACCTTCCTATCCAGCGCAAATTTCTTGTAAAAAATACCAAAAGCAGATCTAACTGTCCACCACATACTTCTTGTAGATACCAAAAGCCAGACCTCAACATCCAGTCCAACCTTCTTGTAAATACCAAGAGACAAATTCCCTGTTAAGCGCAACCTTCTCGTAAATACCGAAAGGAAGATTTCACTTTTTATAAGCAACATTCTAGTCGATACAAATAAATGGACCTCCTTTTCTATCGCAACTTTAATACGACAGATAGACATGCCCCAAAAAAACTTGTCAAAACTGCAAGCAAGAGTACCGTCTTACACAAGGTCATAAAACTCGTCAACACAACTTTCTAGAGACCTCACCGTCTAATGTGGTCTCGTAACAAAGACTGCTCGACATTAAGAAGCCTTATTCGTGTCAATCCCATGTTTAACGATGCTAGTTAAGTTGGCATTTAAAAACATTGTGGACAAAAAAAAAGAAAATGCTGGTAACCACATTTTTACATCCCCTCCCCCCAACGTTTCATACTCTATAACAGACAGTTCCCTTGATTTAAGCCATATTTGATAAATCGTCTGCAAATTTTTATGCTTTCAATTTGGTTTGTCTAAAATTTTGACGTCTGATAAAGATTTTAACCCTGATTCATGTTGGTTATTTATTTTTCACAAATATGTTTAGAAAGTTGTCTGCTGAATGAGGTAATGAGACAAGTGAAATCTGAAAGAAAACTTACTTTATTCCCAGAAGCCACGTCTATCGACCGAGAAGGAAGATCTACGTGAACGATGTCCGTAAAGTATGTCTGCATGAATCTTTCTCGTAAATATCAATATGCTTCTATCAACAATTTGTCTCAGGTTTTCCACTCCAAATGATTCATTGCCGAAGGTCTCTGTTACCCCGTTCGATTGTGACGTCAAGGCTCGTGTTCACCAACAACTTTTAACCCTTAGCCTGCTAAATAAGTTAAATGAAACCGTTTAAAGCCGATAGAAAAAACCCAAATTTCTAAGTTTTTTTTTTTTGGGGGGGGGGGGTATCTCGTTATCAAACAGTGTAGATCCAAGATCAGACTGCGCATCCTGTCCTCTGACCTTGATCTGCACTATCCTAAAAACGTTGCACTTACCAGTTTAAGGGTTAATAGCATTCTTTGTGTAATTCCCAATAATTTTCTTAACTCCAAAGGAACGAACTTTCAGATTGGCTAAACCAAATGGTTTTAGCTAATCAGAAATCACGTTGCTTTCTAAAGCTAAAATAAGACATGTGGAGAATGCAAGTTAGAAAGGTTGATGCACTCGTCACAACTCGGCCGATTCCGTACCTACATCTAACCTCGTCCGTATAAAGGAGGCTTCCATTTTGAACTACCAATCACATGATCTTAAACATGGCGGCGCCCGTATAGATCGCTTAGCAACGACATGAACAACCACGGTGAAATTATTCACTTCTATCGATCTGTCGATGAAAGCCCCCAACGGATTTGATAAACCACGCTAAAAATTGAATGTACAAATTGTTTGCTGACTGAAATATTCTCAGAAAGGTGACGATAGAAAATTTACTCTTTTTTAAGAGAAGCCTTACAATTTCGATAACGGTAAAGCGGTGTGCTTCCGGACACGTGCGAAATGTAAGTGCATATCAAGCTACGTGATACAGCACGTAGAAAGGTGACGATAGAAAATTTACTCTTTTTTAAGAGAAGCCTTACAATTTCGATAACGGTAAAGCGGTGTGCTTCCGGACACGTGCGAAATGTAAGTGCATATCAAGCTACGTGATACAGCCGAGGGATTTGATCACCGGATCACACGAGGTATGCCGAATGAGGTTGGTGAATACGGGCCAGGTTGCACTTGAGCAGAGCGTAGACCAATTACAAAATTTGCACGGAACGTGCAGTGTGATTTTCGATAGATATCCAAACCTTTCACTGGAAATCCTTTCGGAAATGAGGACGTCGGTCATTTGCATTGATTTTTTTCTCTGATGTTCTTCCAAATCATCGTTGAGAAAAGGAGCAGTCGCTGCTAAAAATGGTGTATCTCCTATATATGAGCCATGCTCTGGTGAAAGGGGGCTTAATGCATCTCCGTGATACATTGTAGCAATCGAGCCATCGCGTAGTCATAGATCCTTGATAGCCACAATTTTTAACAACCAACTGAATCATGATGTAGACTGGTCGTTGGACATACAGAAAATTGACAAATAGCTGACCTGGGTCGATAGTTTTCGCATATGCATTAAGTCCCCTTCTCACAGAGCACGGCTTATATGTATATAATAGGTTATCGGGTAACGCTTCAAAAAATATTAAGCATCAGTTAGTACAAAAAAAAAGAGGGATTATGTCCCATCGTTTTCATTAGCTATGATGTGAATACACATCCCGGGTATCGATTAGCGGTAGCAACTCTTGTGTCTGCAGGGACCCGCAGAATATACTTGTCTACATTTTTTACCAATCGCAAATTACTTTTTATTTTTTAGGACATATCAATACCAAGAACTGGGTCAAACGCTGGCACATTCAGCTACGCTGTAAAATAGTTCATCGGACTCGTTTTTTGGGATCAGGGTCCGTATTCACCAACCATTCTTAAGAACATTCTTGATCTTGTTCTTCAAAATTTTCCAAATTTGAAAGTAACACACCTTCTGACTGGCTAAACCATATGGTTTAGCCAATCAGAAGTTGTGTTACTTTCAAACTTGGTAAATCTTGAAGAATAAGTGTAAGACTGTTCTTAAGAATGGTTGGTGAATAGGGACCCAGAACCTGCTTACTTTAATAGAGCTTTTTTTTTTTCTTGAAAACAGCTTTCATTTCCAATTAATCTTCTCTGGACATCACAAACATTTATTTCATTGATCTGACTTTCACTAAAAAAAAAAAACCACCAATTTTATGTACCCTCTATCGTTGATGATGACATCGGTCAATTTTCTTTTCAGTAACCAAGATAATGATTTTTAAGCACTTGAACCCTTTATCACACAATCCTGAGTTCTATACGCACTGACAGGGAAAGCTCCTCTTCCCTCCATGTTATACGTCCTTTGCATTATCTGTTCAATACTATATCTCTCGTCTGTGATTGTCTCCTTTTAGATTAGGTAAAACTTTTGTCATTTGGTAAAGCGATCAATTTGGAAAAGGATCTTTTATGACAACAGATTAATTATGGTCTGATTTACCCTGAAATTAATACGGCTAAACTCCACTATACTAGGTGAAAAACTTTTAGATCTGTCCCATCGAAGGCATTTGCAGACGAAAAAGTAAACATCATTCAGATGATGGAATGCGTCTCCAGTAGGGTAGGAAACATTCTGGGAAATGGAGAAAATGCTACATATCATTATTTTCTCCAGCATTTTCCCTATTTCACACGATGTTTTCCAAAGCTTTTTTTTCTTCTCTCAGGGTCGTGAAAACTCGGGACTGTGTAGTAAAGGGTTAACTCTACACACTGCGCGACAAATTTGCAGATCCGTCGATATTGAAGGCATTTGAAGACCACAGTTCAAATTTAGCTCAAATAATGGTATTCGTCTTTGAAATGCTCTCCTTTCCCCTTGGTGTTTTAAATGCCCTCTTTTTTTTTCAGGGTCTTTAAAACACGGAATCGTTCAGCAAAGAGTCAAATTTTCATCTGTCAGAGGCGCTTAAACTGGTACCCGTTGTATCTCCCGTAGCCGTCCGATAGACGGTTGATACAAAGATCGATAACAGGCGGCCAGTTTAAGAGGCGCTACTAGCCTGGTACCACGCCGTACCTCAAGAGTACTATAACGTAGTGGTAGGGGCAGGTAATCTAGACTAAGGCGCTATTTGGACCATTTAAGATACATCTGTACTCATTTTAAGCCAGTTTTTAATCCATTTCATCTGTTTTATGAAACCATAATCATTCTTGTATCTTGATGCCAAATATTGTCCCTGACGATTTCCAGGTTGCAAAGATTACGACGGATAGAAAATGCATTTCATTTTTTGGGAGCCTTAAAAGAAATCACAGTTGTCGTTTCTGGTTTTAAATGACGACAAATCCCTTAACCCTTTCTCAAACAAGCCCTGGTTTTCACGTGTCTGCAGTACAAGTCTTTTGAAAACACTGTGGGAAAATGAGAAATTGCTCGTAACGAGCAATTTCTCCTTTTCCCACAATGTTTTCTACCCTTTTTGAGACCTTTCTGCCATTTTCATCAAATTTAAAATAGTCGTCTGCAAACTCTGTCAATTTGGACCAGTCCAAAATTTGTCGTTTGGGAAAGGATTAAGTTTCTTTATCCCTTACACCATTTATATTAGTAATTTATCAATATTTACGCAGCTGCACTTGTTACCTTTGGAAGATGACTTTTACATTTGGGGCACGCTCTGTCAAAAGCGGGTTTAATGCATCAGCTAAAGGCATCGACTCGGGTTAGCTTGCGGGAACTGCGCAGGCTGACCTGAGTCAGTACTCATTACTATTGGTCAATTTCTCTCATGGTTCGGTCAGTTTTTAGACAAAATGGATTTCAAGGATCCATAATCATATGATGACTTGCTTGGTATAATGTATTGTGGAGATGTAATTAAGACGATGGACATGTGTTCCACTAGTTATTGGTTTAATCCTCACCTCCGACACTGGTTTTCGATGAACTGTCCTCTGACAAGGCACTGCAGAGCAGGCTGACCCGAGTCGATGCTTTTACTGGTGCATTACACCCGTTTTTGACAGAGCGTGTCCCAAATGTAAAAGTCATCTTCCGAAGGTAACAAGTTAAAAAGTTCGCAAATTTCATATTCATTTCATGAAATCGAGAAACTATCCTAAATGAACAGTGCTCTGGGAAAAGAAGCTTTTGTGCACCTTTGTAATGCAGTATACCAAGCAAGTTCAACGATTGAATATAGTATCCCTTTACCACACAATCCCGACTTTTAACGACCCTGGGGAATAAAATTTGAAAACATTGTGGGAATAGGAGAAAATGCTAGTAACTAGCATTTTCTCCTTTTCCTGCAATGTTTTCTACCCATCTCAAAATAAATTTCAATTTTTGAGTCCTGTTTATTTTGTCGTCTGCAAATGCTATCAATTTGAAGAAAATATAAAATTTTGGTGAAGAGTTAAGGATTCATTTTGTCTATAGATTGACCGAAACATGTTAGAGTGGTCCCTGTTCATGCAAGTTTCCACCCATGTCGGACTTCGCGGACTTCACGCAGGCTGATATGGTTTGAAACTTCCCGAAGATGCCCCCCCCCTTTCACCGACCTTGACTCTCGAAATGTTTTAATCTGGTATTCCCAAGCACAGTGCTTCATAACAGACAGAAATACTACTTTTTTTCATGCTCTAAAAGCATTTTATTCACAATCTAAAATACTTAGTCTGAATATTGTATCTGAAGTTAAGGGGAAAAAATATTCGTCAGTTAGTGTCGATAAAACGCACGCACAGACCTGCGAAATTTACAGTAAGAAAAGAAGTTCACACCAACGTTCTTTCAAAATAAACAAATCTACAGTTAATCCATTACCCTACCGTTTTCACGAATATAGCATATATCATTGGAATCACATGATAATCGCGATCAGATACGGTTGATTAAATCACGTAATTGGTAACACCCGATTTCGGCGGTGTTCCTTTGATCTACTTTCCTTTTAACTTTTTCATGAATTCGTACGCTGAAATTGAGATGCAAATCAATTTGACCAGAAGGAAAACTCATTGTCGCTCTATTTCAGATGTAGTAATATTTTGGAAGCAATATAAATATGCAACCAGCTTACTTACGTACGTTGTTTGTATTGCCATTTAACTGTTTATCTAAAACAAAAAAGATTTATTAGAACTATTTGACGATAACAAGTGCGCGCGTAAGGAGTAGTGTGATTATCGAGTTGTAAACAGGCCTTATTGTATTGTCCGCCATTCGGATTGAGAGTGTACTGTACTTGGCCAGTTACTCCTTAACTTTTGGAATATATTTTGTGCTTTTATATTCATTTTATTTGTGTTTGGATTGTACAAGCATCTTTATCGTTCTTTTGGATATTGCATGACTCTGTAGATCGCGTCTTTGGGGCCTGTTGAAGAAAAAAATTCAATGGAGGCTGAACCCAAAGCACGACCCACTCACCGGAAACGACGGGAGCGAGCACACCGAGTCCCTGTGGATGAGAGCGATACTGAGCAAGAACGGGATGGGGAGGATATATCCCCTGCTCGGGGGACCAAGGAAAGGAGTCGTTCTAAGCCCAGAAAGAAAAAGAATAGTCCCGGGACTTATGAGGAAGACATTATCGATGGGTTTGCTATTGTCAGCTTCAAGTCAATTGAAGATCTAGAGGTAAGATCAGTTCGTCTTAAGAATATTTCATATTCTATTTCTTCTGTGGAAAAGATACTTTCATCACACAGGAGTTTCCTTCAAAGCATCTCACATATGTCGAATGCTTCTGTTAGAAGTGTTAGATCTGGTCAGTATCAAATATTTTTTGAGAAATGTAATAAGTTTCAATTACTGATTGGATTATAATGGGCAAGATTATTTCACAGGCTACCACCTCGTTGTAAAGTTACTGATACTGCATAGAAAAAGATAATTCTATTCTAGTTAATGCTTTACCGAACGACAGAATTTTAGACTGGTCCAAATTGAAAGCATTTGCAGACGACAAAATAAATGGGACTGAAATTTATTTAGGAAGGGTAGAAAACATTGTGGGTAAAGGAGAAAATGATGGTTACCAGCCTTTTCTCCTTTTCCCACAATTTTTTCAAAAGCCTTCTTTCTCGGGGTCGTGAAAAGTCGGGACTGTGTGGTGAAGAGTTAAGCTTGTATTTTAAGTAATAAAAATCACATTTTAATTGATTGCAGAGTAGAAAGGATCTTAAATATCAAATATGGGTTGAATATGATTCCTGTTAACCCTTAGCTTACCTCCTTACCAAACGACAAAATTTTAGACTTATCCAAATTGAGAGCATTTGCATAGGATAAAATATATGTGACTGAAAAACTGAAATTTGTTTTTGGAAGGGTAGAAAACATTGTGGGAAAAGGAGAAAAAGCTGCTTACCAGCATTTTCTCATTTTTGCACAATGTTTTCAAAGGCCTCCTCTCTCATGGTTGTTAAAAGATGGGTTTGTGTGCTAAAGAGTTGACAATCTTATGTTATAACGATCCTTGTAATAATGTTTTTTAAAAGGTTGTAGGAAAATAAGAGAAAGCTACTTATCAGCATTTTCTCCTTTTCCCACAATTGTTTTCTAGCCTCCCATACACACATTTATCATTTGAGCCACATCAAAATTGTCATCTGAAAAAGAAAACGCTTTCAATTTGAACCAGTCTTAAGTTTTATCGTCCAGTAAAGAGTAAAGAAAAAATGGAAATTCTGGATTGTTTTATTTGTAACAAAGTCGCCTGTATGCCATAAAATTCTTAGAAGATAAAGACATTAGTAAAAAATTGCTGCAAATGTTGCTTTTGCCGGTGTGACGAGATGGAAAATTTAGTTTAACCCATTACCACACAATCCCATGTTTTAACAACTCCTAAAAAGAAGCCATTAAAAACATGGGAATAGGAGAAAATTCTGGTAACCAGCATTTTCTCCTTTTCCCAAAATGCTTTCTGCTAATTCAAGGATGAATACGATTGTTTGAACAAACATTTGAATTGTTATTTGCAAATTCTTCCAAAATGGATGAGTCTAAAATTTTGCTACGTGGTGAGGGGTTAATTCTTTAGGAAACAATCCTGTTTTAATGATCCAGAGAAAGAAGCCTCTTGAAAACATAGTGAGAAATGGAGAAAATACTGGTTACCAGCATTTTCTCCTTTTCCCATAATCATGGGTCCAACGAATCACCGAAATACCGAAATGCCACCGAAACACCGAAATACCCCAGATTTGTTTTTTATTTCAAACAACTGAAGTTGTGGTGTTTGACACAAATTGTAATCATACTGATGAAGGAGGGTTAGTTTAAAACCTAATGACAAAATAAAAACATGCCATTGAAACCTGATGTGAAGAATGTGCACCGGAATATCCCACCGGTACTGTAAATGTTCACCGAAATACCCGCCCGGCGTAGTAAAATTTGTCGATTCAGGGATTCTGCATCCGCAATCTAACTACAGTAGCTGTGCTTGTGCACAAGGTTGATGTGTCCGATTTTTATCCGTAACTGTGCTGGCAAAAATAGTTTTCACTTTTATGTTGGATATAGATGAAATTAAAAATCACCAAATCGAAGAACCAGCAGCCATTTTAAATCTGTGGTTAACACGTTACCAGGCGTAGATTGATAAGACAATTATAATGCCACCGATAAGATTATTAATAATAGCCATGCCATTTTAAAAATCACAATGACAATCTTACACAAAATAAGTTTGATCATATCAGCCGAACGCCTTCAATTACGATTGCATCACTTTAACAGAACAGAACCGAGCTATTTGTGCGTTTCGATGGATCAGAGACCTACATTCTGATTTGGGTCTACTTCGTCTGCAAATGATTTTGTTTGTGTGTTTATCATTCAAAGAAATAATAAATTCATGTGATCATATGATATTGATAATTCTTCGGGTCTAGATTGGCGTAATCAAGATCGGGTATTTCGGTGTGTAACAGACCAGACACACGAGTGTTTCGGTGATTGATCTCCACGTAAATTAATGATGACTATATTAACATCATTCTTCTCATTAATGATTGATACTTTCATTAAGCGCATTTTCAGTTAAAGAAAAAAGAAAGAAAGAAGAATACTGCCAACTAATATCAGTTATCTGAACTTAATATTGGGAAAAAAAAATAGGGGTATTTCGGTGTTTCGGTGGTATTTCGGTGATTCGTCGGACCGCATAATCATTTCTATCATTTTAAAGACAGAAAATATCTTTTTAACAAAATTTAAATTGTAGGCTGCAAGTGCTGTCAGTGTTGTCTAGTCCAATTATTTGTCACTTGGTAAAGTTAACAAAACTGGATTATGTGTGATCATGTACATGCCATTATTTATGAGATATGTATGTAGGCTCTCTTGTTTGAAACTGGAATGAAGAATTATTACACTAGTGGAAAGGTTAAGGCAATGTTTCAACAGTTTACTAAATGACAAAATTTTAGACCTAGATAACATTATAGAAAAAGGAGGGAATGCTCTTTACCAGCACTTTCTTCTTTTTTCACGAAAAAAAACCCTTTTGCTCAGAGTTGTTTGACCCTTTACCACACAGACCTTAGTTTTAACGACCCTGAAGTCTGAAGATGAATGCTTTTATAAACAATGTGGGAAAAGAAGAAAATGCTGGTAATCAGCCTTTTCTCCTTTTCCAACACTGTTTCTGCCCTACTAAAGACAGAAATCATCATTTGCGCTATATTTAGTTTGTTGTCTACAAATACTGTAGGTTCAATTTGGTCAAGTCCAAAATTATGTTGTTTGGTTTTAAAACGTGAGATTGTGTGGTTATTATGTGGTAATTGTGTAGTTAATCAAGTGAGACAGCAAGCTGTGGAGATGTACCAAAGAGGTACCAGAGTTATTAGTGTAAATTAAGAAAGAAACAAATATAGCGGTTTTATGACTCTTTGATTAGTCTGATCTTGTTCTACTACATCAGAAAAAGTTAAGAGCATAACCTGATGCATAGGATTGAATAAATATATATAAGAATATAATCTGTCTAAATTCATGAAACATTAAGTTCTGAAAATGTTCAATAGTATTGGATAATTTTCAAAATACTGTAAGCCTAAATATTGAATCAATTGTAGAATTTCTTATATTCTTTTTATTCCATTTTCTTCACAAAGACAGGAGTTTGTATAGCAGGATGACAGAACTTTGTTATTCATCATAATTATTTCCTATCATCCTATGGGACCTACTCCAGATCAGGACTGAAATAAGACATACATGTAAATAAATAATTATGAAATGTAAAATAAAAAATACAGCATATTTTAATTATGTACTGTAAAGTGAATAAACCATGTTTGACAGAAAACATAAACACAGAAAACTAGACAAAGATCTGTCCTGACAGCTGTAGCATATATCCAAGCTGTGATACTAATCATCTTTTAAATATAAGAAGTAAGCAATGTTTCAGTACTTCCTAAAACAAAGTTTGCTTCAGATAAGTTTTAGAAAAAAATAAAGTACAATAGGATGACTCAAGAACAAGTAATATTTAATGGGTTTGAAAATGTCGCAATTCATGCTTGTTGCAGGCAGTTTTGCTTTAACTCTTTACCAAACAACAAAATTTTAGACTAGTCCATATTGAAATCATTTGTAGACGACAAAATGAATGTGATTACAAAAGTGAGTTTTGACTAGGGAAGGGTAGAAAACATTGTGGGAAAATGAGAAAATGCTGGTTACCATTATTTTCTCCTGTATCCACCATGTTTTCAAAAGTTTTCTAAGGGTTGTAAAAAGTTGGGATTGTGTGGTAAAGCGCTAAATCCAAAGTCTTTCCTAAAGGTGTGCTGAAAGCTGTCAAAGGTTGTGTTCAGGAGGAAATAAGTTAACCCCTTTACCACACGATCAAGAGTTTTAATTTCCCTGGCAGAAGAGACTGTTGAAAACATTGTGTAAAAAGGAGAAAATACCACCAGCATTTTCCAAAATGATTTCTGCTGTATCAATGACAGAAATGTTGATTTGAGTCACATTTAATTTGTTGTTTGCAAATGCAAAAGCATTCAATTTTGTAATTGGTAAAGGGGTAAAACAATATGCAACATTTCATAGAACATGTTTTCGCAGTCTTTATCCATGTTTTCTCCCCTCTCCCCTCCATGTAGCTAGCTTTTTGGATCTTAGCCGTACGCAGTTTATGAAAACAGTGAACCATGAACGGTTTCTGATTTTGAATAATTTCTCGCATTTGGCGCTCTCTTATTGTTCTGTATCACATGACAAAATTTAAGACTGGTCTTAATTCAAAGCATTTGCAGACAACAAATTAAATGTGGCTTAAATGATTGGATTTGTTTCCGAGAGGTTAGAAAACATTGTTGGAAAAGGAGAAATGATGGTTACCAGCATTTTCTCCTTTTCCAACAAATTCATGAGTCTTATTTCCCAGGGGTGTTAATAGACAGCATTGTGTGGTATTGGGTTAACTCTTTACCGAACAATCCTGAGTTTCAACAACCCTGAAAGAAAAGGATTTTGAAAACATTTTGGTAAATGGTAATCAGCAGTGTCTTTTTTCTCCACAATGTTTCCTACCCTATTGAAGACTGAAATCATCATCTGAGCTACATTTAATTTGAATTTTACAGATGCTTTCAGTGTTGTCCTGTCCAAAATTTTGCCGTGTGGTAACCACCATTTTCTTCTTTTCCCACAATGTTTCTGCCCATCAAAGACAGAAATCATAATTCTATCAGCATTTAATTTATTGTCTGCAAATGTTTTCAAATTGGAACAGTCTAGATTAAGGGAATACGGACGGAACAAGGTTAAAGTCAGATAAATGTGGACAGTGTAGCTATTTGCAGTTTGATCTTGGGTCTACATTTTCCATCTTCTCAAGTAACTTGATTCTATTTTAGCACTCAGTTACTCTATCAGATGACAAAAATGTAGCTTGCTTCAAATTGGAAGTCTTTGTAGATGACAAATCTGTCTCAAATGAAAGGATTTATCATTGAAAGGGTACAAGATATTGCATGAAAAGGAGAAAATGTTGTTCTCCAGTATTTTCTCCTTCATTCACAAAGTTTTCAAAAGCCTTCTTCCTCAAGGTCATGAAAAGGGTAAATCCATAGCACTTGAATAAAGGCATTGGACATTTTCAATCTATAAATAAGACCCACTTGATGATTGAGATTTAAATGTTGATTTTGTCTGACCCTGAAGTGTCTTAGTAAGGCAAACATTTCTTTGTCAAAGACCAGACTGAATGATTTGTGCAGTCTGATCTTGATGTACACTTGCTGCTAGAGCAACTGTAAGTTGTGAACATTTAACCCTTTACCACACAGTCCCGACTTTTAAGGACCCTGAGGGACAAGCCTTTTAAAAACATTGTGGGAAAAGGAGAAAATGCTGGTAACCAGCATTTTCTCCTTTTCCCACAATGTTTTCCACCCTTCCCAAAACAAATTTCAATTTTTTATTCACATTTATTTTGTCATCTGTAACTGCTTTCAATTTGGACTAGTAAAATTTTGTCGTTTGGTAAAGAGTTAAGCGTTGTAACCTAATAGACAGTGTAAAGGGCCAAGGTATAAACACAGGGTGCAGGTTAATCAAAGCTTCTGAAATAAATCCATTCAGAGGTGTTGTATGCAGCTAAAATAGATTGTGTTTACTAACAATGTGATGTACACCTGATAAAAAGGATTTTTTTTTTAACTTGTTTGTTTCTTCTAGTTGAAACAGACTATCAATTGTAAATGCTTGTTAAATAACATCATCTCCAGCATGACTTACTTCATCATTAAATAGGGCACTTTTGAAAACTTGGTGGCAAAAGGAAACAATTGCTTATAAAGAGCAGTTTGACCTTTTTGTCACAATATTACTTTTCTTTATGTAGTTAACTGTTAACCCTTTACCAGACGACAAAATTTTAGACCCATCCAAATTGAAAGCATTTGCAGATGACAATGTCACTGTGGCCCAAATGGTGCAGTTTGTCTTTGATAGGCTAGAAAACATTGCGGGAAAAGGAGAAAATGCTGGTTACCTGCATTTCGTCCTTTTCCCACAATGTTTTCAAAAGGCTTCTTTCCCAGGGGTGCCGAAGGGCAGATTTGTGTGGTAAAGGGTTAATGATATAAACCCTTTAGCACTGAGACAACCATCATTTTCTCACTTTATAAGAACAAAGCCAGTCAGGTAAAACACAATCTGGCGTCTGCGGTCCTTCTGATTTGAACAAGTCTTAAATTTCGTTGCCTAACAAAGTAATGATTTCTTAACCCTTTACCAAATGACAAGATTTTGGACTCAGCCAAATTGAAAGCATTTAGAGATGACAAATTCTATGTTGCTTAACCCTTTACCACACACTCCTGACTTTTAACGACCCTAAGAAAGAGGCCTAAAATTGAAAACATTGTGGGAAAAGGAGAAAATGCTGGTAACCAGATTTTCTCCGTTTCCGACAATGTTTTCTACCCTTCCCAAAACAAGTTTCAATTTTTCAGTCACATTTAGTTTGTCATCTGCAGTTGTTCTCAGTTTGGACTAGTCTTAAATTTTGTTGTTTGGTAAACAGTTATTGGCTATTTCTGTATTTGATAGGTTAGAAAACATTTTGGGAGAAGGAGAAAATGCTGGTTACCAGCATTTTATCCTTTTCCCACAATGTTTTCAAAAGACATCTTCCTCAGGAATGTTAAATCCCGGGATTGTGTGGTAAGCAGTTAAATAGCCTATGCTGTGAGAGGTTAACCCTTTCCCAAACGACAAATTTTGGACTGGTCCAAATTGAAAGAGTTTGCAGATGACAATTTTAAATTTGAAGAAAATGGCAGAAAGGTCTCAAAAAGGGTAGAAAACACTGTGGGAAAAGGAGAAATTGCTTGTTATGAGCAATTTCTCCTTTTCCCACAGTGTTTTTCAAAAGACTTGTACTGCAGACACGTGAAAACCAGGGCTTGTTTGGGAAAGGGTTAAGCCTATTTTTTAGCCCCTTACCGCATAATTCCATGTTTTAATGAACCTGATGAAGGTGTTAGAAAACACAGTGTGAAAAGGGAGAAAATGCTTTTCTTATTCCACTGTTTTAAACCCTCTCAAAGACAATTCCAATCATTTGGGCATTATCTCTTTACCAAACGATAAAATTCTAGACTTGTCCAAATCGAAAGCATTTGCAGACGACAAATTGAATGTGACTCAAAAGTTGAAACTTGTGTTGGGAAGGGTAGAAAACATTGTTGGAAAAGGAGATGTTTTCCCACAATGTTTTCAAAACCTTTCCCACTTGGGGTCGTTAAAAGTCGGGATTGTGTGGTAAAGGGATGATTATCTATGTTTGTGCTTAGTGCTTACAAATGTCTTCTATTCAAGCAAGTCTAAATCTGGTTATCTATTAAAGTGTTTGAAGACCGTCAGACTTATTAGTGACAGACCGATTCATCAGAGAATCAAGTTATTTTGTTACAACCACTGCGGTAGATGCATTCGTCTGAAGTGGACTGGGTGGACAAAATGCTAATTGTGGTATAAGTTGGTGAAGTTGATATATATAATTGATTAGTCTGTGACTTTTATATGATATAACCTTTCACCATACAATTACGATCTTTGACAAAAAAGTTTTTGAAAACCTTGTGTGAAAAAGAGAAAATGCTAGTAACCAGTATTTTCTGCTTTTTCCACAATGTTTTCTACCCTTCCAAAAAGAAATTTCAATTTTGGAGTCATGTTTAGTTTGTCGTCTTAAAGTGCTATCAATTTGGACAAGTCCAAAAAATTTTGTCGTAAAGAGTTAAAAGCCTTCTGCCATGTAACTGTTTATAAAACTTGGTATGATGTAAGAGTTAATATACCAATATTTTTATGAAAATATGTGCTTCTTGCATCCATACACAAGAATGATCAAACAGAAGTAATATGTCAAGCAAATGAATTGCCATAATCTGGCCCCTATAATCTATTACCCTAACAGGCATAGGAGTTTCCTAAGATTTTTTTGTTTTAGCCTTTTGCCCCTTTGTAGAATTGTCGCTTGATGCTTTTAGTTTTATATGACAGTGTGGTATTAAAGGTACAAGTTTAAAACAATCGCCCTTTAGAAACTGTCGTGTCTGCCATCGGGATTTCTCCAGCGAATGGTGACCATGACTGAGCAGGGTCTAAAATGTGGACAAGAAGTTCAAAGTACGGATTCCATACGATGTCACATAGAATAATGTTGCGTGTTAGACCAATACAGTGTAAAACGGAAACAAATAATTCAGTGGCAGAAAGCAGATTTGATATGGTTCTGCAGTTATAAATTTAACCATTATGTGATATATACTGATTGTATGAATCTTTTATTTTACTTTTTAGTTCTGATTTATGTTGCCTCAAGGAAGACACAATTTATTAATTTTGTTGAGTCAGTCTTTCAGTTTGCAGGTCAAAAACACAAGAACGCAGACTTTCTGAAATGTAAAATAAGTTTTCTGTTGTCTTTCCAATTAGTCAAAACAAAGGATTATTTGGTAAAGGGTCAATTCTTTTGTAAAGGGTTTAAAACCATTTGCAAGGAATAATAACTACTGAATAATGAAAGAATAAGTATTCAGTCTAATTGCTTGTAATAAAATATGCATTTTTGTCTCATAGACTTCCCCCTCATTAGCCTGAAGCTTTCTCTTGTATATTAGCCCTTAGGCTGCAAAGCACGACTCGATGCGCTTTGCTGATTGTGTAGATCAAGATCAGACCACACAAAACATGCATGATCTTTGATCTACACTGGCCCATATGGTATTTCCTTCCTGGTGAAATAAACTTTGAAATCACAATATGCAGGGTTTTCCCTGGACTTTGTCATTTGGGGTTCATTTGACCCCCTTCAAGTGACTTTAAGGTGGCAAAAATCTAAATTCATGGGGACATTCAGAAAATTTGGGGGTCCTGAATCCAAAGAAACAGGGGGTCAGGGAAAACCCTGATATGGGTTTTTACTATTGTGTGGAAATTTTGGTTTCTTTATTTAGCAGTTTAAGGGTTAATCCTTAACTCCTTACCACTCAAGAAAAATGTAGACCTGTCCAAATTGAAAGCATTTGCAGACAACAATTCAAAGGCAGCTCAAATGAGGTAATATGTCATTGATAGAGTAGAAAACATTGTGGGAAAAGGAGAAAATGCTGGTTACCAGCATTTTCTCCTTTTCCTACCATGTTTTTAAAAGGCTTCCTCCTCAGGGTCATTAAAAGTTGGCATTGTGTGTTACAGGGTTAAAGTGCCTTTCACAACTAAAGTTGCTTTTGCAGCCAGTGAAGGATTGTAGAGATGTACACTGTCCGCTTTGCTGGGAAATTGTAGGACAAAATTTATCTCAACGTTGCATTTTTTTGGGTCCTTTCTAGATTTAACCCTTTACCACACAATTCCTAGTTTTAACGACCCTGAGGAAGAAGGCCTTTGAAAACATTTTGGGAAAAGTGGGAAAGCAAATGTTTTTAATATGGTAAAGTCTTAGAATATTATCATTTGATAAAGAGTTTGATTCTTTTCCACACAATTCGGACTTTCAAAGATCCTGGGGAAGACAGTTTTTGAAAACATTGTGGGAGAAGGAGAAAGCGCTTGTAACCACCATTTTGTCCTTTTATCACAAGCTTTCTTTGTAATGGAATTGTGTGGTAAAGAGTTAACCCTTTACCACACAATCCCGACTTTGAATGACCCTGAGAAAGAGGCCTTTTGAAAACATGGAAAAAGGAGAAAATGCTGGTAACCAGCATTTTCTCCTTCTCCCACAATGTTTTCTACCCTTTCAAAAACAAATTTCAATTTTTCAGTTACAACTTACATTCAGTTTGTCGTCTGTAAAAGCTTTCAATTTGGCCTTGTCTAAAAATGTTGTCGTTTGGTAAAGAGTTAAGAATTATTTGCTGGGAGACAGAAACAGTTGTCTGCAGGTGGTAGCATGTAAATGCAGGTCTGAGTCCAATATTCATAAACAGAGGATTCTGGGAGAAACAGAAAATCTGAAGTGGCCTTTCTGTAGCATATTTTATGTTTTTGTTGTCTATCGCAGATTAAGTTTTCTTCTATGTTTCCATAGATTGCATATCATATTGGTTATAGATGGGTCCCAAAATATTTGTGAACCCTGAACTCTGGGAGACATTATGCAAAACCGGCGGGTCAGAAACTGGACCCTGAATGCTGGAAACCATGATGTAAAACCGGGCAGTCAGGAATAGTGAAGCCTGAATGCTGGCAAACATGATGCTGCAAAAAGGTGCAGTCAGTATGATGCATTTAACTCTTTACCAAATGACAAATTTTCAGACATGTCCAAATTGAAAATATTTGCAGATGACAAATGAAATGTTCCTAAAATGATGATTTCTGTCTTTGATAGGGTAAAAAACATTGTTGGTGCTGGTAACCAACATTTTCTCCTTTTCCCAGAATGTTTCAAAAGCCGGGCTCTCTTTCAGGGTCATTAACCCTTTCCCAAATGACAAATTTTGGACTGGTCCAAATTGAAAGGGTTTGCAGACGACGATTTTAGATTTGATGAAAATGGCAGAAAGTTATGAAGAACGGTAGAAAACACTGTGGGAAAAGGAGAGATTGCTCGTTACAAGCAATTTCTCCTTTTCCCACAGTGTTTTCAAAAGACTTGTACTGCAGACACGTGAAAACCAGGGCTTGTTTGGGAAAGGGTTAAAGGTTGGGATTGTGTAGTAAAGGATTAACCTTTTGCCACAATCTCAAATTTTATTGACCCTGAGGAAGAAGCCTTTTGAAAGCATAGTGGAAAAAGGGATAAGAAAATTTTTTTGCTCTATCATGGAGCTTAACCTTTTACCACGACCCCGAGGAAAAAGGCCTTTGAAAACATTGTCCGAAAAGGAGACAGTGCTGGTGACCACCACCGTTTGTATCATTTTCAAAGACTGAAATCTTCTTTTGAGCCTCATTTGATTTGTGGTATGCAATTGCATTCAGTTTGGCGGAGTCCAAATTTTTGTTGTTTGGTAAAGAGTGAAGCTCATTAAATGTATTAATGTTAAATTTATGGGCTGCAGATGTTTTAAATTTGAAACTCTCTAAAATTTGTCATTTGAAGAAGGGGTTACGAGAGAGTACAGATGTCCCATGAACATTATTTAACATTTTACCAAATAACGAAATTGTAGCCTTGTCCAAATTGAAAGCATTTGCAGATGACAAATTCAGTGTGGCTCAAATGGTGCAATTTTTCTTTGATACGGTAGAAAACAACGTGGGAAAAGGAGAAAGTGCTGGTTACCAGCTTTTTCTCCTTTTTTCCACAATGTTTTCAAAAGGCTTCCTTCCCAGGGTCATTAAAAGGTGGCATTGTGGGGTAAAGGGATAGATGATGTTTATGTATGAAAGCAGCCAGTCCCTCGGAAAGCATGTTCTGCCCAATAGTGGTGAAAGAAAGTAGAGGAAAGCATGGATGGTGCACTGACTGCTGCAATACAACTAAAATAATTTTGGAAAGAGTGTTGAACACAAAACAATGAAAACCAAGTTTCATGTAATACAGAAGCTGAATATACAGCTGTCTAAAGGTGAACCCTTAATGAAACAATCCCATGTTTTAACCCCTTTGTGGAAGAAGCCTTTTATAAAACTTTGTAGGAAAAGGAAGAAAATGTTGGCCGCAAGCATTTCTCTTTTTCCAACAACGTTTCCTACCCTTTCAGAGAAAAAATCCCCTCATTTGAGCCACATTTAAGTTGTTGTCTGCAAATGTTTTCATTTTGGTCTGGTTTTAAATTTATTCTTTTGGTAATGGGAGAGGGAGAAAAGCTCAACTTTTCTTTAGAGGATTATGTTTGCATGATTAATGAGATATAAGGGTGGCCAGTTATAACTTCTGAATGGTTGTTATGTAATTCAATGTAAGCTTGTGTCAGCTGTATAACATTTCAATTTCATAGAAAGATATCTCTTATGTATGTGAGAATGAGATTAGAGAAACTTCTTCAATATCAACCAGTCTTTTACTTTTTATTATCCATTTTCTTATGCAATTATTTTTTTTGCCTCATGACCAGTGTTATATTCTTGAAAGTGAAGATGAGGGGGGATTCTCCCATTCCCATCTAAAAAATTGGGGCGGGGACAACTTTGGAATAGAGTAAATCCCACAATTCGGCATCCTACAATAGACACTGTATGACACTTTGACAACATTTTAACAAAAGGAGAAATTTCTGAGTATCAGCAATTTCTCCTTACAGCATTTCAGAAAGTCTGCATTTTTGCATGTTTGATGCGCAAAATGAAAGCCTGACAACAATATTACTACATTGCGTCTTCCTTGACGCAACATAATCAGAATTAAAAGAACATAAAGGATTGATTTAATTAATATATCATTCAAAATTGTCAAGTTTATAACTGCAGAATCATATCGAACCCGCTTTCTAACACTGAATTATTTGTTTCCGACTTACACTGAATCGGTCTAAAACGTGACATTATTCCGTGAGACATCGGTGTCATCTCGCCTTTGTTACCGTATGGAATCCGTACTTAAACTTTTAGACCCTGCTCAGTAATGGTCACCGACTTGCTGGAGTAATCAAGATGACAGACGACAAATTCTATGATTTTGTTGTTTTCACACTGTCATTTAAAACTTTTAGCATTATGCGACATCTACAAACTTAAAAAGGCAAACAACATGTGAAAAAAAAAAGTAAGATTAAAAGACCATGATGTGTATAAAATTTCTGAATGGTCCAAAAATTTCAAACAGCGAGTCACAGATGACCCCCAAAATTTATGAGCTAGCAGAAACATTGTCCATATGCCACATTGTTTTTACATGTGCAGATGCATGTTAATTTCAAAGGACAAAATTTTGGACTGGTCCAAATGAAAGCATTTGCAGATGACAAGAATGGCCCATATGCTGAGATTTGCCTGTGAAAGGATAGAAAACATTGTGGAAAAAGTGGAATGACAAACACTGTGATCCATTATGATTATCAAGATGTTTTCACATTTATATTAGATATTAGGCCAATTTGCTTCAGGAGATGATAATTGAGAAAAATATGGGTGTTCATCACTTGTTATTTTTGTCTCCATATAAATGTCAATGAGAACCTCTCTTTACTCTTAATCCTTCACCACACAATCCCTTGTTTTAATAACCCTAAGGTAGAGAGCTTTTTAAAACATTGTGAGAAAAAGATGACATCTGAAAGATGCATCAAGTGATGGGAAGGGTTGGAAACATTGTGAGAAAAGGAGAAAATGGGGGTTGTCACAAAGATTTCTAGCCTTCTTTGATGGAGGAATCACTTTATCACTTGATATCTAACTTGATTGATGTAAAATTACATGTAGTAGTACTTAATTCTTTACCACACAATCCGGACTTTTAACGACCCTGAGGAAGAAGGCTTTTGAAAACATTGCGGGAAAAGGAGAAAATGCTGGTAACCAGCATTTTCTCCTTTTCCCACAATGTTTTCTACCCTTCCCAAAACAAATTTTAATTTTTAAGTCACATTTATTTTGTCGTCTGCAAGTGTTTTCAATTTGGACCAGTCTAAAATTTTGTTGTTTGGTAAAGAGTTAACTCTTTACCAAACCAAAAAAAAGATTTAGACGGGTCCAAATTCAAAACATTCGCAGACATCTAATTACATGTAGCACAATTCTGGGATATGCCTCATATAGAGGATAGAAAACATTGTGGGATAATAAAAATTCTGGTTACCAGCATTTTCTTTTCTAAAGCCTCTTTCTTAACCCTTTTCCACACAATCCCAGCTTTTAACAACCCTGAGAAAGAAACCTTTTGAAAACATTGTGAGAAAAGGAAAAAATGCTGGTAACCAGCATTTTCTCCTTTTCCCACAATGTTTTTCTATCCTTCCCAATACAAATTTCAATTTTTGAGTCACATTTTTTTTGTCGTCTGCAAATGCTCTCAGTTTGGACTAGTTTAAAATTTTGTTGTTTGGTAAAGAGTTAAAGGCTGTTTAAAGATAGGATGGTTTTGCAAAGGGTTGTGATAGTGTATTGCAGTAATCAACTCTTCCAACATTGTGCGTAACTTATGCTGCTTTTGTCGACTTTACAAATCAAGATTAGACTGCACAGAATGTGCAGACAGATCTTATGTCTTCATTGTCTGCTACTATTTGACATATTCTGGGCAAACTTGACTTGAAGAGACAGTACCCCAATTGTTGTTGTTCCTGACTGGATAGGTCTGTTTCATCCATGTTCTATAAAAATCAGTTGTCTTTGCAGCCGGTGTAGATCAAGCTATACACACTTTGCAGTCTGATCTGAATTTGCGAAATACAACTCTGCATTATGTATGACTAACCCGAATGTTGCTAGGTATGGCTGACCCAAATAATGCAAATTTGAGTTTGTTTCGGCTTGAGTATCTGATACTTTTCAACCACTAGAATAGTAAACTCTTTGCCCAACAATAAAATCCTAGACTTGTCCTAAATTATAGGCAAATGACAATTAACCCTTTCCCAAACGACAAATTTTGGACTGGTCCGAATTGAAAGAGTTTGCAGACGACAATTTTAAATTTGATGAAAATGGCAGAAAGGTCTCAAAAAGGGTAGAAAACGCTGTGGGAAAAGGAGAAATTGCTCGTTACGAGCAATTTCTCCTTTTCCCACCGTGTTTTCAAAAGACTTGTACTGCAGACACGTGAAAACCAGGGCTTGTTTGGGAAAGGGTTAAATCAGGCTCAAATGAAGGGACTAGTTGTTTAGATGGTAGGTATAACATTGTGGGAAAGAGAAACTGCCTGTTTCCAGCATTTTCTCCTTTTCCTTTATTGTTTTCCAAACCCCCTCCTTCGGGGTCATTAAAACAATGGATATTGTTTGATATAGGGTTAACCCTTTACCACAAGACAACGTTTCAGGCTTGTCTAAACCCTTTAAGCATAATTATGCAGGCGCCTAAGTAAATGTGGCTAAAATTGTGCAAGTTATCTTTGATAGAGTAGAAAACAGCATACCAGCATTTTCTCCATTTCCCACAATGTTTTCAAACGTCTTCGTTATCATGTTCGCTAATAGTTAGGATTGTGTGGTAAAGGGTTAAGAGGCAATTCTGATGAAGGTATTGTAAATACCAGGCCTTGCAAATCCCATATTGATCTGTTGGGATGTTAAAGAGGCTGACGGAAATATATCCTGCAGTTCTGTTACAGGCTGAACAGGCTGTGGTTATTCTCCAAAATGTATCTGTGGCAGAAATCCATTAATTCATTACCACAGGCAGGGGATTTTCTTTGTCATTCAGCTGACTACATTTGGAAACATGTTGACCGGCATTTTCTTCTTCTTTCACACTGTTTTCTGCCCTTTCAGAGTCAAATCCCAGTTAGCCATATTTGCTATTTCATCTTCAAATGCTTTCAATTCAGACAGGTCTGAAATTTAGCTATGTGGTAAAGAGTTAAGTCGACAGTTAAAACTGAAATGATGGCAATATTATCGTTGTCTTTTGTCAGAAGTGTTAAAGAAAAGTAGATAGTATTGATCAAAGATCAGACTGCTTAGTTTCTGCTGTCCTGATCTTGATCTACTTTGGCTGCAAAGGCAACTACAGTCATAAGAGGCACTTTGACCTTTACCTTTTACCACGAATATCCCAAGTTTAAACAGCCCTGAAGTAGGAGACTTCTGAAAACATTGTGGGAAAAGGAGAAAATGCTGGTAACCAGCATTTTCTCCTTTTCCCCTCAGTGTTTTTTAACCTTCAGATACAAATCCTATCACTTGACTACCATTTTATTTGTCATCTGCAAATGCTTTGAATTTGGATCCGTCTAAAATTTTGCCGTTTGGGTAAGGGTTGATTTCAGTGCTCATAAAATAATATAAATTATGTTCATGAATGATTACACTGTAATTTTGTCATATTTTGGGACTTGTGAACAGTGAAACAAATTTTCTTTTTTAACTTAACCCTTTCCTAAACGACAAATTTTAGCCCCTGCCAAATTGAAAGCATCTGCAGACGACAAATTTGAAAGTAGTACAAATGAACTTCAGTTTTTTTGACAGGGTAGAAAAACACTGTGGAAAAAGGAGAAAATGCTGGATACTAGCATTTTCTCCTTTTCCCACAATGTTTTCAAAAAGCCTCTTCCTCTGGGACGTGAAAACATGGGATTGTTTGGTAAAGGGTTAATATAGCTCAGATAAATGAGATTTGTCCTTGAGCGGGTAAAAGATATTGTGGAAGATCAAGAAAATATTGGTCAGTGGCATTTTCCTCTTTTCTCACAAAATTTTGAAATCTTTATTCCCAAGGATCATATAAATAAGGGACAGTTTGGTAAAGGGTGAAGCTTTTTCTACTGAATCTAGTGTTCTAACCACCCTGAAGAAGGCTTTTAAAAACGTTATGGGAAAAGAATAAAATGCTGGTTACCAGCATTTTCTTCTTTTCCCTTAATGTTTGAATCTGCTCTCTCAGAGCCAATTCTGCTGAGGCCCAATAGCTCATTGGATAGCATACAGAACTTGAGAACAGGGATTTGCTAGTTCTATCCCCGGCTCAGCTAATTTCGTTCTGTGGATGATAGTCATTGCGACAGGATTCATTCCTCTCTCATTACTGACCATTTTTTTGATGATGGTTTTGTGGGAAAGCAGCCATTAGCTTGGAAAGAATATTGTGTTTGGTACTGGTAAAAGAAACTTCAGGAGAGCACGGATAGGTGCACTGGCCGCCGCGATATAATGGAAATAATGGTGAAAACGGTGTTTAGCACCATACAGTCAATCACAGCCAAATCTCAGCATTTGCGCTACATTGAGAATGTCATCAGCGCTGTGATGAGCTGTCAATATGGATAAGACTAAAATTTTGTTGTCAGGTGAAGAGTTAACTCTTTACCAAATGACAAAATTTTAGACTGGTCCAAATTGAAATCATTTGCAGGCGACAAAACAATTGTGACTTAAAAATTGAATTTTGTTTTGGAAAAAGTAGAAAATATTGTGGGAAAAGGAGAAAATGCTGGTTACCACCATTTTCTCCTTTTCCCACAATGTTTTAAAAGGCTTCCTTTTTAGGGTCGTTAAACGTCGGGATTGTGTGGTAAAGGGTTAAACCCTTAATCAGACAAAAGAAATTAAGTCTGGTCAGAATTGAAAGCAGTTGCCAGCAAACAAATTAAACATGGCTCAAAGAATGAAAGCCTTTGAAAGTGTAGAAGATGTTGTGGGAGAAAGAGACAGTGCTGGTTACCAGCATTTTCTCCTTTTCCCCACAATGTTTTCCAAAGCTTTCTTCATAAAGGTTGTTAACCTTTAGGTTGCTTATCGTGACTCACTGACCTTTTGCAGAAAGCATAGATCAAGATCAGACTGCACAGAATGTGCAGTCTGATCTTTGATCTACACTGTCCAATAAGGAGATAACTTCCTGCCAAAAATCCCTTTGAAACAGAAAAGTTTTGGGCATATACTATCGGCTTGAAAGTTTCATTTCTTTTATTCAGCAGGATAAGGGTTAGAACTCAGGGTTTTGTGGTAAAGGGTTAAATAGCTAGGTTTTTGTCAGTTTTTGATAGATACTGCATAATTTGTACAGGTGTAATAATATGATGTCATATTACAGGTTGCCCCTAAAGCTAGTAATAAAACATGTAACCTGATGCAGAAAACATATCCGAAAATGAATATGGATATAAATTTTTAACCCATGAATGTCTGACTGTTGTCTACCAAAGCTGAAAGTTGCAAACAGAGTAGATTCAGATCAGATGGTACCATATGTATTCCTGATCTTGATACAAAGTATTAACCATTGGTGTAGAGATATTTGTCTGGCATTTAGAACAGTCTTGGTGACCATGCCAACTCAAGTTTAACCCTTTACCACACAATCCTGACTTTTAACGACCCTGGGGGAAAAAACCTTTTGAAAACATAGTGGGAAAAGGAGAAAATGCTGGTAATGAGCATTTTCTCCTTTTCCAACAATGTTTTCTACACTTCCCAAAACAAATTTCATTTTTTGAGTAACATTTATTTTGTTGTCTGCTAAAGCTTTCAATTTGGTCTGGTTTAAAAGTTTGTCGTTTGGTAAAGAGTTAACTCTTTACCACATGAGCAAAATGCAGACTTGTCCTAATTGATAGCATTTTACAGACAACAAATTGAATGTGGCTCAGTTGATGGAAGTTGTCCCTGATAGGGTAGAAAACATTGTGGGAAAAGAAGAAAATGCTGGTTACCAGCATTTTCTCCTTTTCCCACAATGTTTTCTAACAGTTTCCTCCACAGGGTTGTTAAAACATTGGATTGTGTGGTAAAGAGTTAAATGACCATGAAGGAGATTGCTGTTGAAAACATTTGAGGAAAAAAAGAAATGATGGAAACAAGGAATTTCTCCTATTCCCACAATGTTTTCCAGCTATCCTACGTCAAATCCCATCATTTATTGTTCGGACATGCTTTGAATTTGGACAGATCTAAGAGCAGAGTTCCAGATAGAGAGAGTGATTTTGATTTCAAAACTGTAAATATTAGATATTCCCCATTAAACCCTATGTTATGGGTACACATTAGAATCGTCTCATCGAGACGATTCTAATGAGTACCCACAACATAGGATTTGGAAAAGAAATAATGGATTAAGAATGCCATTACTCCTTTTTATCTGGAGCTCTGTAAGAGTTAATTCTTTGCCGCACAACAAATATGTAGACTTGTCTAAATTGGAAGCATTTTGCAGACGACAATTTAAATTTGGCTCAAATGATGGAATTTGTCTTTGATATTGTAGGAAACATCGTGGGAAAAGGAGAAAATGCTGGTAAGCAGCAATTTCTCCTGTTCCCACAATATTTTCAAAACCTTTTTTTCTCTGGGTCTTTACATTTTGGGTCTGTATAGACTACGATAAAGGCTTAACCCTTTACCACACAATCCCGACTTTTAACGACCCTGAGAAAGAAGCCTTTTGAAAACATTGTGGGAAAAGGAGAAAATGCTGGTAATCAGCATTTTCTCCTTTTTCCACAATGTTTTCTAACCTTTCAGAAACAAATGCAATCATTTTAGCCACATTTAATTTGTTGTCTGCTAATGCTTTCAATTTGGACCGGTCCAAAATAGTGTTGTTTGGTAAAGAGTTAAGATATTCACACCAGCAGAAGGCTTAAGATATTCACACCAGCAGATGTCTTTATTTTTTTGCCTAGTAGCAAATTCGAAGAAGTTATGGCACTTTTAAAAGACTAGTCGCATTTTCTTACCATGTCTTCAAACAATAGGAACTTTTACTCTTGACCAAACAATTCAGTGTATGAATTGACCTGAAAAAGAAGCCCTTTGAAAAAAATTGCGGAAAAATGTGAAAATGCTGGTAACCAGCATTTTCTCCTATGTTCTCACAATGTTTTTGAAAAGCCTTTTCCCACATTGTTTCTACATGTTCAAGGATAAATACTTTGTTTTGAAAATCATGAAACAATTTTGAATTGTTGTCTGTTAATTCTGTCATGTGTACAAGTTTAGAATTATACTGAATGGTAAAGTATTCTGTGCCAAACAACAAAATTTGAGTCTTTTCCAAACTGGAAGCATTTGTAGACAAGAAAATAAATTAGACTCAAAAATTCATCTTTGTTTTTAGAAGGGTAGAAAACATTATGGGAAAAGGAGAAAATGTATCCAGCATTTTCTCTTTTTTTCCATGATGTTGTATAAAGGTTTCTTTTTCAGGGTCGTTAAAAGAAGGGATTGTGTGTTAAAACACTGGACTGTTTAGTAAATGGAAAACTGAAATAACCTTTTGATGTTTGATGAAATGATACTACAGTTGTCCCTTTACCACACTATCTAGACCTTGAGAAAAAAGACTATTAAAAACATCGTCGGAAAAGGAGAAAATGATGGTAACCAGCATTTTCTCCTTTTCCTACAATGTTTTTAACCCTATCTAAGACAACTTTCACAATCTGAGCCACATTTAATGTGTCATCTGCAAATGCTTTGGGTTTGGACAAGTCTAAAATTTTGTTGTCGAGAAAAGAGTTTTACACAGAATTTTGACTTCACAGACAGGGCTTTAGACCTTCTGAGGCATTTTGACAAGTGGTTCCCACAATTTTATGGGTGAACTTGCTTTGACTGGATGTTTTGCTAGATTCTTGTGATGGCAGTGAACTTCAAAACTCAACCCTTAGAAATTCATCTCATTTATTACCTCTTAACCATACGACAATATCCTAGACTTGTCCAGATTGAAAGCAGCTGCAGACGACAATTTAACCCATTACTGCACAATGACGCCTTTTGACGCCCCTGGGAAAGAAGCCTTTTGAAAACATTGTGGGAAAAGGAGAAAATGCTGGTTACCAGCATTTTCTCCTCTTCCCACAATGTTTTCTACCCTATCAAAGAAAGTTGTACCATTTGAGCCACATTGAAATTGTCGTCTGCAAATGCTTTCAATTTGGACAAAGCTATAATTTTGTCGTCTGGTAAAGGGTTAAATAAGACTTTAATTATGGAATTTGTCTTTGATAGGGTAGAAAACATTGTGGGGAAAGGAGAAAATGCTGGTTACCAGCATTTTCTCCTTTTCCCACATTGTTTTCAAAAATTAATGTTTCTTCCTCAGGGTTGTTAAAACTCGGGACTGTTTGGCAAAGGGTTACCAGACATTTTCAGTCTAGAAATATGCTGCAAATTATTGCAATAACATGGTTACATGAATCTCTAGTGTTTCTGCAAAGTGGACAGTGTACATAAAAGATCAGCCTGCACATTTTGTGATGTCTGATCTTGATCTACTCCAGCTACAAATGCAAGTATAGTTGTGGAAGGTGCTTTAACTCTTTACCAAATGCAAAATTTTAACCAAGTCCAAATTGAAAGCATTTGCAGACGGCATTATAAATGTGACCGGAAAATTGAAATTCATTTAGGGAAGGGTAGAAAACATTGCTGGAAAAAGGAGAAAATGCTGGTTATCAGCATTTTCTCCTTTTCACACAATGTATTCGAAAGGCTTCTTTCTCAGGGTCTTTAAAAGTGGGATTGTGTGGTAAAGAGTTAAGTTTTAACTCTTGTCTTTGTGAGTTTACAAGGACCTTGTGTTGAAAACATATTTACCAATGGAGAAATTGCTCATTTGAATAATTTCCCAATATGTTGTTTAAAACATATTTATTTTACATCGATTGAGAAACAAGTTCTTACAACTTATATTTATCTCTCTCGATTCTGCTTCCTGGAAACTGCACCAGTACTCGCGCCGAATGTGTGGGCCAATGAACAGTTCCAAAGTTGACATCCACTCCCGGGTATCGAACTCAGGACCTTTTGATTATGAGGCTGATACTCTATCTCACAACCACAGACACCACAATATGTTGTAACATTGTTGTATAAGATGTGTTTGTCTAAAAAGGTCTATAGCTTATATTGTTTGTTTGATTTTACAAAGATATGTATCACTTAGGATGGGTCCATTGCTTTCTTAACTCTTGGCCAAACAACCATTTCTAGATGCACTCAAATTGAAAGCTTCTTCAGCTGGGAGAAAAGTCAAATCCATTTAGTTGGCAGCGAAAGAGTTAACCCTTCACCACACAATCCCGAGTTTTAATGACCCTGAGGAAGAAGCCTTTTGAAAACATTGTGGGAAAAGGAGAAAATGCTGGTTACCAGCATTTTCTCCTTTTCCCACAATGTTTTCTACTCTTTTCAAAACAAATTTCAATTTTTGAGTCACATTTATTTTGTCGTCTGCAAAAGCTTTCAATTTGGACTTGTGTAAAATTTTGTCGTTTGGTAAAGAGTTAATAAAGATGTGTTCATAAGCTTTCTGTCTCAGAGTTGAGCTCTATTTGTAAAGGGTCAGTGCTTGATTATTATTGCAGGCATGTTTCTTATTTCATGTACAACCTTTGGTTAGATTCAGGAGTTGTGCTTTACCAAATATTCACTAGTTTTAATGATCCTGATAATGTATGCCTTTGAAAACTGTGTTTAAAGGACAAAATGCTGATTACATGCATTTCCTCCTCCCACATTGTTTTCTACCCTTTTCAGACTACATTATTTGTCAACTGCATGTTGGTGCTTTTGATTTGGGCACGTTTGAAATTTTGTTGTGTAATAAGAAGTTAAAGCACCATTCACAGCTACAGTTACCTTTGCACTGCAGCCAGTTTAGATCAAGCTCAGACTGCACAGATGACAAGTAATATAACATTTGAAATTTGTTTTGATAGGGTAGAAAATAATGTGGAAAAAAGAGAAAGTGTAGGTTGCCAGCATCTTCTCCTTTTCTTACAATGTTTTCAGAAGCTTTCATCCTCAGGGTGGTTAAAACTTGGTATTGTGTGGTAAAGTGTTAAAACTCAGGATTGTTTCATAAAGGGTTAATCCTTTACCAGACGACAAATTTCTGGGCCCATCCAAATTCAAAGAATTTGGAGACAACAATTTCAAAGTGGCTCAAATGATATAATTTTTCATCAATGAGGTAGAAAACATTGTGCGAAAAGGAGAAAATGCTGGTTACCAGCATTTTCTCCTTTTCCCACAATGTTTTCAAAAGCCTCAGGGTCGTTAAAAGTTGGCATTGTGTGGTAAAGGGTTAACCAATGTGTCATAATGTTAAACTACATTAATTTTCTTTATGAATGGATGAAAATCGTACAAAGGAAAGTACTATTAAGACACCCATCATAGATTAACATGTTAGTAAATAGTGCAGTGTTGCATGGACTTTGAGAAAGAAAACTGTTGAAAACATGGTGGCAGTAGGAGAAAATGCTGGTAGCCAGCATTTTCTCCTTTTTCCACAATGTTTTCCACCATATCTCATACCTGTAAGTATAATTTGCAGCTGCTTTAGATTTGGAAGAATCTAGATGTTGGTTTGGAAAGAGTTAACTCTATACCAAACAACAAAATTTTACACTCGTCCAATTTCAAAGCTGTTGCAGACAGCAAATAAAATGTCGCTCGTTTGATGAAACCTGACTCTAAAAGGGTAGAAAACATTGTAGGAAAAGGAGAAAACGCTGGTTACCAGCATTTTCTCCTTCTCTCACAATGTTTTCAAAAGTCTTCTTTCCCAGGGTCGTTAAAAGTTGGGATTGTGTGGTAAAGGGTTAAAGTGCCAAATAACATAACAGACATTTTCAGTGTAGAAAGAAGAACAAAATGATTGCAATATCCAGGTCCTTTTTGTCCAGAATATCACAGTAATATTGACAGCGTAGGCCAGATATTAGACTGCATATTTTATTTTGACCACAAAGGCAATTTAAGTTGGAGATTGATTGTATGGTGTTTAATGCCATTTTCAACATTATTTCAGCTATATCGCGGCGGCCAGTGCACCTGTCCATGCTTTCCTGGAGTTTCTTTTACCAGTACTCTGCACAATATTTTTTCCAAGCCACAGGCTGCTTTCCCACATAACCATCGTCGAAACAGTGGTAAGTGGTGAGAGTGGGATGAATCTTGTCACAATGACTATCATCAATCCTCAGAAAGAAATTGGCCAAGCAGGGGATCTAACCAGCAACCTCCTGTTCTCAAGTCCTGTATGCTACCGACTGAGCTACTGGGGGCTTGGCCTAAGTTGGAGAAGGTGCTTGAAGAATTAAATAAATTTTGTGAATTTTGTAGATCAGAGATTAGGCAGTGCAAATTCATTTGTCTCTTTTTGCATAAACTGTTGATAAGCAGATTAGGCTGTATATTAGGTAAATCAGCTTCCCATAAAGGTTGTCTCTAAAAATAACCTCCCAGTAAAATGTTGATTCAAGTGGATGATACCCTTGATCTGATGTGCTCTCATTTAACCCTTTACCACATGATGCCGATTTTTAACGACCCTGAGGAAGAAGCCTTTTGAAAACATTGTGGGAATAGGAGAAAATGCTGGTAACCAGCATTTTCTCCTTTTCCCACGTTTTCTATCCTATCAAAGAAAAAAGGCATCAGTTGAGCCACATTAAAATTGTTGTCTGCAGATGCTATCAATTTGGACAGGTCTAAAATTTTGTTGTCTGGTAAAGGGTTAACTCTTTACCAAACAACATTTTAGATATGTCCAAAATGAAAGCATTTGCAGATGACAAAATAAATGTGACCTAAAAATTGAAATTTGTTTTGGGAAGGGTAGAAAATGGTGTGGTTACTCGCATTTTCTCCTTTTCCCACAATGTTTTCAAAAGCCTTCTTTCTATCAGAAAACACTTTACCAAACAACATTTTAGATATGTCCAAAATGAAAGCATTTGGAGACGACAAAATAAATGTGACCTAAAAATTGAAATTTGTTTTGGGAAGGGTAGAAAATGGTGTGGTTACTAGCATTTTCTTCTTTTCCCACAGTGTTTTCAAAAACCTTCATTTCTTTCAGGGTCATTTAAAGTCTGCATTGTGCGGTAAAAGGTTAACTCTTTACCCAACAACCAAATTTTAGACCGGTTGTTATGTTGAAAGTATTTTCCAGATGACAAATATGACTCAAATGATGGGATTTATTTCTGAAAGGTACCAAAGACCAGACAAGTTACCAAACACTCTCATGTTTAACAACCCTGGAAAAAAGCCTTTGAAAACATTGTGAGAAAAGGGGAAAATACTGGTGACCATCATTTTATCCTTTTTCCATGATTTTTTTTTTACCTTTCAAAGACTAATCATATCATTTAAGCAATGGTTTAATTGTTGTCTGAAAATATTTTCAATTTTTAATTGCCTCTGAAAGACTAGAAAAAAAAAATTGTGAAAGGGGAAAAAAAATACTGGTTACCAGCATTTTCTTCCTTTTCCACAATGATTTCAGAGGGCTCCTTCCTCAGGAACATGATAACAGGACATTCTTTGATTTACTCTATCAAACAGAAAGTCTTATTCTGGTTTAAATTGAAAGCATTTGCAGGTGACAATATAAATATGCCTCAAATGATGGAAGTTTTCTTTCATAGGGTAGAAAGTATTGTGAGAAAAGGAAAAAATACTGGTTACCAGCATTTTCTCCTTTTCAAACAATGTTTTCAAAAGGCTTCTTCCTCAAAATCTTTCAAATTGCAGGATTGTGTGGTAAAGGATTGATGGATAAAAACTGATCAAGTTGACTAATAAAATAGACAAGGACTTGGTGTACATTTTTGAAATGCTTGTGTTTTGTTCTGATAGCCATGTGAATATTGTAAACACCACAGCTCGGTGTATGGTTAAGCCTGTTCATTATACAGTAGGGCTGTCTGTATCTGACTCAATGATCTACATGCTTGTAAATTCCCTTCAGTTTGACCCTTTAACCCTTTACTGCATGATGCTGCCTTTTGATGCCCCTGGGAAAGAAACCTGTTGAAAACATTGTGGGAAAAGGAGAAAATGCTGGTAAACAGCAATTTCTCCTCTTCCCACAATGTTTTCTACCATATCAAAGAAAAATTGCACCATTTGAGCCACATAAAAATTGTCGTCTGCAAATGCTTTCAATTTCAATCAGAGCCAAAATTTTGTTGTCTGGTAAAGGGTTAACCCCGTATTAGTTAACAAAATTCAACTTGCCCTTCATTTACTTTTCAAACAGTTATCGGCATTAATAATAGCATACAGAAATAACCGAATATGCACCGAGGGCATGTCCAACCTTGTCTCATAATAACAGATGACACAATTTATTATTTGTTTTGTTTTGTTTGTATTGGGAGTTTAACCCTTTACCACACAATCCCGACTTTTAACGACCCTGTGACAGAAGCCATCAGAAAGCATTGTGGTAAAAGGAAAAAAAATAATGCAAACCAGCATTCTTTTCCTTTCCCATAGTGTTTTCTGCCCTTCCCAAATCAAATTTCAGTTTTTCAGTCACATGCATTTTGTTGTCTGCAGATGCTTTCAACAGCTGTTGTTTGGTAAAGGGTTAACACTGTATTAACAGCTTAGGTCATATCACAGTGGTTATTGCACCTATGCTTGTGTTTCCTGGCTTTCTCACACTGGTACTGACACAACTTTCATTCCACCTTTCCACGACTGCTTTTCATGCATGCATCAGAAGTCAGAGGGAAAAAATTGCCGAAAAGAAAGTTTGCCTCAACCAGGTATGGAACTCTCAACCACCAGATCAAGAGTCGGAGAGCGAACCACTGAGCTACCTGGCCACGCTACACAATTTATGACTGGTCCAAATCAAATCTTTTTTAGGCTACAAATTAAATGTGGCACAGGATTCTTATAGGATTCTTGACCAAAAGGGGAGAAAAATTGTGGTAACAGAAGATGCCTTTTTTGTCCTTTCCAAAAATGTTTTCAAAGGCTTTCTTTCTCAGGGTCTTTAAAACTTGGGATCAAGTGGTAAAGGGTTAACAATGATAGCTATGTGCAGATGACACCCCCTTGAAAATGGTGGTGGGGGGGAGGAGAAATGGCCTCATTCAAGAAATTTATCTTTTTTTCCGGAATGTTTTCTTCCATATCAGCGGACCTTGGCAATTTGTAACAAATTTTAACTTGTCAGTAGATGCTTTCAGTAAGGGAGAGTCTAAAATTTGTCATTTGAGAAAAGTTTGTTGATCTATCAAATTCGACTCATAGCTTTTGCAAATGACATAGATCAAGATCACACTGTATAGAAACTGTGCTGTTATCTTTGATGCACATCATCCATCACCTGATGCCGAACTATAACTGTAAATGTTTCTTCATTTACATGGTATAATCATACCTTTTAACCTTTGACCACACAATTCCATGTGTTAACAACCCAGAGAAAGAAGCCTTTTAAAAACATTGTGGGGAAAAGGAGAAAATGCTGGTAACCAGCATTTTCTCCTTTTTCCACAATGTCTTTTTTAACCTTCCAAAAACAAATTTCCTTTTTCAGTCATATTTATTTTGTCGTCTGCAAATGCTTTCAATTTGGACTAGTTCTACAATTTTGTCGTTTGGTAAAGAGTTCAACCTGGAAGAAAGTTGGATTTGTTTATCTGGCAGTGAAAAAGAGTTATTTCACTCTGATGTATTTCATATGAAGTTTACATATGTCACGGGTCAAAGGTCAATTTGATTATAGTTCCGTCAAGGGTAAGATTTTCTTCTCTCTTCTTTGTTTGTACACTGGGGGAAGTCGATATTTAAATTTCTTCTAAATGGCTTTAACTGCTTCAAGCTAACTCTACTTTTTGAAACCAGATAATTTTCACACTTGACTCATACCCTGTTACTGCTTTTCTTCGTGGTGACAAATGTATCCTTCTTTAACTTTTGAATGATTAACACTTTACCACACAATCCGAATTTTAATGACAGGAGGGGCCTATGAAAAACGCTGAGAGAAAAGTTGAAAATGCTGGTAACAGTGTTTTCTGTCCTTTTACTCACAAATTCCATCATTTGAGCAACATTTGATTTGTTGTCTGTGAAAATGTTGAAATTGGACAAGTCCAAAATTGTTCGTTTGGTAAGGGTTTAAGCCTATACCGCACAATGCCACTTTTTAACATCACTGAGAAAGAAGCCTTTTGAAAACATTGTGGGAAAAGGAGAAAATGAAGGTAACCAGCATTTTCTCCTTTTCCCACCATGTTTTCTACCCCATCAAGGAAAAATTGCACCATTTGAACCACACTGAAATTGTCCTTTCAGTTTTCAGTTTGGACAAAGCTAAAATTTTGTTGTCTGGTAAAGGGTTAATATGAAAGCTATGATGGAAGAATGATCTTATTGCTAGGAATTTATATGACATGAAATTGATTATTATTTAGCAGGATGATTTATGTGATTTTGAACATCTTGATTGACCAACCATTCTTAATTTCATCCTAAGCCTAATTCTTCATTCAAGAAATAACAACTTCCGATTGGCTAAACCTAGTGGTTTAAACAGTCAGAAGTTGTGTTACTTTCAAATCTAGAAAACTGGAGAATAAAGACTAAGAATAATCTTTAGAATGTGTTTTCAAAAGACTTGTACTGCAGACACGTGACAACCAGGGCTTGTTTGGGAAAGGGTTAACTCTTTACCCGGTCCGACGAATCACCGAAATACCGAAATGCCACCGAAACACCGAAATACCCCTATTTTTTTTCAATATTAAGTTCAGATAACTGATATTAGTTTGCAGTAATGGTTGGTGAATACTGATCGTGGTGTAAGTTACTGAAGAATGCAAATTATTTATGTCTCACCAACTAATCTTAAGAACACTCTAAGTCTTAAAACACTCTAAGTCTTATTATCAGAAAAATTCTAAACTTGAAAGTAACACAGCATATGATTGGGATTGGCTAAACCATTTCTGCTTGGCTGAGCCAAATGGTTAGACTTAAAATTCACCAAATTGAAAGCATATGCGGATAACAAATGTAATTCCAAGAAAAATTTCTACCTCTGAAATGTTAGAAAACATAATGTGCTGATTACTGGCATTTTCTCCTTATTCCACAATTTTTTAGAAGCCTTCTGCAATGTCAATGAAACAAGGGAGTTTACTGCCAAGGGTTATTCAGAGAGGTAACGATTATCCCTTAAATTTGCATGAATGGGGCGGGGCCACTTTAAAATTAACAAGACAAATGCACACAAGACTAATTATCAATTCATTTGAAAGGGATATAAGTCCCTGAATATGCTTAGATTTCTTATTTTGACTTTATTAAATGGGGCTCAAATGATAGAACTGGACATTGATGGGGTAGAAAAACATTGTGGAAAAAGGAGAAAATGGTGGTTACCTGTATTTTCTCCTTTTCCCACAGAGTTTTGTAAAGGCTTTTTCCTCAGGGTCGTTAGAAGTCGGGATTGTGTGGTAAAGAGTTAACCCTTTCCCAAACGACAAATTTTGGACTGGTCCAAATTGAAATAGTTTGCAGACGACAATTTTAAATTTGATGAAAATGGCAGAAAGGTCTCAAAACGGGTAGAAAACGCTGTGGGAAAAGGTGAAATTGCTCGTTATGAGCAATTTCTCATTTTCCCACAGTGTTTTCAAAAGATTTATACAGCAGACACGTGAAAACCAGGGCTTGTTTGGGAAAGGCTTAATTCTAAAACGATACCATTTTCTCAAAGGCCTATGTTTTGGCTACCCATAAGCATTGTCTAGATAAGACAATAATTATTGTGATGAGCACCTACAGTGTAGGTTTTCAGACATCTTTCTTCCAGATTTTTCTTCTTTACCACTATGACATTCTGACATTCTCAGGTTTATTGGCACTCTTCAGAGTTAACCCTTTGTTAACTCTTTACCAAATGACAAAATTTTAGACATCAAAATTTAAAGCATCTTCAGACAACAAATCAAATATGGCTCAAACATTGAAATTTGTTTTAGGTAGGGTAGAGAACATTGCTGGAAAAGGAGAAAATGCTGATTACCAGCATTTTCTCCTTTTCCCAAAATGTTTTCAAAAGTCTTTTTACTTAGGGTCGTTGAAAGTCGGGATTGTGTGGTAAAGGTTTAAACAATCATGTTTACAACCCTTAGGAAGGAGGCTTTTGCAAATATTGTGGGAAAAGAAAATGCTGATAACAAGCATTTTCTTCTTTTCCCACGTATTTTTACATTGCCATAGTATGAATTTGTCTCGTTTGAAAATTTCGGTATAGATGAAATTTCTGTTGTGCTGGTATAAGAAGAGGCTAAGTTAGGTAATAAAGGAAAAGATTGATTGAATTGGTCTGTCTGTAGACTGTAATTTATAGATGTTTTAGTAGAATTGATGGAATTTAGAGCTCCAATTTGGGCTTTCAAGATCTTGTGATGAATTGGAAAAATGGATATGCTTTTATGAAAAGACATGCAGGCGCATGTTTTGCAGATAAACAAAATGTCAATGGGTTTTGCGTGTTGTAATCTAACCCTTTTCCAAACAAATCTGTGTTTTCACAACCTGTAGGAAAGAGATTTTTGAAAATATTGAAAAAGGAGAAAGGTAACTAGTGGTTTATCCCGTTTTGACAATGTTTTGTACCCTTCAAAAACCATATCTGAACATTGAATTCACATTAAAACTTTTTCTTCCAGATGACAATATTTTAGACTTCAGCAAGTTTGAAATGTTAAATTGATCCCTGGCAGAATAATTGTTTTCTGTCATGAAAATTTTAGCAGAAGATAAAATAAGTCTTTTATATTGAAAATAAAAAGCTGGCATTTTGTTGCGCACTATCTGATTGGTGTATATGTCCATGTTGACAACCAGTAACTGCCATCCCTATCAGATAGGTATGTATCTAAAAAGTGTTTGTCTGCTGGGCAGTTAGGAAAGTTACAATGGGTACCAGTTATTGGGGTGGGGGAGGGCACCATATGCAACACCAACAGGGCGCTTTTATTTCATATGCAATTAATCAGGGCTTGAAAATTCAGCATATCATGATAGGTAACCTTCAGGTCTGGACGAGTGGCTTTTTGCCATCCATCATCCTGTTGGAGGAGTGCACAAAGTAATGATACATTTGGAACAAAAGCAACCATGAAACTATTCTGGTCTTATTTTTAGACTGCAATGTCGGTTAGGTTTTTTGGGTGCTCTCAGGGTAAACTGGTTGGACAGATGTAACATTAACATCATCTTGTATGGGTTTTGGCAGAGTTTCTTGTAACATGCAGAGCTGGCAGCCATCATTCAGTTGGCTGTCTTGTTTGTGTATGGCAGTGAGTCTGCATGACTGTTTACCCTTTACCTAATAATCCTGTGTTTAGATGATCATGAGAAAGAAAGCTTTTGAAAACACTGTGGGAAAAGCAGAAAATGCTGGTGACCAGCATTTTCTCCTTTTCCCAAAATGTTTTCTACACTTCCAAAGACATCACATCATTTGTATAAAAATGAATTTGTCATCTTTAAATGCATGAAACATGGAATTGCTCCATTTTCAACAATGTTTCCAGAAATCACAGGTATAAAACATTTGTTTAGTTACAGTAAAACGTCACTGTAGGTATAGAGTTACACACTGGGTTTGTTGTGAGTTGCCGGAATGTCTCTATAAATGCACTTACATTATTTGTCAAACATTGACATACAGTTTAACTCTTTACCAGATGACAGCATGTTAGAATGGTCCAAATTGAAAGCATTAACAAATTAATCATGACTCAAAAACTGAAATTTATCTTTGGAAGTGTAGAAAACGTTGTGGATAAAGGAGAAAGTGCTGGTTACCAGTATTTTCTCCTTTTCCCACAGTTTTTTCAAAAGGCTGTACATTCAGGGTCCTTAAGTCTCGGGATTATGTGGTAAACAGTTTAACCCTTTACCAAACAATCCCATGTTGTAATGACCATTGGACAGAAGGCCTTTGAAAAAAAAAAAACATTGTAAAAAAAGGAAAACATGCTGGTTATCAGCATTTCAATCTCTTTAACCAACAATCTTTTAATGGTTATAAAAGACAAATCCTATAATTTGAGCCACATTAATTAATGATCTTGTCTGCAAATGCTTTCCAGGGGATGAGCCTAAAATTTTTTGTGGCTTTAGTAAAGGGTTAATCCCTTCACTAATCCTTTTACTGCACAGGGATGACATTTTTCAACTCTTTAGTTGACAGCATTGGAAAACAGTGTGGGAAAAGGAGCAATTGCCTTATTTTCGACAATAGCTTTACTCCTATTGTTAAAGGAACCATTATATTCCCTTTAAATCTTTACCAAACAACAAAACTTTGGAATGGACCAAACTGAAATCATTTGCAGATGACAACTTCACTGTTGCTAAAATGATGATACCTCTCTTTGATAGGGTAGAAAACACTGCAGGAAAAAGAGGAAATTCTGGTTACCAGCATTTTCTCCTTTTCACACAATGTCTTCGAGAGCCCTCTCTTCCAGGGTTGTTATAAGTCGGTATTGTGTGGTAAAGAGTTAACTCTACCAGACGACAAACATTTCAACTTGTCCAAACTGAAAACATTAGTAGATGACAATTTTTATGTTGTTCAATTGATGAAATCTGTATTTGATGGGGTAGAAAACATTGTGGGAAAAGGACAAAATGCCAATAACCAGTATTTTTTCCTTTTCCCACAATGTTTTCTACCTTCTCCAAAACAAATTTTGATTTTTCAGACACATTCCTTTTGTGGTCTGCAAATACTTTCAATTGGGACTAGTCTAATATTTTCTTGTTTGGTAAAGAGTTAACTCTTTACCACACAATCTGACTTATAACGACCCTAAGAAGGAATCCTTTTTAAAACATTGTGGGAAAAGGAGAAAATGCTGGTAATCAGCATTTTCTCCTTTTCCCACGTTTTCTACCAATTCCATAACAAATTTCAATTTTTAAGTCACATTTAATTTGTCGTCTGCAAATGCTTTCAATTTGGACTAGTCTAAAATGTTGTTGTTTTGTTAAGAGTTAAATGATTGATTGATTGGTTGTATGATGTTTAACACCCTTTTCAACTTTACTTCGGTTATATTGTGGCGGCCAGTGCACCTATCCTTGCTTTCCTGGAAATTCTTTTACCAGTACTACAGGCCTCTGCCAACTCTCAGACTTTGGGGAGAGGTGACTTCTCCCTAGTCTGAGAATTGGGAGAAGTTTTTCAAAATGGGGAGAAGTGGTCAGACTTTGAGGAGAAGTTTAGACAGACATTAAAATGCGGATGTGGTCTGACTTATAGAAGGAAATAACAATATTTTAACAATTCAACAGTTTGATTGGATAGAAAACCAAGTAAAATTAAATGAAAATATTTAATACTGTATATCTTTTTAATTATTAATGTATTTATTCCTATTAGAAACTACTTAAAACATATTTATTCATTGTTTACCATGCTCAATTCATATACTTTTTGGATAAAAACGTTACGGAAAGAGAAAAAAAATACTTGTTGTGAGCAATGTTTCCTCCAAGCACATATTTTTTTTTTTTCCAAAATTTTTGAATCACTAATTTTTTTTTTTTCCAAAATCCTGGGCAAAAATTTTAGCTGAAAATTATTATCTTTACCAGGGATCATGTATATTATAATCCCAGTCCCTGACCAGGTAATAAAAAATTCTAAATCTAAAATCAAAAGCATTTACAGCAGACAAATAGATAATTACTCAGAGGATGTAAGTAATGTTAAAAAGTAACGCAAATATTGTGACAACGGAAGGAAAGTTTGCTACCAGCATTTTCTCCTGTTGACACCATGTTTTCAACTTCCTCATGGTAATTAAAGCCCAGTTTCTGGCAGCAAGAGAAATCGAAGATAAGTTTGTCTGAATACTGTTTGTCTATTGCTGATGACAGATAAATTGACAATAAAAACATCGCTAAGGACATACATTTCCAACTTAAATACCTGTTTTAACCTTCGTTCGCGGTAGATATGGTCCGGTCAAGAAAAATGTCAAAATTTTGACAGATCATAGAATCAATAATAATGTATGCATATTTTTTTAATTTCATCTTTTTGTTCGCGTCATAGAAAAATAAACAATTTCATCCAAATTTTTGAAAGAAAACCGCCCTTGAGCTAATGTGAACGTCACAATTCCCAGCAGCCATTTTGAAATTGAATCATGTGACTTGCTGGAATTCGTCCAAAAATCAGTTGTAACGTGACAGTTGGCACCAATTTGTAGTCACATGATTTAAAGGTATCGCCACATGATTTTAGCAGATCATCTCGTTAGTAAAAGTACGAATAATAAAGGATGGGGTAAATGGTGTTTTAAAAGCAAGGTGCCGATCTCAATTCAATTCCGGGACATCAAATAAACGTTGATATCTGAGTCAGGGTTTTACACTGAAAAAAAGAGTCCAGACAAGCCGCTAGACGGCGCCGATGTTTGTTATGACTGGCAAAAAATATTGGTTAAACTTCGCAAGAACTTTAGCGACTTGATGGGGCAAAGGGGTGAATATCGTTGGTTAAGATTATAATTACCAATTAAAAAGGAGGATTTGGTACCCGAGAAACTAATTAACAACTGCTTGTCAAATCGGACAGTTGAAAACAATATAATTTCGCTGATTGGACACTAGCTGTGAATCGGGTATAACCACTGTTATGTAATAGATCTACACATGGTGTATCGAGTACCCGACGCGTGGTCAATATACGGGAGGCGACTCCCCGATTTTTCAGGCGACTTCGATTTCGCTTTGCTCGGCGAAATGGGTGAAGTTTTTTTCGCCTAAGTCGCCCACTCGGCTGAGGCCTGGTACTATGCACAATATTCTTTCCAAGCCACTGGCTGCTTTCCCACATAGCCATCATCGAAACAATGGTCAGCGGTGAAAGAGGAATGCTCCCTGTAGCATTGACTATCATCAGTCCTCGAAAAGAAATTGGCCAAGCTAGGAATCGAACTAGTGACCTACTGTTCTCAAAACCTGTATGCTACCGACTGAGCTAAAGAGTTATAACTAGAAATTGTGTGGTAAAGGCTTAACCCTGTACCACACAATACCGAGTTTTAACAACCCTGAGAAAGAAGCCGTATGAAAACAGTGTGGGAAAAGGAGAAATGCTGGTAACCAACATTTTCTCCTTTTCAAAAATGTTTTCTGCCCCATCAAAGACAGAAATCATCATTTGAACTATATTTGTTCTGTCGCCTGCAAATGCTTAGAATTTGGTCGAGTCCAAAATTTTGTTGTTTAGTTAAGAGTTAACTCTTTACCACACAATCCCAACCTTTAACGACCCCGAGAAAGAAGCCTTTTGCAAAACATTGTGGGAAAAGGAGAAAATGCTGGTAACCAGCATTTTCTCCTTTTCCCACAATGTTTTCTACCTTTCCCAAAACAGATTTCAATTTTTGGGTCACATTTAACTCTTTTACCACACAACAGAACTTTAGACTAGTCCTAATTCAAAGCATTTGCAGACGACAAAATAAATGAGATTCAAAAATAGAAATATGTTCTGGGACGGTTAGAAAACATTGTGGGAAATGAAGAAAATGCTGGTTACCAGCACTTTCTCCTTTTCCATCAATGTTTTCAAAAGGTTTTTTCTTCAGGGTCGTTAAAACTCCGGATTGTGTAGTAAAGGGTTAATTTGTCTTCTACAATTGCTTTCAATTTGGACGATTCTAAAACTTTGTCGTTTGGTAAAGAGTTAACTCTTTACCAAATGACAAAATTTAGACTAGTCCAAATTGAAAGCCTTTGCAGATGATAAATCAACTGCAGCTCACAAATTGAAATTTGATTTGGGAAGGGTAGAAAACATTGTGGGAAAAGGAGAAAATGCTGGTTACCAGCATTCTGTCCTTTCCCCACAATGTTTTTAACAGGCTTTTTCTTCAGAGTCGTTAAAAGTCGGGATTGTGTGGTAAAGGGTTAAATGAGGTATGGAGCATAGTCAGGAGTCAGATTTATTAGAGGAGGTAAAAACTAATTCTAGGGGTAGAGCAAGCAGATAATAATGTCAAGGTGATATAAAAACATTCTCATTAGTGTATAATACAATGTTGTAAAAACTGCTATGGAAATCATAATTCACAGATTTTTTATCTCTCTGCAAACCTGTTACATTTTTGTCTAGGCCTCTCTGATAAGCTTCCCACCCCGTTAACAAAAAATCTATTTCATTATTTATGCTATATTGCTGTACAGGTAAAGTTTTTTGTATTTACCCTTTACCACACATTCCCTAGTTTTAACAATCTTGAGGAAAAGTCCTTTTGAAAACATAATGGAAAAAGGAGAAAATGATGATAACCAGCTTTTGCTCCTTTTCCACTGCACTGTTTTGTGCTCTATTAAAAACGACTTTTCTCATTTTGAGTACATCTAACTTGTCCTCTGCAAATCGTTTCAATTTGGGTAAATGTAAAATTTTGTCCTTTGGTAGAAAGTTAACTCTTAACTCTTTACCACGTAATCCTGAGTTTTAACAACCCTGATGAAGATGGCTTTTGAAAACATTGTGGGAAAAGGAGAAAATACTGGTAACCAGCATTTTCTCCTCTTCCCACAATGTATTCTACCCTATCAAAGACAGAAATCATCATTTGAACTGGATTTGATTTGTCAAGTTCTTTCAATTTGGTCTAGTTTAAAATTTTTTGTTTGATAAAGAGTTAGCCCTTTATGACACAATCAAAAGTTTTAACAAGCCTGAGAAAGAGGTCTTTTGAAAACATGGTGGGAAAAGAAGAAAATGCTGGTAACCAGCATTTTCTCCTTTTCTCACAATGTTTCTACCCTATCAAAGACATTAAATCACTTCAGCCATAATTAAATTGTTGTCTGCAAAAACTTTCAAACATGAACAACAAGTCTACATTTTTGTCTTGTAATAAAGAGTAAAGGGTTGTTAACTCTTTACCACACATTCCTGACTTTTAACGATCCTAAAAAGGATGAAAATATTGTGGGAAAAGGAGAAAATGCTGGTTACCAGCATTTTCTCCTTTTCCCACAATATTTTCTACCCGTCTCATAGCAAATTTCAATTCTTAAGTCACATTTAATTTGTTGTCCGCAAATGCTTTCAATTTGGACTAGTCTAAGATTTTGTTGTTCGGTAAAGAGTTAACCCTTTCCCAAACAAGCCCTGGTTTTCACGTGTCTGCAGTACAAGTCTTTTGAAAACACTGTGGGAAAAGGAAAAATTGCTCATGACGAGCAATTTCTCCTTTTCCCACAGTGTTTTCTACCCTTTTTGATAACTTTCTGCCATTTTCATCAAATTTAAAATTGTCGTCTGCAAACTCTTTCAATTTAGACCAGTCCAAAATTCGTCGTTTGGGAAAGGGTTAAAAGATAGAGAACCTGTTTCACAATACACACATTACACACAGAGAGCTGCCGACTTGACAGGATTCATGTAAGGAGAAGAGGACTCGGTGTTATGAATACATGGTCGGCAGATTTACAAATATGTCGCATGATTAATTTGTTTGTATGAACTGATGAATAAGGGTGAACCATTGAGGTCATAGTGTATCTTTTTAGCATAACTTTAAACCTTTACCACACAATCCCGAATTTTAATGACCCAGGAAAAGAAGACTTTTGAAAACATTTTAAGAAAAGGAGAAAATGCTGGTAACCAGCATTTTCTCCTTTTCCCACATTGTTTTCTGCCCTATAAAAGACAGAAATCATCATTTGAGATACATTTAATTTGTCGTCTGCAAATGCTTTCAATTTGTTCTAGTCCAAAATTTTGTCGTTTGGGAAAGGGTTAAACCTTCACCACAAAAACCTAATTTGTTATGACTTCACAGGAAAAGGCATTTGAAAATATTGTGGGAAAAAGAGAGAAAATGCTGGTAATCAGCATTTTACTCCCTTCCTGCAATGTTTTCCACCACTTCCTAGAGAAATTATAGTGTCTGAGTTACATTAATTTTGTTGTCTGCATAATTATGCCTTAGAATTTGACAAGTTTAAAATTTTGTTGCCTGGAAAAGTGTTAAACCTGTTCCAGAGCTTCAGACAGACGGAGTGATATTGATTTCAAAAATGAAAATGTTAAACCATTATTCTCCACTAAACCCTATGTTATGGGTACTCATTAGAATCGTCTCATCATGAGTACCCTATGTTATGGGTACTCATTAGAATCGTCTCTTCGAGAGTACACAATGAGTACACAAAACATAGGGTTTGGAAGAGAAATAACAGATTTAGAATATCGTCACTCCCTCTTATCTGGAGCTCTGCTTTTCTGTACAAGTATGTCCTTTTACTCTGTACCACATGAAGAAATTCTAGCTTCATCTGAATTGGAAGTACTTCCAGACAACAAATCAATTGTGGCTCAAATTATGAGATTTGTCTGTGAAAGGGTAGAAAACATTCTTTGAAAAGGAGAAAGTGTTGTTTGCCAGTATTTCCCCCTTTTCCCACAATATTTTCAAAAGGCTTCTTCCTCAGGATCATTAAAAGTCAGGAATATGTGCTAAAATTGGACATAATGTTCGTCATATAGCAGCCAGCTCACTTTTGAGTGCATTCCTGGAGTTTATTAGCTCACCTGAGCAGGAATAGTTTAGATAACTGTCCCTGAATGTGGTTTTAGTTTTCGATGGGTCACCTACAGGTACAGAGACATTTGTTAAGAAATCGTGGAAATCTCCGCACATATTTTGTGCCAGTGTATAAACTTTCATATTTTCAGAAATTGAAGGCAAAACTAGAATTTGAACTTATGTGCCACTTACATGTTCAATAATCTTTCGTTTCAGATACAAATATTTTCGATTTAACTGCTAAACATAAGAAAAACAGTCTTATTCATCTGTTTCCAGACATGTTTATGTTGCCTGAAATGGACACAAAACGGCTGCCATTATGAACTCGATAAATTTCGCTTATTTTTTTTCATTGACTTTTGTGCTATAAACGACTTGTTGGTCAGAATATTTTTCTTGACGTTATCTCAGATGAGTTCCACATGGTGTTAAAAAATAGGTCATTGGGACAAATCTTTATGAAAAATAAAAAAAACACTCCAGAGGCTACATTTGAATCCAATGCTCATGAAAGGTAGTCAGATTGTTTGTGTAAATGGTATGCCAGACGATTTTCAAATTCAGTTACATGGGGTCAAAAATTAGGTCACGGAAACAAATGTCTCGAGGCCACATTTTTAGTCCATGCTTATGAAAGGTGGTCTGATTGTTTGGCGTAATGGTGTCTCAGACAATTTTCAAATGCAGCTATATAGTTTAAAAAATTAGGTCACTGTAACAAATATCTGTTTACGACATAATTTTAGACTGGTCCAAATTGAAAGCATTTGCAGACGACAAAATTAATGTGACTCAAAAAATGAAATTTGTTTTGGGAAGGGTAGAAAACATTGTGGGAAAAGGAGAAAATGCTGGTTACCAGCATTTTCTCCTTTTTCCACTATGTTTTCAACAGGCATCTTTCTCAGGGTCGTGAAAACCCGGTATTGTTTGGTAAAAGGATATCTAGAGGCCACATTTTCACCCAGATACTAATCAAACTGCGTGAGAATGTTCCGCAGAAGGATCAGCAAGCTAAAAACTAGGATATCAGTTCAAATTAAAGAAAAACATTGACCGTTATGTGTTCTCAAAGATACAAAGGCTTAGGTGAGCGATTCAGGGCCATCATGGCCCCGTTATTTACATAGTTGCATTGCACATTGCTCTGTTAGGATCTCTCTTGTCAGATAAGCTTAGTGAAATGGTATGATCATTTTCATTGAGCCTTGTAGGTCATAAATTATTTGTCATTAAATTTTATTGCATTCTTTGAATTAAGTTAAATAGTTTCTCTTACCCTTTTAATATACAATCCCAACTTTGAATGACCTCGGGAAAAAAGGCTTTTGAAAACATTTTTGGAAAAGGAGAAAATACTAGTATCAGCATTTTCTCCTTTTCCCACACTCATTTCTTTCTGATCCCAGACAAATCTTGGCATTTGATCAGTGTCTAACTTTTCGTCTGCAAATGCTTTGAATGGAGCAGTGTTTACCCATAACCAAACAATTAAATTTTAGACTTGCCCAAATTGAAAGCTTTTACAGGCAACAAAACAAGTGGTGGAGCCCCAGTGGCTCAGTTGATAGCCTACAGAACTTGAGAACGGGTTTTCAGGTTTGATTCCTGGCTCTGCCAATATCTTCCAGAGGATTGTTGATATTGATTGAGATAAGATTCATTCCTCCACTGCTGAGCTTTCGACGATGATAGTTGTGGTAAAGCAGCCTGTGGCTTGGAAAGAACATTGTGTGAAGTACTGGTAAAAGAATCTCCAGGAATGCATGGATAGGTGAACTGGCTTCTGCAATATAACTGAAAGAATATTGTCAGTGAATCCATCTGTCTTTTTTTGTTTCTGTGCTCTAACTCAAAAGCCGCTTGACCTAGGACTCTGAAATTATATACAAGTATTCCCCATGACCCAAGGAGGTGCCCTATTATTTTTAGGTCACATGGGTCAAAGATCAAGGTCGCTGGTGATTTTTGTTTTGAAAATCATTTCTTTTCTCTGATTGTGCTGCTTCAGTGACATGGTGCTGGTGGGGGTAATGTCCGCTTTATGACGGTTCTAGTTCCTTATGAAAACTGTGGATTGTGTGGCAAATAATTTAACCCTTTCCCAAACAAGCCCTGGTTTTCATGTGTCTGCAGTACAAGTCTTTTGAAAACTCTGTGGAAAAAGGAGAAATTGCTCGTAACGAGCAATTTCTCCTTTTCCCACAGTGTTTTCTACCCTTTTTGAAACCTTTCTGCGATTTTCATCAAATTTAGAATTGTCGTCTGCAAACTCTTTCAATTTGGACCAGTCCAAAATTTTTCGTTTGGGAAAGGGTTAAGGAACACTAGCAGCCAAAAGTAAACAGTTAACATATCAAAGTGAAGACAAATTTAATTCATACCATTTAAAAGTATAGATTTTATCATGACATCGTGTCTGATAATGTGCTATAGTGCAAACTAAGTTCCAGTTGTTGGCAGATTGATTGTTTGATTGAATAGTGTTTTACACTGCTTTCAACATTATTTCAGTTATATCATGGTGAGAGCTCACAATATTCATGTATTTCTGGGTTGCACCAGTACTAGGCTAGGGCCCAGAAGTGTTTTGCCTAAAGACGCTCCCACAAACTCACAGAATCAAGTGAGGGTCGAACCGGGGGCCTCCAGGTCACAAGTGCTACACTTCACCACTGAGCCACACTATATCCCTGTTGCTTGCAGAAAATTTTATCTTAAAAACTGGAACAAAAGTTGCCTAGTATGGCTAGGGCTGTGAAGTGTCTTGCTCTAGGACATTTCTACCAAAAAAAAAAAACAGTGCTTCTAGTCAGTCTTGAGCCCAGGGCCTCCAGGTTACAAGTCCCACACTTTGCCACTGAGGCAGGCAGGATTCCCACATGAGAAAAAAGTTAAACTCAAAACTGCAGGAATGCTGACTAAAAATGCATGCATGACCTGGCAGCATGATTTTGAACATACAACTTTGAAGCTTCAGATAAAAAATCTCTTTCATGCAGTGCACAGAATTCTGAATGATGATTGATGTATTATGTAAAGGAATGTTCAGATGAATTTGAAAAGAATGTCTTGCCAATTTTTAGCTCCACTGGCCAAAGGCCAGCGAGCTATTGTCATGGCGTTGTGTCCGTCGTGCGTCTGTCCGTCCGTTCGTCCGTGCGTGCGTCCGTAAACTTTTTCTTTAAAAAACTTCTCCTCAGAAACTATTGACTGGATTTTTACCAAATTTCACAGGAATGTTCCTTTGGTGGTCCTCTTTCAAATTCCTTCAAATAATTGTGTTCCATGAAGAATTCTGGTTGCCATGGCAACCAAAGTAAAAAACCTTTAAAAATCTTCTCCTCCCAAACCGCTATTTGGATAGCATTATTATTTTGCAGGAATGTTCCTTAGATACAGGTTTACAGAATTCCTTTAAAAAAAAATGATCTGTCAAAAAACATGGCTTTTATGGGAGACTCATTTTCCTTTTATGGTATAAAGTAAGATCTTTGAAAAATTTCTTCTCTAAAACTATTCATTGGATTTCATTGTTGTTTTGCAGGTAAGTTCCTATGGTGGTTGTCTGCCAAATTGTTTCTATAGTGGTTGTATACCAAATTCCTTTTAAAAAAATGATACACCTAAAAACACATTTTTTTATAGACAAGGCTTATATTTCAAAAAAATGTTCTTCTCCAAAACTATTTATTGTGTTAGTTTTATCGACTAACAAAGAAAAAGGAAGAAAATTGGATTGACTTGACCTAGTCAGGGCTGTCCTATTTAAGCCCACACATTTTCCTTGGTATTAAGATCACAATTTACTCCAATGATATGCTATTAGTTAGTACTAGTAATAAAATATCACTGGCCATAAATAAGATAAAAGCTTGAGCACCTTTCACAACTTGAGCTTTTCAATTTTGCCTTATTACTAAGCCTGAGTAACCATGCCAAGATAAAAAAGAAAAAGTATTTTAATAACAAAACCCCCATGTTGTAGGTACTTTATAGTCCTTTTGATATAGAACAAGAGAACCTCTGCACTTTTATTAGTTCTGGTAAAGGTTTGTTGACCTACTAATGAGTAAATGCAGAGTGGACAGAAGGGGTGTAAATCCTGGTGACCTGGTACACAGTGGGACAGGGCTTTACATTTGTGATAAGGCATTAATGTTACCCAGTCAAACTGATCCCGCAACTTCAGTACACCAGAATTAATCTGTGCCCTGGAGCAGGATATTTGATTTATGTAAATGCATTTGTAGACCATTTTGTGTTGTTTGCCACAGAAGACATTCTAACTGTGACTGTGAAAAGTTGATTATTAGGGATTAGGTGTTCATTGTATGCCAGCATATTTCATTCTATCTGGTGTATTGATGTAAGTTGATCTATATTGCTATAACATTCATTCATTTGCCCTCCTAGCTGTTCTTTTAGATTACCCCTTTACCACACAATCACAACTTTTAACGACCCTGAGAAAGACATATTTTCTATATTTTAATGTTTCCCCACCCAAAATGGTTTGTGAAAGGACCTGTTGCAGACAACATATCTTCAAATTAGTAAGACATATATAAAAAAGGATAGAAATTATTGTGGGAAACTAAGAAAATGCTGGTTACCATTTTTTTCTTCTTTTCTCACAAGTTTTTTCCATACCTTTTTTCTTCAGTGAGCTAAAATGCAGGATTGAATGGTAATTGTTAAAAACTTCTTTTCGCCATTATAGAAATATCAGGCCTGTGGAGCGATACAGGCGCTCAAGCGCCTCTAGTTTATACCCCCGCAAACGAAGTTTGTGGGGGTATACTGGAATCAGCCTGTCGGTCGGTCGGTCGGTCATGCGGTCGGTCGGGCGGTCGGTCTGTCTGCAAAATCTTGTCCGGACAACTCCTCCTACAGTTTCTGTCTGATTCACGTTAAACTTGGCAGAAGTGTTCATTAGGAGCTGTAGATGTGCAAGACACACATTTTGTAAAAATTCCATCAAGAATTACTGAGTTATTGCCCCTGATTTGACTTAAAAATGCTTGTCCGGACAACTCCTCCTACAGTTTCTGTCTGATTCACTTTGAACTTGGCAGAAGTGTTCATTAGGAGCTGTAGATGTGCAAGACACACATTTTGTAAAAATTCCATCAAGAATTACTGAGTTATTGCCCCTGATTTGACTTAAAAATGCTTGTCCGGACAACTCCTCCTACAGTTTCTGTCTGATTCACTTTGAACTTGGCAGAAGTGTTCATTAGGAGCTGTAGATGTGCAAGACACACATTTTGTAAAAATTCCATCAAGAATTACTGAGTTATTGCCCCTGATTTGACTTAAAAATGCTTGTCCGGACAACTCCTCCTACAGTTTCTGTCTGATTCACTTTAAACTTGGCAGAAGTGTTCATTAGGAGCTGTAGATGTGCAAGACACACATTTTGTAAAAATTCCATCAAGAATTACTGAGTTATTGCCCCTGATTTGACTTAAAAATGCTTGTCCGGACAACTCCTCCTACAGTTTCTGTCTGATTCACTTTAAACTTGGCATAAGTGTTCATTAGGAGCTGTAGATGTGCAAGACACACATTTTGTAAAAATTCCATCAAGAATTACTGAGTTATTGCCCCTGATTTGACTTAAAAATGCTTGTCCGGACAACTCCTCCTACAGTTTCTGTCTGATTCACTTTAAACTTGGCATAAGTGTTCATTAGGAGCTTTTGTAAAAATTCCATCAAGAATTACTGAGTTATTGCCCCTGATTTGACTTAAAAATGCTTGTCCGGACAACTCCTCCTACAGTTTCTGTCTGATTCACTTTAAACTTGGCATAAATGTTCATTAGGAGCTTTTGTAAAAATTCCATCAAGAATTACTGAGTTATTGCCCCTGATTTGACTTAAAAATGCTTGTCCGGACAACTCCTCCTACAGTTTCTGTCTGATTCACTTTAAACTTGGCATAAGTGTTCATTAGGAGTTGTAGATGTGCAAGACGCAACTTTCGTGAATATTCTATGAAGAATTAATGAGTTATTGCCCCTGATTCACATTTAAAATGCTTGTCCGGACAACTCCTCCTACAATTTCAGTCCGATTCGCTTTATACTTGGCAGAAGTGTCCATTTGGAGTTGTAGATGTGCAAGACACACATTTTGTAAAAATTCCATCAAGAATTACTGAGTTATTGCCCCTGATTTGACTTAAAAATGCTTGTCCGGACAACTCCTCCTACAGTGTCTGTCTGATTCACTTTAAGGTCTTTTCTGTCATATGTATAGTTGGCCAACATTATGCGAAAAGGCACCTTTGGACATTTGCAACAAGTTTGGATCCAGACCAGCCGCTGTGTCTCAGACATATTATCAGATCATGGTCTGCACTTTTTTACACTCATTTAGTTTTGTGTCCAATTAAATTGATACTTTGCATAAATATTCACCAGGAGCGGTAGAGGTTCAAGATGCATTTTTTCTCAAATGTTTGCCAAATTAATTACCCCTGAATTTACTCAAAACTTCTTGTCCAGAGAACTATTCCTTCAGTTTAAGTCTAATTCACTTGATATTTGTCATGATATTCACCAGGAGCAGTAGATGTGCAAAGCACAAATTTCATGAGTGTTGGCCTAATGATTACAGAGTTATTGCCCCTAAATTGACATTGCAGAGTTATTGCCCCTGTGACATGAAATATAGGGGTGGGGGGATTTATCACCTTTAGTGATAGTTATTCTAGTTTCTTCAAATCTGGTATCAGAGCAGAGTTCTAGATAGAGGGAGTGATTTTGATTTCAAAATTTAAAATATTAGTTATTCTCCACTAAACCCTATGTTATAGGTACTCACTAGAATCGTCTCATCGAGAGGATTCTAATGAGTACCCACAACATAGGGTTTGGAAGAGAAATAATGGATTTAGAATACCATCACTCCTTCTTATGTAGAACTCTGATCAGAGTAAGGTATTAGAGTGGCAATGAAGATCTTCTGTTTAAATGTTTGGACTGGGCTCCATTCTGAATATTTTTGGGAAAAAACATTTGTGGGAGACAGTGCATTGAAAGGAACCAAATTTACATATTGGTAATGACAAAGTTCACTATGAATACTTCCAGAATCTAGGAAACATAGCCAGGGAAAAAGTGTACTTTATTTCTGTAGAGGCTTTTCCCTGGCATGTGGTCCTGCTTTTAGAATATAGAAGGTCATGCTCAAACCAAAAGGCTGGCAGACAGGAACGGGCCTGATGTGTCAGCAGCTTGGCCATGCTTGTCAACAGCTTTGCACCTTGTATTGTGATTAACACTTTATCAAACTTGAGGTTTAATGTCACTGAAGAAGAAGGTGTTTGAAAACATTGTGATAAAAGGAGAGAATTCTGGTTACCAGCATTTTCTCCTTTTCCTACAATTTTTTTTAAACTTTTCAGAGACGTTTCAGCAACATTCCAGTGATGTTTTCAATCATTTAGAGACCTTTGACACATTTGATTTTATTTTGAATTTGTTGTCTGCAGAATGATGCTCTTGATTCTGACAAAGCAAGCCCTAGCAGTGCAGTCTATAATGTAATGGACATCAGACCAGGGGGGCCGCTGGTTTGAATCTCCAACTTGGTTAATTTCCAACTGAGGACTGATGATATTGATTGTGCTAGGATTCATTCCAGTCTCACTGCACAACATTATTTAACCCTTTCCCAAACGATAAGTTTTAGTCTGGTCCAATTTAAAAGAGTTTGCAGATGACAATTTTAGATTTGATGAAAATGACAGAAAGTTCTCCAAAAGGGTAGAAAACAGTGTGGGAAAAGGAGAAATTGCTCGTTACGAGCAATTTCTCCTTTTCTCACAGTGTTTTCAAAAGACTTGTACTGCAGACATGTGAAAACCAGGGCTTGTTTGGGAAAGGGTTAAAGCAACCTGTGGCTTGGGAAGAAAAGAATATTGTGCAAAGTACTGGTAAAAGAAAATCTAAGAAAGCATGGATAGGTGTATTGGCTGCTGTGATATAACTGAAATACTACTGAAAACCATGTTATACTCCATACAAACAAACAAACATAATTTGGATGAGTAAAAGAATTGTTGTTTGATAAAGGGTTGAAAACAAAATGCATGAGAGTGCAGCAGACTGCAGTGCAAAGGGTGCACTCTGTGGGTTTGTCTAAATAATCTGGCAAGGCAAACAAATGCAGTCTACAACAGCAGACTGCAGTGCAAAGGGTGCACTCTATGGGTTAGTCTAAACAATCTGGCAAGGCAAACAAATGCAATCTACAAACAGCAGACTGCAGTGCAAAGGATGCACTCTATGGGTTTGTCTAAACAATCTGGCAAGGCAAACATTAAGTACCATCCAATGCAGAAGTTTTCTCTTCTTATTGATCAATATCCTACAAGGGCAGAGATTATACTGTTTCTTTTGTTGTCTTTGTATTGAGCTGTGATGAGGAAGGGGGGGGGGGGGGGCTGTAAAGATACATCATTGATAACATGCTGAGCCTTTATTTCTGTTAACTCTGTACCAGACAACAAAACATTTGTATTGAAAACATTGCAGCAAAAGGACTGGATGAATGATTGAACGGTGTTTTATGCCGCTTTCAACATTATTCAGTCATATCACATGACAGCTCACAATCATATTCATGTATTTCCTGGGTTTCACTATTATAGGCTAGGGTTCTGAAGTGTCTTGCCCAAGGACACTCCCACGAAAAACCAAGTGGATCCAGTGAGGCTCGAACCAATGGGCCTCCAGACCATGAGTCGTACACTTTACCACTGAGCGACGCAGGACCCCATAGCGAAAGGAGAGATTGCTTTATATTTGTTATCTTTGTGTCGAGCTGTGATGGGGGGGGGGGGGGGGGGGGCCTGTACAGATATATTACTGATAACATTCTGAGCTTTTCTGCCTGCTTACTCTACAAGTTGATAAAGCAAAAAATTGTGGCAAAAGGAGAGACTGCTTTAAATATGTTGTCTTTACATAAGTCGTAGACTGGTGGTGAAGTGGGAAGTGCACAGGATTTAACCCTTTACCTAACAATCCCGACTTTTAACGACCCTGATGTTGAAGCTTTTTGAAAACATTGTGAGAAAAGGAGAAAATGCTGGTAACCAGCATTTTCTCCTTTTCCCACAATGTTTTCTACTCTTTCAAAGACAAACCGCATCATCTGAGTCACGATGAAATTGTCGTTTGCACATGCTTACAATTTGGAGAGGTCTAAAATTTTGTTGTGTGGTAAAGAGTTAAACCAGGGAGTGGCTGCTTCGTGAATTTTTTTTCCGGTCATGTGCAAACATTGTGGCAGAAAGAGATAGTTTATTCATGAGCAACTATTCCTTTTATCATAACTTGACGATGATTATGTGGGAAAGCAGCAGTGAATTAATTATTTACTAGTCTTGTCCATATTGAAGTTTTCATTCTCCAGTTAACCCTTAGAGCACCTTTCACAATGATAGTTGCCTTTGTGGGAAGTGCAGATCAAGATCAGACAGCACAAATGTGAAGTCTCATCTTTGATCTACACTGTCTGCTTTGTGGAAACACTCTGAACAAGTGCAACCTCATGATTGCAATTATTTTGGACCTAATTTCTGGACTGAAAGTGTCTGGTCGGTTTATTCAGGCTCTCAGGTTTAAACCTTTACCACACAATCCCGAGTTTTAACGACCCTGTAGAAGAAGCCTTTGGAAGACACTGTGGGAAAAGGAGAAAATGCTGGTAACCAGCATTTTCTCCTTTTCTCAGAGTGTTTTCTACCCTTTTATAAACAAATGTCATGTTTTATGTAGCATTTGTCATCTGCAAATGCTTTCAATTTGGACCAGTCTAAAAATTTTGTCGTTTGGTAAAGAGACCCCTCCAAATTCGAAGCATTTGCAGACTACTAATAAAACTCAAAAACTGGAGTTGGTTTTTTGGAAAGGAAGCAACATTGTGGGAAAAAAAGAGAATGCTGGTTACCAGCATTTTCTTCTTTTCCCACATTGTTTTCAAAAGACACTTTCCTCATGGTCGTTAAAACTCTGGATTGTGTGGTAAAGGGTTAAATATGGCTGAAATGATAGGATTTGTCTAGTATGTTAGAAAACATAATGAGAGAAGGTGAAAATGCATCTCAGTGCACACCAGTACTTTTTTTTTCTTTTTCCCAAGATGTTTTTAAAAGCTGTCTCTGGAAATAGGGTAACAGGTTATATTGATCATTTTGTCTGACACTGATAGTTTTTTGTTACTGCAGGATACCTGGGGATTCAAGGCTGAGAGGCAAGAATGCATTAACTCTTTACCAGACAACAAAAATGCAGACTTGTCCAAATTGAAAGCATTTGCAGACGACAGTTTATAAATATGGCTCAAATGATTGAACTTACCTTTGATAGGCAAGAAAACATTGTGGGAAAACGAGAAAATGCTAGTTTCCAGCATTTTCTCTTCTTCTCCATATTTGTTTTCAAGAGGCTTCTTACTCACCCTAGTGAAAACTTGGGATTGTGTGGTAAAGGGTTGATTCAACAATTAGGTACTTGAAGCACTGATGCTAAGGTTACTTTCATTTTCTCCTATTCTCTTCATGTTTGGGAAAGCTTTCTGCCTTAGGGTTGTTAAATCTTGGGATTGTGTGGTAAAGGGTTAATTGTAACTGGTAGCAGATAAATTATTGAGATGTAAATGGATGTTAGTGTTGTGTATCTCCTCTCTTCCCCTCCCCCCCCCCCCACCCCCCCCCCCCCCCCCTTCCCCCTTTCCCTCTTTCCCTCTCCTTCCTTCTCCTCTCCTCCCATTCTCTCTCCTTCCCACATCCCTGTCTCCCTCCCCTCCTGTCCTCTCCTCTCCTGACGTCTTCCCTTCCTTCTACTTTTCTGTCCTCTCCCCTCCTCTTTACCACAAACCTGACTTTTGGTGACCGTGAGGAAGAAGGAAGAAGGCTTTTTCCAGCATTTTCTCCTTTCCCCAGAATGTTTTCTACCCTTTCCAAAGGCAAATTTCAGCTTTTCAGTCCTATCTAATCAAATGCTTTTAATTTGGACCAGCCTAAATTTTGTCATCTGGTAAAGAGTAAAGTCACATAAATTATTTCAAGACATGACTTTTCTTTACAGTTTATAAATCTTGAGGTTATAAATAATTGGGGGATTAGTGAGGCTAATTCTAGCAGTTCATACAGTCTGATCCAATTTATTATTGATGACATTTTTAGCTGACATTTGCATCGACTTACTATGTTTTCTATAATAGTCTTTCATAACTTTTTCAAAAAGGTAATTTCTTTTAATCCTCTGAGAGTACATGTTTTACCAGTCAACAAAATCATGATGCAGAAGACAAGTGTGAGGTGGCTCAAATGATGAGATCTGGTTCTTAAATCTTTACCACACAAAAAAGACAATTTAACCGTTTATCACACAATCCCGTCTTTTAACAACCCTGTGAAAGAAGCCTTTTGAAAACATTGTGGGAAAAGGAGAAAATGCTGGTAACCAGCATTTTCTTTTCCCACAATGTTTTCTACACCTCCCAAAACAAGTTTCAGTTTTTTCAATCACTTTCATTTTGTCTTCTGCAAATGCTTTCAATTTGGACATGTCTACATTTTTGATGTGTGGTAAAGAGTTAAATGTGGCCCAAGTGATTGAATTTGTCTTTGTTAGGGTAGAAAACATTGCAGGAAAAGGAGAAAAGGGTCGTTAAAAGACGGTATTGTGTGGTAAAGACTTAACTCTTTCCCACTGGACAAAAGTTTAGGCTCAACAAAATTTAAAGCATTTGCAGACAACAAATTTATTGTAACTAAAAAGATAATGTCTGTCTTTGAAATGTTAGAAAACATTGTGGTAAAAGGAGAAAATGCTGGTTACCAGCATTTCCTCCCATTTCCACAATGTTTTCAAAAGGCTTCCTGCTCCAGGTTGTTAAAACATGGGACTGTGTGGTAAAGAGGTAAGTGTACAAAACATTGTGGATAAAGGAGAAAATGCTTGCAACCTTTTTGCACAACGCTATTCTACTCTCTCAAAGACTTTATTCTTTAGAATTACTCAAGTTTTATTTGTTATCTGCAAATGCTTTGAATTTGGAAAAGTCTTCAATTTTGTCATCAGGTCAAGAGATAAAAGACTGTACAAATTATCAAATTATTATTGGTTAATTGAAATAGAATAAGCATCAACTGCCTGTCCAATGAAAACCAAGATGATTTATTTCCTTCTGGGAAATGATCTAATCCCTTTCCCAAACGATGAGTTTTAGACTGGTCCAAATTGAAAGGGTTTGCAGACGACAATTCTAAATTCGATGAAAATGACAAAAAGTTCTCCTAAAGGGTAGAAAACAGTGTGGGAAAAGGAGAAATTGCTCATTACGAGCAATTTCTCCTTTTCCCACAGTGTTTTCAAAAGACTTGTCCTGCAGACATGTGAAAACCAGGGCTTGTTTGGGAAAGGGTTATCTGAAGAGGTGTCATGTTGCTTGCATCAGGTGGATTGGTTTTAGCTCTTTACCAAACAACCAAATGTTGGACTTGTCCAAATCCAAAGCATTTGTTGACAGACTCTTTGCCACATAATCCTGAGTTTTAACGACTGAAGTAAAAAGCGGTAGGAAACATTGTTGGAAAAGGAGAATATTCTGGTAGCAAGCATTTTCTCCATTTGCCACAATGTAATCTACCCTTTCTGATACAAGTCCCATTGTTTGAGTATTTGTCATCTGCGAATGCTTTAAATTTGGACGGCTGAGCCTCATTAGCTCAGTCAGTAGCATACAGGACTTGAGAACGGGGTTGCTGGTTCGATCCCCGGCATGGCCAATTTCTTTCCGAGGATTGATGATAGTCATTGCAACAGGATTCATTCCTCTCTCATCGATGATCATTGTTTTGATGATGGTTATGCGGGAAAGCAGCCAGTGGCTTGGAAATAATATTATAGTACTGGTCAGAGAAGCTCCAGGAAAGCATGGATAGGTGTACTGGCTGCTGCGATATATCTGAAATCATGTTGAAAATGGCGTTAAACACCAAACAATCAATTATTGAATTTGGACCAAGTCTAAAATTTTGTCGTGTGGTAAAGAGTTAAATGTAGCTCAAATATTGGAAATTGCCCTTGAAAGGTTAGAAATCATTCTGAGAAAAGGAGGAAATGGTGGTTACCAACATTTTTCTCTTGCTCCAAGAATGTTTTCAGAAGTCTTCCTTCTCAACGTGGCTAAAATTAACCCTTTACCACATAATCCCGAGTTTTAACGACCCTGAAAACGAGGCCTTTTGAAAACATTGTGGGGAAAAGGAGAAAATGCTGGTAACCAGTATTTTCTTTTTTTTTCACAATGTTTTCTGTACTTTACTGACAAATCTCACCAAATGAGGTATATCTAATTTTTCATCTGCAAATGCTTTCAATTTGGACAAGTGTAAAATTTTATGGTTTGGTAAAGAGTTTAGGATTGTGTACTGTGGGGTGAACTCTGCACCACATTTTAACCCTTTACCACACAGTCCCGACTTTTTACGACCCTGGGGAAGAAGCCTTTTGAAAACATTGTGGTAACCAGCATTTTCTCCTTTTCCCACAATGTTTTCTACCTTTCCCAAAACAAAGTTCAGTTTTTGAGTCCCATTTATTTTGTCATCTGCAAATGCTTTCAATTTGGAAACGTCCAAAATATTGTTGTTTGGTAAAGAGTTAAAGAACTTTGTACATGACAAAATGTTTGTGGCTCAAAGAAGTTTGTAAATGACAAAATTTATGGGGGGGGGGGGGGGGTTGTTGATGACAGTCACTGTGACAGGATTCATTCCTCTGTCACTGCTGATCATTGTTCAGAAGATGGTTATGTGGGAAAGCAACCTGTGGCTTGGGAAGAATATTGTGCAAAGCACTGGTTAAATATGCACCTAGAAAGCATGGATAGGTACAGTGGCCACTGTGATTTAACTGAAATAATGTTTAAAATGGCACTAAACACCCTAGAAAGAAAGAAAGGAAGAAAGAAAGAATCAACAAACAAACAAATAAACAAACCATCATTTAGGCTACATTTTGTCATCTACTATGTTTTGAATGTTGTCTTGTCAAAAGTGAACACTTGCATGGCTGAGTTAACCCTTTACCACACAATCCCGAGTTTTAATGACCCTGTTGAAGAATCCTTTTGAATATATTGTAGGAAAAGGAGAAAATGCTGGTAACAGCATTTTCTTCTTTTCCGACGATGCTTTCAGTGATCTGAAAGACAGATACTGTTGTTTGTGCCCTATTTTATTTGTCATCTGCAAATGCTTTCAATTTGGACTGGTCTAAAATTCTGTTGTGTAGTAAAGGATTAATGTAATGGGTCCTTTTAAAACCAGAGAAAACAATGTTATTTCAAGATTTTCTTTTGGCCAGATTATGCGCAAAATGGGCAGACAGTGTAGATCCAAGATCAGACTGCCTACTCTGTACTGTCTGATTTTGATCTACAATTACCTAAAAAGCTACATGGATTGTGTGTAGTGGTTGGAGAGTTAAATAAGGAAGTTATCACAAGTATAAAGAGTTATAAGCGGAAATTGATGATGAAAGATACTCACAAACTTCAAGTACATTCTATGAAAATAGTAGGAAATGCACAATACAAGTATCAGTCACATGGAGTTGAATAGAAATAGTATCAGTATTGTTCCTGTATCAACCAACATTTTAGCATTTAAGCCATTACCAGACAATACAGACTTCTAACGACCAAGAGGAAGAAGCCTGTAGAAAACATTGCGGGAAAAGGAGAAAATGGTAACCAGCATTTTCTCCTTTTCCTACAATGTTTCTTACCCTGTCAAAGACAAATTGCATCATTTGAGTCACATTGAAGTTGTTGTCTGCAAATCCTTTCAATTTGTTTCCGGGCGGGGGGGTTGGGTGGGGTGGGGGGGGGCAATGGGTTGACTGTCATATCTTTTCTTTTTGGCTAGCTTAGCTAGTCTATAGGCATCATGATTGACCTAGAGTCGGTGTAAACAAAAAAAAAAAACGTTACCAAATACTGCCTCACAGAAAATTCTTCTTTCTGTTAGAAATCTTAATTCTGTTATATATGACAAATTTGACAAAAAAACTAAATCTCTACCACCCCAATTTGAACATGTCATCTTACAAAGTAATAAACTGAACAAGATGTCATCTATAAGGTACAAGATTGATGATAGTCATTGCAACAGGATAAATTTCTCTCTCACATTTCGATGATGGTTATGTGGGAAAGCAGCCAGGAAAGAATATTGTGCGGAGTACTGGTAAAAGAAACTCAGGAAAGCATGGGTAATTGTGCACTGGCCACTGCTACATAACTGAAATAATGTTGAAAACAGGGTTAAACACCATAAAAACAATCAAATTTGCTAGTCTGTCAGTACTTTCAGTCCTTTCATTGTATCTCTTCCTATCTTTTTCGTTTCTTATTTTCCTTTCTTCCTTTATTATGAATTTTCAACATTGATCACATGAAATGTTATGTATATGCTCACTTGTTTCTTTCATTTCCTCTTTTTGTGCATTACTGTACTTGAGAAGTTAAATAAAGTATTTTGTATTGTATTGTATTGTTTTGTCTAATATTTTGTCGTGTGATAAAGAGTTACTAGTAACTCTTTACCAAATGACAAAAATGTAGACTTGTCCAAATTGAAAGCATCTGCAGACAACAAGTTAAATGTTACTCATGTGATGGCAGTCGTAGTTGATAGGGTAGAAAACAATGTGGGAAAAGGAGAAAATGCTGTTTACCAGCATTTTCTCCTTTTCCCACAATGTTTTCCAAAGGCCTCTTATTCAGGGTTGTTAAAAGTCGGGATTGCGTTGTAAAGGGTTAAGCCATTGCTGAGTTTTGCCAACCCTTAGAATGAAACAGACAGACAGACAGACAGACAGACAGACAGACAATACAGAGTTTTAACAACCCTGATAAAGAAGGCATTTGAAAAAAAATTCTGGAAAAAGAAAATGATGGTAACCAGCATTTTATCCTTTTTCCACAATAATTTCTGTCCATACAGAGACAACTCTACTATTTGTACTTCATTTAATTTTTAAACTACAAATTTAAATGCTTTGTATTTGGACAAGTTCACTCTTTACCCAACAGTCCTGAGTTTTCACTGACCCTGACATAAAAGGCTTTTGAAAATACTATGGGAAAAGGAGAAAATGCAGGTAACAAGCATTTTGTTCCTTTTCCCACAGTGTTTCCTACCATTTAAAGCACAGATTTCAGTATTTGAATCAAACTTTTTTTGTCGTCTGTAAATACTTTTAATATGGACAAGTCTAAAATTTTCTTGTTTGTAAAGAGTGAACCCTTTACCAGAAGACAAATTTCTGGACGTGTCCCAATTGAAAGATTTGCAGATGCCAAACTAAAATTATTGTAGTCCAAATGATGACAGAATTTTAGAATTGTTGAAATTAAAAGCATTTGCCGACAACATAACTTTTTACCACACAGTCCGCAGTTTTAACGATCCTGAGAAAGAAGCCGTTTGAAAACATGGTGGGAAATGGAGAAAATGCTGGTAACCAGCAATTTGTCCTTTTCCCACAATACTTTCCACCATTTTACAGACAACTTTAACAGTTTCTGTCACATTTGATTAATTTTGTCATCTGCTAATGCTTTGACATTCGGATGTGTCTAAAATTTTGTCGTTTGGTAACCCTTTTCCATACCCTTTTTAACGACCCTGAGGAAGAGGCCTTTTGAAAACATTGTGGGAAAAGGAGAAAATGCTGGTAACCAGCATTTTCTCCTTTTCCCACAATTTTTTCTACCATTCCCAATTCAAATTTCAATTTTTGAGCCACATTTATCTTGTCGTCTGCAAATGCTTTCAATGTGGACAGGTCTAAAATTTTGTCTTTTGGTAAAGAGGTAAACAGCTAAATGTAACTCAGATGATGGAACTGGTCTTTGATAGGGCAAAAACTATTGTGGGAAAGGAGACAAGGCTGGTTACCAACATTTTCTCCCTTTCAAACAATTTTTTTCAAAAGCTGTTCCTCACGATTGTTAAAACTCGGGATTGTGCAGTAAAGGGTTAAATAACTTAAAAAGTGAATGTGGCAGAGAGAAAATGTCATCAGTGCATTCATACAGGGGTTATATGGTGTTGTATTTCTTCAGATAGGGTTGTCAGCTTTAATTACCTTTGTTAATACTCCAGTTCATAGATTTCTTTCTTCTTCTTCCCATGATCTTGCTTCATTGAGGTCACCTTGGTATTTATGAAGACAACCCATGGCCACAGCATTTCTGCAGGAGCCACATTGTTTTCAGGGAGGGGCAACAGCATTTCCATGGTGGGAGTAGGGGAGGAAGCATAGCATTTCCGTATTTACAAAAAAAAGTTCTATTGGTTTCTGCATGACACAGTTGCATCAGTCTTTAAAAACAGTTTTCATTATGGTATCTGCATGGCTTTATACTGACTACCAAACAATCCCCTGTTCTCAAGACAATAAGGAAATGCTTTTTGAAAACACTATAGAAAAAGGAAAACATTCTGGTAAGGAGCAGTTTCACCTTTTCCTTTTGATTTGAGAAACGGGTAGAAAACATTGATTGAAAAGGTGAAAATGCTGCTTATCAGCACAATATTTTCTACCCATTTCTCACTGGCATTTGTTCAACTCTTTACCACACAATCCCTACTTTTAACGGCCCTGTGAAAGAAGCCTTTTGAAAACCTTGTGGGAAAAGGAGAAAATGCTGGTAACCAGCATTTTCTCCTTTTCCCACAATGTTTTCTACCTTTCCCAAAACTTTCAATTTTTCAATCACATTTAATTTGTCGTCTGCGAATGCTTTCAATTTTGACCAATCTAAAATTTTGTCGTTTGGTAAAGAGTTAAGTCTATTTTTGTCCACGATGTTTCTTGCTTCACTAGGTGCTAATAGTTTAAATCTGTCCTTATTGAATGCATTGAAAGAGATGACATAGTAAATGTGGCTCAAATATTGGGATTTGTTTATGGAAGGGTAAAAAGCATTAAGCATCAGGATTTTCTCCTTTTCCCATAATATTTTCTACTCTGTCAAATAAAAATTCAGCCATTTGAGCCTTCCTTTACTTGTCATCTGCAAATGTAGAAAACATTGTGGGAAAAGGAGAAAATGCTGGTTACCAGCATTTTCTCCTTTTCCCAGAATGTTCTCAAAAGGCTTCTTCCTCAGGGTTGCTAAAAGTCGGCATTGTATGGTAAAGGGCTAAGAGGGTTCTTTCTCAAGGTCGTTAAAAGTGGGGTTTTTGTGGTATAGGGTTAGAGGTTTATTATCTTTCTGTCTGGGGTCATAAAGATATTGGATCATTTTGTAGGAGGGTTATCAAGAAAGCAAGCTTGAATAAAGAGTCAAGTTTGTGATTGTGACACATCATTTATAATGGGAAGAAAAGGTCTCTTATTTGATTTGCAATTCAAATCAGTTTGTATTTGACTCTCGCCAATCATTTCATTGTGAACTGTTATTGTCAAAATATAAACCTGGAATACTTTGTTATATTATTAATAATGGGGGATGATTTCAGTTCATGGCCTTTGCTGCTTTGTCCCTGTTTGATTTATAAAGAAGCAGAAATAAGCAAAAGAATTGGAGAGAGATTTCTGTATTTTCCTGTCTTGATATTGCCTGTATTAGGAGGTAGAAAACCAATCAATTATTGATAAACTGAACCCTTTACCACATGGCAAAATAATTGTCTATATTGAAGGAATTTTTCAAATTACACTACAGCCAATGAAGGGAAGTTCTGAAAGTGGCTGCTGTACACAGATTGGCTGTTGTCCAGAATATGCACTTCTCACACTATTTTGAGTTGTGAATATGATGGTTTCAATAAGTAAAAAGTTTGTTTGCAATGAACTTTCAATCTATTTCTATTTAAAGCACAAAAATAAACCACACAAATAAAACATATATTTGACTGTATGTCTTCTTAAATAGGTAGAAAACTTCATGGGAAAAGGAGAAAATGCTGGTTACTTGGGATTGTACGGTAAAGGGTTATGATAGGAAATGTTAACTCATTAACTCTTTACCAAACGACAAAATAAATGTGACTCAAAAATTGAAATTTGTTTTGGGTAGGGTAGAAAACATTGTGGGAAAAGGAGAAAATGCTGGTTACTAGCATGTTCTCCTTTTCACGCAATGTTTTCAAAGGCCTTTTCTTCAAGGTTGTTAAAACTCGTTATTGTGTGGTAAAGGGTTAACGCTCATCAAAATTTTAGACTGGTCCAAATTAAGACTTTACCAAATGACAAAACAAATTGGACACAACCAAGTTGGACACAACCAAACTGAAAGCGTTTGCAGATGACATATTAACCCTTTCCCAAACAAGCCCTGGTTTTCATGTGTCTGCAGTACAAGTCTTTTGAAATCACTGTGGGAAAAGGAGAAATTGCTCATAATGAGCAATTTCTTCTTTTCCCACAGTGTTTTCTACCCTTTTTGAAAATTTTATGCCATTTTCATCAAATTTAAAATTGTTGTCTGCAAACTCTTTCAATTTGGACCAGTCCAAAATTTGTCATTTGGTAAAGGGTTAAAGGAAGCTCAAGTGATGATTTCTGTCTTTGATTGGGTAGAAAATATTGTGGAAAAAGGAGAAAATACTGGTTACCAGCATCTTCTCCCTTTCCCACAATGTTTTCGAAAGGCTGCTTCCTGGGTCGTTAAATCTCGGGATTATGTGGTAAAGGGTTAAACCTGGACATTAGTCAAATGGAACTTGTATGACTTTGATGCTGCAAATTTAGGTCTTTGATACACCTGATACACCTCTTTACCAAATGACAAAATTTTAGACTTGTCCAAATTGAAAACATTGGCAGATGACAATTTGAATGCGGCTCAAATGATGCAACTTGTCTTTGATAGGGTAGAAAACATTGTTAGAAAAGGAGAAAATGCTGGTAACCAGCATTTTCTCCATTTCCCACAATGTTTTCTAAAGGCTTCTTGCTCAGGATTATTAAAAGTCAGTATTTACATCTTTGATAGACTGGATAGATAGCTAGCAATTACAATGGGAAATCCAACTATAATGTTGTGTTCTGATCTATAGATTGCAGTTTGCAAATCAGCCAGCCAAAGCTTCACTTATGCAAATATTTTGGTTGAGGGGGCCACATTTTATGCAATGTCAAAAATGCATTCCATTGTATGTAGGATAAATTAAACCAAAATGTAGGTTAAGATTTGAAATTTACATGAAAATACCTTCACAGTTTACCCCCCCCAAAAAATTAGACTTGTCCAAATTGAAGTTTACATGAAAATACCTTCACTGTTTACCACACAAAAAAAATTCTGACTTGTCCAAACTGAAGGCATTTCTGGACAAAAAATTGAATGTAGGTGAGGTAATAGTAGGTTGCTTCAAAGGGGTAGAAAACATTTATGGAAAAGGAGGAAATGCTGCTTACCAGTATTTTCTCTTTTGCCTTTCATGTCTTCAAAAGCCTTCTTCCTCAAGGTCATTAATTCTTTACCAAATGACAAATTGAAAGCAATTCCAAACAACAGAATAAATGTGAATAAAACACTGAAATTGTTTTGGGAAGGGTAGAAAGCATTGTGGGAAAAGGAGAAAGTGCTAGTTACCAGCATTTTCTCCTTTTCCCACAATGTTTTCCAACATTTCAGATACAAATCCAATTATTTCATCCACATGTAATTTGTCGGGATTGTGGGGTGAAGATTTAAAACTTTGGAGGGTGGGGTACAGGATTAAGTTAAGTGGACAGTGTAAATCAGAGATCAGACTGAATGTTTTGTGCAGTCTGATTTTGATCTACACTGGCTACCAAAGTAAGTACAGTTGTGAAAGGCGCTTCAAGGGTCAATAATAGTCGCTTCTGCAGTCAGTGTAGAAAGAGATAAGTCTGCCCAAAACATGCAGTCTGATCTAATGTACACTGTCTTGTTTGCTTGGATAATATGGACTAAAGCAAGTGAAATTGCACTAAACTTGTAGATTAAAACTGTGTGTTGAGTTGATTCAGTGCTCGAAGGGTTCACAAGAGACCATGGAAAAATCAGATAAAGATTAATGGTCTGAACAGGGAAAAAAAGTTGCATTTTATGAAGTAAATGTTGCAACCGCATTGCATTAGACAAAGTCAAAAACCTGTTTTTTTATGTGGCAAGTGAAAGAAAAAATCTGTTAATACAGACTTTTGTAATACAGATAAGTTTAACGAGAGCTATAATTCATGAGCTGAACTAAAAATTGTAATATAAAATCAAAACAACCCCAGTTTTTAACAACCAGGAGGAAATGGGCATTTGAAAACATTGTGAGATTAAAGAAGAAAATGCTAGTATTTCTCATTCCCCTAAAAGTTAAAAAAACTCAAACATTTGCCCGCCCTGGTAGCACAGTGGTTAGTGTATCTGACTCATGACCTGGTGGTTGTGAGTTCCATACCCAGTTAAGGCAAACTTTCTTTGGTGCGGTTTTCCACCTCTCATCTCTGATTCATGTTAGAAAAGTAGTCATTGACTTGGAAAGAAAGTTGTGTGAGTACTGGTGTGAAAAAGCCAGGAAACACGTGCATCTCTTGTGAACGCTTCGAGCACTGACCGCTTTGATATGACCTTAACTTTTTTTCCCTTTTCTGCAATGATTTCAGAAGCCTTCCTTTTCAGGGTGGTTAAAACATGGGACAGTTTGGTAAAGGGTCAAGATGTTTTTTGATCCCATCCAGTGGCTTCGACCATTTGGAGTGTCTATGGACGGGCACTGCTAAGGCCCTGAGCCTGATGAAAATCAACAAAGACATAAATATGTTAGCTGTCACCATATGGCTGCAGTACTGTTGCAAGCGACATTATGTCGTTACCATACAATAAAATTTAAGACTGGTTCATATTGAAAGCATTTGCAGATGACAACAAGTCAAATAAAGCTTAAATGATGGTAATTTTATGTGAAAGTCCAGAAACCCTTGTGGGAAAAGGAGAAAATGCTGGTTGCCGTTATTCAGCCTTTTTCCCAGATAGTTTTCAAAAGGCAATTTCCTCAGGGTCGTTAAAACTCTGGATTGTGTGGTAAAGAGTTAATTAAACATAATTCAAACAAAAGACTTAGGATTTAGTTTTATGTGATAATGGATAAAGTGTGGTCTTTGAGTCTACATAATAATACTATTATTGACAGTAACTGTTGGAGGTAAGAATTAACTCTTTACCAAACGACAAAAATTTAGACCTGTCCAAATGGAAAGCATTTGCAGACAACAAATTATAGGTGGCTCGAATGACAAAATTTGTCCTTGATAGAGTAGAAAACATTGTGGGAAAAGGAGAAAATGCTGGTTACCAGCATTTTCTCCTTTTCCCACAATGTTTTCAAAAGGCTTCTTCCTCAGGGTCGTTAAAAGTCGGGAATGTGTGGTAAAGGGTTAAAGCTTACAGTCTCATACCCAACAGACGTTTTCAGTCTAGAGATAAGACCCAAATGATTGTGATTTCAGGTTTGCTTTTGTCCAGAGTCATAGCAAAACAAAGAAGGGTAGGTCAGAGATAAGACTGTACATTCTGTGCAATCTGATCTTGATCCACACCAGCCGCTAAGGGAATTAATGTTGTGGAAGGTGCTTAAAAGGGTTAACCCATTGCCAAATGAAATTAAAGACTAGTCCAAATTGAAAGCATATGCAGACGACAAAATATATATGACTCAAAACCTTAAATTTGATTTGGGAAGGATAGAAAACATTATGAGTAAAGGAGAAAATGCTGGTTTCCAGCATTTTCTCCTTTTTTCACAATGTTCTCAAAAGGCTTCATTCTCAGGGTCATTAAACGTGGGGATTATGTGTTAAAGAGTAAGTTGTGGTGATATGTGCCAGACAGCTATTACATTTAATTATGTTTTCCCTTCTTTGATGTGCACTTCATTCTGGCATTTAACTCTGTAGCTATTTACCAGACAACAAGATTTTAGGCTTGTCTAAATTGAAAGCATTTCCAGACAACAGGTCAAGGGTAGCTTAGTCAGTAGGATTCTGTGTTTAACTCTTTACCAAACAACAAAATTGAAAGCATTTGCAGACGACAAATTCAGTGTAACTCAAAAATTGAAATGTGTGTTGGGAAGGGTAGAAAACATTGTGGGAAAAGGAGAAAATGCTGGTTACCAGCATTTTCTCCTTTTCCCACAATGTCTTCAAAAGGCTTCTTTCGCAGGGTTTGATTGTATTGATTGTATGGTGTTTAATGCCGTTTTCAGAATTATTTCAGATATATTACGGTGGTCAGTGCACCTATCCATGCTTTCCTGGAGTTTCTTTAACAAGTACTACGCACAATGTCCTTTCCAAGCCACTGGCTGCTTTCCCACATAACCATCATCGAAACAATGGTCAACGGTGAGACAGGAATGAATCCTGTCGCAACGACTATCATCAATCCTCGGGGAGAAATTGGCCGAGCCGGGGATCGAATCTTTCTTAGGGTTGTTAAAAGTCTGGATTTTGTGGTAAAGAGCTGAAATAGTTTTAACCCTTTCCCAGATGACAAAATTTTGGGCTATACCAAATTGAAAGCATTTGTAGACTACTAATTAGATGCAGCTCAAATGATGATTTTTGTCTTTGATAGGGTAGAAAACACTGTGGGAAAAGGAGAAAATGCTGGTTGCCAGCATTTTCTCCTTTTTCCTCATGTTTTCAAAAGGATTTATGACCAGGGCCGTTAAATCTCGTAATTGTTTAGTAAAGGGTTACACACAAACTAAACATGCAGCTGAACATTAAACTGATAGATGTCTGCTGGGCTGTGCAAGGTTATCAAATTGACTGATGTTTTTTGTGGATCTTTTCTGTTCTATGATGAGAAAAAAATAATGTGGTTTTTCTTTGCTTGTAAAAGACTGCTTTTTATCAAAGTGGAAAGCCCCATGGTTAGAGATAAGTTAACTCTTTACCAAACGACAAAATTTTCGACTGTTTGAAATTGAAAGCATTTGCAGATGACAAAATAAAAGTAATTTTAAAACTGAATTTGTTTTGGAAAGGGTAGAGGACATTGTGGGAAAAGTAGAAAATGCTGGTAACCAGCATTTTCTACTTTTCCCACAATGTTTTCAACAGGCTCTTTTCTCAGGGTTGTTAAAAGTCAGGATTGTGTGGTAAAGGGTTCACACCTTATTTATAACATCAACAGATTTAGGAATTTCTTTATGATGTTTTGCAGAGGGTATTTTGGTTGTGTCAGATAACATTTTAACATGTCTAAGTTAAGTAACTTTGGAACTGTAAATTCGGACTTTTTAGAAGAAAGAAGGCTTTTGGAATTTTTTCTAAGTGTCTCCTGACAGATGGCTGGCATGAGACAAAAAGGCTCCCGACAGCTGGCTGGCACAAACTAAAAGGCTCCTGACAGCCGGCTGGTACGAGACTAAAAGGCTCCTGGCAGCCGGTTTGATTCCCGGCTCGGCCAATTTCTTTCTGAGGATTGATGATAGTTATTGCAACAGGATTCATTCCTCTCTCACTGCTGACCATTATTTCGACTATAGTTATGTGGGAAAGCATCCAGTGGCTTGGAAAGAATATTGTGCATAGTAATGGTAATTATTTCATCATAATGATGTCCATTTTAACTGAAAGTTGTGCATTTCATATAATACTGTGCTCTACAATAGACACATATATTCCAATAAGGAATATGAATACTATATTTTCTTCATTTGTAGTATTCCAAAAGCTGGCTGTCAGGAACCTTTTGGTCTAGAGCCAGCCGGCTGTCAGGAGCCTTTTAGTCTCATGCCAGCTGGTTGTCAGGAGCCTTTTTGTCTCCTGACAACCGGCTGTCAGCAGATGTGGCCATTTTTTTTGTATTGGACTTGAATCCCATTTTACAGCTTACATCATATCAGAGTGGTCAGTGCACCTACCCATGCCTTTCCTGGCTTTCTCACACCAGTACTGACACAGCTTTCTTTCCAAGCCACTGACTTCAATTCTCACTTGCATCAAAGATGCAGAGGTGAGTGGCTAAAAATCGCCAGAAAGAAATTTTGCCTTAACCCGGTATCGAACCCACAACCACCAGGTCATCAGTCAGATATTCTAACCACTGAGCTACCCGGCTGGGCAGGCTTTTGGAAACGTTGTTGGAAAAGTATAAAATGCTGGTAACCAGTATTTTCTCCTTTTCTTGCTATGTTTTATACCAATTCTAAGAAAATTTCCTCCATTTTATCCATGTTCAATTTGTTGTCTTTTCAATATGTAACATTCTGTAGTTTTGTTGTGTGGTAAAGAGTTAAGTCTTTACCACACGACAAAAATGTAGACTTGTCCAGATTGAAAGTTTTATGAAGCAAAATAAGCTGTTTAGATCCTGAGTGGGAAATGGCCTCAGAGCTCAAAAATAGGTATTGGGATGATAGATGCCTGGAAATAAGAAGAATTGCCCAATAAACACAAAGACACTTTATTCAGTAATACTGGTCAAGCCAAGATTCATCTTACAAAAAATATACAAAACAAAATGCAACTTGTCATGACCAATCAGAGTGAAGTCTGTATGCAATGATGTGGCTCAACTTCACACTCTCCAATAGAGAGTAAAGCTAGACATGGGGAATCAGCTCTATGAGAGGCACAAATGGTACCCACATCATTGAACACAGGAATCAACATTGACTATTGTCACAACAAGTTACTTACACACATATAGTTTGCATTTAAGGAAAGGGACATGTAAACACGATACTTTGACACAAAGTTTAACACCTAAGAATATCTTAATTGTAAGATGACAAATAAAAATCCATCTTTAAATTGCAAAACTATAAAGAAGGAATGCAGGTTTATTGCAGACAATTATTTGAAGTCAAAATGTTGAGACATAACTGTTTTATATTTCAAGAAACGTATGTTGCTATTGCATTTAAGGAAAGGGACATGTAAACACGATACTTTGACACAAAGTTTAACACCTAAGAATATCTTAATTGTAAGATGACAAATAAAAATCCATCTTTAAATTGCAAAACTATAAAGAAGGAATGGAGGTTTATTGCAGACAATTATTTGAAGTCAAAATGTTGAGCCATAACTGTTTTATATTTCAAGAAACGTATGTTGCTAAGTCACAATACAAAACCAAGTTGAATGATAAATTTTCAGGTTTCTCAGCTGTAGGTCATTTTCACTAGCAAACACAGGTTTGTGCAAGAAAGACCTAGGACTTGAGAAATATCAATTACTTATGTTCAAAAATGTAGAATAAGTTAACTAGAAATTCAGTTACAAAAATTAAAGAAACAGAAAGGCAAAAGTAAAAAAAATGTCAAAAACAAACTTACCTGGAAATAAGAAGAATTGCCCAATAAACACAAAGACACTTTATTCAGTAACACTGGTCAAGCCAAGATTCATAGTTGACCATCATCATCGTTGGGTTTTTTTACCCTCGCCATGCGGCATAAAGCCATGTGGCGAGCAGCTATTGGTTTTTTTTTTCTATTTTGTTACAGAAACATAGTTGACCAGCCAAGGTCCTGGTTTATATAGGCCACTATTTCCAGGTGTTGAATTTAGAGTAAGGTTCTCAAATAGCTTATTTCCTGACAAAGTTTTTGTTGGAATTTTGAAAACAAAGACATCACAAAGTTTGGCTTGATTGTTTAACGCATAATGCAGACAGGTTAATCCCAAGCCAAACTGTGGGGTTGTTAGAAGGGCTCCGAGACTAATTGCCCATTGTTGTGCAAACAAGGAAATACCTTTTGATTGGGAAGGTGTGAAAACATATTCCTTCACATAAAATTACAAAGCTGCATGAAAAGAAAGAAATATAAAGTTATATACAAAACATTCATATGATACAATATTATGCATTATTGCATAAATTTCAAAATACAAAAATATGGATCATAATAAAAGCATTTGCAGATGACACTTTAAATGTTATGCAAATGATGGAATTTATCTTTCATAGGGTTGAAAACATTGTGGGAAAAGGAGAAAATGCTGGTTACCAGCATTTTCTCCTTTTCCCACAATGTTTTCAAAAGGCTTCTTCCTCAGGGTCATTAAAACTCAGGATTGTGTGGTAAAGAGTTAACCCTTTACCACACAGTCCAGAGTTTTAATGACCTTGAGGAATAAAGCTTTTGAAACCTTGTGGGAAAAGAGAAAATGCTGGTAACCAGCATTTTCCCCTTTTCCTACGAGGTTTTCAACCATGTTAAAGACAAATTCTATCATTAGTACCACATTTAAATTGTCGTCTGCAAATGCTTTCAACTTCGACAAGTCTACATTTCTGCTGTGTGGTACAGAGTTAGTCCTTTTTACTGACTGGAAGTATTTTGAAACTCATACCCTCATTATTATATGAATAGAACATGGTCCGTATTCACCAACCATTCTTAAGAATAGTCTTTGTCTTATTCTCCAAGATTTTCTACATTTGAAAGTAACACAACTCCTGATTGGCTAAACCAAATGGTTTAGCCAATCAGGAGTTATGTTACTTTCAAACGTAGGAAATTCTGGAGAACAAGACAAAGAACGTTCTCAAGAATGGTTGGTGAATACGGACCCAGAATTATAATATGCAGTCTGATCTTGATCCATACCCACAGTGTTTTCAAAAGCCTTCTAGTTCAGGGTCATTTAAAGAGGGAATAGTGTGTGGTAAAGAGTTAAAGAGATAATCATGGTTTCCTGAACCTAGATGAGATCATGGGGGTTAAATTGCTGTTTTTTTTTTTCTTGCAGAAATTCACGGCTGGAAAGCTCACCTGCAAAACTCCATCCACCAAAAGTAAAAGAAACACCTCTCTTTCACCTGCCAGACATAAACCCAAACAAAATGTCAAGAAAAAGAAGAAGAAAAAGAGACCAGTGGTAAGTGGGCTTTATTGTAGCTTGCTAGTGCTAGTTTGGCCCCTTTTTGTGGCTTTCCATGACCTATGGATATTGGCCCCTAAATCAAAGGTTTGTTTTATTAACCTTTTACCTAATGACCCCATGTTTATTTACCCCGAGGAGCAATGCTGGTAACTAGCATTTTCTTCTTTTCACACAATGTTTTATACGATTACAAAGACAAATTCCAACATTTGAATCAAGTTAAACTCTTTGCCAAACAATCCCAAGTTTTAACGACCCTGAAGAAGAAAGCCTATTGAAAACATCATGGGAAAAGGAGAAAATGCTGGTAACCAGCATTTTCTTGTTTTCCCACAATGTTTTCTACTCTTTGTAAGACAGTTTTCTCCATTTTAGTCACATCAAAATTGTCTCTGCAACTGCTTTCAGTTTGGGCCAGTCTACCATTTTTAGCTCCACTGGCCGAAGGCCAGCGGGCTTATGTCATGGCCCGGTGTCCGTCGTGCGTCCGTCCGTCCGTCCGGTCGTCCGTCCGTCCGTCCGTCCGTGCGTTAACTTTTATTTCAAACATCTTCTTCTCTGAAACTACCCATCCGATTTTCACGAAACTTCACAGAAATGATCCTGACATGGTCCTCTTCAGAATTTCTTGAAAGAATTTGATTCCTTCAAAAAAACTCTGGTTGCCATGGCAACAAAACTGAAAAATATTGGAAATCTTTAAAAATCTTCTTGTCTGAAACCATAAGGCATAGGGCTACCAAATTTGGCATGTAGCTTTATGTAGTAGACCTCTATCAAGTTTCTTCAAATTATAGCCCTGGGGTCAAAATTGGCTCTGCCCCAGGGGTCACAAGTTTTACATAGGCTTATATAGAGAAAACTTTAAAAATCTTCTTGTCTGAAACCATAAGGCATAGGGCTACCAAATTTGGCATGTAGCTTTATGTAGTAGACCTCTATCATGTTTCTTGAAATCATAGCCCTGGGGTCAAAATTGGCTCTTCCCCAGGGGTCACAAGTTTTACATAGGCTTATATAGAGAAAACTTTAAAAATCTTCTTGTCTGAAACCATAAGGCATAGGGCTACCAAATTTGGCATGTAGCTTTATGTAGTAGACCTCTATCATGTTTCTTGAAATTATAGCCCTGGGGTCAAAATTGGCTCTTCCCCAGGGGTCACAAGTTTTATACATAGGCTTATATAGAGAAAACTTTAAATATCTTCTTGTCTGAAACCATAAGGCCTAGAGCTACCAAATTTGGCATTTAGCTTGATCTAGTTGGAGTCTACCAAAAGTGCCCAAAGTATAGTCCTGGGGTCAATTTGGCCTCATACTTGGAGGGGGGGGGGTTCACAAGATTTACATAGGCTTACATAGGGAAAACTTTTAAATCTTGGTGTACATAGCCATAAGGCTTAGGCTACCAAATTTTGCATATAATTATAGCATTATTTAGTGGACAGTTACAAAGAGGGCCCAAGTTACAGCTCTAGGATCAAGTTTGGCCCTGCACCAGGGATCACAAGTTTTACATGGGTTTATGGAGTGAAAAGTTCAGAAACCATCTTGTTACCAGCCATAAGGCCAAGAACTCCCACATTTGGCATGTTATTCTTCTAATACAATATTCCCCATTTAGTCAGACTGTAGCCATGAGGTCAAAGTTTTATAAGGGCTTATATAGTGAAGACTTTTCTTCGTGGTTTATATTTATAAGCCAGTGGAGCGATACAGGGCCATCATGGCCCTCTTGTTGTTGTTTGGTAAAGGCTGAAAGTGTCATCTGCAAATGCTTTCTATTTGGCTGGGTCTCTTTGTTTAGTAAAGAATTAATGGTTGTACAATTATGAAAATCTTAGCATGAAATTCCATCCTGCCATCAGTTTTACAACAATACTTGTGCCCGATTTTACTGATGATGTCACATGACAAGTAAAAATGGAACAATCTTTCTAAGGGAGCGATTCTTACACTTGTGCTATAAGATTGATGATGGTGTTCATATTAAAAGCAGCTCATTGATAATCATACAGGGGTCCTGCCTGGCTCAGTGGTAAAGTGTAGGACTTTTGACCTGGAGGCCATGGGTTTGAGACTCATTTGATCCACTGGGTTTTTCTTGGGAGTGTCCTTAGGTAAGAAACTTCCAAGCCCTAGCCTGGTACTGTTGAACACCAGGACATACATGAATATGTGAGCAGTAGCCATGAAAGTGGCATTAAACACCATTCATTCAATCAATCAATCAGTTTTATTGCTTTTCCTGACCTATGGTTATGTGCCCCTGAATCAAAAGTGTTTTATTAATGATTGTACAATTATGAAAACTTTTGCATAAAATTTTATCATGTCGTCATTTGTATGACAAAGCTTGCGCCTGATTTACTGAAGATGTCACATGACAAGTGAAAACAGTACAATCTGTCTCAGGGGGGTGATTCTTACACATGCTTAACCCTTTACCACACAATCTCGTGTTTTAACGACCCTGAAGAAGAAGCCTTTTGAAAACATTGTGGGAAAAGGAGAAAATGCTGGTAACCAGCATTTTCTCCTTTTCCCACAATGTTTTCTACCGTTTCTGCAACAAATTTCAATTTTTCAGTCATATTTATTTTGTCATCTGCAAATCCTTTCAATTTGGACTAAGATGAAATTTTGTCTTTTGGTAAAGGGTTAATCTGATTATTGATAATGCTCACTGATAAAAGTAGCTGGTTGATAATCACTCAACCAAAGTGAGCCTCTTGTTGATAAAAACAACCAGTTTTCGACAGTGCCTAGAAGAAACAGACAAGAAAAGGGTGATATGCTCCCATGAAATGCATGTGTCTGGCCTCATGTAGTATGCTTACCCTTTTACCACGCAGTTTTGACAAAGAAGGCTTTTGAAAACATTGGGAGAAAAGTAACCAGCATTAACTACTTTTCCCATGTTTTCTATATCAGAGAACTACAAATCATTTGAGTCAATTTCGAATATGTTGTCAGCAGTTACTTTTAATTTTGAAGAATCAACAATTTGTTGTTCGGAAAAGGGTTAACCCTTTGCAAAACTATGCCTGTTTTAACAACCCAGAGTGATAAGGCTTTGGATAAGGAGAAACTGCTTAGTAACCAGCATTTTCTCCTTTTCCCACAATGTTTTCTTCCCATTTCCTCATAACTACATTATTCAAGCCAAGATTAATTTTTTGTCTACAAATGCCTTTAATTTGGAAAAGTCAAAATTTTTGGCATTTGGTAAAGGATTAAAAGGTTGTTATCCACACAGTTAACTCTTTACCACACAGTCCCGACTTTTAACAACCCTGTGACTTTTAAAACATTGCGGGAAAAGGAGAAAATGCTGGTAACCAGCATTTTCTTCTTTTCCCCCAGTTTTCTACCCTTTCCAAAACATATTTGAATTTTTCAGTCACATTTATTTTGTCGTCTGCAAATACTTTTAATTTGGACCAGTCTAAAAATTTGTCGATTGATAAAGAGTTAATGTGAACCTGAAGTCCTTCCTGTCATATTGGTGCATAGATACATATACTAATTTCTGTACCCTTGCAACACAAATGGTTGGAAGTTGTACTGGAACCACCTTGCCTGTCTGTCCATCTGTCTATCTGTCTATCTGTCTGTATACATTCACAGAGGTATGAGCCATGCCCTGGCAAAAGGGGGTTTAATGTATCTCCCAAGTGCTTTATCCCAAGCAAGTCATCATATAATTATGGATCCATTTAATCCAACAGCTGGCTGTATTCTGAGGTAGAATAGTCCTTGGACATGCAGAAAATTGACCATAAGTAAAAGGTTTTGTCACAAGACAGTCCAGGCTGATCTGGGTCATTAGCTTTTGGAGGTGCACTAAAACCCCTTTTCACAGAGCATGGCTCATGTATTTTTGTTGGAAACTCTTGCAGCTTTTGCTGTTATTGTATTGAAACTAAGCTCGTAATTATATTTTTTATGCATACACCTCCACCTATTATCACACAGTTTGTGCAGTCTGATCTTAATTTGCACTGGATGCAAGGGCAACTGAAGAAGTGAAAGGTGCTTTAACCCTTTCCCAAACGACAAATTTTGGACTGGTCCAAATTGAAAGAGTTTGTAGACGACAATTTTAGATTTGATGAAAATGACAGAAAGTTCTCCAGAAGGGTAGAAAACACCGTGGGAAAAGGAGAAATTGCTCGTTATGAGCAATTTCTCCTTTTCCCACAGTGTTTTCAAAAGACTTGTACTGCAGACACGTGAAAAGCAGGGCTTGTTTGGGAAAGGGTTAATCTTTTGCAAATCAATCACGTGTTTTAACGGCCCCATGAATGATTGATTGATTGTATGGTGTTTTCAACATTATTTCAGTTATATCGCAGTGGCCAGTGCACCTATCCATGCTTTCCTGGAGTTTCTTTTACCAGTACTCCGCACAATATTTTTTCCAAGCCACTGGCTGCTTTCCTACTTAACCATCGTCAAAACAATGGTCAGTGGTGAGAAAGGAATGAATCCTGTCGCAATGACGATCATCAATCCTCAGAAAGAAATTGGCCAAGCCGGGGATCGATCTAGGGACCTCCTGTTCTCAAGTCATGTATGCTACTGACTGAGCTACGGGGCTTCGCAACGGCCCCGTGAAAGAATCCTTTTGAAAACATTGTGGGAAAAGAAGAGAATAGTAGTAACTGGCTTTTTGTCCTCTTTCCACAATGTTTTCTGCCCTTTCAATGACAAAGTCTATCATTTGTGTCCAATTTAGTTTGCTAGAGATATGGCATGGGAAAAATTGTTCTGCTCTCAAATAAACCAAAAAACTTGGAATAAATTGAAATTAACTGCCTAATTAATATCACATTATCCCAGCCCAATGCAGATTGGCTCTCCAATTTTGTCAGTCATTAAACCATTACCTTATATTAAATTTTTAGACTATCCTGTTTAACCCTTTCCCAAACAAGCCCTGGTTTTCACGTGTCTGCAGTACAAGTCTTTTGAAAACACTGTGGGAAAAGGAGAAATTGCTCATAACGAGCAATTTCTCCTTTTCCCACTGTGTTTTCTACCTTTTTTGAGAACTTACTGCCATTTTCATAAAATTTAAAATTGTCGTCTGCAAACTCTTTCAATTTGGACCAGTCCAAAATTTGTCGTTTGGGAAAGGGTTAACTCTTTACCACAGAATCAAACAATCTGTGTCTTAATCCTTTACCACACAATCCCAGCTTTGACGACCCTGAGAACGAAAGCCTTTGAAAACATTCTGCAAAAGGAGAAAATGCTGGTAACCAGCATTTTCTCCTTTTCCCAGAATGTTTTCTACCCCTCCAAAATCAAAGTTCAATTTTTTATAAGTCACATTTATATTGTTGTCTGCAAAAATTAATGCTTTCAGTTTGGACAAGTCTAAAAAGTTGTTGTTTGGTAAAGAGTTAACTCTTTACCGCATGACAAGAAATGTAGACTTTTCCAAATTGAAAGCATTATGCAGACGACAATCTAAGTGCTCAAATTATGAAATTTGTCGTCGGATAGGGTAGAAAACACTGTGGGAAAAGAAGAAAATGCTGGTTACCAGCATTTTCTCCTTTTCCCACCATGTTTTCAAAAGACTTCTTCCTCAGGGTTGTCAAAACTCGGGATTGTGTGGTAATGGGTTAATTATTTACGAAACAAGAACATTTTAGGCTGGTGGGAATTGAAAGTGTTGTAGACAACAAACTAAAGGTGGACCTAATGACAAAATTTGGCCTTGATAGGGTAAAAAACATTGTGGGTTACCAGCATTTTCTCTTTTTCCCGACCACGTTTTCAAAAGTCTTATTTCTCAGGGTCGTTGAAATTAGGGATTGTGTGGTTAAGGGTTAATCCTTTACCACATAGTCTCAAGTTTTAATGACCCTGATAGTGAAGGGTTTTGAAAACATTGTGGGAATAGGAGAAAATGCTGGTAACCAGCATATTCTTCTTTTCCCACAATGTTTTATACCCCATGAAAGACAAATTCTGTTATATGAGCCATATTCAAATTGTCGTCTGCAAATGCTTTCAGTTTGGGCATGTCTAGATTTTTCTTGTGTGGTAAAGACTTAATGACCTTGGGGGAAGAATGCCTGTGGGAGAAGCTTTTGAAAAATTTTCTCCTTTTCTTACAATGTTATCTATCCTTTCAAAGACAAATTTTGTAGTTTTAGACATATCTAATTTGTCGTCTGCATATGTTTTTCATTTTGACTAGTTTAACATTATGACATTTTGTGCCCAATGGCAAAATTTTAGGCTTGTCCAAATTAAAAACATTTGCAGACAACAAAATGTAAGCAGCTGGAATGGTGGAATAATGTCTGAAAATTTTAAAACATTGGGGAAAAAAAGAAAATGATGGTTACTGGTATTTTTCTCTTTTTCCTACTATGTTTTCAAAAGCCTTTTTTTACCAGGATTGTTAATTCTTTAACAAACGACCAAATTTTAGACTGCTCCAAATTGAAAGCATTCACAGACGACAAAATACATGATTCAAAAACTCTGAAATTTGCCTTTGGAGGGTAGAAAACATTGTGGAAAAGGAGATAATGCTGCTTACCATTATTTTTCTCCTTTTCCAACAATGTTTTCCTCGGGGTCCTTAACCCTTTCCCAAACAAGCCCTGGTTTTCATGTGTCTGCAGTACAAGTCTTTTGAAAATACTGTGGAAAAAAGAGAAATTGCTCGTAACGAGCAATTTCTCCTATTCCCACAGTGTTTTCTACCCTTATTGAGAACTTTCTACCATTTTCATAAAATTTAATATTGTCGTCTGCAAACTCTTTTAATTTGGACCCGTCCAAATTTTGTCGTTTGGGATAGGGTTAAAGAATGGGACTGTTATGTAAAGGGTTAACACACTATGTAAGTTTGAGCTCTGGAATACTCAGTCCAAATTGAGGACAGATTTAATTCTTTTACCAGACGAAAAAATTTTAGACTCATTCAAATTGTCGGTATTTGCAGACAACAAATTAAATGTTGCTAAAATGATGATTTCTGTCTTTGGCAAGGTAGAAAGCATTGTGGGAAAAGGAGAAAATGCAGGTTTTAGCACTTGCTCCTTTTCCCACAATGCTTTCTAAAGGCTTATTTCTCAAGGTTAAGAGTCAGGATTGTGTGGTAAAGGGTGAAAACATTTCCATCATTTTCTCATAATTATGCAGATTTTTTCGTCCTTACAAACAAATTACACCGTAGGAATAAAAGAACAATAATTGTTACAGTTTATTACTGGGACAAAAGGAAATACAGAAACTGGGATAAATAGGAGAGTGATCTTATTCCTAACTTTGTACAACACAATTCCAAGTTTAATGACCAGTAGAAAGAAGCCTTTTGAAAACATTTTGAGAAAAGGAGAAAATACTAGTAACCAGCAATTTTTAGCTCCACTGGCCGAAGGCCAGCGGGCTTATGTCATGGCCCGGTGTCAGTCATGCGTCCGTCCGTCTGTGCGTGTGTGCGTCCGTCCGTCTGTGCGTTAACTTTTATTTCAAACATCTTCTTCTCTGAAACTACCCATCCAATTTTCATGAAACTTCACAGAAATGATCCTGCCATGGTCCTCTTCAGAATTTCTTGAAAGAATTTGATTCCTTCAAAAACTCTGGTTGCCATGGCAACAAAACTGAAAAATATTGGAAATCTTTAAAAATCTTCTTGTCTGAAACCATAAGGCATAGGGCTACCAAATTTGGCATGTAGCTTTATGTAGTAGACCTCTATCATGTTTCTTGAAATTATAGCCCTGGGGTCAAAATTGGCTCTGCTCCAGGGGTCACAAGTTTTACATAGGCTTATATAGAGAAAACTTTAAAAATCTTCTTGTCTGAAACCATAAGGCATAGGGCTACCAAATTTGGCATGTAGCTTTATGTAGTAGACCTCTATCATGTTTCTTGAAATTATAGCCCTGGGGTCAAAATTGGCTCTTCCCCAGGGGTCACAAGTTTTACATAGGCTTATATAGAGAAAACTTTAAAAATCTTCCTGTACCTAGCCATAAGGCCTAGAGCTACCAAATTTTGCATTTAGCTTGATCTAGTTGGGGTCTACCAAAAGTGCCCAAATTATAGTCCTGGGGTCAATTTGGCCTCATGCTGGGCGGGGGGGGGGGGTCACAAGATTTTTACATAGGCTTACGTAGGGAAAACTTTTAAATCTTGGTGTACATAGCCATAAGGCTTAGGCTACCAAATTTTGCATAATTATAGCATTATCTAGTGGACAACTACAAAGAGGGCCCAAGTTACAGCCCTAGGATCAAGTTTGGCCCTGCACCAGGGGTCACAAGTTTTACATGGGTTTATGGAGTGAAAACTTCAGAAACCGTCTTGTTACTAGCCATAAGGCCAAGAACTCCCAAATTTGGCATGTTATTCTTCTAACACACATATTCCCCATTTAGTCCGACTGTAGCCCAGGGGTCAAAGTTTTATAAGGGCTTATGTAGTGAAGACTTCTCTTCATGGTTTATATTTATAAGCCAGTGGAGTGATACAGGGCCATCATGGTCCTCTTGTCTTCTTTTCCCACAATGTTATGTAGCCTATCATAGACAAATTCTATCATTTAAACTACATTTGATAATATTTTGTCGTCTGCAAATGTGTCCAATTTTTTGTTATGTCGTAAAGGGTTAAATGGGTATTTTTTATATGAAACCTGTTGTTGGGACTTTTTCGGAGAATGATCAACAAGATCGGACTGACCAGAATTTGCAATCTGATCATAGATCGTCATTGTTTAACCCTTCACCACACAATCCCGAATTTTAAAGACCCTGGTAGATTAGAGTTTTGAAAGCATTCTGTCAAAAGGAGAAAACACTGGTAACTAGCAGTGTCTCCTTTTCCTACAATGTTTCCTTCCCTTCACCAGACAAAGATTTTGAGTCATGTTTTCTTTATTGCTTGCAAATGTATTGGATTTGGTCAGGTCCAAAATGTTTGCCATTTAGTAGGGAGTTTAGCATTTCAGGAATGCATGGATGGGTGAACTGGCGGCTGTTTTGTCATGGAAAAATGTTGAAAACAGCATTAAACACAACTGGAATGTTGACCCCCAGCATTTTCTCCTTTTCCCACAATGTTTTCTATCCTTTCAAGGACAAGTACTATCATTTGAAAAACATTCGACTTCTCATCCAAAAATTCCTTCGATATGGACAAGTCTAAGATTTTTCCAAGTAGTAGAGGGTTAAGGATAATCATTGCGACAAGATACATTCCTCATTCACCACAAATCATTTTTTCAGAACTGTTAAATTTGAAAAGTAGCCATTTGCTTTGGAAAGAATGTTGAGTGAAATATAGTGGTCAAAGAAACTACAGGATAGCATGAATAGGTAGACTGACCCCTGAAATAACGCTGAAAGAATAAACAAACTCTCATAAGCCTCATGCCAATATCTAATCCATATGGATGTAAAATACTTCCTGTGCTTCTGCAGATTTAACCCTTTGTCACACCTTCCAACCTTTTTACAACCCTGAAAACAAATGAAAACAATGTTGAAAAAGAAGAAAATGCTGGTATCCAGCATTTCCCCTCTCCCCACAATGTTTTCTGCTTTTCCAATGACAAATTCCATAATACGAGCCAAGGCTGATTTTTCTGCTGTAAATGCTTCCAATTTGGACAGGTCTAAGTTTTTGTCTATTTGTAAAAAGTTAACCCTTAAGCCACTAATTGCGACCCACTGACCTTTTGGAGACAGTGTAGATCAAAATCAGACTGCACAGAACATGCAGTCTGATCATTGATGTACACTGTCCGATATGGTATTTTCTTTCCGGTGAAATCAACTTTGAAACCACAATGTTTGGGCTTTTAGTAATGAGTAGAAATTTGCATTTCATTTATTCAGCAGCTTAAGTGTTAAGGAAAAAGCAATTACAGCATTATGTGTCAGTCCTGACAATGTTTTGTATTTCACAAAATAATGAGGTTCATGCAGAATTTAGAATCTCACTATGAGGGAAAGTGTTGGGATTTGTCTTTGTATTTAGCCTTCCTTTATGTCATTAATTGTTTATTAGACTCCCTAACAAAGCTGATTAATTGATGTGCTGATTGGTGTAAAAAAACTCAGTCTGGTATTGGAATATCGTTTTTTTGTGACAAACTGCTATTAGAGAGGCATTGAAGTTGTAGTCAAGGGAAATAACTGGGGTTTTATTTCAATTTATAGAGAAGGAGTTAATTCCCTCGATCCAGTTTTAGACTTTCTGGTTAGAATAATTAAACCCATTACCACACAATCCCAACTCTAAATGACCCGTTTGGTTAAGGGCCATTGTCAGTGTTTTGAAAGTGATACCGCCATGGAACACTTCAGGCTTTGCCTAACTACCAAGGGCAAGAGTAGGGCACAACTATAATCACCTTTATGGTCTGTGTAAATCAAGATATAACTGCACAAGGTATGCAGTTTGATCTACACTGACTGCTTTACTGAAACACCATGCACAAAAGCAACAATGAAATTGTAATACATATGTAATTTTCACCTTATTTCTTGACAGAAAATGGCTGTTGTATTTATTCAGTGCTCTAAGGGTTAACCCTGTACTTCACAATCCAGATTTTATTGACCCTGACAAAAAAAACTTTGGAGAACTTTGTAGGAATAGGAAAAAATGTGGGAAACCAGCATTTTTCCTTTTTCCCACACTCTTTCTGACCTTCCCAAAACAAATTCCAGTTCAGAGTCATTTATTTCGTTGTCTACAAAATGCTTTCAATTTGGACAAGCGTAAAATTTTTTAGTGTGGTAAATAAGATTCCATTGTTCAGTCCATCATGTTGACCTGAATTTTAGTACAGGAGCCACATTCATCAAGCAGTCTAATTATTTTTCTAATCTTTTAACCCTTTACCAAATAATTTCGAGTCTAAATGACCCTGAAGAAGAGGGCATCTGAAACATTGAGGGAACAGGATAATTGATTGATTGTATTGTGTTTTATGCTGTTTTCAACATTATTTCAGTTATATCGTAGTGACAAGTGCACATATCCATGCTTTCCTAGACTTTCTTTTTCCAGTACCAGTACTTCACACAATATTCTATCCAAGCCCCTGGCTGCTTTCCCACATAACCATTGCGGAAAGAATGGGCAGCGGTGAGAGAGGAATGAATCCTGCCGCAATGATTATCATCAGTCCTTGGAAAGAAAGTAGCTTAACCGGGGATCAAACCAGCGACCTCTTGTTCTCAAGTCCTGTGTGCTACCAACTGAGCTACCGGGGCTTGGCAGGAAAAGGATAAACTGTTGGTGACCATTAGTAGGGGATTGTGCAACATAGTAGACGAAACCCATACAGAGTTACAACAGTTTCTATATTTTACTTGGTGTATAGCACTGCCACATTATCTTGAAGTCTCACCTGAAAGACAGTAAGTAATTTCAGTTGGCCGGCTGTGGGAATTCAACCCACAACCCCAAGTAAATCTAGATTACAAATCCAGTGCTCTACCTCTTGAGCTAATCTGGCTGACTAAAATGGTTGTTGAAAATTGCTGCAGATTATTTATTCTGTCTGTCAGTCCAAATATTCCTTTAGGTTTTAACCCTATACTGCACAATCCCAACTTTTAACAACTCAAAGGAAGAAGCCTTTTCAAAACACTGTGGGAAAAGAAGAAAATGATGGGAACCAGCATTTTCTTCTTTTCCCACAATGTTTTCTACCCTTTAAGAGACAAATGTTATGTTTTTAGCTACATTTGAAATGTCATTTGCAAATGCTTTCAATTTGGACTAGTCTACATTTTTGTTGTATGGTAAAAAGTTAATGAGCTGAATTATAGAACAGATTATATTTCTGCAAGCCTAGTTTGAAGTTATTCTCATCACAAGTCCCATATGGCTCTATTGATTAATCTAATAAATACTGCAGCTGAAGGACAAAATGCAAATGACAGTTTTATATGTTTCAAAGGTCTGGAGGGAATTCAACTTCTCCATAGAATTTCCAGATAATCAATGATTGTGAAAGCAAATGTATATGAACTTTATGGGGAGAATGATGTATTGGGGAGTCTTTAACCCTTCACCAAACAGTTCTGTGTTTTATTAACCCTGAGAAAGAAGGCTTTTGAAAACATTGTGGGAAAAGGAGAAAATGCTGGTAACCAGCATTTTCTCCCTTTCCCACATTGTTTTCTATCCTATCAGGGAGCTTCACCCTTTACCGCACAATGCCGCCTTTTAACACCCGTGAGAAAGAAGCCTTTTGAAAACATTGTGGGAAAAGGAGAAAATGCTGGTGACCAGCATTTTCTCCTTTTCCAACAATGTTTTCTATCCTATCAAAGAAAAATTGCACCATTTGATCCACATTGAAATTGTCGTCTGCAAATGCTTTCAATTTGGACAAGGCTAAAATTTTGTCGTCTGGTAAAGGGTTAAGCTCATTTGTGTTAATTATGAATTTGTTGTGTGCAGATATTTTAAATTTGAAAGAGTCTTAAATTTGTTGTTTGGGAAAGGGTTAAGCCCTTTACCAACCAATTCTGTGTTTGAATGACTATAGGGGGGAGGCCTTTAAAAACATTGTTAAAGAAAATGCTGGTGATCAGCATTTTCTCCTTTTCCATGAAATTTTTCTATTTGTTCAGATAGAAATTCCATCCTTTGAGCTAGAAATTCCATTCTTTAAGCTACTTTTTGTTTGTCCTCTTTAAATGCCTTTGATTTTAGCAACTCGAAAATTTTGTCCCTGGTTAAGAGTTGACTATAAATCTGTTTCAATCAGTAATATTTTCTTCAGCATTAGGCTACATGTCAACATCTGGCTTGCCCATTACAGTACAAGGCAAATTTTAAAGACTGAATTGATTGAATAGTGTTTTATGCCACTTTCAACAGTAGTTCCGTCATGGTGTAGGAAAAACTGGCTTAACTCTGTACCACAGAATCCTGAATTCTAAGAACCCTTAGGAAGAACCCTTTCGAAAACATTTTGGGAAACGGAGAAAATGCTAGTGTCTGGCATTTTCTCCTCTTCCCCCAAAGGTTTTCTGCCCTTTCATTGACAAAACACATTGTTTGAGTCATTTAATTTCTCATCCACAAAATTAATGCTTTCAAGTTGGATGAATTTTGTGCTTTGGCAGTATTAACTCTTTACCAAATAATCACAGGTTTTAATGACCCAGGGTCAGAAGCCATATGAAAACATTGTGGGAAGAGGAGAAAATGCTGGTTACCAGCATTTTCTCCTTTTACCGCAATGTTTCCTACCCTTTCAAAGTCACATTCAGTTATTTGAGCCACATTCAACTTGTGGTCTGTAAAATTTTAATGCTTTTGATTTGAACAAGACCAAAATTTTGTCGAATGGTAAAGAATTAACCCTCTACCAAACAATCCAGAGTTTTAACAACTCTAACTGGTAACCAGCATTTTTTCCTTTTCCAACGATGTTTTCTACCATTCCAAAGATAGAAATCAACTTTTGAGTTGCATTTGTCTTCTGCACATGCTGTCAATTTGGCCATGTCCAAAATTTTGTTGTGTGGGAAAGAGTTAACTTGGTAAAGAGTTAACCAACTTTAGCTCTTACTGCACTCACAAACACCTAAAATGCAGCACAGATAAGCTAGCTTGATAAAAGTCTTTATATTCAAGTATACAAAATGGAAAAAACAAAGATAAGGTAAAACAAGAAAAATGGAGAAAAACAACAGCAATCTAAATCAGTTTATCAGCCATGCTTGTTTGAAATTCCAAGTGGTCCGAGTGATTACTTGAGTGTTATAGGCACTTGAAGACAATTTTGGGATCTCAAGTACTCCTGTACCCCCTCAAAGCTTCATCTTCAACACCTGGTTTTTGTAGAGGGAGTTTTTTGCCCTTTTTGCTGATAAGCTTGTCCAAAATAGACTTGAGGTTTTTGTGTTACCCTTTTTTCTATTCTGAAAGCAAGATTTTAGATTTCTTTCTTTGTCTTTTATATTAGTTGAGGGCTTTACCACACAATCCAGTCTTTGAACCACCCTGATGAAAGATGCCTTTTGAAAACATTGTGAGAGAAGGAGAAAATGCTGGTAACCAGCATTTTTAGCTCGGCTGTTTTCAAAGAAAACTTGGGGGTATATTCCTGTTGCCCTGTCGTGCAAAAACTGACATTTTGTAATACCTGTTATTACTGAAGATATTTGCTTCATACAAGGACAAGTTGCAAATTATCAAAAGGGGAACCTATACAACAAGAGTAGGTAACCATCAATGTCTTTTTTGTACAGTTATGCTCCTTTTTTGATTTTTTTCCCCCTGAAAGTCAAGCATTTACTGCAATATTTGCAGACAACAGTTTTAGTTTGCAATAAAGGATGGTATTTTTCCTTTAACCCTTTCCCAACAAGCCCTGGTTTTCATGTGTCTGCAGTACAAGTCTTTTGAAAACACTGTGGGAAAAGGAGAAATTGCTCGTGACGAGCAATTTCTCCTTTCCCCACAGTGTTTTCTACCATTTTTGAGAACTTTCTGCCATTTTCATCAAACTTAACATTGTCATCTGCAAACTCTTTCAATTTGGACCAGTCCAAAATCTGTCGTTTGGGAAAGGGTTAACCCTTTGCCACACAACCCCAACTTTTAGCGACCCTGACGAATAAGCCTGTTGAAAACATTGTGAGAAAAGGAGAAAATGCTGGTAACCAGCATTTTCTCCTTTTTCCACAATGTTTTCAACCATTTTGGAATCAGGTTTCATCAGTTGAGCCACATTTTATTTGTTGTCTGCAACAGCTTTGAATTTGGACAAGTGGAAAACTTTGTCATTTAGCAAAGAGTTAACTGTTTACCAAAGGACAAAATTTTGGACAGAGCCAAATTGAAAGTATTTCCAGACAATTCTTGCCTTTGATCGGGTAGAAGACATTGTCAGTTCTGACATTGATTAGAGCTGTATGATTAGTTTTTGTTTGTCATCAAGCTCTTGACAAAATTTTGGCTTTATTTGGAGGTTCAAACTATGTTACAAGCCTGGTATACAACAGACTAGGCTATAGCAGCTTTTAGAATAGTTTAACCCTTTCCTGAACAAGCCCTGGTTTTCACGTGTCTGCAGTACAAGTCTTTTGAAAACACTGTGGGAAAAGGAGAAATTGCTCGTAACGAGCAATTTCTCCTTTTCCCACAGTGTTTTCTACCCTTCTTGAGAACTTTCTGCCATTTTCATCAAATTTAAAATTGTTGTCTGCAAATTCTTTCAATTTGGAACAGTCCAAAATTTGTCGTTTGGGAAAGGGTTAAGATATGATTTGACTTTGTCATCTGGAAGAAATATTTGTGAAGGCTGGGGGATCCAAACTAAAAGTCTCCATTTTACAGGCCTGGTTTGAAACAGACTACAGCTATATTTGTGAAAGGCCCTTGTTAACCCTTTACCACACAATCCTGACTTTTAATGACCATGGGTATGAGGTCTTTTGAAAATATTGTGGGAAAAGAAGAAAATGCTGGTAACCAGCATTTTCTCCTTTTCCCACAAAGTTTTCTAACGTATAGACATGTCCTGCTATCTAAGTCACATTTAATTTGTCATCTGCAAATACTTTCAATTTCGATAAGTCGAAAATTTTGTCTTTTGGTAACGGGGTAAAGCTCAGCTAAGGCCTAAGCCATGGGCTACATCTTGGCTACATTCCTGGCTACGCCCCTGATTTACTTCTCTTTGTAATCGAGAGAGAAGTTGGCAAGAAAAAAGCATCTCCATGTTGATGTGTTAAATCGTGACCCTGTAAGATGCAAAATATTGTTGTAACTAGAAGCCGAAGTGACATCAAGTATGCAGTACTGCCTACCAACATGACAAAAATTGTTTCACCTTCTATAAACCTATCAGAGATTTTCATTCTAGAAATATGACTCAAGTCATTGCAATTCCATGGTTGCTTTTGTCTGCAGTGTTTCAATAAAGCGTACAGTGCAGATCAAAGATCAGGCTACACATCTTGTGCAGCCTGGTCTTGATCCACACTGGCCTCAAAGGCTATTATAGTTGTGAAAAGTGCTTAAAGGGATAAACTTTTTCAACACAATCCACAGTTTTCAAGACCCTGCAAAAAATGCTTTTGAAAGCATTGTGAGAAAAGGAATGAATGCTGGTAACCAGGATTTTCTCCTTTCCCCACAATGTTTTTTTTACCAAATAAGGTAACAATTGCTTATTTGTTTCAATTTCGAATTTGTCAGGTGTAATTATATTCAAATTTGAAGCATTCACAATTTTTCATCTGGGAATGTGTCAGATCTTTCAAGTGAAAACAGGGGCATTTAGGGGACAGCATAGATCAAAACCAGACTGCATGAAACCTGCAGTCTGATCTTGGATCTATGCTGTCCACTTGTTCAGTCAAGCCTGTTAGAACGTCAGAGGATTATATTTTCAGCTGTCTGACCTGGCTGGGTCAGCACCGTCGGCAAAAGGTAGTCTGTTCTTGATTTACATGCTCTAAAGCTGTGCGTAGCTGTCTAAGGATTCAGAATCTTGGAGGATTTTAAACCTTAATATGAGAAAGTAGGGACTAATGCCAAAACACATTTGAAGATATTTGAAAAACATAGTGACAAAAGGCAAGCGATTTTCAAGGTTGTTTTAGTCCAGAATGTCTCAGGAAAGTGGACAGTATAGATCAAAGATCAGACTGCATACATTGTAACCCTTACCCTGCCAAATTCAAATTGGTGACTTTAATGAAAAGAGATTGTTTAACCTTCACCACACAATGATGAGTTTAAATGATCCGGAAGATGAAACCTTGTGAAAACATTGTAGGAAAAGGAGAAAATGCTGGTAACCAGCATTTTTGCCTTTTCCCACAATGTTTTCCAACAATTCAGATACAAATCAAATTATTTCATCCACATAAAATTTGTCGTTTAAAAATGCTTTCGATTTGGAAAATTCTACAATATTGGTGTGTGGTAAAGGGTTGGCTGATCTTGCTTTCATCTCTGCAAAAGTACATTCATGGTCCTGAACACAGGGAGAAGAGTTAAAGATTGGGATGTTTTTAAACAAATGATGAATGCATAATGTATAAATAATCTTTTTCTAAAGTAAATTTTCAAGGAGATAGCTGTCATCTTAGTGTGGGGTATCTTGAAGAAGTCAAACACTCATCTCCACTCTTGAACAGTTAATATTCCTTGATAGCTGTGATTTCCTACAACCCCTAATCCACGGAGTACATCCAAATATGGGCAAAAATGATGAGTCAGATGGGTATAAATTCAGATTTTCTCTTTAAAACTTTATCCCTTTTTGACAGGCTCCAATGTTTTATTGACCCTATGGTAAAAGGCTTTTGAAAAAATTGAAGGAAAAGGAAAAAATGCTGGTAACCAGCATTTTCTTCCTTCCCAATGATATTTTTAGCTCTTTCAAAGACAAATAATTTTCTTACAATGTTTTTAAAGGCCCTTGTCCTCAGGATACTTAACGACAATATTTTCGATTGGTCCAAATTGAAATCATTTGCAGACGCACAAATTAAAGGTGGCCCAAATGACAAATTTTGTCCTTGATGAGTTAGAAAACATTGTGGGAAAAGGAGAAAATGCTGATGACCAGCATTTTCTTCGTTTTCCCACAATGTTTTTATAAGGTATCTTCTCAGGGTCATTGAAAGTGGGGTATTGTGCGATAGAGGGTTGAATCATGGTATTGTTTGGTAAAGGTTAATGTAGCCCCTAATTTTGTACTTCCTGAGTCCAGACATTTAGCTAAAATGGAAGCAATCAGCCCACTGCAGAGGGCTGATTGCTTCCATTTTAGCTAAATGTTTTCCCTAAGTTTTATTAAAACTATTAAAATGTTATTGCAACAAGAATGTTTCCTTCTCTACGTGGTAGATCACCCTGTGGCTTCAAAAGAGTATTGTATTCTTGATAAAACACAAGAAGTAGACAGCTACTGCGCAGTTGCTTTCGTGTCAAAGCTGAAACGCTCTCGAAAATGCCATTTTAACCTTTTAACCCTTTTCCACACAATCCTGACTTTTAACACCCCAAGAAAAAAGCCTTTTGAAAACCTTCTGGGAAAAGGAGAAAATGCATGTAACCAGCATTTTCTCCTTTTCGTACAATGTTTTCTGCCCTTCCCAAAACAAACTTCAATTTTTCTGTAACATTTATTTTGTTGTCTGCAAATGCTTTCAATTTGGACCAGTCTAAAATTTTTGTCATTTGGTAAAAGAGTTAAACACAATCACACGTTTTAAGAACCTAAGAGAGACAGCTTTTGAAAACAATGAGGGAAAAAGAGAAAATGCTGTTAACCAGCATTTCCCCAACTTTCCCCTTGGTGTTTTCAAAAAACTTCATCATCAGGGTCATTGTAAGTCTGGATCATTTGATAAAGAGTTGAACAGATAAATCTAGTGTCTCAGGATTTTTCCTTTGAGATTTGGGAAGTCAGTGTCCTGACATATGAGCATGCAAACAGCTGCCACCTTGTGTTTTCCCTGCTGATTTATGTACTAGACATAGATCTGCAGGAATGTTGGTTTTCATCAGGACTCAATTTGCTCAACCTGTAACCTTGGATTATACCTTCAAAATGGAAGTCATATGCCAAATTATTTTGAATTTTTACAAGATCAACAAGATATTAATTTATTCTGCAATTTAACAAAGTGCTCTGGCCCAGCCAGATAGCTCAGTGGGTAGCATATTCCAACTTGTGGTTGTGAGTTTGATACTTGGGTGAGGCAGACTTTCTCTCTGGCCAATTTTTCGCCTCTTACATCTGATGCACGTGAGAAAAGTAATCAATGACTTGGTAAGAAAATTGTGTTAATACTGGTGTGAAAAAGCCAGGAAATACATGTATAGGTGCACTGACCGCCATGATATGACATAAGCTGTTAAAATGGCGTTAAATTCCAATATAAACAAATCACAAAGTGCTCAAAGTGAGCAGGTGTGGTTCCTATCCATGCACTGTATGATAGTCTTTGAGGTTTTGATGATGTTATGGTGGAAAGCTTCAGAAGGATATTGTGCAAAGCAGTGGTAAAAGAAAGTCCAGGAAAGGATGGATACGATGCACTGACCGCCCAGATATAACTGAAATGATGTCGGAGAAAGCATTTAATCCTTTACCACACATTCTTTTGGCCCTTGAAAGAAAATCAGAGCCCTAGTAGCTCATTTGGTAGCATACAGGACTTGAGAACAGGAGGTCGTTGGTTTGATCCCTGGCTTGGCCAACTTATTTCCGAGGATTGATGATAATCATTGCGACAGGATTAATTCCACTCCCATGCTGACCATGGTTTTGACAATTGTTATGTGGGAAAGCAGCCAGTGGCTTGGAAAGGAAATTATGCAGAGTACTGGTAAATGAAACTACAGGAGAGCATGGATAGGTGCACTGGCCGCCATGATATAAACTGAAATAGTGTTGAAAACGGCATTAAACACCATACAATCGATCAACCTTGAAAGAAAACTATTCTTTAAAAATATTGAGTTCTTACAAGTCCATAAGGATATAACACAAAAAGAAAAACACTAATAAATTGTTTTTGGGATAAGAGTTCTAATCTCCTGAAATGTTGGGTGATAATCAAATTTGACTGCCTGATAGATTTCAATGAAATATTTGTCACTCTACCTACTTTTCCATCAATCTTGATTAACCCTTTGAATAGTAAATGAATGAAATGGCTATATTTAACCTTTTACAAAGACCCAAATGCTGCAATTGGAAGTGTGTCTTTCGCCAGAACATCTCTTTAGTATATGACAGTGAAGATCCAAGGTCATATGGCACAGAATGCGTAGTCTGATCTTGATCTACACTGTCCGTAAAGGCCACTAAAGTCATATTTGCATCATTTGGGTTAACTCTTTGAGAACAAAATAGTGTAAATTCTGTTGCTGTTGACATCTGTAACTCCACTGAAACTGGGAATAATATTTTGTTGGGTAGGCATGACTTCACAAGAATAAGGTATTGATCCAAGATCAGACGGCATATTTTGTGTTATCAGATCTTGATCAATGCCTTTTGCAAAAGCACCAGCTTTCCTTTGTGTTGCTTTAAGGGTTAAAACCCTAAGCCTTGAATCAGTATCGTCTGCAAATGAAAAACAAATAATCCGACAATATTGGTCCGTCTAAATCACCCCCTCTCTTTGGCAAAAGGGGACGTATTATCAGGCCTATCTGGTAGATGGGGAGATGAGAATTTCAAGTGAGGCCGAGATAAACAACTTTGTGTGAATTACAGTGTTGTTACATTAGCTGATCAATTTTTGTATGTCAATGAGCTTGGGTAGGTTTGTGTCCTGTTGGGCACTTGTACACCATTGTAAATGACAAGAACATTTCAGGAGAGTTGGTAATGTACAGGGCATGTCAACCTACCAGTTCTATCTTCAAATCTTCCCTCTTTCTGGTCAAGGGGTCCTGTGTGGCTCAGTGGTAAAGTGTGGGACTCATAACCTGGAGGCCCTGGGTTCAAGCCCCACCTGATCTGCTGGATTTTCCTTGGGTGTGTCCTTGGGCAAGACACTTCAGAGCCCTAGCCTAGTTCTGTTAAAATCCAGGGAGTATATGAAAATGTGAGTTGTTGCCGTGATATGAGTGAAATAATGTTGAAAGCGGTGTAAAACACCATTCAATCAATCAATCAATCTTTCTGGTCAAGCTAATTATTGTCTGGATGATGGTTATGTTGGGAAGCAGCTAGTGGCTTGTGGAAAATATGGTGCAAAGCACTGGTAAAAGTAAGTGCAGGAAAGCATGGACAGGTGTACTGGCCACAGCAATATAACAGATAATGTTGGAAACAGTGTTAAACACCATACGAATAAACTAAGAATTCTTCTGCTCAAGCTTTTTATCTAAGGATTGATGGAAGACATCATGACAGATTGATTGTTTATGAGGGAAAGCAGCAAGTTGCTTAACCCTTTCCCAAACAGCATATTTTAGACTGCCAAATTCGAAACATGTGCACACAACAAATTTGATAAGGATACAAATGAGCCTAAGTTGTCTGATAGGGTAGAAAACATGGTAGGAAAAGGAGAAAATGCTTGTTACCAGCATTTTCCCCCTCTTCCCACAATGTGTTCAAAAGCTTTCTTTCTCAGGGTTGTTAAAACTCAGGATTGTGTGGTAAAGGGTTAATGTATCTCTGTGATGCATTGTACCAAGCAAGTCATCACTTAACCCTTTACCACACAATCCCGAGTTTTAACGACCCTGAGGAAGAAGCCTTTTGAAAACATTGTGAGAAAAGGAGAAAATGCTGGTAACCAGCATTTCTCCTTTCCCCACAATGTTTTCTACCCTATCAAAGACAAATTACGTCATTTGATTCACATTTCAATTTTCATCTGCAAATGCTTTCAATTTGGACCAGTCTATATTTTTGTCGTTTGGTAAAGAGATAATTTTTTGGATCCATAATATCCATTGTGTCTGAGAATGGACTGAATCTTAAGATAGAATGGTCCTTGGACATGCAGAAAACTTTCCTAAAGCGAAAGGTTTGGACCCAGGTCAACCAGGACACACTGCAAAGGCTGACCTGGGTTGATACTGTTTGCAGATGCATTAAACTCCCTTGTCACAGAACATAGCTCATTTTTTTTTGAGTCGCCTGGTTGCGTAGCAACCAGGCTCTCATTGTTATCATCCTGATCTATGGGGTGACGTAGGCATACCTCCGGCCTTGTACTGCTTCCTGGCCGAGTTCCGGTTTACGAGATAAAACATAGTTTTCTAATTATTTGGTAAACAACCCAGTTTCTATCGAAAATAACTTACAATTGTGCCTTTGTGATACTGAATATGTCTATACAAACTGAGCTATTTAACGGTTCAAACATTTGAAACAACCATTTCGTCCACATGGGTACACGTTAGCCTATTTACACAAACGTCATCTCTAAATATAGCGCATTATGTATGTATCTAAAAATAGCTGTTGTGACCTAAACAAGTTTGCGGACACACTGAAAAATACTCTCCGACGACAAGCGTCTTTACTACGGCACACTTCTATTTGTGGACAATTCTCAGTGAAAATGGTTTGATAATTACCCATTAGAAGTACAGTCTAAATCTTACAATCTGTCCTTAATTGTTGCAAGTCTTATTACAATTCAACACTCAACCTATGGTCGGAAAGAGAACGGCGATACTGAGTTTGGCATGGAAGCTTTCAATGGAGATTTTTCCCAACAGTAGGCTATTTTTTTAAACAAATTTATAACGAATTGGAATGGTTGCGTTGCCTTCTTACACATTCTTACACGTTGCTACTTCAGCGTTTTTTATTCTAGACTTTAAATACTTTGCACACCAATATTATAGGTGCACAGAGATCGTACATAGCGTATGTGATGCGCACGGTTCTAGGCTGTACCAAGTCATCGCTTAGCAGGTGCTTTCTGGAATGTAGCTGTGCGACAAATATAGATCATATAATCACGTGACGTATAACGTCATTTGCACCACGGAATTCTTTATAAATTTACATATTTATGAATCATTCGCTGAAGCGGCCCTTATTTTCAGCGTACACCGACCTATCGCTTCACCGATCCATGCAGGGCGAGTGTTTAAAGTACATGTATACTGTGTTTGATTGGTTGTTTTTCGTTTTTAAAGAGGTGAATTTGTAAAAGTCTGCTGTTTTTTTTAATGTGCGATTAACCTAGATCTAGTATTTATGAAAGAAAAATTTATTAGTGCGGGTGTCAGAACACAAGGTGCTTTCGTAACTGCCAAAATCTGAATTCACACGGGAATTCTTGAAACTACACAGTTCTAACAACCAGCAGTCTAAGAACTTGACTTTTTACTCCACTATATTTCAAATATAAAAGAGCAGATCAATGTTAACCCACTCGAATAACAAGCTCTTTATTGGAGTGTTTGTAATCTTGTAAAGGGTTGTTGTAAAGGATAATTTAGAGCGAATCGCAAACATTTAGTTTAAGTCAAAGCACTATACATGTAGATCTCTAAAATTTTGAATTGTTGTGGAAGCAGTACTAATTCCTGGGACTTTATAAAACAGAGACAAAGTTAAAGGGCTGATGACCATGCCATTAGGTTATATTGTTCTTCTTGAGCTGTAGCAGCCACATTCTTAGATTCCATTGTGGACAAAACTTGAACCCGGATAGCAACAAATACAAAATATTTCCAAAGGACAAGTAGATTACTGAGTCAAATATTTGTGTGTGCTCCAGAGGCTACATTTCAGTCTAATGATCATGAAATTGCCAGGCTGTTTGTCTCGATAATAATTCTTGACAAAACTGAAAGTAGGTCACCGGGGGTTAAAAGAAAAAGGTTGTCACTAGGTGAAATCAGACGGAACCGTAATAGATCTAATGCTTTAGAATCCATTTATGTTCAGTCCAATACTCACGGAACTTTGTCAGGCTGCTTAGATTAGATATGGGTGAGTTGCAAAAGGGTATTTTTGGTTTAAATGTGTGTCACTAGATCCAATACCAGAAGACAAAGTTCAGTTGAGTTCCATACTAATGTTGCCTAAATGGTCCTCTTGTAAAATTGTTCAAGTCGTTCAGCTCTGTTTCTATAAACTTCACAGAAGCTTGAGAAATGAGTAGTTTCATTTCAAAATAACCGCCTCTGAAACTGTATAAGCAATTATACCCAAATTTCATATCTAGCATCCTGTATTTGGAAAGGATAATTATTGAAATTAAACGATATATGTATAACCATTTTAGAAAATTTGTGTCATATAAAAACAACTTGCTCTAAATCTGGGGAGAAAATGTATGCCCTATTCTACTGAAATTATTTAGAATGCTTGTTTTAGCAATATGTGTAAGAATTAAGATACACATGTAAGTTAAGTCACCCAGATTCTGCGCCAGAAAAAACTTTTTTATCAACCTAGAAGCCTAATTTTTGTCCACATTCTTTACAGGCATTATTAAGCCAGGGAGGAACTGTTAATATTGATTTAACTTCGACAGTTATTACGCCCCGCTGAATTTCGGGGGGGGGGAGATATGGTTTTCATGTTGTCTGTCCGTCTGTCCGTCCGATCTTCCGTCCATCCAAACAGATATGTTCTAAAATCGTTGACGAAAGTTAATGAAACTTCATACATGTAGTCCTCATAATAGTCCGCCGATATACTTTTTTTTTAATATAATGCCTTGTCATGGAAAAAGGGGGCTTGATGTCTTTCGGTTTCATTTGTTTTTGTTTTTAACGCAGTGTCATGGCAAAAGGGGGTTTGATGTATATTTCCATTCTGGACCAATCTCTTTAACTACTGGACAAAATTTTATGAAACTTCATATTTATAGTGTTTATCGTAAGCCACAGACAATCAGTATTTGTTTTTATTTAACGAAATGCTGTATCATGGAAAAAGGGGGCTTAATTTATATTTTCGCCAATAACATGCAAAACAAAATACCTCTTATAATAATGTTTCTATCAAAAAAAAGTGGGGTTTTTTTGGTGGTGGATATCATTTCAACGAAATGACTTGTTTTATACTGATTGTACCCTTTGAAAACCATTTTTTAAATGAAGTCACCCGGGGTAAGAGACTTTGAACTTTTTAAACCTGTTCCTGGTGCCTAAATTTTAATTCTCACCACATATTAATGTTTGTAATTTTAGGATGACAACTTAGAAATATGCTTACATATAATACTGTCTTATGGTTGAGTTATTTTGTATCTCGAATGCTTTTAATAGATTTGAACAAAAAAGGGTGAAAACTTCTAACCCATTACCATCCAGGCGACTCTCAGGACTATCAGTCCTTTGATTTTAGATTGACAGCTGAGGGAAATGGGTTCAATGATTGTACTCTCAGAATAGTAGGGTTGAAACTTGTTCAAGTGGTTGATGAAGTGCAAGAGGGGAGTTGTGCTCATAAATGAAAATTCAGAATAATTTCAAGTGCCTTTTTGGTCCTTTATCCTGAATTTATTGAGTTTTGCTAATACTGTGGTGAGCAAGCAACTTGGATGATCAATTAAATTACCAGAAAGTGTCTTCCTGCCCCAATTTGTAGGACATGTTAGGTTCTAAAGGTCAAAATATATTAGTCTTCAATCAGAGAGACAGAAAGAGACATCGTGAATCCTTTCCATTTTCCTATATAGTCAACTCGTAATATGTCAAAATCGCTTCTCTTGAAACTCCTGTTATGTCAAAGATAAAGCTGTGTCCGAACTTTGTGTCTCTTTATTTCATGTTGATTTTTGTTTTTATCTCGAACCCATTGCGTCCAAAAAAGGTTATGTTGAAAGTTATTTGAGAACAATTTCATACCGCTGATCATATTTTCATCCATATATCTGCCATTATTTGTAGATAATAGGGTCCTAATTCATATGATACGATATTGTTTTAAATGATTCCTTAGACATTGGAGTGAATAAGTTTGTAGCATTGTATACAGCGGTTCATGTAACACTACAGACATCATAAAAAAAATACTCTGAACGTCAAGGCTTGTTTGTTTGTCTCTCTTGCTAATTGCTCAGTTGTTTTAGTGAACACATTGTCAACTTTGTCATGTATATAAATCAGTCTGCACGAATGCCGATAATACATGCTCATAATGACATCAGAAATGCAACTTAATCTTGCATTTGCTACGACCGAGCAGTCCAGGAAAGGACCAGGTCTACATTCCAGGAGATAAGTGGATGGGTCATTAAAAACAGAAGAGCCTCGGTAGCTCAGTTGGTAGCATACAGGACTTGAGAACAGGGGGTCGCTGGTTCGATCGCCTTGCTTGGCCAATTTCTTTCCCAGGATTGATGATAGTCATTTCGATAGGATTCGTTCCTCTCTCCTTGCTGACCTTTGTATTGACGATGGTTATGTGGGAAAGCAGCCAGTGGCTTGGAAAGAATATTGTTTTGTGCGTACTACTGGTAAAAGAAACTACAGGAAAGCATGATAGGTGCACTGGCCACCATAATATAACTGAAATAATGTTGAAAGGGGCATTAACACCATAGTTACAGTCATTGAAACAGAGGCACAATGCGTAAGTCTAATATGAAGTCATACAGTCAGAAATACAAAGCCATTGTATACGTTGAAAGTGGGTTAAAGACAAAGAAAATGATTGCCATAGACTGCAGTATTCCACAAAGCAACAACGATGATTTATCCCATCCTATTTTATGTTTACTTCAGGTTTTTGGTCAGGCTTCTCTTTGAATTCTTATGTCCAACTCCTGTTAATGTCAAAGTATTGTTGTTATCCCCAAGGATTCAAGGCATCGAGGGTTGACTGTATTTGGTTACTCTTTTATCAAACAGTTCAATGTTTTTTTTGACCTTGAAGAAGAATACTTTGGAAATTAATTGTGAGAAAAGGAGGTGCTGGTAACTAGTATTTTTTCACCTTTTTCCACAATATTTTCTGTCATTTCAAAGTAGTATACCATCATTTTTGCCATATTTAATTTGTTGTCTACATATGCTTTTTGGATAAGTCTACATTTTTGCATCCAGTTGACAGAATATTAGACTTGTCCATATTGAAAGAATTAATTTCGCTAAAACAAAGCATGTCCCACAAACCCTTTACTACACAGTAAAACTTTGGACACATCCATGTCGAAGGAATTTACAGACGATAATTCAGATCTCCTCTTCTCTCAGTGGTAGTATTTGTCCTTAAATGGGTAAAAAAAAACATTGTGAGATAAGGAGAAAATGCTGGTTACCAGCATTTTCTCCTTTTCTCTCAATGTTTTCAAAAGTTGTGTTTCCCAGGGTGGTTAAAACTCAGGATTGTGTGGTAAAGGGTTAATTGATGGGATAGCTATATTGAAAGAATTCACAGATGAAAAAAGTGGCATCTTCATGGAGACAGCTCTTTTATTCATGTGTGTCCTGGGTTTCAACAGAATTAGGCTAGAGCTCTGCAGTATCTTGCCCAAGGACACTTTTATAAAAAATCCATTGCCCTAGGTGAAGATTGAACTTTGGCATCCAGGTTTTGTAATCATACACCTTCAGTCTGTGTCTATGTAGCACAGTTGATAGCAATCAGGACTTGGAACCAGGGGGGTTGCTGGTTTGAATTGCCAGCTCTGTGAATTTCTCTCCTAGGATTGATAATAGTCATTGCAACAGGATTCACTCTTCTCTCAATACTGAATATAGTTTCAATGATGGTTATGTGGGAAAGCAGCCAGTGACTTTGGAAAAGAATATTGTGTAAAATACTGGCAAAGGAAAACTCTGCAGAAAGCATGGATAGGTGTACTGGTTGCCACGATATAAATGAAAAAAATGTTGAGAACAGCGTTAAACACTATAGAAACAAATCAGTCTCTGTTCCTTAATAATGTGTCTCTTGCCAACAATTTCTTGCATTTGTCTCCATTTTCAAAACTGAAATGAAAGTTCAGGACATAATATCTCAGAGCTCCAGATAGAGGGAGTGATTTTGATTATAGAATTGAAAATATGAATTATTCTCAACTAAGCCCTATGTAATGGGTATTCATTAGAATCATCTCATCGAGACAATTCTGAATACCCACAACATAGGGTTTGGAAGAGAAATAATGGATTTAGAATACCATCGCTCCCTCTTATCTGGAGCTCTACAATCTACATGTTTTCAAAATTAGTCTAATTTGAAAAAATACCTCTGCAGGCAGTAAAAATGTTAAAGTCTTTACCAGACGTCAAGATTTTGGAATTGTCCAAATTGAAAGCATTTGTTGATGAAAAACAAAATTTTACTAAAAAACTTGAATTTACCTTTAGAAGGGTAGATAACATTGTGGGAAAAGGAAAAAATGCTGGGTACTAGCATTTTCTCCTTTTCCCAAAATATTTTCAAAAGCCCTCTTATTCAGGGTTGTTCAAACTCTGGATGGTATGAGAGAATTAAAATAATAAATACTCTCAGGTTAGAGTGGTTGAGAATCGTGGGTATACTTTGATAGCTTGGTTGTTATCAACTTTTCATCACGCTAGAGGAATGGGGCAGATTAAAGGGAGAGCAACCACGCCATTGACTTATCTTAAGTAAGCAAGGTGCTGCTTTAATCGCCAGGAAAATTCCTTCAATCATGGAATTTTAAGACGTTTTCATTTGATTAATGGCGCAATGTTGTATATTATCGGCCAAAGGGATCATTTGTCCCTAGGAGGGATTCAAGCTGTAAATTGAGTTTGCGCCCAGCAATTTCCTCTGTCTCCGTTTAAAAAAATATAACATTGCATTACAGAATGTCGTAGGTAATTGAAGTGGCGCTGTTTGTGAAGTGCAACATAGTGGATGTGTTTTGTGTTTGGTTTATGTGTACAGTTTATGTGTTCTGTCTAATACAAAGACAGTTGATGATGGATTATAGAGGAGTTTAATATTTCTCAAGGTGAGACTTTTTCTCTCTGCTCATTTTATGCTATTTTCAACAGTTTATCAGTCATATTACAGTTACAGCTCACTGGCTCATGTCTTTTCTGGGTTCCACCAGTACTTGGCTTTGGCTCTAGTGTCCAAGTACAGAAAGACAGTGGCATGTGACTAACATTATAAGTCTGTACCAAAAGACAAAATTTTAGACATGTCGCAATTGAAAGCTGTTGCAGACTGCAAATTAAATGAGGCTCACTTGATGAAAATTGTATCTGAAAGGTAGAAAATATTGTGGGAAAAAGGAGAAAATGATGGTTACCAGCACTGTGTCCTTTCCCACAATGTTTTCAAAAGCCTCCTCTTTCAGGGTTGTGAAATCTCAGGATTGTCTGGTAAAGGATTAACTTGTTACTTCTTGCAGATGGTGTGTGTATTTTGTCACAGATTGCTGCAAAAGGAGAAATTGCCTGTAAAGAGTGGTTTGTCAGTTTTTCACAGTGTTTACATTTGTTTAGGTATTATACCTTACCTCATGACAATTGCCATAATTTATATGGAAGTTTTCAAATGTTTGAAGGGAAAACTGGTTTACAGTGCTTTACCTGGTAGAGAAAGATGGTTTGCAGTGCATTCCATATTAGATGGTTGAATGGTTCACAGAGTGTAACATGGTAGATGGGGATGGTTTACAGTGCTGTTTTATATGATAAAGGGGGATGGTTTACAGTGCTTTACATGGTAGAAGGGATGGTTTATAGTGCTTTACATGGTAGTATGGGATGGGTACTGTACTTCACATGGTGGAGCGGAGTGGTTTACAGTGCTTTACATCGAAAGAGGGGGATGCTTCACAGTGCTTACCATAGTAGATGGGGGTGGTTTACAGTGCTTTACATGGTAGAGGGGGTTGTTTACAGTGCTTTACACAGTGCTATACTTAGTGGATGTATAAATGGTTTACATAGCTTAATGGTAGAGGGGTTGGTTTACAGTGCTTTAAATAATAGAGGGGAATGATTAATTTCTCAAGGTCGTTGCCGTTATCACCAAACTGTATCTGAAAACATTGGACACTGTGGATTCAAGGTCAGGCTTCTTTTTCTATATAGTCTGATCTTAAATCTACCCAGCTAAATGGTATAGAGTTGCCTATAGTGTGCAAAGAGCAAGAGAGACAACTCAACTAAGAGGTAATAGTAATCGTTTGAATCATTTGAAGTGCAAAATTAAGGATTTATGGTTATGATTGATTTTAAATGAGGCGTGTTATACAATCCCTTTGAAATGAAAAACCCTGTTGCATAACACTGTACCAAACAATTCTAGTGTTTAATGACTGTTATGAAAAAGACTTTCTGAAAGCATTGTGAGAAAAGGAGAAATTGCTTGTAGCTAGCATTTTCTCCTATAGCCCCAATGTTTTCTACCTTTTGAAAAGGCAGATCAGGTCATTTGATCCATATTTTATTCGTAATTTGTACATGCATTTAATGTGGACAAGTCTGAAATTTTGGCATATGGTAAAGGGATAATTCCTCATCCTATTACCATAAATCTGGGTTGTGGGATGCAAATCATATTTGGTGCATGTGAAGGTTGTGTGAAAAATGTATTTAACCCTTTAACACATAATCCTGAGTTTTAACCACCCTAAAGAAGAAGGCTTTTTAACTCTTTACCAAACAACAAAAATATAGACTTGTCCAAATTCAAAGCATTTGCGGATGACAACTCAAATGTGGCTCAAATGATGAAATTTGGCTTTGATAGGTTAGAAAACATTGTGGGAAAAGGAGAAAATGCTGGTCACCAGCATTTTCTCCTATTCCTACAATGTTTTCAAAAGGCTTCTTCCTCAGTGTCTTTAAAACTCGGGATTGTGTGGTAAAAGGTTAAAACATTGTGGGGGAAAAAAGAAAATGCCCCTTCAGTGTTTTCTGCCCTTTGAAAGACAAAGTTCATGTTTTGAGCACTATTTCAAAGTGCTTTCATTTGTTTAAGTCTAAAATATTGTCATGTTATAAAGAGTTGACTTTACCATGAGAGATTTTAACCTTTAAAGCACCTTTCACCACTCTAATTGCCTTTAGGGCCAGTGTAGATCAAGATCAGGCTGCACAAAATGTGCAGCCTAATCTTCGGTCTATACTGTTGGCGTTGCTGAAACACTGTAGACAAAAGCAACCATGAAATTGCAATTATTTGGGTCGTATTTCTAGGATGAAAATGTAGGTTTAAGGCTTAAAAAGCAGTGATAAAATGGTTTTTGATTCTTTTTTAAACTATTTCTAGAAATCTGTCCTGTCCCATCATTTCATGCGTTGACAGGTCTGTCAGTCGGGTAATTTGAGGAGACAATTCTAAGAAATCTAGATAAGTGGGGGGTAGACATTTTTTCTTTATGCAACCATGGATACCCATGTCATGGGTACCCATTACATTTGTCTTGATGAGACATTTCAAATCAGTACCAACAAGAAAGGTTTCAGTTAAGAACTCAGGAACTATTGCTTATTTATCCAAAAATCCGTACCTTGGAATACCTCTGTTCTTTTTTTATCTGTCCATCTGTCTTTCTCTTGCTGTTCTTTGTCTGTCTTAATCTGTTTTTATCTCTGCCTTTCATTCTGTTGACTGTGTTCTTTCCCTTCCTATTCTCTGTCTACTGGCATCTCATCTAAGGTTTCCATCTTTCTCTGTCTTTCATTCTATCTCGCCCTGTATATATACATCTTTTGCATCTCTCAGAAAAAGGGAGAGTCTGCAACCATAAAACGTTATCAGGCTGTCATTAACTTGTCGGACTTTTTTTGTCTAACTCCTGTCTATCTCTCTTTCTTCTGTCTTTCTGTTTCAAAATGAAAGAGGGATAAAAAAGAAGAAGCAACTGTTGCCTGTAGCTCAGTTGGTAATACATTGGGCTTGAAACACAGGGGTCACAGGTTCGTTTCCCAGCTGGGTCAAATTGTTTCCAAGGATTAATGATGGTTATTGTGACAGGATTCTTTTATCTCTCACTACTGAACATTGACTGGGCAATATTTATGTAGGAAAGTAGCCAGAATGTTGTGCAAAGTACTGATTAAGGTAACTTTAGGAAAGCATGGATAGGTGTACTGGCTATAATGATACAACTGAAAGAATGTTAAAAACTGAAACTTGGAAGAGACAGACAAAAGAAATCCTGTACTGTCTAGGGGTTGTCAGAGTCAGTTAGGAGTCTCAGCATCAAGTAATAATATTAGGATTGAAGTTGATCTCCGCTGTTAATGTCCAATAATACCGCACAGCAGTGTTTTTTTTTTATTGATCAAGTGACAAATAGAGGTCTATATGGGTAAATACAATCCATTTGAGGCCATTACCAGATGCAGACGTCTTATCAACACCTCTGCTTGTGAACCAAACTTGAGTGCATTGTGGAAAGTATAATTTGATTTTTTATTTGTGAAGAGCAATGGCTGCACTTTCAGACATTTCTACTCACATTATTGTGAAAATGATAGTATTGTTGTGAGAATAATGGTAAGTACAGATAACTTGACTTATTCTTGGAAGGAGTCTGAATAGCCAAATAAGAGATAGGGGTTAACACAGGATATATTGAAGCCAGAAAACGGAAGATGATTAAAGCTCTGGGCACGGGAATAGATCGTCCATTGATTTTGATCAATCTGACATTATTGTTGTAGCGATTGTACAAATCAAATTATACAGACAATCTGACGTGCTTCGACGATAATGCTGGATGAAATGAAAACTTAGATGTATTATTAAACGAACACGATAGAGGGTATTGATTGGAGGAGGTATAACGCTGTAGCAGAGTCATTATTTTGTTAAACATTATTGTGTGGATGATATCAGATAGCAGGATAGATTGTTTCAAAGGGGGCAAAGAGAATAATACAATTCCTGATTAAATTTCACCAGATTAAATGACAGAATTTACGATGTCACTTGAAATAACATGTAATATTGGCGAGGCAAATTTGCATACAGTGGAGAAAAATAGGCATCATTTGCATAATGAGGGGGAAAATAAAAGTATGCAAATGTGTGTAAAAACAGAGGCAAGTGATTTGCATGCAGAAAATGATAAGAAAATTAGTGTGATGGAGATCGTTGAGCAAGATAAAACTTCACCTGACCTCAAAAGTTGTGGAAACAATGAAGAACATGATGAAAGGGAATCCAGAATGCAATCTGAACATGGCGTTATTGGCAGGAAGCCTGTCCAAGGGGTTGATAAGCCTACTGAAGAGCACTTTGAAGGCCCTTGTTCCTGTTTTGGTGATACAAACAGTGGACTGTTAGGCTTTGATAAGGAGATAAATGAAGGAATTCAGGAGAAAGGAAGAGTAAATGTTCTTAATGTTTTGATGAAAGATGGGCTTAAAGTGAAATTTACAAAGGTAAGAGGTGATGACTGCCTTCAGCATCTTTTTACTTTTAAGTGTTTTTATTTGAATCTTTACCAGCAATCCTGACTTTTTACAACCCAGAGAAGGTGGCGTTTGAAAACATTGTGGAAAACAAGAAAATGCTAGTAACCAGCTTTTTTGCCTTTTCCCAGTTTTCTGTCCTTCCAAAAACAAATTTCAATTTTTGAGTTCACTTTATTTTGTTGTCTGCAAATGCTTTGAATTTGGATAGGTCTAAAATGTTGTCACTTGGTAAGGAGATAAGAGGTGTAAGTCAGGACTTCTTTTTGCCAAGCCTGGACAGTAATTTTGATACCTCAAAGGGCTTGCCTTTAACTGTTTACCAAACAACAAAATTTTAAACTAGTCAAAATTGAAAGCATTTGCAGATCACTGAATGTGACTCAAAAATAGAAATTTGTTTTGGATAGGATAGAAAACATGGTGAGCAATGGAGAAAATGCTGGTTCCAAATCGAAAGCTTTTGCAGATAATTAAATGTGACTCAAAAATAGAAATTTGTTTTGGATAGGGTAGAAAACATGGTGGGAAAAGAGAAAATGCTGGTTATCAGCATTTTCTCTTCTCCTTATCCCACAATGTTTTCAAAAGCTTTCTTTTTCATAGTTGTTAAAAGTAGGGATTGTGTGGTAAAGGGTTAAAAGTGAGATTTGTTCTTGTTGCAATTTAGAATTTGGCATACAGTTTTATGTAGCTTTAACTCTTTACAAGACGAAACAATTTTAGACTGGCCCAAATTCAAAGCATTTGCAGAAGACAAATTAGATTTGGCTCAAATGATAGGATTTGTTTTGGGAAGGTTAGAAAACATTGTGGCAAAAGGAAAAATGCTGGTACCAGCATTTTCTCCTTTTTCCACAATGTTTTCAAAAGTCTTATCATAACCCCCCCCTTACAAAGTAGAGGGAGTATGCTGGTTTTACCATGTCTGTCGATCAGTCTGTCTTGTTTTTGTTTCCATGCTCTAACTCAGAAGCAGTTTGACCTAGAACCCTGAAGCTTTGTACAATTGTTGCTCTTGACATAAGGAGGTGCCCTATTGTTTTTGGGTCACATGGGTCTATGGTTTGACCCATGGAGGTGACCTATTGTTTTTGGGTCACATAGGTCAAAGGTCAAGGTTACTCTAGATCTTTGTTTTGAAAATCATTTCTGTTCTGTGATTGTGCTGCTTCAGTGACAAGGTGCTGGAGGGGGAGGGGGGGATTGAAGGTATTTGTCCACTTTGCTACACTTCTAGTTTCCTAGAGGCATTAAACTTGTCATTGTGTGGTAAAGAGTTGACTCTTTATCACACAATCCTGAGTTTTAATGACCCTGAAAAAGATGTCTTTAAAAAACATTTATGGGAAAAGGAGAAAATGCTTTCTACCCTCTCAAAGACAAATTCCACAAATTGAGCAACATTTCAAATGTTGTCTGCAAATGCTTTCAATCTGGACAAGTCTGGAATTATGTTGTTTGGTAAAGAGTTTATGAAATTAAATATGTCCTTCTCAGCGAAACAGTTTGTTGATGCATGGGAAAGCTGCCATTGCCTTTTTAACCCTTTATCGCACAATCCCTGCTTTAATGACCCTGAAGAACAAGGCTTCTTAAAAGGAGGAAAAAGAGAAAATGCTGGTGGTCTCCTTTTCCCACAGTGTTTTATATCCTTTCTAAGACAGATTTCGTATTTTGAGTTACATTTAATTTGTTGTCTGCAAAAGCATCTAACTTGGACAAGGCTAAAACTTTGTCATTTGATATAGAGTTAACTCTTTACCACACGATCCCGACTTTAAACGACCCTGAGAAAGAAACCTTTTGAAAACATTGTGGGAAAAGAAGAAAATGCTGGTAACCAGCATTTTCTTCTTTTCCCACAATATTTTCTTTCCTTCCAAAGGCAAATTTCAGTTTTTGAGTCATGTTTGATTTGTCGTCTGCAAATGCTATCAATTTAGACAAGTCTTAAGATTTTGTCGTTTGGTAAAGACTTAAATGATTTTATCCTAGTGTAAATAGCATGGAAACAGAAGGAAGATATGTTCTCTGGCTACTATGGCATAACTTCAATGAAATGCAGCAGAAAATGTTGGTGAAACCTAGAATAACAACATGAAAATGTGCAGGAAAATTTTGATCATTTTCGGCTTTTTTTCTGAAACCATTTGACCTTACAGATTGTGACCTCATGAAGCAGTAGATATAATTGAGTCTGGTTCTCTGTATTTATTGGTATCTGGGCTGTCAATCTTTGATGAATAATGTGCCAGTCTGCAGGTTGAAGTATATTGAAGAAATAGACAGCCTGGTCCCCTGTGACTCTCACTTTAACACTTGTTCAAATGGTCCTGTGTTTTATGACTCCGAGGTCATAGACATGAAATCATCATGGCAAAAAGAGAAAAGGCAGGTAACCAGCATATTTGCCTTTTCACACAATACTTTCTACCTTCTCAAAGACAAATTCTGTCATCTGATTGACATTTGTGGTCTGCAAAATGCTTTCAACTTGGACAAGTCTGAAATTCTGTTGTCTGGTAAAGCGTTAATATGTGATCAGTTTTATTGTGGAGCGGGGAAGTAGTCCCAAGAGGGATCTGGTAAAAGTATTCTTGTTCTGGAGGAAAAAATCTTCACAGGATCTTGACAGGGAGGCAGTAACAGCTTTTAGTTGGAATAAACTGTCTCCTGATGTAGGCCTGTCATTTGGCAGGAGGAAAGGATACAGACTGGTACCGGCCCACAGAGATAAAAGCAACCAACAAGGGAAGTGCAAGATGTCTGGAAACTTTTTCTGGTGACAGATTTATCCCTGTACTAAACAATTTCCTGTACAACAACCATGTGGAAAAAGGCTTTGAAAACATTGTGGGAAAAGGAGTCATGCTGGTTCCCAACATTTTCTCCTCTTTCCACAATGAATCCTCACAAAGACAAATTCATCGTTTGAACCACTAATGACTTGCGGCCTATAAATGCTTTCAGTTTGGAAAAGTCTAAGATATTGACATGTGGCAGAGTTAACATATTACCAGCAGATATTTTTTTGTCATGCTTTAGACGACCTTTGAAAACATCATGGTAATAGGAGAATTTGCTTGATTATGGGCAGAGTCTCCTTTTGTCACTATGTTTTTACATTTATTTATATATTAGATCTTGTTCATTTTGCATATCCATATTTGACAAGGATGTTTTTGAAGTCATTTACTGCAAATTGTGTCTAGTTAATGCGATGTCAAGGGGTCCATTTTCTCAAGTGGCTATAAAAATTTCTGGACATGGAGGAGGGGGGGCTTCATTTTGCTATATGGTCAGCTGTTAGGCCAGCCTGAATGAAGTTGGAGTCATAAAGGGGGTAGAAGGAGAAGACTGCTTTTGCCAGTTTGTTTGTTTGGTGTTTTTTCTTTACCAAAACAAATTTTTACACTTGTTTAAATCGAAACAATTGGCAGACATCAAACATGGCTGAAAATTCAATTTGACTTTGAAAGAATAGAAAACATGCTGGGAAAAGGAGAAAATGCTTGTTTGATTTTCCTTTTTTTCACAATGCTTTCATTTGTAAACTTGTTACAAAACTTAAGGGTTCTGGCTGGCTCAGTGGTAAAGTGTAGGACTTGTAGCCTGGAGGCTCCAGGTTTGAGCCTCACTGGAAGGATTTTTTTTTTTGTGGGAGTGTCTTTTTGCAAGATACTTCAGAGCCCAAAACTGCTGCTGAAGAAAGCAGAGTCCCAGCCTACATGAAACCCAGGACATATATGAAAAGGTGAGCTGCCACAGTGATAAGACTGACATCATGCTGAAAGTGGCATAAAACACCATGAACCTGTTACCACACAATCCCGACTTTAATGACCCTGAAAAAGAAGACTCAAAATCATTGTGGGAAAAGGAGAAAGTGCTGGTAACCAGCATTTTCTCCTTTTCCCACAATGTTTTCTACCCTATCAAAGACATATATCATCATTTTAGGAACATTTACTTTCGTCTACAAATGCTTTCAATTTAGTCCAGTGCAAAAGTTTGTAGTTTGGTAACAAGTTAAATTAATCAGTTACAAGAGTAAGTAAGTCATCTGCAGGAGGTATAGAGATAAAATATGAACCAAACACAATCGTCATATGTGGGTTGATGGGGACGAAATATCCCTCTCAAGTCCCCTGTCTTTATACACCTCTGTACAAGATTATTCTGGGATTTGTGAGGAATTAGCCTCATTTTGACAACAAGAATCTTCCTCATATCCCCAGCTTTTGGGATTAACCCTTTCTCTATCGATAAGCTTTTAGACACTTCCAAAATTAAAAGCATCTGCAGATGACGAATTCAAAATTGGTGCAAAGTACGTTTCTGTGAGAGGGTAAGACAGGATATATGGGAAAAGGTGAACATTCTGATGACCAGCATTTTCATCTTTTCTGGCATTGTTTTTAAAGGGCTCCTGCCTCAGGAACGTCTGGTAAAGGGTGAATCATACCCAAGTTTCATGGGCATCCAAATTATGGAGAGGGATTAGGGGCTGTATGCAATGGACTTAGCCAGTTTGATAAATCACTTCCATCATTTGTAAATTATCCTTTTAAGTTGATCCCTTGTTGCGAAAACAGCTTAACTGTTTATGGTAATACACTAGAGATAGGTTGTTTTAGGCAAATGAGAGGGATATTGCAATGGAGGTGATAAGATGCCATTTCACAAGTACTGTGTTTTAGCTACTCATAAATTTATGGTGGGTTCCTTTTCAGTAGTTGCAATAATGTCATGTTTAACCCATTACAAAACAAGCCTTGTGTTTTCACAGCCCTGAAAAACAAGGGTTTTGAAAAAAGACTGGGAAAAGGAGAAAATGCTGGAAACCAGCATTTTCTCTCTTTCCCAGATTTTTCTCATACCTTTTTATAGCACTGGTACTCTTAGCGTTTGAGCTACATTTACTAGTCATCTGCAAATGGACAAGTCTAACATTGCAAGATCTGGTAGAGGTATAATTGATTTTCACCCTTAGGCTTCTAAGCGCATTAGTCACTGACCTTTTGCTGATGGTGTAGATCAAGATCACACTTCACAGAATGTGCACTCTGATCTTGGATCTACATTGTCTAATATAGAGATATTTTTCTCCAAAGAAATAAGTTTGAAATAACATTATTTGGGTTATTCCTATTGGCTTGAAAGTTTCATCAACTTATACAGGAGGTTAAGAGTTAAAATTCAAACGAGGTCCATCATTACTATGAGCTGTATGGTGCAATAGGGGTTCAAACATTTGGAAATTAAGTAGATGAAATAGGGTGCAATATGGTTGCTCACTGTAGCAGTGTTTTCTATGTGGCGCATACCCTATTCAGTTGAAATTCTTAGTGGCAACAAGTTGCTACTATTCTGTATTGAAAGTATTTTGCAAATGACAAAAAAAAAAAATGGCATTTTACCTTAGAAACTGAATGAAAAGAGGAAATGCTTGTTACCAGCCTTTCATCTCGGACCATAAAAATCTAAGGTTAGTCTGACAGAGTTTGGTTCTGAGAAGTGTCAGAGAAGTTAGCTAGGCGTTGTGGTACGTCTTGGGGCCTCTCGGACGCCCAGAATTGTAGGTTGTTTTCTTAGAAAAAAAAAGTGGGGGATAAGGAGAAAATGCTGGTTAACAACATCTCCTTGGTTCACAATGTTTTATAAAACCCTTCTATCCCAGGGTCATAAAAAACATGCTTAGACTGTAGTTTTGAGAAGTGTCAGAGATGTAACCTAGGTGTTGTAGTGGGTCTTGAGACATCTTGGACACCCTGAATCATAAATTAATTTTAACAGAAAGAAATAATGTGGGACAAGGAGAAAATGCTGGTTAACAGCATTCTCTCTTTAATCCACATTGTTTTAAAAAAGCCCTTCATCTCAGGGTCATAATGAAATGAAACATGGGTTAGTTTGACAAAGAGTTATGACTGTGGTTTTGAGAAGTGTTGGAGATGTTACCTAGGTGTTGTAGTGGGTCTTGAGGCTTCTTGGACACCCAGAATTGTAAATTGATTTTCAATTCTGTTTGCTGTTGACAGGTATTAGGGGTATTACTTGAACACCCTACTCTTCCAGGACCTCTACCCAATTCATATCTTGTGTTTACTACCTTCTATTATTTTTCACCACCTCATAATAAAAATAAGAAAAAAAAAAGCTTGTGGAAAAATGTTTTGGCAAAAGGAGAAATTGCTCTTTCTGGGAAATTCTGTCTTTTGCCCAAATGTTTACAGACGTATTTATGCATTAAACCTAAATTCTTGACAAGAATCCATCATTTTCAAGGATGGTTACCAGCGTTTTCTCCTTTTCCTATATTTTCAAAAGCTTTCTTCTCCAGAGACGTTAAAACTCGATATTGTGTGGGAAAGGGTTCAAATAAAGACAGTCCTGTGTTTTGACCTCATGGAGAAGCTTTTGAAAATGTTGTTGGAAAAGCAGAAAATGCTGGTGATCAACATTTTCTTCTTTTCCCACAATGTTTCTACCATTTCTGATTAAAATTCCATCATTTGTGCCAAATTTAATCTATCATCTGCAAATGCTTTCAGTTAGGACAAGTCTAAACTTTCTGTTTCTAGTAAATATTAACTCTTTACCTCACAACAAAATTTTAGGCTGGTCCAAATTGAAAGAATTTGCAGACGACAAATCAATCATGTATCAAGAACTGAAATTTCTCTTTGGAAGTGTAGAAAACATTGTGGGAGAAGAAGAAAATACTAGTTACCAGCATTATCTTTTTTTCCCACAATGTTTTCAAAAGACCCATTTCTCAGGGTCGTTAAAACTCGGGATTGTGTGGTAAAGAGTTAAATGAGCTGTTGCAGCTGTTGTCTTGGTGACAAAACATGTTGCACCAGGCCTGATTTACAATCAGTTGCAATGCAAGATTACATTGATGTCATTTTAATCACCCAGAAGCATCAAGGAAGTGGAAAAATAGCTATGTTCCCCTGAAGGCTGGCTTCAGATGGCAAATGTCTGTGTCATGTGTGTCAAGCACTGGTAGCACAGTCAGTACTGCACAGGACTTGAGACTGGGGTCAGCTGGTGCAAATCCCCAGGTCGGATAATTTCTTTCCAAGGATTATTTATAGTCATTGCAACAGGATTCAATTCTCTCTTACCTCTGATCATTATGTTGAGTATGGTTATGTGGAAAAACAGCCAATAGCTTGGAAAGAATGTTGTAAAGTACTGGTAAAAGAAAACTCCTGGAAAGCACGTATAGGTGCACTGGCTGGCGCAATGTTACTGACATACTGTTGAAAAAGGCGTTAAACACAATACAAAAGAAAAAAATACTTACACTGCAAGATTACACTGATGTAATCTTAATCCTCCAAAAGCATTGAGGCAGTGGGAAAAAAGTTATGTCCTCCCCTATTAACCCTTTCCCAAACAAGCCCTGGTTTTCACGTGTCTGCAGTACAAGTCTTTTGACAATGCTGTGGGAAAAGGAGAAATTGCTCATAATGAGCAATTTCTCATTTTCCCACAGTGTTTTCTACCCTTTTTGATAACTTTCTGCCATTTTCATCAAATTTAAAATTGTCGTCTGCAAACTCTTTCAATTTGGACCAGTCCAAAATTTGTCGTTTGGGAAAGGATTAAGGGTGGTTTTATAAATGGCACATTTCCTGCCATTTGAAGGATAGGCAGAGATTAACTTTTTACCAGGCAACAAAATTTCAGACTCTTCCATTTGCTGATGCCAAATGAAATGAGGCACAAATTATAAAGTTTGTCTTTGAAAGGGTAGAAAACATTGTTGGTAAAGGAGAGGATGCAGGTTACCAGTATTTTCTCCTTTTCCCACAAAATTTTCAAAAGTCCTCTTCCTTGGGGTTGTTGAAACTGGGTATTGTGCTGTAAAGGGTGAACCAATGAATGACTGCCATCTGTAAAAGTGAAGACAAGTGACAAAGTATGGTTTCTGATATGGGTCTACACTCTTTGCCCATGGAATACAGAATACATGTTTTTTGGAAAGAGGAACTTGATTAATTAAGAGCACATGGCAAATGGAATCATTGCCTTTGACTCTTTACCAAATGACAAAATTTTGGTCTTGACCAAGTTGAAAGCATTTTTAAATGTAACTCAAATGGTGATTTCTGACTTTGATAGGATAGAAAACATTGTGGGAAAAGGCAAAAATGCTGTTATTTAGGCTGAAACTGATAAATATTTTAAGCAATCAACAAAATTTTAATACTTATTCATATTGAAAGCATTTGCTGACAACATTTTAAAGTTGGATCAAATGATGGGATTTGTCGTTGAGAGGGAGCAAAACATAGTGGAAAAAGGAGGAAATCATGGTTACAAGAGTGCTTATTTTGATTGGCTCGAGAGACTCCAAGAAATAAAATGCATACTTTTTATTTACAGAAAATCAATTACTCAGATCTATGAAAAGTTAAACATCATCTTACGTGATAGATCAGACAGCTTATGGATTCTGATCTGTATTTACTCTGCAATAATTACAGACATTGTGCTTTGACAGTTAACCCTTTCCCAAACTACAGATGTTAGACTCCTTAAAACTGAAAGAACCTGCGGATGACAAATTTAATACTGGTACAAGTAAACAGAAGTTCTCTAACAGGTTAGAAACCATTGTGGTAAATGGAGAAAATGCTGTTTACCAGCATTTTCTCCTTTTCCTATAATGTTTTCAAATGTCTTCTTCCTCTGGGTCGTTAAAACTCAGGACTGTGTGGTAAAGGGTTAAAATAATAATATAATCCATATTTTGTTCAAGAAAAGACAAGGTGAGTAGGTCCTGTCTGTTAAAGTAGAGTGACACATGAAATGATTTATAGGGAATAAGGAGGATATACTTTATATTTGGGACATTTTTGTGGAATTAGACATGGATTTTCAGTATAGCTAGGTTGTCATGTTCACTGCACTGAGATTGACTTTTTCTAGCTTAACCCTTTCCCAAACAAGCCCTGGTTTTCATGTGTCTGCAGTACAAGTCTTTTGAAAACACTGTGGGAAAAGGAGAAATTGCTCGTAACGAGCAATTTCTCCTTTTCCCACAGTGTTTTCTACCCTTTTTGAGACCTTTCTGCCATTTTCATCAAATTTAAAATTGTAGTCTGCAAACTCTTTCAATTTGGACTAGTCCAAAATTTGTCATTTAGGAAAGGGTTAATGTCCGAATAGTTTCACCCATGGTTTAGAAACTTAATCCTTAAAGAAGGCTCCTGTTTATGACTATAGTTGCCTTTGCAGCCAATGCAGATCAAGATCATGCTGCACATGACATGCAGCCTGATCTTTGATCTACATTGTCTGCTTTGCTTAAACACTGAAGACAAAAGTAACCATGAAATTGCAATTATTTGCATCATATTTCTTGGATGAAAATGTCTGATAAGTTTATTCGGCTTTGTAAGGGTTAAATGAACCGGATTGCATAAATATGCTATTTTAAATCTCATCTTATATTTTTAGCATAATTTTGTTAATTTTTAGTTCCCTGCAGAAGGTATCCTTCAGAACAAGCAATTGTTCCTTTTTTCACAAGATTGACCACATCATGATAAGATGCCTTTTCACTGCTAGTTTTATGCTCACCTTAGCTCAACATTCTGCTCAGGTAACTGTTTAGTATCATCAGATGGCAAGTGTCTCTTGTCACTGGTCATTTGTCACATCTCAGGTCTGTCAGATAAGATACCATTAAACTTCTGTGGTAGCATAAAGCAAGCTTTGTGTCAAAAAATGTTTTTCATCCACACAATTTTCAGGAAATATTCCTCCTGAAAAACAGTTACTATTTTCAAGAGTTTTTTTTTTATATTAATTATGCAAGAATGTTATCCTTTGTTTGGATTCTTCTTGATTCAGTGATGGCATCGTGATATGTGATAAATTATGACTGTTGTGGGCATTTTCTGTTTTTATATAGATTAATTAGTCAGTAGAGTGATAGAAGGCTATAAAGGACCTCTTGTTCAACTTAATGCTTTCAAAAGCTGTTTACAGCACTATAATGAGACAAGTGTGGTGATTCACATTGGAAAGAAAAAACATTTTTCTGTCTATTAACCTTTTCCCATACAATCATAAAATTTAAGAATCCTGAAGAGGAAGTCTTTCAAAAACATTGTGGGAGGAGAAAATGCTGGTAACCAGCATTTTCTCATTTTTCCAGTAATGTTTTCTGGCCTTTCGGAAAAAAAAGTTCCATCAATCGAGTGATGTTTAATTTGTTGTCTACACATTCTTTCAATTATGGACGAGTCTAAAATTGTGTCATCTGGTAAAGAGTTAACCCTTTCCCAAACAAGCCCTGGTTTTTATGTGTCTGCAGTAGAAGTCTTTTGAAAACACTGTGGGAAAAGGAGAAATTGCTCGTTACGAGCAATTTCTCCTTTTCCCATGGTGTTTTCTACCCTTTTTTGAGACCTTTCTGCCATTTTCATCAAATTTAAAATTGTCGTCTGCAAACTCTTTCAGTTTGGACCAGTCCAAAATTTGTTGTTTGGGAAAGGGTTAAAGTAACCTACTTTCTAGTTAACTTTCAAATAAAACAAAAAAGTTTCTAAGCAGTTAAATCTTTACAAAACGACAAAATTTCAGACTCAACCAAATTCAAAGCATTTGCAGATGACAAAATAAATGTGACTTAAATTCAAACAGATTTTGGAAGGGTAGGAAACATAATAGGAAAAGGAAATAATGCTGGTTCCATTTTCCACAATGTTTTCCAAAGTCTTCTCCTTTAGGTTTGTAAAAACTCGGGATCATTAGGTAAAGGGTTCATTCCCTACCAGATAAGAAAAATTTAGTCATCCATATTGAGAACATTTCCATTTGAGAATTTAAAATGTGCCATAGTTAAAAAGAGTCTATCTGTGAAAGGAGAAAGAAAAAAAAAACATTGTGGAAAAAGGAGAAAAAGCTGGTTACCAGCATTTTCTCCATTTTACATAAAAGCCATCTTCCTCAAGGCCTTTAAAACTCGAATTGTGCGGTAATGGAAGAAAGCGTTAACAATATCACTCTCTGTCTGCAGATGGCAATTGCAATAATCAGAGTATTTTCATTCTCTTCAGTTCGCTCTAGGAATATTTTCAATTATTTCCAACCCTTTTTTTTAATTAAGTCAGAAGAAATCCGAATATCCTAGGAGAATATGCCGTCATTCAATCATTAAAACCTCAATTTCTCGTTTTTCAAAAGGAAATTAAAACTTAAATGATAAAAACAACAGTAACTAAGTGAGCCAATTGATCTACTATTTGTAGTTGCAATACACACACTATGAAAAAGTGTGGATTACTTTTTAGATCAATTTTTTTGAGCTAAGTAGCGCAGTTTGTAGAACATAGGACTTGAAACTAAGGGTTGCTGGTTCAAATCCCAAGCTTGGCCAGTTTCTTGGCTGGGATTGATGATAGTCATTTGGATCATTGGGGTCATGCATATTTCCATCATTACTGTCTGTTGTTTCAACAATAGGTATTTGGGAAAGCAGCCAGTGGTCTAGGAAGAATATTGTGCAAAGTGCAATTTGTTTTCTGTCAACTCTATTTCAATGTGTGTAAACCATCAGTTTCAGTCACTGTCTTTTGTACGCGGTGCAAGACTTTCTGAAGCAGGAAAAAGTCGTTGTGCTCCCCTACCGTCCATATTCACCTGGCCTCGCCCCTTTTTACTTCTTTTTGTTTCCAAAGCTAAAAAAGTACCTTTCAGGTCGAAAATTTGTTCAGCGCAAACTCCCCGGTTCTGCATTATTCCACTGTCTTCGTAGAATATATAAAAAGGGCTATGAAAAGCCTTCAAAGATTGGATACAGAGACTGAAACTTTGTATATCTGCTGGAGGTGAATACTTTGAGGGAACAAAATAAAAAATTCAGTGAAACCTACGAAGAATAAAATTTTAGATGCTTAGATGCATTCATATTTGAACACTCCTCCTACAAACATACAAATCCATCAATTACTAGCAACATGAATGAGATACCTGTGTTGGGTGATAAATACTGCTTTCGACATTATTTCAGTCATTTTGTTGGAAATGGCTCACTCTTTAATGTCTGATTTCACAAAAGCTAGTCTGTGCCTCTGTAGTGCCTTGCCTGAAATCACTCTCACTATTGATCAGTGCTGCTGGCAGGGAATGAACTAGGAGCTCCGGATTACCAATCAAATGCCAAATAACTCTTTACAGACAATATCACTATTGAACAACATTTAATTTGTTATCAGCAAATGCTTTGGATTTGGACAAGTCCAAAATATTGTGGCGTATTAAAGAGCTAACTCTTTACCATACAACAAAATTTTGTACTTGACCAAATTGACAGGCATATGCAGACGACAAGTTAAAGGTAGCTCAAAAGATGATTTCTGTTTTTGATAGGATATGAAACATTGTGGGAAATGGAGAAAATGCTGGTTACCAGCATTTTCTCATTTTTCCACAATGTTTTCAAAAGCTTTCTTCTTCAGGGTTGTTGCAACTTGGGATTGTGTGGCAAAGGGTTAAAAAGGCTGAAATATCACAAGTAAAAGGCAGAATAGTTCAGTGTGAAATATGACGATTTCTGTATTTGTCCCTGGAGAGCAATTACATCAATAATTAAAATGTGTTGGAAATAACAAACAATTGCTGCATCTATGTATATGAAAATGCAAAGATTACATGGGATAGCCCGTAACCACACAATCCCGAGTTTTAACCACCTGAGAGGGAAGACTTTTGAAAACGTTGTGTGAAAAGGAGAAATAGCTGGTAACCAGCATTTTTCTCCTTTTCACACAAACTTTTCTACCCAATCAAAGACCAAGTTGATCATTTTAGCCATATTGAAGTTGTGGTCTGTAAATATTTTCAATTTGGACAAATCTGCATTTTTGCTGTGTGATAAAGAGATAATAAAGGAAGGGGAATAGTTCATATTGCAGTGATAATTGTCTGTTTTGGAGTAGGTTCAGTTTATTATGCTGGAGTCATCCCATCTACATGTTTTTTGGGTCATCTTGTTATTTGGTCTGGCCATCTCTCTGTGCATCTCTTCCGTGTGTGTGTTTGTCCATTATTTTGCAATTATATCTTGTGTCATATACTTCTAAATAAGATTAACTCTTTACTAAATGACAAAATTTCAGACTAGACCAAATTGAAAGCATTTGCAGACAACAAATTAAACGTGAATGAAAAATTGAAATTTGTTTTTGGAAGGGTAGGAAACATAGTGGGAAAAGGAGAAATTGCTGGTTATCAGATATCGTTCAATATCTTCAGTAATGACAGAGATATTATAAAATGTCAGTCTTTACATGGCGATAACAACGCAGATGTCACAAGGGCTATGACAGAACCTCTATGTTTTCTTCAAAAACAGCCAAGCTAAAGATTACAGTTTTGTATGTAATGATTTTTAGCTCCATGTCATGGCCCTGTCTCCAAAACTGAAAACTGTTGAAAATGTTTAAAAATCTTCTTGTCCGAAACCAAAAGACCTAGGATTACCAAATTTGGCAAGTACCTTCATCTAATAGACTTCTACAAAAGTCTTCAAATTATAGCCCTGGGGTCAAAATTGGCCCCGCCCCGGGGGTCACAGGATTTACGTAGGTTTATATACTGAAAACTTTAAGTAACTTCTTGTCCTGAACCATATGGCCAAGGGCTACCAAATTTGGCATGTAGCTTCATCTAATGGACTTCTACTTAATTTCTTCAAATTATAGCCCTGGGACCAAAATTGGCCCCACCCCAGGGGTCACAACTTTTACATGGGCTTGTATGCGGTAAAAATTTAAAAATCTTCTCCTTCTTAACCATATGGCCTAGGGCTACCAAAACTAGCACGTAATTTCATCTGATGGATCTTTACTTAGATTCTTTAAATTATAGCCGTGGAGCCAAAATTGGCCCCACCCTGGGGGTCACAAGTTTTACATGGTCTTATACAGGGAAAACTTTGAAAATATTCTGGTTCTAAACCATATGGCCTAGGGCTACTAAATTTGGTATGAAGCTTCACCTAATCGACCTCTACTAAGATTCTACAAATTATAGCCCTTGGGTCAAAATTGGCCCTGTCCCAGGGTTCACAAGTTTTAGAAGGACTTTTATAGTGAAATCTTAAAAAGATCTTCTTGTTCTTAGCTGTAAGGCCTAGGGCTACCAAATTTGGCATAAAGCTTCATTTAGTGGATCTCTTCTGAATTTGTTCAAAATTTAGCCATTGTTCAAATTGAATTAAACCCCCACATGGTTTATTAAGGAAACTGAAAATCTTGTTTATAACCATACAGCCTAGTCCTATATTACTTGGTATGTGGTTATATCTTTTTGACCTGAACCAGGATTCAATTACTTATAGCTTATAATTATAGCCTGAAATCGTAATCATAGGTAAAAATGAACTGGGCCTGGGTTCACAATTTTCATGTGGGCTTTTATAAAGAAACTTTATCGGTCTTCTTGTTAGAAACCTGTAGGCCTAGAGTTGTAACATTTGGTGTGTATGGCTTGTACATATTAGCCAGTGGAGCGATACAGGGCCATCATGGCCCTCTTGTTAGCCTTTTGAAGTAAAGCACAATTAGAGTTATCTGTCCTTTAACCCTTCCGTCTTTTAATGATCCATACACAGAATTCCGTCTTTTAATGATCCATACACAGAAAGCTTTAGAAAACATACTGGGAAAAGGAAGCATTTTCTCCTTTTCCCACAATGTTTTCTACCCTTCCTTAAACAAATTTCGATTCTTGCGTCACATTTATTTTGTCATCTGCAACTGCTTTCAGTTTGGACCAGTCTAAAATTTTATCATCTGGTAAAGAGTTAAGTAAGGCTGTTCTATGTCAAGCTTGGGTAGCTTTCTTCTACAGCAGAGGTCTCTTTTTCTTAGCTATGCTCTGCTGTATATTGAAGGGAGTATCAAAGTATTGTCACAGCCCTGTTTTCACCAGTTTTGTTGTCATGCAAAAACTTCTGACATTTTCTTGTACTTCTGTTATTACTACAGTTACCTACTCTAAACTGGGGCTAGTTATTTTCTTTCAAAAGGGAAACCATACCAATAGGGCAGGTAACACCCAAATATTGAGATACAGTTATGCCCCTTTTTTAGACAAAATTTTCATTGGAAAGCAACTTAACCCTTAAAGTGCCTTTCATGACTACGGTTGCGTTTGTAGCCAGTAAAGATCAAAGATCAGGCTGCACAAAATGTGCAGCCTGAAGTTTGATCAACACTGTCCGCTTAGCTGGATCACTGTAGACAAAATCATCCATGAAATTGCAATTATTTGGGTTGTATTTCTAGAATGAAAATATCTGACAGGTTTATTCGGGGCTCTAAGGGTTCAAAGGTGAGCATTGGCACCCAATTAAGCATTGTTCTTGTTCATAATACTGTGTTACTGTATGTCTCAAATTGGTCTGTGTGGCAATGGGATAAATCTTGATATATATTCCTGTGATATTCTTGCTATTGATTAGTTTGTCATGGTTTTATGCCATTTCATTTGTTTACCCTGACCCTTGGCTCTGGTGGATGAAGTAATGAAATCATACATGTCAATGGAAAAACACTTATGATATTTCACACTCAGGGTTGTTTTGGCTAGAATATTAACAAAGAAGCACACAGTATAGATTCAAGATCATACAGCATGTTTTGTACAAACTGATCTTGATCTACATTGCTGTAAAAGCAGCTTGGACCCTGTATGGGCTAATATATTGTCTATCTTTGTTAGATGCCCAAAATATTTTCTGTCTTGCCTTATCTCTAACAGAAGCCCATGATATTTTTTGTCATACCTGGTTTATCTCTTACAGAAGACCATATTTTCTGTCTTGTCTTGTCCATCTCTAACAGAAGCCCATAATATTTTGTGACTTGTCTATCTCTATCACAGGCCCAAAATATTTTCTGTCTTGTCTTGTCTAGACTATCTCTAACAGAAGCCCATAACATTTTCTGTCTTGTTTTGTCTATCTCTAACAGAGGCCCAAAATATTTCCTGTCTTGACTGTCATGTCTAAAGTTTAACAGAACCCCACAGTATTTTCAGTCATGTCTTGTCTATCATGAACAGAAGCCCAAAATATTTTCTGTTTTGTCATGGCTATCTCTAACAGAAGCCCCAAATATTTTGTCATGTCTGTCTCTATCAGAACCCAACAGTATTTTCTGTCCTGCCTTGTCTATCTCTAACAAAAGCACAAAACAATTTCTGTTTTGCCTTGTCTATCTCTAACACAAGCCAAAAATATTTCCTGGCTTGTCATGTCTCTAACAGAACCACACATCATTTTCTCTCATGTCTTGTCTATCACAAACAGAAGGGTCAAAAAGTAGGTCACTGGGCCAAATCTCAGAAAAAACTTTGTGTGCCCTCCTCGAAATTGGGTCATGATGGGTCAAAAAGAAGGTCACTGGGCCAAATCTTAGAAAAACCTTGTGTGCACTTGTAAGCCACATATGCAGCCTGATACTCTTGAAACTTGTTCAGAATATTTGTCTTGATGATATCTCAGACAAGTTTGAAATTGGGTCATGTTGGGTCAAAAAGTAGGTCACTGGACCATATCTCAGGAAGACCTTGTGAACATTCTAGAGGCTACATTTTCAGCCTGATACTCATGAAACTTGGTCAGCATGTTTGTGTTGATGATATGTTGGACTAGTTTGAAATTGGGTCATGTTGGGTCAAAAAGTGCGTCACTTGGCCAAATCTCAGAAAAACCTTGTCTGCACTCTAAAGGTCATAGTTTCAGCCTGATACTCATGAAACTTGGTCAGAGCTTCAGCTTTATCAATTGTAGATGACTATACTCAGGTGAGCGCTTTAGGGCCAGTGGTCGTTTTGTTAAGATGCATGGTTGTGTGGTAAAGGGCTGTTCAATATAGAGTATACCTATCATTTATTTGGCACCCTAAGGGGTTACAAGGCAAACAAATTTTGATAAAAATCTCATACAATAACCTTTTTGCCATATTAATTGTTTGAAATCTTTCTCTTTGCAGTGCCTGTTATAGTTCAAACTATCAATTCATTTCAAACCCTTCACCAAAGAATGTGGTATAATGACCCTGAGCAAGAATACTTTTGAAAATTGTGGGAAAAGGACTAAATGCTGGTTATGAACTAGCATTTTCTCCCTTTTCCCATGATTTTTTCTACCCTCCACAGACATATCCTGTCATATGAGGTACATTAATTTGTGGTTAGTAAATGTCTTCAATAAGGTAAAAGTAAAATAATATTGTTTCTTTTGTAATGAGTTAACTCTTTACCAAACAACAAAATTTTATCAAAAGACTTATCCAAATTGAAAGCATTTGCAGATGACAAATCAAATGTGACTCGAATGATGAGATAGTCTTTAAAAGGGGGAGAAAACATTGTGGGTAAAGGAGAAAAAGCTGTTTACCAGCATTTTCTCCTTCTCCTGCAATGTTTTCTAAAGCCTTCTTCCTCAGGGTCGGTAAATGTCGGGATTGTGTGGTAAATGGTTAAAGAATCCCGACTTTTAATGACCTTGAGAAAACAGACTTTTGAAAACATCCTGGGAAAAGGAGAGAATGCTGGAAAATAGCGTTTCTCCTTTTCTCACCATGTTTTTTACCCTATGAAAGGCAATTTCCTCAATTTGAGGTCCATAATTAAATTTGTCATCAGCAGATAGTGAGGGTTGGGGTAAGTTTAAAGTTTGTAATATGGCAAAGTGTCAAATAATCAGATTGTGAAGTCTACACTGTTCAGTTGTTTTTGGTCAGTTTCAACTATAACAGCAAGTAGAAGGAAGGGTAGATCCTAAACTTTTCTTGCTTTATAAAGGGAGATAAATCAAACAGTAGCCAGTCAAGCCGATATCAAATTTCCCTCTCTGATAGCAAGTATGCCCTGACTTTTCCTATTTATCTGTCTATTTAATTTTGGTTTAGTCTGGTTGCCTGGAGGCAAAAACAAATTGACATTTTCTATGGTAGATTAAATCGAGTTTTATGGAATTTCAATTAAATGTAATGTACAGTTTTTCTCTCTGTAGTCTGCTGATCAGAGAAATAAGCTTTTTGAGATAATATTTCTTGTATTTTTTTATTTTCCTTCTCAAAGTTTGAATTAGTTACTGTGTTTTGTTTTTAAAGATGGATCAATTTTGTTATTTCAACACACAAATTTTCTTGGAAGAATTGGAGATGTTTTTTTTCAGCCTTGAATTTAAATTTTGTTTAACTCTTTACCACATGACAAAAATATAGACTTGTCCAAATTGAAAACACTTGCTGACAACAATTTCTGCTCAAATGATTGAACTTGTCTTTAGGGGAGGAAACATAGTGGGGAAAGGAGAAAATGCTGGTTACCAGCATTAAGTAATTTACATAATGTTGCTCAAATGATGGGAATTGTGTGTGAAAGGGTAGAAGCATTGTGGGAAAAGGAGATAATGCTGCTTACCAGCATGTTCTCCTTGTCCCACAATGTTTTCAAATGTTTTCTTTTTTAGGGCTTTTAACTCTTTACCAAACGACAAAAATGTAGACTTGCTCAAATTGGAAGCATTTGCAGACGACAATTTAGATATCACTCAAATGATTGAACTTGTCTTTAATAAGGTAATAAACATTTTGGGAAAAGGAGAAAATGATGGTTGCCAGCATTTTCTCCTTTCCCATAATGTTTTCAAAAGGCTTCTTTCTCAGGGTCGTTAAAACTCAGGACTATTTGGTAAAGGGTAATAAAGCACAAGATAATTTGGAAATGAGTTAAAGGTCACTTTTGACCATAATGTCTTGGAAGAGCAGACAGTAGAGATCAAAGATCAGACTTCCAAGAATGATTGTGTAGTCTGATGTTGATCTACATTGACCACAAAGGTAACTGAATTTACAGAAGGTGCATTAGGAGTGTTTATTCTTATCAAAGCAAGTGTGAAATGGCTTCCAGTGTATTTTGTCTGCTGACTGAAAATGTAGTCATGCTCTGTGAAAAGGGGTTTTCATTTATCTCTGCGAAGCATGATACCTAGAAAGTCATCACATAATCATGGACACATAAAGTCCATTTTGTCTTACTACTGACTGAATCATGACTGGTCCATGGGCTTGCAGAAAATTGACTGCGCAGGCTGACCTGGGTTGATACTTTTTTGCAGATGCATCAAGTGCCTGTTTCACAGAGCATGGCTTATATGTTTCATTTGTTAACCCGTTACCACACGATCCCGACTTTTAACGAATCCAAGAAAGAAGCCTTTTGAAAACATTGTGGGAAAAGAAGAAAATGCTGGTAACCAGCATTTTCTTCTTTTCCCACAATGTTTTCTAACCTTTAAGAGACAAATGTTATGTTTTGAGCTACATTTAAAATGTCATCTGCAAATGCTTTCAATTTGGACTAGTCTACATTTTTTCTTGTGTGGTAAAGAGTTAAGCAATCAGAAAGTTATTATTTCTTATGAGTCCATGTAGCGCAGTTGCAGGTAGCATTGTGGACTTGAGACTTTGGGTTTGCTGGTTTAAGCCCATAGCTCTGTCAATTTCTTTAAGAGGATTTCTGATTGTCACTGTAATGAAAATTATTCCTCTCTCACTGCTGATCATTTTTTCTTCGATGGTTATGAGGGAAAGCAGCAAGTGCCTTGGAAAGAATGTTGAGCAAAGTACTGGTACAATAAACTCAAGTAAAGCATAGATAGACTCACTGGCTGCCACAATATTACAGAAATAATGTTGGAAACAGTGTTAAATATTATACAAACAAATAAGGTATTATTTCTTTTCTGAAGTGTTGAATGTCAGTGTCAATTCATCAGTGTTGAAATTACAAATAGAAAATAGAAGAGTCAATCATGACAAATTTGTCTTTCAAATATGTTATTAACATTAGGTTCTTCTTCAATACTTTACCAAGCAATCATCTGTTTCAATGATCCTGATGAATTTGAAGGCATTTGAAAACATTGGTGGGAAAAGGTGAAAATGCTGGCAACCAGCATTTTCTCCTTTTCCAACAAATATTTTCTACACTTGAACAAATTGAAAGCATTTGCAAAATACAAATGAGAGATGGCTAGAACAATGAAATTTATTATGGAAATGTTTCAACAGAGTTTTCAAAAGCCTGTGAACTTATGGTAGCTAACTCTTTTTCAAACGGCAAACTTTAGACTAGTCCAAAAGGAAAGCATCTGTAGATGACCAGTTGAATATTGCTCAAAAACTGAAACTTGCCTTTGGAAGGATAGAAGACATCGTTGGAACTGGAAAAATTCTGATTTCCAGCGATTTCTCCCCTTCCAACAATGCCTCCCAAAACCTTTGTCAAGGTTGTTAACCCTTTACCAGACAACAAAATTTTAGCCTTGTCCAAATTTAAAGCATTTGCAGATGACAGTTTAAGTGTGGCTCAAATGGTGTAATTTTTCTTTGATAAGGCCGAAAACATTGTGGGAACAGGAGAAAATGCTGGTTACCAGCATTTTCTCCGTTTCCCACAATGTTTTCACAAGGCCTCTTTCACAGGGTTGTTAAAAGGTGTCAATGTGCGGTAAAGGGTCAACATTAGTTTACAACAATCCCTACTTAACAAGGATGTTTGCAAAATCCTCGCTTGTAAATTTGTTTTGGAAAGTTACAATGAGTTAATCTCTGGGTTTATATTTCATAGAAAACAAATTTCCAGAATAACAGGAAAGAAATAAGCCTTTAACCCTTTACCATACAATCCAGATTTTCAACAACACTGGGAAAGAGGCCTCAAGAGGCCTCTTAAAAACATTGTAGAAAAGTGAATAATTGCTGAAAACCAACATTTTCTCCTTTCTTTAAAATTTTGTTACTGGTTTGAAAAGCAATCTTCATCATTTTAGTGCTGTTTCACATTTCTTGTCAATAAATGCTTTCAATATTGACAAGTTCCTAAGTTTTGTCATCTGATAAAGGAGTAACTCTTAAAACCCCTTTCACTGCTAAAGTTATCTTTATTGCCAGTGTTGCTGATGTTCACACTGCACAAAACATGCAGTAGGATCTTTGATGTACACTGCCTGCTTTGCTGTGACACTGATCAAACTGAACCCAGGCTATCTCTGTTGGAACACTATAGACAAAAGCAGTTTTAACCCTTAAAGTGCCGAATAAACCCAATGGACATATTCATTTTAGGATAAGACTCAAATAATTGCATTTTCATGTTTTCACTGTTTAAGTAAAGGGAACAGAATAAATCAAAGATCAGACTGCATTTTTTGTGCAGTCTGATCTTTGATCTGCTCTGGCTTCAAAGGCAACGACAGTAGTCAATGGTGCTTTCAGGATTAATATTGCAATCATTTGGGTTTTATTTCTAAACTGAAGATGTCTGTTGGGTTTTTTTTCTGTATCAGTAAGGGTTAGAATTTATGGCTGTATCTAATACAGCGATTAATAAAGCAGATAGGAAATTGATGTGTTGTATAAAAGATAATTAGAGAGGGAAAGCTCTCTAAAACTGAGGCAGATTTAATTATAGGAGAATAATCGGTTTCCATGGAGACCTGTTACTTTGGTGATCCCAGCAGAAAGGGAGATTTGATTGAAATTTAACAGAAAAGGGGAAGGAAATTGTTCCAGTTATATTGTGATAGAATCTGCTTCTGAATTTGAAGTTCCTAGAACAGAAACTGTTTGTGAATCTATTTCCTGATGCCTCCAGGAAAACAATTTTCTAAGCTTGTTCTATAGGCTTTGTATCACAGAGATTTGTTTAACCCTTGTCCTGCTAAATAAGTGATATGAAATTTTCAAACTGATAGTAAAAACCTGAATAATGCTATTTCAAACTTATTTTAGAAAATATTTCCTTATCAGACAGTGTAGATCCATGATCAGACTGCACGTTCTGTCAGTGTGTTAATCTTAGCAGCAGAAGGGTTAAACTGTTTTACTTATGTAAGTTCATGTTCTGTAGAGGGCTTTACTCTTTCCGGATAATCCCAAGCTTCAACAAAGTTGAGGAAGCAGGCTTTTATAAGCATTGTTGGAAAAGAAGAAAATGCTGAGAACCAGCATTTTTGGCTCAGCCAAATTGAAAAAAATTTGCAGATGACAAACTAAAGGTGCCCTGTCTTTGAAAGGGTAGAAAACATTGTGGGAAAAGGAGAAAATGCTGGTTATTAGCATTTTCTCCTTTTCCTGCAATGCTTGTCCTTTAGGGTCTTTAAAAGTCAGGTTTTGTGTCGTAAAGGGTTAACTCTTTACCAGACAATCCCAAGTTTCAACAAAATTGAGGAAGAAAGCTTTTGAAAAAATGGTGGGAAAAGGAGAAAATGCAGATTACCAGCATTTTCTGCTCTTCTCACACTGTTTTCTACCCTTTCAAAGACAATTTCCACTACTTCAGCCACATTTAATTTGTTGCCAGCAAATGGTTTAGCTTTGGACAAGTTCAAAATACTGGCATTTGGCAAAGAGTTAACTCTTTACTAGACAGTAAAGTTGAAATTTGTGATATATTTAAAGCATTTGCAAATGAAATATCAAATGTGGATTTAATAATTATATTATTGTCTCTGTCTTTGATAGGGTGAAAACCATGGTAAGAAAAGCAGAAAATGGCAATCCACATTTTTTTCCTTTTCACATAATGCTTTTATCTCTTCACCAAAGGTTCCAGTGTTTCAACAACATGGAAGAAGGAGACTTTTAAAAACATGGTCAGGAGAGGAAAATGTATGGTAACGGGTTAAGGAAAGGGAGATGTTCTAAGTTTTCCCCAACATTTTCATTGGTTCATTAGAGCATGGTGGGCCCCTTGTAGATCTCTTGTTAAAACTATGGCATCTACAGAGCTGTATTTTAACTATTTATCAACAGTTTTATCTATATTATATGCCAGTTATGTTGTTATCAGTACATACAAAAAGTGTCTTTGTGGGGGAATGAATGGGTTAATGAATTAGATTATATCCCCAAAAGGTCCATTATTAGGATCAAAATCATGTTGCATTTATACAAATGAGCCATGCTCTGTGAAAAGGGGGCTTAATGCATCTGCAAGAAGTATTGACCCAGGTCAGCCTGCACAGTTTGCGCAGGCTGACCTGGGCCGAAACTTTTCGCTATTGGTCAATTTTCTGTATGTTCAAGGACTAGTTTACCTCATGATAAAGTTTGTTGTTAAAAAAAGTGGCTGTTATGGATCCCAAATTATGTGATGGCTTGATTGGTGTTGTGCATCACAGATATGCATGAAACCCCCTTTTGTCAGAGCATGGCTCAAATATATGACAAGTTCAGTTTTCTGGTGTAGAGTTACCCTGAATTATTGATAGACTGACAGTGCCAAGTGGTGTATAGCCTGGTTACAGAATACAGATATTACAGACAGGTTCACTGTTTGTCCCTGAATTTCGGGGTTTACAAAAAGGGTACCCAGACTGCTGTACTGGGATGGTGATATGTGATATGGCCTGTACTAGTCTGTGAAAGGCTTTGGGTTCATTTCCATATATGGGGAAGGCCCAACATAGTTTGGCTCGTTACCAACAGCTAAATATTGGACTGTTCCAAATCCAAAGCATTTGCAGAGGACTAAATGAATATGGCTCAAGCTGCGGGAATTGTCTTATAACCTGCATTTCTCCTTTTCTCACAATCGTTATCTAGCCATTCAAAAATAAATCCTTTCATTTGAGCTGCATTTAATATGTGGTCTTTAAGTGCCCTAAACATAGGAAATTCTAAATATTTATCATCAGTATGTATTCAAAAATACATTTCTCAAATACTGTTAATCCTTAAGCTGCTAATCGCAACTTACCGGCCTTTTGCGGACAGTGTAGATCTTCACTGTCCAATACGTTATTTTCCTTCCGGTGAAATCAACTTGGAAAACGCAATGTTTGGGCTTCTACTATTGAGTGGAAATTTTCCTTTCATTTATTCAGTAGCTTAAGTGTTAACTCTTTACCAAGCAATCCCGTGTTTTAATGACCCTGAATGATGAAAACATTGTGGGAAAAGGAGAAAATGCTGGTTACCTGCATTTTCTCCTTTTCCCACAATGTTTTCTAGCCAATCACAAACAGAAATCATTATTTTGGCCACAGTTAATTTGTCGTCTGCAAATGCTTTCAATTTGGTCCAGTCCAAAATTTTGCTGTTTGTTAACTCTTTATCACACAATCCCGACTTTTAACGACCCTGAGCAAGAAGCCTTTTGAAAACATTGTTGGAAAAGGAGAAAATGCTGGCAACCAGCATTTTCTCCTTTTCCCACAATGTTTTCTACCCTGTCAGTGACAAATTCCATCATTTGAACAGCATTTAAATTGTCTGCAAATGCTTTCAATTTGGACAAGTCTACATTTTTGTCATGTGGTAAAGAGTTAAAACAATAATTTATGTAATACATAGAAGGGGAGAGGGGAGGCAATTCTTGCAATTATCTCAGCAAAAAAACTGACTTCTTCAGTACTCAGATGAAAAGCCATGAAGAGTGCCTAGACTCTGAAAGAGGAAGGGCTAATTGCCATTACAGGACACCAGATAATAATAATGTTACAGACAAATTTCCCTACGGAACCATTCAGAGACATGAAACATGAACATTAAAAAGAGTTATGGATGTCAATAATGGGCAAAGTGGGTTTGTTGTATATAGTGCATGTTTAGATGATGTCATATTCTCTTTTTGGTGGAATAGTCCATAAAAGGTATGACAGATAAAGATGGCATTGACCTTCTTTGGTGACTTTTATCCCTGTAACCTTAACTCTTTACAACACAATCCAGGAGTGAGATTTAACAACCTTGAAGAGGAAGGCTTTTGAAAACATTGTGAGAAAAGGAGAAAATGTAATCAACATTTTTTCCTTTTTCCCCACAATGTTTTCTACCCTTCAAAATACATATTTCAGTTTTTGAGTTACATCTATTTTGTTGTCTGTGAGTGCTTTCAATTTGGACCATTCTAACATTTTGTCATTTTCTTAAAAAATAAAAAGCTATCATAGAACATAATTATGAATCCTTTAACTCTTTACCAAACAATCCCAGGTTTTCATGACCCTGAGAAAGAGGCCTTTTGAAAACATTGTGGGAAAAGGAGAAAATACTGGTAACCAGCATTTTCTCCTTTTCCCACCAAAGTTTTCTACCTTTCCCAAAGAAATTTCAATTTTTGAGTTGCATTAATTACATTGTCTGCAAATGCTTTTAATTTGGACAAGTCTAAAATTTTGTCAATTGGTAAAGAGTTAGTTAAAGGCTGATCATAACATTAGATGCAAAATGTCGGGGGTGGATCCATACCAAATATGCTTAGAGCACAGAGGGACCTTATAAAAGTACAAATCAGTCCGATGCAAATTTTGCAGTCTGGTCTTTGATCTAAACTGTCTGCTTTATAGAGACATCCGGAACAAAAGTGATCTTGAAATTGCAATTATCTGGGTTATATTCAGTTAATAAAAATGTTTGTTGGGTTTATTTGGCACTTTAATCCTTTACCACATCATCCTGAGTATTAATACCCCAAGCTAAGCCCCGTAGCTCAGTCGGTAGCGCACAAAGGATTTGAGAACAGGAGGTTGCTGGTTTGATCCCTGGCTTGGCCAATTTCTATCCGAGGATTGATGATAGTCATTGCGACAGGATTCATTCCTCTCTCACCGCTGACCATTGTTTCGATGATGGTTTTGTGGAAAAGCAGCCTGTGGCTTGCAAAGAATATTGTGCAGAGTACTGGTAAAAGAAACTCCAGGAAAGCATGGATAGGTGCACTGACTGCCGTGATATAACTGAAATAATGTTGAAAACGGCATTAAACACCATACAATCAATCAATCAATCGGTCAATCACTTAATGATCCAAAGGAAGAAGGCTTTTGAAAACATCATGGGAAAAGAAGAAAATGCTGATAACTAGCATTCTCTCCTTTTCTCACAATGTTTTCGACACTTTGGAACAGAAATTCCAGTTTTTGATGTCTAATATTTGATATATCAAATGATTATGAAAATCAGTCATTTTGGGTGGTAAACGAGGTCACTAGGTCATGTGCAAATTTAATTGTACTCTAGGGGGCCATGTTCTTTTTCCAAAGATAATGAAACTTAGAATGTATTTTTTCATATTGATATCTTGGAGAAGTTCAAAAGCAGGGCACTAGGTCAAATCTTTGAATAAATTTTTTGTGCAGAACACTTCAACTAAGAATGTTTCTGTACACAACACTTTAGATGAGTGTAAATATGGGTGTCTTTGAGATAAAATCAAGGTCACTAGGTCCAATTATAGAAAATTTGATATATCCTGAGAGTGCTACATTGTGTCCAAGGCTACTGGAACTTGATCAGAAAATTTTCGTATCAATCAGTTAGACAAATTTGAATAGGCACCATCTAGCTCAATTAGGTCACTGGGTCGTATCTTAACTCTTTACCACATATTAAAAATGTAGACTTGTCTAAATTGAACTTGTCTTTGATAGGGTAGAAAACATTGTTGGGAAAAGGAGAACTTTGATAGGGTAGAAAACATTGTGGGAAAAAGAGAAAATGCTTGCAACCAGCATTTTCTCCATTTCCCACATAGTTTTCAAAAGGCTTTTTCAGGGTCATTAAAACTCATTGTATTCATCCTTACGGTTCCATTCTTGTACTGACGATGAGGCAACTTGGTCATTGATTTGAACTGCAGGAGGAATGAATGATTGGTTGTGGTATAAAAATGGCTAAGTTTGGTTGTCTTTTCAGAAGGAAAAAAAATCCGAAGACAACAAAAAACAAGTCTGGTACACAGTATACCTTCCCCAGTGGCATTATATAACAGGGATGTAAATCAAATTTGGGACTAGAATTCAGTTTTACTTGGTTTATTATGGCAGAAGGTACAATTTCATGTTTAATGTAAGACAGCACTGTGGGTTTATTAGGCATTGTGTTTGATAGAGAAAAGTTTATGTCACTTTCTCATGCAATTCCCAAGAGAGACATGGAAATGCCTCCTGAATATTTTAGTCTTGTTCTAAACTAGCATGGTATACTGTGGTTTGGAGTAATTGTTTTGTTGTTTTATCTTACCTACCTTTGCATGCCAAAGAGGTAAGCAAGCATGTCTGCACGCTTTACCACATCACAAAAATTTAGACTTGCCCAAACTGAAAGCAGTTGCAGATGATAAAATCTATGGAGCTCTACAGATGATTTTTGTCTTTGAATTTGTAGAAAACATTGTTGGAAAATTTTGTCTTTGAAATTGTAGAAAACATTGTTGTAGAAGGGAATTTGCTGATTACCAGTGTCATCCCCCACCCCCATTTTTTTCCAAAAGCTTTATTCTTCAGGGTCATTAAAACCAGTCATTGTTTGATAGCGGGCTAAGTAATAAGATCACAGATAAGGAAAGAAAGTGATAGTATTGACCTCTGTTCTTGGTACCCAGGGTGCAGTGATACCATTTTAATTCATTACTTCCTGGAGATGATTCTTTCAGAGGACCAGTTTTGAAAACATTGTACTGGTGATACCCAATGACTGATGACTAAGTATGCTCACACAGTGCCATAAATGAAATTTGTTTAAACCTATTCCACACAGTCCCTACTTTCAGCAACCCTGAGGAAGAGGCCCTTTGAAAACATCGAGGGAAAAGGAGAAAATGCTGGTAACTAGCATTTTCTCCTTTTCTCACAATGTTTTCAGCCCTTCCCAAAACAGATTTCAATTTTTTAAGTCACATTTATTTTGTTGTATGCAAATGCTTTCAATATGGACAAGTCTGAAATTTTGTGGTCTGGTAAAGAGTTAACCTGTTACCAAACAATCTCCTGTTTTAACAACCCTTCAGATAGAAGGATCTTGTAAACATTGTTGGACTAGAAGGAAATGTTTGTACTTATTTACAAACATTTTCTGTTTCTCCCACAGAGTTTTCTTCCTCATTTAAGACACACCTCTTGATGTGAGCCATTTTGATACATCAACTGTTCCTGCAAGTGTTTTTCAATTTAGACCAGTCTAAAATTTTGTTGTCAGGGAAAGAGTTAACTCTAACGCCTTGTTCATGTTGTAAGCACTTGCAGACAACAAATTAACTCTTTACCAAACGACAAAATTTTAGACTAGTTCGAATTGAAAGCATGTGCAGACAACATATCAAATATGGCACAAAGACTGAAATTTGTCTTTGGAAGGGTAGAAAACATTGTGGGAAAAGGAGAAAATGCTGGTTACCAGCATTTTCTCCTTTTCCTACAATGTTTTCCAAAGCCTTGTACATCAAGGTCATTTAAATTCGGGATTGTGGGGGAAAGAGTTAACCCTTAAACAGTTATAGTTGCTTTAGCAGCCAGTATAGATCAAGATAAGGCTGCACAAAACTTGCAGCCTGATCTTTGATCTATACTGTCTTCTTAGCTGAAGCACTTTAGAGAAAAGCAATCTTGAAATTGTGATAGTTTGAGTCTTATTTCCAACAAGGGCAGGTAACCATCAAAGTATTTTTGACAGAGTTATGCCCATTTTTTTGACTTAGAATTTTCACCCAAAATCAGGCATCCCCAGCCAGGCATTTTTTCACCCAAAATGAAGCATCCCCAGCCAGGCATTTGCACCCACATGTGGTGCTCAAGTTTTCAAAAGTCTTCATGTTCAGGGTATGATAAATGGTATTATTTGGTATAGGGATAAAACTGTGTGTAAACGCCAATCAAACAAATTTGCAAAATTGTTTTTGGCCTCGTGATGGGTAATTCAGGACTGAAAAATTGATAACTATAAGAAAACCACACACTTTCTTTACACACAATTTTCAAGTGTTATATAATTTTCAAACCAAGCAGTCATAGATCATTTTCTGCTATGTGTAAACAAAATGCTTCCTAGGGGAAAACATTTGAATGATAGGTCCTGTTTGTCTATATTTTTCCTAAATATCTTGAAATTACTTCACACATCTTTTGAAACTCAAAGGAATTGATATTTATGTGTTCTGGGAACCATTTTCTTCATAACCCTTCTTCACACAATTCCGAGTTTTACAACCCTGAGGACAAAAGACGTTTGAAAACATTGTGAGAAAAGGAGAAAATGCTGGTAACCAGCATTTTCTCCTTTTCCCCCAATGTTTTGTATGCCTTCGGAGACAGACATCTTAATTTGAGCATCATTTTGATTCTCCAAATGTATTCAATTTTGACAAGTCCAACTTTTTACCAAACAATCCCAAGTTTTAATGACCCAGAGGAAAAATACTTTTGAAGAACATTGTGGGAAAAGGAGTACATGCCGGTAACCAGTATTTCTCCTTTTTCCAACAATATTCTCTACCCGTTTAAGAGACATATTCCATCATTTCAGCTACACTGAAATTGTGGTCTATAAATGCTTTCAAGTTGGACATGTCCATATTATTGTCCTGAGATAAAGAATTAACTCTTTACCACACAATCCCGACTTTTAACGACCCTGAAAAAGAAGCCTTTTGAAAACATTGTGGGAAAAAGAGAAAATGCTGGCAACCAGCATTTTCTCCTTTTCCCACAATGTTTTCTACCCTTTCCAAAACAAATTTTAATGTTTCAGTCACATTTATTTTGTCGTCTGCCAATGCTTTCAATTTGGACCTGTCTAAAATTTTGCCGTTTGGTAAAGGGTTAACTACATCAAGAGGCACATTAGTTTCCAAACTGTCTTTGAATTTGCACATTCTTTTCCCAGTAGAAGTCCGAAAATAATTGTCAAGGTAATAGGTTCTCATCTTTGGCAATGGAGGGTTAATTTAGATAAGAAACGGCTTGAGGGCTATGAAATCGTGGAATTCATCTTATGGGTTTTTTCTCTCACCACCAGAAAATTGTAAGATAGGAATTAATTGTCAGCTTCTTTCTGTTTTATGTGGGTTATTGGGGCCCATAAAACAAGTATTGAATTTATATTATCATTGCCAGTAGTCAAATAAATCTCCTTAGATAAAAATGGGATTCCTTCTGGTTGCTTTCCATTTAGTCGATTTCTGTATGAATAATAACCCATAACGCTTTACCAGACCACAAAAATTTTAAAGTTGTCCGATTCTAAAGCATTTGCGGCGACGAATTAAATGTGGCTCAAAGACAAGATTTGTCCTTGATGGGATAGAAAACATCATGGAAAAAGGAGAAGCAGGTTACCAGCATTTTCTCCTTTTCCCACAATGTTTTCAAAAACATTATTTCATCAGGGTCGTCAAAAGTCGGGATTGTATGGTAAGGGGTTCAAGTGCTGAATAACCCAAAGATGTTTTAAACCTAGAATTTAGACTCAAATAAATGCAGTATTCAGGTAGGTTTTGTCTTGAATCACTAAGCAAAGTGGACAGAGAAGATCAAAGATCAGACTTAAAATTTTGTGCAGTCTGATCAAGTTGATCTACCTTGGGTGCAAAAGCAACTATAGTTGCGATAGGCATTTTAAAGGTTAACATATTGTTTTTTTTCTAGGCTAGTTGAGAGACAGTGGTTGAGCTTTGTTTAACCCATTACCACACAAGCCTGACTTTTAACTAGCCTAAGGAAAATGGCTTTTAAAACATTGTGGGAAAAGGAGAAAATGCTGGTAACCAGCATTTCTTCCTTTTCCCACAATGTTTTCTACCCTATGAGAGACAAATTTCATGTTCTGAGTAACACCAAATTTGTCCCACATTGTTTTCAAAAGGCTTTTTCCTCAGGGTCGTTAAGAGATGGGATTGTATGGTACAGGGTTAAAAGAGACTGTAGTCTGATCTTTATCTACTCTGTCCTGTATTTTCGGAGATGTTCTGATGAAATCAGGTCTTGTATCAGTGATTATTTGGTCTCTGCTGCACTGAAGAATATGCCCATTTAGCTCTTTGCCAAACAATCCTGTTGAAGGAAAAAAGCCTGTTGAAGAAAAAAGCTTTAGAAAACATTGTGGGCAAAGAAAAAAATGCTGGTAATCAGCATTTTCTCCTTTCCCTCCCACAATTTTTCAAACTCTTTCTGAAACAATTATAATGATTTTAATAATTTTAGTCACATTTTATTTGTTGTCAGCAAATATGGCTGTCTAAAATTGTGGCTTTGTAAAGGGTCAATTTATTTCTGAAGAATGGTAAATGTTTCCAATATTGTCAGATATTGAGGCTTTTATTGTGTGTGGTGCAATTGATACAACACATGCTAATCAGCTAATGTCCTCCATCAGGCTTTCAGATTACAGAATGGCCGATAAAACTCTTACCCCTGATGGAACATTTATATTCAGCCATGGGAATAGACAGAGAATCAGTTCATTTGTCAAAACATCTTCCTTTAACCGTTAACCCTTTCCCAAACGACAAATTTCGGACTGGTCCAAATTGAAAGAGTTTGCAGACGACAATTTTAAATTTTATGAAAATGGCAGAAAGGTCTCAAAAAGGGTAGAAAACACTGTGGGAAAAGGAGAAATTGCTCGTTACGAGCAATTTCTCCTTTTCCCACAGTGTTTTCAAAAGACTTGTGCTGCAGACACGTGAAAACCAGGGCTTCTTTGGGAAAGGGTTAAAGGACCTTTTACAGCTATTATAAGTTGCCTTTGTGACCATTGTAGATCAAGATCAGACTGCACAAAATGTGCAGTCTGATCTTTGATCTACACTATCTGCCTTGCAGAGACATCCTGGACATTGCTTTTATTTAGGTCTTATTTCTGTCTTCAAAATATATGAAGGCATTAAATACATGTGCCTCAACTGCCAGGCTGTTTTTGACTGCAATGTTTCAAAGTATTGGACAGTACTGATCAAGGATCAGACCAGACCTCCAGATAAGAGGGGGCGATAGTATTCTAAATCCATTATTTCTCTTCCAAAACTTATGTTGTGACTACTCATTAGAATCGTCTCGATGAGACGATCCTAATTAGTACCCATAACATAGGCTTTAGTGAAGAATGATTGATATTTTCAATTTTGAAATCAAAATCACTTCCACTATCTGGAGCTCTGGATCAGACTGCATGTTCTGTGCAATCAGATCTGTTTGCAAGTGCACCTTTTGTTGCCTGTAATATTTTAATGTTGACTGGTTAGTAGATAGAATGGTATCATTTGAGTTCTGGAAAATTAACCTTTTACCAAACAATCCCAAGTTTTAACAACTCTGAGGAGAAAGGCTTTTGAAAACATTGTGGGAAAAGGAGATAATGCTGGTAACCAGCATTTTCTCCTTTTCCCATAATGTTTTCTACCCTTCCCAAAATAAACTTTAAATTTTCAGTCACATTCATTTTGTTATGGGCAAATGCTTTCAATTTGGACAAGTGTAATCTTTTATCGTCTGGTAAAGAGTTTAGCCCCCTTTTTACAGAGCATGGCTCATATATCTTTACAAAGGTTTACAAAAAGACATAAAGATTTGCCATTATCACATTTGCCTGTGTTCATTAGACTTGTATATTAAGTTTTCTCGCTATAACTCAGAGTGGCACGATAATATCACTATTCTCGGAGGAATTCCTGTATTTCTGGACAAATAAACGCAAACAATTCATCAGTAAGGCTATAATTCATTATTGTGTGAAAATAGATAGTGGTCCTTTGGGGCCACGGCAGACAAAAAATGATAACTCTTTCCTACACAACAAAATTGTAGACTGGTCCAAAATGAAAGCTTTTGCAGACGTCAAATGTGGCACAAATGATGTTCGTACTAGAAAGGGTAGAAAACACAGTGGAAAAAGGAAAAAAATGTTGGTTACCAGTATTTTCTCCTTGTTCCCGCATGTTTTCAAAAGATTCTACCTCGGGGTCATTTAACACATTACCACACAGTCCTGAGTTTTAACGACCCCGTAAGAGAGTCCTTTTGAAAATACTGTGGCAAAAGGAGAAAATGCTGGTTACCAGCATTTTCTCCTTTTCCCACAATGTTTTCCACCCTATCCAAAACAGAAATTGTCATTTCAGCTACTATTTATTTGTCGTCTGCAAATTCTTTCAATTTGCTCCAGTCAAATTTTTTGATGTTTGCTAAAGAGTAAAGCATAACTGTGGTAAAGGGCCAAACCCTAAGAGCCTGGAATAAACCCAACAGACATTTTCAATCTGGAAATAGGAATCTTATATTTGCAATTTTAGGGTTGCTTTTGTCTGGAATATCTAAGCCAAGCAGCAGTGTAGATTATAGACTGGTAACCAACAATTTCTTTGTTTCCAACAATGTTTTGTATGTATTTAAAGACAGTCCCATAATTAGAGCCACATCTAATTTGTGTATGCAAATAATTTGAATTTGGATGAGTCCAAAATTTGGTAAAGAGTTAAATGTCCTAATAGAAAGCATTTGCAGACAATGAATCAAATGTGGCGTAAATATGGAATTTTCTTTGAAAGGATAGGAAACATTGTGGGAAAAGAAGAAAATGCATTTTCTTCTTTTCCCATAATGTTTTCAAAATGGTTCTTTCTCGGGGTCGTGAAAAGTTGGGATTGTGTGGTAAAGGGTTAATGCTTTAGATTTGTCATCAAGAGAGCTTGATAATTGCTCCCTCCTGGCTGTAGGTAAAGTAATGTTCTAAACTTGGGATTACTCATGGTACTTTGATTTTGTACTTTCAGACTCGGAACAACATTCAGAAAAGCAACAAAAAGTACAACAACAGTGCTGCTGACAACAGTGAGTCAAGCGGTGAAACTACAGACAATCTAGACACCAGCGATTTTATTTTCAATGGACCAAAGAAACCAACACTGAGTGATGTAAGTCTGTCATGCATATTTCAGATTTTTTGTACTTTCAGCTTGGCTGTTTTCAAAGAAAACATTTAGGTAGTGTAAAAGCTTTTCTGTATTGTGCAAAAACTTATACTTCAAATGGTGGGTAGTTGTTAACTATCACAGAGGTGCTTTTACACCATGAACAAACTACAAAACTCAAATACACACAAATATGCACCAAAACCCTTCATATCTGTTCATTAGGACGGAGGTGGGTGGATGGGTGGGTGTTGTTTTAATGTAACAAACTGAAAATGAATTGGAAAGGACACCTCAACAATCTCATGATTGGCAACTTACGAACAAACCAGAGTGAATGCAAAACAAATGTCAATGATCTCCCAACAAACACTGAACGTGTTGTGTGTTTGAGTGCCCCCTGAATCAATTTGTACAAATTTTGTTAATGCGGTTAATTTGTTAGTAATACATGAGAAGTTCATAGTAGAATTTGTCAGACAAACAAAGCCAACAACAAATAAATGTTTCTTAAAAATTTAAATTTGTTTTTGGAAGGGTAGAAAACTTTGTTGGAAAAGGAGAAAATGCTGGTTAACAGCATTTCTCCTTTTTTCCATAATGTTTTCAAAAGCCTTTTTCCTCAGGGTTGTAAAAAGTCAGATTTGTTTGGTAAAAGGTTAACTTCTACATATGTTCAAATAACCTTCTGTTGCAAATGCTGCAAAGACTTATCTTTCTATCCATGTTGCATTGATTGTAATTTTTTCTTTCTTTTCCCTTAGGTGAGCACAAGATCAAGTTCTGGAAATGGTTATGTGGTAGGTTTACTTTTCCTGCAATGTTTCATCTTTTATTCTATTTCCTCAAGTAGTTTTCAAACATAATGGGTAACTTCTTCTAGATGAAGAACTTTACACTTGTCCTTGTAGACAGCATTTATTTTGCTGACTGCCAAACTTAGATGTGCCTTAACAATTTACCAAGCGACAAATTTTAGACTGGACCAAATTGAAAGCAATTGCAGATGACAAATTAAATGTAGCTTAAATAATCATTCATGTATTGGAAGAAAAAAACATTGGAAAAGGAGAAAATGCTGGTTATCAGCATTTTCTTCTTTTCCCACAATGTTTTCAAAAGCCTTTTGTTCTATGGTTGTTAAAACTTTGGCATTGTGTGGTAAGGAGTTAACCTTTTACCACACTTCAAAATTTATACTGGCCCAAATTGAAAGTATTTGTAGATTTTTTTTTTACAAAAGTAGCTTAAATAATGGGGCTTCTCTACAAAAAGCTTAAAAACATTGTGCAAAAAGAAGAAAATGCTGAGACTTGTCAAAATTTAAGGCATTTGCATACAACTAATCAAATATAGCTCAAATGATGATTTCTGTCTCTGGGAACAGTAGAAAACATTGTGGGAAAAGGAGAAAATGCTGGTTATCAGCATTTTATCGTTTTCCTGTAGTGTTTTAAGAGGCATCTGTTTTAGAGTTGTTAAAACTTGGGGTTGTGTGGTAAAGGGATAAATTGGCACTCTTGGGGTTTTATCACCAGTATATTTACAATGTAAAATGTGCATCTCATATCAAGGACAAGGGTAATGAATAGAAAATCTGCCTCTAGAGTACAGCCATAGCAGAGATGTATTTTGCAAAGTAAATCCTCATTAATTTTAACGAGCTGTTGAACTTTTTAAGCAAGAGAAGTGAAGCTTGAATGCAAAAGTGCCTGAAACCCAACTTTTTCAATAGGTGTTAAAATTCACTGTACATCAAAGCAACCCATTGAAGTTGTAAAACTGCCAAAACTTAAATAAAATCTCCCTTGATTAGTTTTAAATTGAATGGTGTTTTTTTCCCCCCTCAATCTAATCACAAAATGAACTTCATAGGCATGTGCATATCATTTTTTGGTATGTCTCCTTATTATCTACATAATAGTTTCTTTGATTTTTGGCAATCTGATATGTCACTTAGCAACTGAAAGTCTTCCATTAACTCTTTACCACACCACAAAATTTTAGAATGGTCCAAATTTCAAACCATTTGCAGACATATCAGATGTGGCAGGGATAATGGGATTTATTTCTGAAAGGTTAGAAAACATTGTGGGAAAAGGAGAAAATGCTGGTTAACAGCATTTTCTCCTTTGTCCACAAAGTTTTCAAAAGCTTTCTTTCTTGTTAAAACTGGGGATTGTGTGGGTCATTCAAAGTGGGGATTGTGGGAACAGTGGTAAAGAGATTTGAGAATTAGAAGTCTGTTATTGAAAGGATGTACAGAGGACATCTTAAATGTTGCTAAAATGATATGATTTGTGGTCAAAAGGGAGGGGGGTAGAATTTATAAATGAAAGTGAGAAAATGTTTAACCCTTTACCAACAGTACTGTGTTTTAAAGACCCTCAGGCAGAGGGTCTGAAAACATTGTGAAAAAAGGAAGAAAATGCTTGTAACCACATGTCCTCCTTTTTCCCATGTTTTTGTACCCTTTCAAAGACTTAATCCAATCTGTTCAGCTTTGATTTGTGATCTGCAGAATGCTTTCACATTGGAACAGTCCAAAATGTGTCATGTTGGAAAGAGTCAAAATGCATGAAGAAGTGCGAACTATTTCAGTTTTTTCCTGCTTTGACTTGTATGGTTGATAACTCACAAATCAATAAAAAATCAACTATGTTTTTAACTTTTGACCCTTTTAACTCTTTACCAAGCAACAAAATTTTGGACTGGACCAAACTGAAAGCATTTGCAGACGTAAGATAAAATGTTGCTAATATGATCTCTGTCTTTGATAGGGTAGGAAACATTGTGGGAAAAGGAAAAAATGCTGATTACCAGCATTATCTCCTGTTCCCATAATGTTTTCAAAAGCCATCTTCCACAGGGTGGTTTAAAGTGGCGATTGTTTGGGAAAACAAATTTTTGCTGCTCCAAAGTGAGAGCATAATTATGCAGACAAGGAAATTGGTACGAATGGGCTGAAGTTTTCTGATGGGGTAGAAATCATTTTGGGAAAAGAAGAGATTGCTTGTTTTAATTTCTTCTTTTCCCACAGAGTTTTCGGAATTTCTATCTGTGGGTCATTAAAACACAGAATTGTTTAGTACAGAGTTAACTCTTTACTACACAATTCCGATTTTTAACGATCCTGAGAAAGAAGCCTTTTGAAAACAATGTGGGAAAAGGATAAATGCTGGTAACCAGCATCTTCTCCTTTTCCCACAATGTTTTCTACCCTTCCCAAAACAAGTTTTAATTTTTCATTTGAATTTATTTTGTTGTCTGCAAACGCTTTCGGTTTGGACCAGTCTGAAATTTTGTCGTGTAGTAAAGATTTAACTAGCCCTCAATGACAATATTTTTTACTTAGCCTCTTATGCAAACTACAATTGAAAAAATATTAAAATGTTGTCAGATGATGGAATTCGCCTGTGAAAGAGCAGAAAACACTGTGTGAAAAGGAGAACATGCTGGTTACCAGATGCATTTGAAACAGTGTAGATCTCACATAACATGCATTCTGATCTTGGGTCTACCCCGTCCAGATTTTCTGGCCAGAAAACTGCTTTGTATCAGGTAAAGTCCACACAAGATAAGAAAGGATATTCTGTACAGTCTGGTCTTAGTCTTCACTACCATAATGCATCTGAACTGGTGCTTAACCCTTTCAGCCGCCTAGGCGTAAACAGATGGAGGACAGCATAGGTCAAGATCAGACTGCACAGAACATGCTGATCTTGGATCTACACTGCATCATACATTTTAGTTAGGTGTACAAGAGTAGAATCTGTCCAAATTTCAGTTAATTGTATTTTCTGCCTCCAGATTTTAGATTTGGATAAATATAAAATATTGTCATCTGGTAAAGAGTTGACCCGTTACCATCCAATCATGACTGCAAAGGACCCTGATATAGAGCTTTTGGAAACATTTGAGAAACAGAAAAAATGCTGGTAACCAGCATTTTCTCCTTTTGCAACAATGATTTTTATTCTTTCAAGGTCAAATTTTGTCTTTTGAGCCTATTTTGATTTATTGTCTGCAAATGCTTTCAATTTGGGCAAGTCTAAAATATCATTGTGTGATAAAGAGCCAGTACAGACAAGGTCTTAACCCTTAGGCTGCTACGTGCGACCCACTGACCTTTTTGCAGACAGCATAGATCAAGGATCAAGATCAGACTGCACAGAACTTGCAGTCTGATCTTGGATCTACGCCATTGGATAAAGAGATATCTTTCCTCCAAAAAGACTTTTGAAATAGGAAAATTTTGGTTTTTACTTTGGGCATGAAAGTTTAATTTCTTTTATTTAGCAGGATAAGGGTTAATTTTTGTTGTCTGGCAAAGTGTTACTTGCAAATACTTGGCAATTTTATTTATTGGAGTTTTGCATTTGTAGATGAAGCTTGTAATATGTTTGTGAAAAGGACCGTGAAAATAATGTTCAATAAAGATTAAAGGATTCAGTGTCATGGCGTGGAAAGTAAATGTCAGACTCCCGTGATGTTTATGCAAGAATAAGCAGTTAGAAAAGAGATGTATTGATCGGCCATAATACGCTGCAAAACAATTCCCGGGAACATATAGATGACATGGATTAGTTTCCAGCAAGCTGAGCTCGACATTTGATTATGAGACTCTCTCCCGTGCTGTTTGTATATTGGCTTCAGGAGGTGCTGTCTGTAAATAAACAGGCTATTTGTCGTGATTTCCCCCCAGAAATAGAACAGTTACTGATGGTCGGTGTTTTAGAACTTTATTGAGAACTAGTGACCTTATGTATTAATGTTCTCCCCCACCCCCATTTAACTATTTACCACACAATAACGGGTTTTAATGACCTGAAGAAAGAAGCCTTTTGAAAACATTGTGGGAAAAGGAGAAAATGCTGGTAACCAGCATTTTCTCCTTTTCCCACAATGTTTTCTAACCTTCCCAAAGCATTTTCAATTTTTGAGTCACATTTGTTTTGTCGTCTGCAAATGCTTTCAATTTGGACAAGTCTAAAATTTTGTCGTCTGGTAAAGGGTTAACCCTTTACCTAACACTGTTTGGGCACCTTTCTGAAAACTTTGTGGGAAAAATAGAAAATGGTGTTAACCAGCATTTTTTGCTTTTCCTACAGTGTCCTTTTTATTTCCTCTCAAGAATGAATCCTATCATTGAAAACATATCTGTTTGTATGGTGGTTAATGCTGTTTTCAACGTTTTCAGTTATATTGTGGTGGCCAGTACACCTATTCATGCTTTCGTGGGATTTTTTTTACTTTGCACAATATTCTTCCTAAGCAGCTGGCTGCTTTTCCACATAACCATTATTAAAATAATGGTCAGTGTTTAGTGAGGAATGGATCCTGTTGTAGTGACTATCATCAGTCCTCAGAAAGAAATTGGCTGAGCTGGGGATTGGAACCAGCAACCCCCTGGTCTCAGGTTAAAGCCATATTTGATAGATTATCTGCAAATGCTGTCAGTATGGAGAGTCATAAAACTTTGTCATCTGCTAAAAAGTTAATATGCTTTATTTTGCAGCTTTTGATGTAGTAATTGAAAAACTTGGTAAAGATGATTAAAGTTTTTCAATTTGAAAATGTGACATTTGTATAATTCTATTAATGTTGAAATCATTGAAGCCAAAAAATTTAATAGGTTTGTATCTTTAGCTCACTTGAGTATAAAGACATGAGCTTAATGTCATCTGTGTCCATCATCTGCTTTCCTTACTGCAGTGCTATATATTTAGGGGTCACTTTTTAGCTCACCTGGGCACAAAAAGCTCAAGATGAGCTTTTGCAATTATCTGTGTCCTTGACCTGTTGTGCCTCATGCAGGCTTCAAAAGTTACCTTGTGTACACTCTACAGGCCACATTTTCAGTCAAATACTCTTTAAAATTGGTCAGAATGTTTGCTTTCATAATGGCTCAGATATATTTGAAATTTGGTCAAAATTAGGTCACCCAGGGATATATGTTAGGAAAATCTTGTGTCCACTCGAGAGGCCACATTTGCTGTCCAATATTCGTTAAAGTTGGTCAGAATGTTTCCTTATTTGCACTCTAGAGGCCAGATTTTCTGTCCAGTACTCATGAAAAGTTTTCAGAATGTTGGTCTTGATGTTGTCTTGGATGAGTTAGAAAATGAGTCACTTCAGATAAACAGAGTAGGTCCAGATGAAAATGTAGGTCACAGGGACAAATCTTGGAAAAATTTGTTTGCACTTTAGAGGCCACAATTTTAGTCCTGTAGTCATAAATATTTGTCTTGATGATTTTTTTGGCTAAGTGTACAAATGGGTAAAGAATACAAATGGGTCATGTTAGGTCAAAAAGTAGGTCACTGGAACAAATCTTAGTGAAGTTTGTGTGCACCTTAGAGCCCATATTTTCAGTACAATGTTACGAATCTTAAATCACCTTACTCAGGTGAGCGCTTTAGGGCCAATTACTCTCTTGTTTATTTCTGCGAAATCATATGGAAACTTGGTCAGAATTATTTTGGGCAAAGTTAGGCCGGTCATTGATGGGGATGACGAGATGAAATTTCAGCTTGCCCAACACGATATAAGAAGTGCTGAAAGTTTAAAACCCTTTACCACACAATCTTGATTTTTATTGAGCCTGAACAGGAAGGCTCTCTATAAGTAAAAAGATGCTGAAAAGCATGAAAAACACCAGTTAAACAAACAAGCAAACCAAGTTTGAATTTAAGTCATTCTCAGTGACAGACAAGGCTTTAACCCTTTACCAAATGACAATATTTTAGACTGGTCCAAATTGAAAGCATTTGCAGACGACAAAATAAATGTTACCGAAAAATTGAAGTTTGTTTTGGGAAGGGTAGAAAACATAGCGGGAAAATGAGAAAATGCTGGTTAACAGCATTTTCTCCTTTTCCCACAATGTTTTCAAAAGGCTTCTTTCTCAGGGTCGTTAAAAGTCGGGATTGTGTGGTAAAGAGTTAAGGTCAAACTTTCTTTTTTACATGGAAATTTTATTTTTTGCAATCATCGGTTATTTTTCCAAGAAAAAGAAAGAAATGCAATAAGCCCAGGTGGATAGTTGCATGGTACCATAATCATTTTGCTTTGACAGATATTTTATGAAAAAGAACATTTGATTTAATGATGAGAATTAATTACACAATGTGATTGGTTCATTTCAGTGTGACAGTGAAAGTGGGGACGAGCGGGTAAGTCTATGTGTCTGTCCTCATACCTTGTATTTACATATCCTTTATCAGCATGGAAATGTATGTGTGTATATGTCTTAATCTTTTTTTGTCCTGAAAGAAACTTGGAATCGTCTTTTGTTCTGAAAGACACTTGATTCTTTTTTTTTAAACCCTTACGGCACCAGTTAACTATAGCCACCGTTGGAGCAAAAATCTTCAGCCAAAGCAGTTCTTATGTCCTAATGTTATAGGGGAGAACGAATAGATTAAGATGTATGAACAGCATTGATTATGGACAGATAACTCATTTGGTTATGCTCTTTTTAATGCTTTTCCAGACCACAAAATTTTAGATTGGTCCAAAGAGTTTTTCCCTTTTCCCACCATATTTCAAAGGACTGATCCATCAGGGTCATTAAAACATGGCATTGTTTGGTTAACCTTTACCAAACGAAAAAATTTTGGCATGGACCAAATTGAAAGCATTTGCAGATGACAATTTAAAAGATGCTAAAATGATGATTTCTGCCTGTGATAGATTAGAAAACATTGTGGGAAAAGGAGAAAATGCTGGTTACCAGCATTTTCTCCTTTTCCCATAATGTTTTCAGAAGGCTTCTACCTTCAGGTTGTTAAAAGTCGGGATTGTGTGGTAAAGGGTTAACCTTTACCACACAGTCCCGACTTTAAAGACGCTGATGAAAAGGGCTGTTAAAAAAGATTGTGAGAAAAGGAGAAAATGCTGGTTTCATTTGAGCCACTTTAAATATATCACATGCAAATGCCTTCAATTTGGATGAGTCTAAAATTTTGTCATCTGGTAAAGGGTTAAGGTTTACAGCATTATCTCTTGCTAAGCACTGGTATTGTCTTGGGGCAGATTCCTATTGAAAGCACCGTTGCAAAAGGAAAAATTGCATTTTAGGAATTGCTCCTAATTTTCATAAGTAATAATTGTTTGATAAGACCAGTCACTCCTTTTCCTCCAATGTTTATAAAACTGTTCCCTGTACAAAACACATGTCCAAAGTCCAAGTTCTGCAGTAAGTGACTGGTAAATTTTTACCAAACAATTCTGTGTAATGGCCCTTGCGAGAATGTGGTTGAAAGCATTTTTGGGAAAAGGAGGAAATGCAGGAATCCAGTATATTATCCTTTGCCCACAATGTTTTCAATATCATCAAAGACAGATCTCATTTTTGATCCAAATTTAACTTGTCTGCAAATGCTACTAATACTAGTCCATTATTTTGTCCTATGGTAAAGGGATATGAACCAATCTCTAGAAGCTGAGGGTAAAATTTGATAAGGGGGTATCTTTTGTTGCCCCTCATTCATAATGAGTGGGCATAAATCTCTCTATCCGACACCATAATTTGTCAAATATAATAATACTGTGATTGATGAATTGTGCTTTCTTTCCCAGTCAATTCAAAATGAGAGTTTTTAGCTCACCTGAGCAAAAGGTGCTTAGGAGAGCTTTTCTGCTCGTACCGTGTCTGTTGTGTATTCATGTGCCGTCAACTTTAACCATGTGTAATTGCTCTAGAGGCCACATTTTCTGTCAGATACTCATCAAACTTGGTCAGAATATTTTTCTAGATGATGTCTTAGACAAATGCAAAAATGGGTCATGTTACGTCAGTAACTAAGTCTATAGGTCAAATCTTTTAAAAACTTTGTGTACACTCAAAAGGCCATATTTTCGGTCCAATACTCATGAAAGTTGGTCAGATTGTTTGTCTTGATATCTTGGATAAGATTGAAAATGCATCATCTCAGGTCAAATACCAGGTCTCTAGGTCAACTTGTGTACGTCCAGAGACCACATTTTGTGTCCAACACTCATGAAAGTTGATCAGAGCCTTGTTCTTAATGATATCTCAAGGGTTTTGAACATTGATCATATTGGGTCAAAAACTATGTCACTGGGTCATATCTTGGAAAAAACCTTGCTTGACATTTATTTATGAAACCTAGGATCAGAAGTTGTATTAGATTTAAGTACTGAACTCTATCAGATGACAATATTTTAGACTCTGCCAGTTTGAAAGCATTTGCAGATGACAAAATTTAATTAACTCTTTACCAAACATTAAAACTATAGACCTGTCCAATTTGAAAACATTTGCAGCAACAGATTTTTCTCTGAATAGTCGGAAAACATTGTGTGAAAGTGAGGAAATGCTGGTGACCAAAAAATCTGAATGCAAGTCCTGTGCTGTTGGATCTTTGATATTAACTTTGGTGGCCTTGCCAACTTAAGTCATGAGGGTTTTGAGAAGAAAATTTCTGTCTGATGTTATTAGTTTACAGGAATAGTATTTATGCACTTGATCTTGTCAGTATTTATTTTTATGGTCATAGGTGTTATGTTGACTGGCTTTCAGAAGATGGAGCAATGGCTTTTGTCTAAAAAGTTTTATTTCCTTGACTCTTTTCCAAACATTGTAGACACATCGAAATTGAAAGCATTTGCAGACAACAAATCAAATATGGCAGAAATTTGTTGTTGACAGGGTAGAAAACATTTTGGGAAAAAGGAGAAAATGCTGGCTACCAGCATTTTCTCCTTTTCCCAAAATGTTTTCAAAAGGCTTCTGTCCCAGAGTTATTAAACCTTGGGTTTTTGTGGTATAGAGTTAAAGGATTTCTTTCCTAAAACATTCTACCATTGACACAGGGCTGACATTTATAATTTCATATTTTTGGAAGAGCATGAATAAAGGATTTTTGGATCAAAGGTGTTTATAAAGGTTTGATTTGATCGGAAAAGATTACATTTGATTTTATGATAGTATGCTACTTCGTTTGGAAAGAAATCTAACCTTGACTTTAAAATGTCTTGTTCTAGTGTAAAATGTAACCTCAAAGACTAGCTTTGGATATGTGCTTGCTTGAAAGCATTATGACAACTAGGATACATGTGGATTTTCTTTTTTGCTTCAAAGCAATGATATGATTTAATAAACAAGTAGTCTCCAAATTAATCCATGAATAGGGTATCCAAGGGCAATCAAGTGCAGACTGTTAACTTGTTAAATATACCTGTTTAACATTGCTCCTCTCAAATTATCTGGCGTCTGCTCCTTAAACACTTCAATACCAACCTTTTGAAAATTACTTCTGTCACTACTCACAATCTTTAGTTGACCCTTTACCAAACAATCACAATGTCATATTTTAACGATCTGGAGGATAAAGGTTTTCGAAAACTTTATGGGAAAAGGAGAAAATGCTGGTAACCAGCATTTTCTCCTTTTCCTTCAAAGTTTTCTAGCCTTTCAGAGACAATATCACCATTTGATAAACATTAAAATTTTCATATTTAGCTGATTTGAAATTGTAAGAGTTTAAAAATTGTGTTGTTGGGTAAAGGGTTAAATAGCTGTAAATGTATAGAATGATAACTGAACCAGAGCTGAGAATTGCAAAAACACGTTTTTACCCATTATTTCTTGAACAAATTGGGGATTCCTCAAACTCTAACCATCTACCGGCGTATTCATACTATTGTAAAATGGTAGCATAGCCTATGGAGAAATCGTTCATGGCATGCAATGTGTGTGTTTATTAAGCTGAGCCCTGGTAGCTTAGTTGGTTGTATACAGGAGGTCGCTGGTTCGATCCCTGGCTTGGGCAATTTCTTTCCGAGGATGGATGACAGTTATTGTGACAGGATTCATTCCTCTTTCACTGTTGACCATTGTTTTGATGATCATTATGGGGGAAAGCAGCCAATGGCTTGGAAAAAAACATTGTTTGGAGTACTGGTAAATGAAACTCCAGGAAAGCATGGATAGATGCACTGGCTGCAGCAGTATAACTGAAATAATGTTGAGAATGGCATTAAATATCATACAATCAATCTATGTTCATTAAAATGCTTTCTTCTGATGTTTATCAAAATGCATATCAGAGCTCTATACAGACGGAGTAATTTTGATTTCAAAATTGAAATATTAATTATTCTCTACTAAAACCTGTGTTATGGGTACTCATTAGAATCATCTGGTCGAGACAATTCTAATGAGTACCCACAACATAGGTTTGAAAGAGAATGAATGAATTTAGAATACCATCACTCCCTCTTATCTGGAGTTCTGCATATTCTTACCTTGAAGGATTAATTGCATACCAGACTCAAAATTTGTGGGCAGATCAGAATGTGGCTTATTTGATAGGGTTTGACCTAGAAAAGGTAGAAAACAAAGGTTCTGCTTTAGGTAGTGGGGAAAACATTGTGGGTAAAGAAGAAAGTGCTGGTAACCAGCATTTTCTTCTTTAACTGCAATGTTTTCAAAGGTCTCTTCCCCAGGGTTGTTAAATGTTGAGATTTTGTAGTAAAGGGTTAAATACAGGATTGTGTGGTAAAGGGTTAAACCCTTTTCCGCAGAATTCTGACTTTTAACGACCCTGGGGAAGGTTTTCAAAAACAGTGTGGGAAAAGGAGAAAATGCTGGTAACCAGCATTTTCTCCTTTTCCCACATTGTTTTCTACCATATCAAGGACATATTTCATCATTTGGACCCCTTTTCATTTGCGGTCTGCAAATTCTTTCAAATTGGATCAGTTTAAAATTTTGTCATTTGGCAAAGGGTTAAATAGATCTTAAGATCTGAGAGGCCATTATTTGTATTACTTCTAATTTTGATTGCCCTCTACCCTTCTCTGATACCATCAGAGGGGATATTAACTTCACAGGGTTATTTTTTACCTGTCAAAGTCTCTCTTCCGCTTCAATACTCTCTCACAACTTAAGTTGAAAGCACAGAAAAGCTTGAAAATGGGCGACCTTGTACGAAACTGTTTGATGTCCCAATGAGGAGTGAATCAAATCATCACTTGCTAGAGTGTTTGTGGATTTTGTTCATTGAATGATCTACCAGAAAGGACTGAAAAGTATGACCTGGGTCTGTTTTCACCAACCATTCTTAAGAACGTTCTTGGTCTCATTCTCCAAGATTTTCCTAATTTTGAAAGGAGCTAACCCTATATTTGGCTTAACGAAATGTTTTAGCCTATCAGAAGTTGTATTACTTTCGATTGTAGAAAATTCTGGAGAATAAGACGAAGAATGTCCTTAAGAATGGTTGATGAATATGGATCCTGGTTAATTCTTTACAAGACAACGTGAACAAAGTTTTTGACTTCTTGAAATTGAAAGCATTTGCAGAGGACAAATTTCAGGTGACCCAAATGATGGAGTTTGTCTTTGATTGGGTAGAAAACATTATGGGAAAAGGAGAAAATGCTTGTTGCCAACATTTTCTCCTTTTCCCAAAACGTTTTCAAAAGCTTTCCTCTTCCCCAGGGTGGTTAACACTCGGTATTCTAAAAATTAGGTTACTTTTTACCAAATGGCAAATTGTAGACTCTTAAAAATTGAAAACTTCTGCAGAGGACAAATTTGAAAGTGGTACAAATGAACTTAAGTTCTTTGACTGGGTAGAAAACATTGTGGGAAAAGGAGAAAATGCTGGTTAACCCTTTACCACACAATCCCGAGTTTTAACGACCCTGACAGAAAAGGCTTTTGAAAACATTGTGGGAAAAGGAGAAAATGCTGGTAACCAGCATTTTCTCCTTTTCCCACAATGTTTTCTATCCTATCAAAGACAGAAATCGCCATTTGAGTTACATTTAATATGTTGTCTGCAAATGCTTTCAATTTGGTCGAGTCCAAAATTTTGTTGTTTGGTATAGGGTTAAGGGTTAATTCTCTACATGGAAAAAGAGGAAAAATGTTCTGTTTCATATTATTATTGTCGTAAGACTTGGTACATTTAATTAATCCTGGAATTTTGTTATGGGCTTCTGTTTGTTGTGGGACCTCCATTGGGCTTTTGAAGACATTTTGTTAATTGTTCTGTACCCTATCAAAGACAGAAATTACCATTTGAGCAGGGTTTTGTATGTCATCTGCAAATTCTTTCAATTCGGTTTTGTCCAAAATTTGATCATTGGGTAAAGTGTTAACTGGAATCAGGTTATCTTTCTGTCCAAAGATGTATATTTGTGCCCTCTTCTCCTTCTAGTTTTCAATCACCATGGCCTAAATTAATAGCAGCCTTCCTATCTTGGGAAACTGCATCTGCAATTTTCATTGTGATTGGTTGACTTTAAGAGAAGTTATGGCCCTTTGAATTTTGTTCATGATCGAGTGTGAAGGCAACTAGTTTATGGTATTTGTAGACCTGCCACAGTTCTGGTCAAACCTTTAGTATACAAATACTTGACTAGATTATTTCCATGCACTGATGACAGCCGTTGCAACAAAGTTCATTCCTGTCATTGCTGGATGATGATTATGTGAAAAAGTAGCTAGTGGCTTGAAAAGAATGTTGTGCAAAGTAAAAGAAAGTCCATGAAAGCATGGATAAGTGCACTGGATGCTGTGATAAAACTGTTTTAACCTTTTACTGCGCAATGCTGCCTCTGAAAGACCTTGGGAAAGAAACCTCTTGAAAACATTGTGGGAAAAGGAGAAAATGCTGGTAACCAGCATTTTCTCCTGTTCCCACAGTGTTTTCTACCCTATCAAACAAAAATTGTACCATTTGGGCCGCACTGAAATTGTGGTCTACAAAGACAAGGCTAAAGTTTTTGTGGTCTGGTAAAGGGTTAAAGTTGAAAACCATGCAAAACAACTGAACAAACCATTTCATTTCTTTACTACTATACGGGTAAAACATAGGAGGAGGAAAGGAATACACCTTTTCTTTTTCATTTCCAGTAAAAGCATTTTGCAAAAGGGGGAAATTACATGTTACAAGCAAATTCTTCTCTTTCTACATTCTTTCATAGCATTTTCATGGTTTATTTGGATAGTAATGGGTTAATATAACTAACACTGATAATGTAATTTTATATCCTTCAAAAGTTGATGGAAAAAAAATAGATGTGTCATATCGATTAAAGAGTGTGTGGTAAAACGTGGTTTATTGCTGTAAACATTGGAGTTGGTTTACAGATACCTTTCAATATAAATCACAGCGAGTGTTTATTCATCTGCTACGTTTTTGTGTTAACTGCATTTAGTACTCATGGGGGGGGAAAAGTCTGAGGTTTTACAGTCTCTCCGATACTTTAGTTTGTGTTTGCACTCCGTAAAAGGTGGTCGTTGGTAGTTCGATCTATTACCCCAATATTTGCGTACAAACTTGAATTTGTTTTCCTTTGCTGGGTGTTGTATTTGTTTAAGTGCTTAATGTGTCAGAACGGTTTGTTGTTTTTTCCCCATTTATTTGGATTTTTTTTCTGACAATGTTGTGAAGGACTTCTCCAGTGTGTCAGTCTTACTAGCAGTTGATCAAGGTGAGTCAGGAACATCTCTGTTACAGTGAATTGATTTACTAGATTTACTCTTTACCAGACATCAAAATTTGAGACTTGTCCAAATTCAAGGCATTTACAGATGACAAATGTGACTCAAAAATTGAAAATTGTTGTTTAAAGGATAGAATAATTGAGTGAAGAGGAGATAATGCTGCTTACACAATGTTTTCTAAAGTCAATATCCTTAGGCTTGTTTAAGACTAGAGATTGTTTGGTAAAAAGTTAACAGCAAGGAAAAATTAGGTGTATTTGTGGATAGTGTAGAGTCATATCAGACTGCAAACTATGTGCTGTTTGATCTAGGATCTGTACAGACCTTCATATATGAGCCATGCTCTGTGAAAAGGGAGCTTAATGCATCTGCAAAAAGTATTGATGGAGGTCAGCCTGCACAGGTTGACCTGGGCTGAAACTTTTTGCTTCTGGTCCATTTTCTGTATGTCCAAGGACCAGTCTACCTCATGATTAAGTTGGTTGGTAAAAAAGGGGGGTATTGGGAATCTGTAAGTATTGTGAAGACTTGCTTGGTATCATGCATCATGCAGATGCATTAAGCTGCCTTTTGCCAGAGCTTGGCTCATTTATATTTTCTTCATTGAAATTGTGCTGAAAACACAGGTGCAAAGTAGCTGTATCATTTCTTGCTGACTGAACAGTGAAAGGAGAGAGGGCTCTATGTCTGTGTTGTACCAGGATTTTGATCTGATTTTTTTTGTGACTAGATTTTTCTGTTGTGACTGGGATTTTTGTGAAGCGTATAACTTCGAAATTGAGTGATGATTATGGGCAGACACTGTGGATTAAATGTATAGACCTTCTAATGAGGTAATGTCTTCAGTTTTTTTCCCTTGCTTCCACTTTTACACGTCTGTGTAATGTCAGTTTATATAAGTGTTCATGTCATATTCACATGTGAAAACCTTGGAAGGCAAACCAGGGAATTCCTTGTAAAAAATGCAAGTCACCCTTTCACCAGAATGTCTTCAGATGTGGTCTACTGTAGGACAAATGATGTCTGCAAGTTATTTTCGATATTAAAGGGAGCATAGTTTCATAAGTCACTTACCATCAGGTAGACTGTTGCAATCCCTAGCTCGGTCTCAAGGATTGATGATGGTCATTGTGACAGGATTCTTTCCTGTCTCAGTGCTTGTCATTGTATCATGGAGAGCAGCCAGTGGCGTGGGAGTAGTAGTGTGCCAAGTACTAGTGATACAAAACTCCAGGAAAGTATGGATATGTGTTCTGACTGCAGCCATATAACTGAAGTAATGTTGAAAATGGCCTTAAACACCATACAAACAAACAGTCATAATAATTTAGGGTGCTTTGGTGTTCACAACTTAATTCTTTACCAAACACGGAAATTTTAGGTGGATCCATATTGAAAGCATTCTGCAATGAAATAAATGTGACTGAAAAAGTGACATTTGTCTTCAAATGGGTAGAAAACTTTGTGGGGATAAGGAGAAAATGCTGGTTACCAGCATTTTCTCCATTTCCCACAATGTTTTCAAAAGTCTTCCACCTCAGGGTACTTACCAGTATTTTCTCCTTTTCCCACAATGTTTTCAGAAGTCTTCTACCTCAGGGTACTTAAAAAATTTGGATCTTGTGGTGAAGAGTTAACCCTTTACCACACAATTTGAAGTTGTAATGACCCTGACAGAAAAGCCTTTTGAAAACATTGTGGGAAAAGGAGAAAATGCTGAAAACCAGCATTTTCTTCTTTTCCCACAATGTTTTCTACCCTTTCAATGACAGAAATCATCATCCTAGCAACATGCATTTTGTCGTCTGCAAACGCTTTGAATTTGATTCGTACCGAAATTTTGTCATTTGGTAAAGGGTTAACATCCTTGGAGTTAGAAGGTATTAGGTTTCAGACACTTGAGAAATTGTACAAGTCATATCAGAGAACTACTTAACGGCTCACAGGATCAATGGGAGCCGGGATTTGGAAAGTTATTCAACAAATGAAAATAAAAGTTATACAAAACTGTATAATTAACTCAAGTGGAATTAAGTTTGTTTTTACCTCTTTAATCCATAAAGCACCTTTCCGTACTTAAGTCGCCTTTTGCAGCCAGTGCAGATCAAGATCTTAATGCACAAAAACATGTAAACAACATTGATCTACACTTTCCGCTTTGCTGAATTATTCTGGATAAGAGCAACTTAAAAATTGCTCTTATAAAGAAAGGTCTTCTTTATATGAGTGAAAAGGCCTGTTGGGTTAATTTGGCACTTGAAGGGTTGATATAAGCTGCTAAAATGATTTTCTTTGTGGTTTTGATTCTAATACCAACATAAGATGGGTTTTATGGGCCCATAATGATGTAGCAGACAACACTCCAGACAGCAATATGACAAAAGGAGCTATTGCTTGTGATGAACAATTTCTCCTTTTGCCTTAACCCTTTACCAGATGACAAAATATTAGCCTTGTCCAAATTGAAAACATCTGCAGACCACAATTTCAATAGAGCTCAAAAGGAGCAATTTTTCGTTGATAGGGTAAAAAGCATTGTGGGAAAAGGAGAAAATGCTGGTTACCAGCATTTTCTCCTTTTCCCACAATGTTTTCAAAAAGGCTTCTTCCCAAGGGGCGTTGAAAGGCGGCATTGTACGGGAAAGGGTTAACCCTTTACCACACAATTCGGCTTTTAAGTACCATGAGGAAGAAGCCTTTTGAAAGCATTGTGGATAAAGGAAAAAATGCCGGTAACCAGCACTTGTAACCAGCACTTTCTCCTTTTCCAACAATGTTTTCTACCCTTCCCAAAACAAATTTCAACTTACCAGTCACATTTAATTTGCTGTCAATTGAGACTGGTCTAAAATTTTGTTGTCTGGTAAAGGGTTAATCCTTTACCAAATGCCAAACTTTGGTACATGTCCAAATTCAAAGCATTTGCAAATGACAAATTAATTGTGGCTTAGATGTTGAGAATTGTTTTTTGAAGGTTAGAAAACATTGTGGGTAAAGGAGAAAATGCTGGTTACCAGCATTTTCTCCTTTTCCTACAAAGTTTTCAAAAGTCCTTTTTCCCGGGATCGTTAAAACTCTGGATTGTGGTTAACCCTTTACCAAACAACAAAATTTTGCGCAAATGTCAGATTTCAAGGCATTTGCCAATGACAAATGTGGCTTAAATGATGAAATTTGTCAGTGAAAGGGCAGAAAACAAAATTGTGGATAGAAGGAGAAATGCTAGTAATCAGCATTTCCTCATTTTCCCACAATGTTTTCCAAAGCCTTCTCTCTCTCTTGGTTGTTAGGATTTGTGATTGTGTGGTTAAGGATTATGGATTAGAAATGAGGTTTTGACTTTGTGGCTAGGATATTTTGATTGAGAAATATTTAGGAATTTTAGGATTTTTACTCAATTGTTATATTTAGTATTTTCTACGAAAACTGAAATCCACAACACTGTTTACTCATTTCCGTCTTGATATCATATTTTGTGTTTGCGGCTTGTTTTTAACCTTTTTTTTTTTCCATCACTTTTGAAATCATTCCCCTAAGTATATAATATCCTGACTTTTGTTGACTCTGGAAAGAGGTTTTTCACCCAAAGTTTCCAAATATGGACTGCTGCAGTGCAGAAACCATCACCTGTAGGCTGTAATGTGTGAGGAATTTTTTTGATGTTCCAAAAACCTGTAAAACCTAGGAAAGTGCTGCTTTGCCCGCAATGAAAGACTGTTGCAGTGGTTTGTGTTGCTGGCAGGGGATTTGTTTTTGGATTGAAAAATGCCCTTTGTGAAATAGCTTAACTCTTGACCAAAGGACAAAATTTTATACTGGTCCAATTTGAAAGCATTTGCAGATGAGAAAATAAATTTGACTCGAAAACTAAAATTTCTTTTTGGCTGGGTAAAAAACATTGTGGTAAAAGGAGAAAATGCTGGTCATCTCTCCTTTTCCCACAATGTTTTCAAAAGCTTTGTTTTTCAGGGTCATTAAAAGTTGGGATTGTGTGGTAAAGGGTTAACTCTTTACTAAACAACAAAATTTTAGACTGGTCCAAATTAAAAGCATTTACAGACATTCAAATATGACTCAAAAATTGAAATTTGTTTTGGGAAGGATAAAAAACATTGTGGGAAAAGGAGAGACTGGTTACCAGCTTTTTCTCCTTTTCCCATAATGTTTTCAAAAATCCTTTTTCTGAGGGTCGTCAAATGTTGGTATTGTGTGGTAAAGGGATAAAAAAAAAATCTCGGGGGTAAAAATTGGTCTGAAAGAAGCACTGAAATGTTACAATCTAGAAAACACATGAAACAAAACATGATTGAAAAAAACCTTTTCAAATGAAAATTAAATTGCATTGTGGTTCTGTGCAAGCCCACCACGCCTCTTTTGGGACTGCTAAAGTAAATTGATTGAGAGGAGTTCGGTGTAGAGAGAGGTTTGCATCCAAATTTAATTATCTGACAGAGAAAAAAGCAGAGAGATGGAGAATGGCAGGCCATTGAAAATGAAGAGAGAGACTGTTAAAGCACTTGGGCAAGGCGAAATAGAATTAGGTGTAAATTTGATTTGCATGGAAGAAAATTTCCCTTGAGTGCCTAATTTGTACAGTGTTACAAGTTTTCCTAGGTGGCGCACTTGTCCTGACCCTTAGCCATTTAACCTTTTGTCATATTATTTCTTTTTCTTATGAAGTCCAGTTTCCTCTTTCACTGATGTTGAAGGAGTTAACTCCCTAGCATTTGAGATAAATTTGAAGCAGACACCATTTGACTTTTCCTGTAAGGCAGATAACTTTCTACCGTACAACAAAATTTTAGACGTGACTTAAACTGAAATCTTGGCAGCCGACAAAGTGAATGTGGCACAGTGGATGGGACTTAGCCCTTTAACTCTTTACCAAACAACAAAATTTCAGCCTTGTCCAAATTGAAAGCATTTGCATTTGCAAATTAAATGTTACTCAAAACATAAAATTTTTCTCTCACAGAGTAGAAAAGATTGTGGGTAAAGGAGAAAATGCTGGTTTCTTCCTCAGGGTCGTTAAAAGTCAGGATTATGTGGTAAAGCGTTAACATAATCCTGAATTTTAACAACCCTAACATGGAAGGCTTAAGAAAATTGTGGAAAAAGGAGAAAATGCTGGTAACCAGCATTTTCTCTTTTTCCAACAATGTTTTTGACTCTTTTAAGAGGCATATCTCATTTTTGATCCACATTTGAGTTGTTGTCTGCAAATGCTTTCAGTTTGGACCAGTCTACAATTTTCTTGTTTGGTAAAGAGTTAATGAGAAAGAGTGTTCAAACCAGCATTTTCTTCTTTCTCCCAGAATGTTTTCAAAAGGCTTCTTTCTCAGGATTGCGTGGCACAGGGATAATGGGTATTAGTCATGCCTTCATCAGACAACAAAATTTTAGACTTGCCTATATTGAAAGCATCGCAGATGAGCAAACTTAGGCCCAAATGAAAATGACAGATGGGACTTGCCTTTAAAGATGCAATTTACAGCCAGAGAGAAAAAAATGCTATTAGAGTATAGACTGTAGAATGGTTCAGAATTAAGACAGCTGTGTAAACACAGAAAAATCACCACTATATTACAGTGTAAGGAATAAATACATATCAGAAATCTTCGATTTAAGACTGGAAATGTCATAACAGTGCTTTCTTTGATGCCCTCCAGAAAAAGAAATGCATTTTCTATTGTTTGTAATCTGCAACCTTGCAACTGTCAAGGCAAAATTTGGCATTAAGATACAAGAATGATCATAGTTTGATAAAATAAAGATGAACAGGTTAAAAACTGGCTGAAATTGAACATTGCTGTATCTTTTAAAATGGAGGAAATGTTGTAGACAATGAAGAAAATGCTGGAGTCCATCATTTTGTCATATTCCCAAAATGTTTACAGAAACTTTCCTTAGGATCTTTAACCCTTTACCATACAATCCCCACTTTTAATGAACCTGAGAAAGAGGCCTTTTGAAAAAATTGTGGGAAAGGAGAAAATGCTGGTAACCAGCATTTTCTCCTTTTCCCACAATGTTTCCTACCCTTTCCCCCAAAAAATTTAATTTTTGAGTCACATTTATTTTGTCGTCTGCAAATGCTGTCAATTTAGTCCAGTCTAAAATTTTGTCATTTGGTAAAGAGTTAATTGGATTGTTTAGTAAAGCTTTAATCTTTACCACAAAATCACAAGTTTCAACAGTCCTGAGAAAGATAGCTTTTGAAAACACTGTGGGAAAAGGAGAAAATGCTTTTTACCGAGATTTTGAGTCTCTTTCCAAGAACACCCCGGCTCCAGATGTCGAAATCAAACCCAAAACCTCCTGTTAACGATACAAAATAAATAAGGGATTTTGTCTGAGAGGGTAGAAAACATTTTTCCACAATGTTTTCAAAAGCTTTCTTCCCTCAGGGTCATTAGAATACAGGATTGTTTGGTTAACTCTTTACCAATCTTTACTAAATGACAAAATTTTAGACTTGTCCAAATTCAGAACATTTGCAGACGACAAATTGGCTCAAGTGACAAAATTTGGCTTCGAAAGGGTAAAAATATTGTGGGAGAGCAGGAAATGCTGGTCACCAGCATTTTCTACTTTTCCTACAATGTTTTTAAAGGTCTTCCACCTAAGGGTAATTGAAACTCCGGATTGTGTGGTAAAGGGTGAAGAGTTAATAGTCTATGAGTTCATTGCCTTTGTGAATTCCAGTTGCAAGGGAAAACCTATAATTGAAGGGAAGCATTTCACAATAGCTGCAGTCATGGGTCCCCGGGGACAGTACAGGAGAAACTGCCATTAACATTTCATATTCAATTTTGCTTTTTACCAATCTAGACTGTTTATAGGCACACTGGGGCAGGAATAATGAAGTTTTATTTGTCCCTGGGTGGGGGAAAGGTTTTTATGTGGGACAGACTGGGTGATATTACATGGGGATCCCATTGGGAAGTGTTGGGAAATGTGTGTTATTGTCACAAATATTATGTTACCATGGTAATTTTTTCTATCACTTGATACAAAGCTGTTGATCTTGTCTGATAATCTTTGTTTGTCTGGGGACCTGCAGGATGATTTGTTTTGAGTCTTACCTATGGTACCATGCAGTAACAATTTACCAGAGTAATGATCACTCTTTCTTGAAAACTCATTACAACACAATCCAGAGGTTTAATAGCATTTTCTCCTTTCCCAACAATGCTTTCTACCCAGCCAAAGGCAAATTTTAGTTTTTAAGTCACATTCTATCTGTCATCTGCAAATGCTTTGAATTTGGACCAGTCCAAAACTTTGATGTTGAGTAAAGAGTTAAGAACATGGGTCCAAAGGCCCAGAGAAACATTTTGCAAAGAAAAGAGAATGCTGTAATGCTTGTAACCAGTATTTTCTCCTATTCCCAAAATGTTTTCTGTCTTTCAAAACCAATGAATACATTATTTGTGGTGTTTGTAAAATGTGAATGCTCTCAATTTGGACAAGTATAAGACTGTCATCAGAGAAAGTCAGATAGCTGCATGTGCTGTCATGGATCCCTTGGGACAGTACAGGAGAAACTGCCATTAAATAACATTTCATATTTTATTTTATTTTTTACCAATTTAGACTGTTTATATGCACATCGGGACAGGAATAATGAAGTTCTGTCCATCCCTGGGTGGAAGAGACAAGGTGATATTACATGAGGGACCTTTGGGAAAATGTTGGGAAATGCCTGTCATTTTCATAAATTATTATGTTACCATGTTTCTTTTTTCTGTCACCTGCGAAAGGAAGCTGTTGATACTGTCTGAAAATATTCTGTTACATCATTGTTTCGTCTGGGCGTATAGGGATGATTGGAGTATGGTCCATCATATCGTCTAGGGCAGAAAAGGGAATGATCTCTCCTTTTGACAGCATTTCATTAGTCTGGGGGCTGAGACTGCAGTGACTTGCACCTTGTTATGAAATTTTAAGCAATGTCTATCAACCCTAAAACTTTCATGGCAGGGTGTTTGCATAGCAGTGAATTTTTATGACTCCATTACGGTATCATTAAATGCAGGAATATGATGCATAGATCAATCAAAAAGATTAAGCCCTAAAGTCAGAAAAAGCCATTTACTTTAGCATTTCATCAAAATTCCACCATTAATCTATGTAGTTATTAAATCTTTAATAAATGGGATCGACATTTTCCGAGGTTTACAAGTATATTTTTCATTGCATTTAAAGCTGCTTTTAGTCAGAAGTTAGTATCAGGTAGCGGATGGTGTAGATCCAAGATCAGACTGCATGTTTTGTGCAGTCTGATCTTGATCTGTGCCATCCACAAAAGCTGTCCAAGACAATATTGGCAGTGAAAGAGTTAAAACAAAAACCATGTGACTCCCCAACCTGAAATTTTGTTGCCTGGGAAAGAATTGTAAACCCTTTACAACACAGTCCCGAGTTTTGAACCATCCTGAGGAAGAAGCCAACAATGTAGGAAGAGGAGAAAATACTGGTAACCAGCATTTTCTCCTCTTCCCACAATGTTTTCTACCCTACCAAAAACAAATTCGTTCACTTGAGCCACATTCAAAATGTCGTCCACAAATGCTTTCAAATTTGACAAGCCTAAGATGTTATTGTCCATAAAGACTTAACTTTTAACAAAACGACAAAGTGCTGGACTCGCCCAAATTCAAAGCTGCTGCAGATGACAAATATAAATGGCACAAATGATGGAATTTTTATCATAAAAAGTAGAAAACATTGTGGGAGAAGGAGAAAATGTTGCATACCAACATTCTCTACTTTTTTTCACAATGTTTTCTAAAGCCTTTGTCTTCACGGTCGTTAAAACAGGATTGTGTGGTGAAGGGTTAAAGGGAACATTATCTCAGTAGAGGTAGACAGACATATTACCAATTGTTCCTCTTTTTTTTCTTGGCTGATTTATCCTGCCATTCATTCAGGCTGACCTCTCACAAGCTGCCCATTTTGTATTCAAGGTCTCCTGTCAGGCTAGGTTGGCCTGGTATGTTATTAAGCCTTTACCTTACAATTCGGAGTTTGGATGACCCTGAGGAAGGATACCTTTGAAAACATTGTGGGAAAAGGCGAAAATGCTGGTAAACAGCATTTTCTCCTTTTCTCACAATGTTTTCTACCCTATCAAAGACAAATTCCACCATTTTTGCTACACTTTATCGTCTGTAAATGCTTTGAGTTTGGACAAGTCTCATTTTATTGTCTGGTAAAGAGTTTACCCATAGGATGCCTATCAGAGCTTAAATTTCTGAAAAGATTGATCTTTGATGTACACTGTATCTGATATTTTGTAAGGTATCTAGACAGATACAGCCTTGAACTGTTGCATTCGCAACCCTAAATGTGCATTTCACATATTGTATGGCCTTTTGAAGTCCACTCCTTCCATATGATGGGCAAGATTTTGGGCTTATATTGGCAGTGTAGACAAACATAAGGCACCAGAAAACATGCAGTCTGATTTTGGGGAAGGACTTTGTAGTACTTTCCGGACATTCAGGCCAAAACGGGTGTGGCTTTGTGCTATCTAGGTCCTTTATCACGCAATCCAAAGTTTCAACGACCAGGGGGAAGGGGCGTTTTGAAAACATGGTGGGAATAGAAGAAAATACTGATAATCAGCATTTTCTTCTTTTCCCACAATGTTTTCAACCCTTTTAACGCCAATTTTATTTTCTAGGTAACATTTAATATGTCATCTGCAATTTTGACCAGGCTTGAACTTTTTCTTGTGGCAGAGTTAAAGTGAAAGGTTTACTTAATCCTTGTGTCAGTTTCATTGAATTGACGCTTCCAAAATCGAAGAGTTTGATAACATAGAGCTATATGCGAAAGTTTTGCAATCGTAATTTTTCCGTTGTCATTTTACACTGAACAAAGCATGTTTCAGCAAATTAGATAAAGGGTAAAAGAAAATGCCATCCTTTTTGTATAATTTGTTGTGTAGGCATGTAACCTTTTGATGTTTAAAGATGTATGTGTCTGGAAAAGGGTTTATTAAGCCCTGATTATTGTAAATTGGGCTAAATTGGTGGTATGGGCGGGCTTTGAGCTTGGTACTATGTAATCGCATTTAATTTGTAGCTCTGTAATGATAGGTCTGGAGACAAAAAGAGCACTATCATTTTCTCAATTATAATATCTGGGTTTTTACCCTTGTATTTTGAAATCTGTGTTTCTCTTTTTGTGCCCTTGTACCCTGAAGGGCAGACAACTCAATAGAGCTGCCAGCAAGAGTATATTAAAACCAAATGTTGAAAGCAGAGTAAACCCTTATTCAATCAATCAATCTATCAATCAATCAATCAATCAAGCAAGCAACCAGTCAGTCAGTCAGTCAGTCAGTCTGTCCATCCGTCTGTCCGTCCGTCTGCCAGTGGAATAAAATGAATTGATATTATTGGCTTAGAGAGAATTAAGAAAAAAATATGCCAAGAGGGATTGTATGTTAGACTCCAAGATCCTTTTCAGACAATCCTCGGTTTCAAGGACCCAAAGGGAAAGGGGTCTTGTAAGCATTGTAGTAAAGGAGAGAAAGTACTGGTAACTTATTAGCTCCACTGGCCTGGCTTATGTCATGGCCCGGTGTCCGTCGTGCGTCCGTCCGTCTGTCAGTCCATCCGTCAGTCTGTGCGTCCGTCCGTGCGTTAACTTTTATTTCAAACATCTTCTTCTCTGAAACTACCCATCCAATTTTCATGAAACTTCACAGAAATGATCCTGCCATGGTCCTCTTCAGAATTTCTTGAAAGAATTTGATTCCTTCAAAAACTCTGGTTACCATGGCAACAAAACTGAAAAATATTGGAAATCTTTAAAAATCTTCTTGTCTGAAACCATAAGGCATAGGGCTACCAAATTTGGCATGTAGCTTTATGTAGTAGACCTTTATTGTGTTTCTTCAAATTATAGCCCTGGGGTCAAAATTGGCTCTGCCCCAGGGGTCACAAGTTTTACATAGGCTTATATAAGAGAAAACTTAAAAAATCTTCCTGTACATAGCCATAAGGCCTAGAGCTACCAAATTTTGCATTTAGCTTGATCTAGTGGGGGTCTACCAAAAGTGCCCAAATTACAGTCCTGGGGTCAATTTGGCCTCATGCTTGGGGGGTGGGGGTGGGCAGGTTCACAAGATTTACATGGGCTTATATAGAGAAAACTTTTAAATCTTGATGTACATAGCCATAAGGCTTAGGACTACCAAATTTTGCATAATTATAGCATTATCTAGTGGACAACTACAAAGAGGGTCCAAGTTACAGCCCTAGGATCAAGTTTGGCCCTGCACCAGGGGTCACAAGTTTTACATGGGTTTATGGAGTGAAAACTTCAGAAACCGTTATGTTACTAGCCATAAGGCCAAGAACTCCCAAATTTGGCATGTTATTCTTCTAATACACATATTCCCCATTTAGTCCGACTATAGCCCTGGGGTCAAAGTTTTATAAGGGCTTATATAGTGAAGACTTCTCTTTATGGTTTATATTTATAAGCCAGTGGAGCAATACAGGGCCATCATGGCCCTCTTGTTTTTACACATTCAAAAGCATTTCCCATTTCTATAGATAGTTGCTGCAATATAAATGGAATGCAGTTAAAAGTAGCTCCCCCCCATTCAAAAGAGCAAGTTGGATGTCATACAGTAGGTACTGTTGGGTTTTCGACAAACAAGACCCACAAAGTTCATGGTCACTGACTTTGTCAACAGATGCCTTACAGCAGGGGACGATGGAAAGAGGTGTCATTGTGAACTCTTCTATCACAAAATTTTAGAAAATAGAAAGCATTTGCAGACGACAAATTAGATGTTGCTCAAAAGATAATTTTTGTCTTGAAAATGGTAGAAAACTGGGTGGGAAAAGGAGAAACAGCTAGTTACCAGCATTTTCTTTTTCTACAATGTTTTCAAAATCTTCAGGGTAGCTGAAATTTGCGAATTTTTTTTTGTGGGGGGGGGGGGGATTAGGGGATTAGAGAGGAGAGATGTGAATGCTTGATTGAGCAGTAAGACAGAGAACTTAATGATCGAGAAAGAAGCCAGACATTTCACTTTGACATCCTTTACGCAGCTTGCAACAAGACTCTTAATCATTTACTACACAGTCCTGGGGCTTAACCAGAATCAGCCTTTTGAAAACATTGTGGGAAAAGGAGAAAATGCTGGTAACCAGCATTTTCTCCACTTTCCACAATATTTTCCAACCTTTCAAATGAAAATTTCAGGTTTTGAGTAACTTTGTGGTCTGTTTATGCTTTTGATTTGGGAAAGTCTGAAATTTTGTTGTTTGGTAAAGACTTGACCACCAAATGACAAATTTTGGACTTGTCTATTTTGAGAGCATTTGCAGATGACAGATAGTAGTTACAGCTCAAAGGATTTAATTTGTCTTTTATGATCAGTAATTGGAAGAAGAAAATGGCACATTTTAAGCAAGGGAGAAAAAAGAATGATGGCACATTCAATGTATGGGGGAAAAATGACAAATCTTAAAAAAAAGAAAAAAACATAAAAAAGAAAAAAACATGATTTGTAATGGTAGGGAGAAAATTGCATGATCTATAATGGACAAAAATATGATGATCTGTAATTGGAAATAGAAAATAAAAATCTGTCAAAAGGAGAGTGATCTGTAATTGGAGAAGAAAATGGTACACTGTCAGAAGGAAAAATAGTAACTTGTGATTGGAGGGGGAAAATAGCTTAATGTATGTAAGGGAGAAAATGTCATGAGTCGTAATTTGAGGGAGAAAATGGCTCTGTGTACATGAGAAAATGGCATTATGATGTCATGGGTAAAATGGCATGGCCTGTAAAGGAGGGGAGCATTACACTTTATACACAGATGAGAAAATATCTTGATCAGTAATTGGGGAAAGAAAGTGGCAAATTCTGTCAGCAGAAGGAGAGAATAGCATGATCTGTTATTGGAGAGATAAAATGGTGTGATGTATACAAAGGAGAAAATGGCATAATATATAAAGGGGGGGGTTGGCTTATTCTATCAGAGGGACAAAATGATACCAACTTAACAGGTGGGAGACATAAGGGAGAAAATGGCACTGTATGTATATAAGGGAGGAAAATGGCACGACATGCATTCAAAGGGAGAAAATGGCATGATTTATGCGAGGGAGAACATGGCACGATATTTCACTTGAGGAAGAAAATGGCATACTCCATCAGAGGGAGAAAAAAGTATTGTTGGTAACAGATGAGAGAAACTGGCATGAGATGTAATTCGAGGGAGAAAATTGCAGGCACTGTATAAAAAGGAAAATAGCATGATCTGTTTATAGAAAGGAGAAAATGGCACATTCCATCATGGAAAAAATATTGTTAATGGGAAGGAGAAAAGGGCCTTATGGGGGAGAAAAAAGGACAAACTGTAATTAGACAGAGAAAAATGTACAAACAAGTAGTAGCCTGAGTGATTGATCCTGTCTGTCTTTGTTGTGCATTGATACCCCATTAACCCTTTACCACACAATCCCAACTTTTAACGACCCTGAAGAAAAAGGCTTTTGAAAACATTGTGGGAAAAGGAGAGAATGCTGGTAACCAGCATTTTCTCCTTTTCCCACAATGTTTTCTACCCTTCCCAAATCAAATTTCAATTTTTGAGCAGCATGTGAGTTGTCGTCTGCAAATGCTTTCAATTTGGACCAGTCCAAAATTTTATCGTTTGGTAAAGAGTTAACCCTTTGATTACTGAAGAAATGTAATTTATATATTTTATCTGTTTGGAAGAGCCAAAATAGTACAGATTGTTGGTATATCTCACCACATATCAGATAATGCAGATCAAGATCAGACTGCACATTCTATGCAGTCTAATCTTGATCTACACTGTCTGCAAAAACATCTGTAGGTATTCTTGGCATGCAAAGAGTATTTTTTGCAATGCTTTTATATAGATATTAGAAATATGTGTTTGATGTGTGACTGAGCCTATTGGGTCCCTATTCAAAAGGTCTGAAAAGCTCAATTACAAGTTGTGGAAGTCATTTTCTATACTCAAATACACCTCTATTTGCAGAGTCTTTTGATGTATTTGTTTGAATGGTCTATTTACTGTCCAGGTTTCATATTCCGAACTTTTCAATATTAGAAAACGCTTGCGGGCTTTTTTGAATTGCTTAACAAATAGCGGCAATATTTGAATAAGCCTTGGAGAATCATTTCTATAATATCATGGAGTTTGATATCATCCATGGAAGCTTTTCGAAATGTATAGAGAACGTATCAATGTTAATTGTCCAAGTAGGGTCGCTACTTATTAGTGTTTGTTGAGTTAATAGCGTGAAAATTCAAATGCAATTAAATATTTATTAAATGATGTTAGTGATATTTGCAAGGCACTTAAGTGGATGAAAAGTGTTTTAACCTTTAACCATTTCCTTCATGGGCAAACCAAAAAGAGGCTTGTCAAAAAACCATTGCAAGGTACACAATTAAGAGAAACCGTGATATAGAAATGAAGAGGAAAAAAAACATTTGGGACATGGAAATTATGCTTGTTGAAAGCAATTTCTCCTTTTCTCACAATGTTTTCAAAAGTTGCCTACAGTAGAGATGTGGTAGCCCTGTGCCAAAAATTCATGACTTGATAACATTCCCCCTGTAATCACATTCGTGCAAAATTCATTGATATATGATACCTGATTGCAGAAGGTTCAGAGATAAATCCCATATTTGCTTTATTCTCTTGTTAAAGATACATCTGTTCTTGTTTTCAGCCAGTTTTTAACCAGTTTAGTCTTACTCTCCAAGATTTTCTGAATTTGAAAGTAACACAACTTCTGATTGGCTAAACCTAATGTAGAAAATTCTGGAGATTGATCATAAGAATGGTTGGTGAATACAGGCCCTGAATAACATGGTAACATTAAAGCGCATGTTTTTACTAGGTGGAATGAGTTCAGACAGGTTAATACATCATAAAAATGGTAACATCTTGAATATTTTTTTCTTTTTTTATTTGAGGGAGAAATATGGAAGGCAAAAAGTGTGCATTGTTACATAAATGGCTGTTTTATGACAACAGGTTTTTACCCTCATTTTACTTCATTTCCACAAAGTGACATATTTACTGAGTCTGTTATCATAATTGTTGTTCCAGTGATGTTTTTGCTAGATCATTTTTTGTTTTGCAAAATATTGGAGATCTGTTTTGAAGACTATAATTATATTCTCTGGAGTCTTATCTTGGTCTGCACTGGAATATGAACTTAGGCTTTCCTTTGCATACTATGTTTGAAACATTCTTAGCCTAGAATCACCTGACTGTCCAGGCAACCATTTCTAACCAGCTTGCATTTTTATAAAGCAACAAAGACCAATCATCCAAGTAATCAAAATGGAATATTACAATAATGTATTTCTATGTGATCTAGTTGGGTCAAGTATGGTGTGTAAAGATGTGCAAACTGAATAAGACTGAAGGTTGGCTCTGATATGAACCTCTGTACACACTTAACGAGATTGGCCCACTCAGAAATCAGAGAGCTCCACATTCTAAATCGTGGGAAAGGAGAATGCTGGTTACCAGCAATTTCTCTTTTACCCATAATGTTTTCAATAGTCATATTCCTAAAGCTGCAAGATGAAAACAAATGAAAACTTTGTGGAGAATGAAAAATTCCTCTTGGTCTTCAAGATGATTATAGTTGTCTACTTGAGATAATCTAGGTCCGTATTCACCAATCATTCTGAAGACTATTCCTAATCTTAGTCTTCAGGATTTTCTAAATTTGAAGGTAACACAACTACTGATTGGCTAATCAAAATGGTTTATCATATACCCACAATGTTTTCAAAAGTCATGTTCTTAAAGTTTTGAGATAAAAACAAATGTGGCTTAATGAAAAATTTCTCAGTGTCTTCAAGATGTGCATAGTTGTATATTTGAGTTAACCCTTTACCACACAATGACGCCTTTTGACGCCCCTGGGAAAGAAGCCTTTTGAAAACATTGTGGGAAAAGGAGAAAATGCTGGTGACCAGCATTTTCTCCTTTTCCCACAATGTTTTCTACCCTATCAAGGAAAAATTGCACCATTTGAGCCACAATGAAATTGTCGTCTGCAAATGCTTTCAGTTTGGACAAGGCTAAAATTTTGTTGTCTGGTAAAGGGTTAATCTGTGTTCATATTCACCAATCATTCTGAAGAATGTTCTTAGTCTTACTCTTCAAGATTTTCTAAATTTGAAGGTAACATAACTTCTTATTGGTTAAATCAAATGGTTTAGCCAGTCAGAAGTTATGTTACTTTCAAATTTAGAAAATTCTGGAGAAGAAGACTAAGAATGTTCTTGAGAATGGTTGGTGAATACAGATCCTGATCAGACCACACAGAAATCAGAGAGCCGCACATTTTAAGTCATGGGAAATGTTGGTTACTTGCAATTTCTCCTTTACCCACAATGTTTTCCAAAGTCATTAGTCTTCAAGATGCTTATCGTTGTCTACTTGAGATAATCTGCTGATGAAGGAAATGGTCAATTATTGTTCAAGGCTTAGATGGCAAATGGGGACTGATTGACTGCCAGAATAATGGCTATCGATTTTTCTTTTAAATTTGTCGATGTCAAAGTAATAATTTTATGGGGAAAAACCATCCAACCAGTTAACTGGTTCCTTCACGCACACACTCTTTCAACATCTCTGCCATTAGAAGCTGTTGAAAGCATTGTGATAGAATGAGAAATTTGCTTGATTAAATTTTCCAGTCCTAATAAAAAGTGATTTTGTGATTGTTTTAGTATAGGACCTAGGTTTATTTCTCCTTAGAAGAGCATTAAAAAAGTAACTGTAATAATCAAGATAATTTATTCACTTGGACACCAATCTCAGCTTCACTTGTTTTTCGGACCATGTAGACCAAGATCAGACTAAATATGCAGTCTGATCTTGGATCTACATTGTCTGCCACTTTTTTTGAGATTTTAGTACTCATCTAGCCCGCCTGGTCGGGTAGCTGAGTGGTTAGCATATCTGACTTGTAATGTGGTGGTTGCAGGTTCTATACCCTGTTTAGTAAATCTTTTGCGTCTCACCTCCTGTGCATGTGAGAAACATAGTGGCTTTGAAAGAAAGCTGTGTGTCAGTACTGGTGTGAGAAAGCTAGGAAACACACATGTAGGTGTACTGACAGCCGTGATACAACCTAAGCTGTTTAACTCCATTACAAACAAACAAAATTAAACTAGCAGTAAGTCATTTTTTATTGACAGTTAACCCTTTCCCAAACGACAAATTTTGGACTGGTCCAAATTCAAAGAGTTTGCAGACGATAATTTTAAATTTGATGAAAATGGCAGAAAGTTCTTCAAAAGGGTAGAAAACACTGTGGGAAAAGAAGAAATTGCTCATTACGAGCAATTTCTCCTTTTCCCACAGTGTTTTCAAAAGACTTGTACTGCAGACACGTGAAAACCAGGGCTTGTTTGGGAAAGGGTTAAACTGGGTTCGATTTATTTGGCATTTGTTGGGCTAGATCTTTTAGACCTCCATTTTGAAAGGGTTTGAAGTCAACATCAATATTGCTCATATGGTGGGATTGTCTTTGAAAGGCTGAAAAATTTCTAGGAAAAAGATATATTGCTAGAAACTTTACCTGTGTTTTCCTATTATCAAAGTACAGGGAGGCAAGTTGGTAGAGAGTTAACCCTATATTGACTGTCAGGGCTAAGGTGTTTATTATATTAGATTGCTGGGTGAGCAATTGGAAATTGTCCTTAGTTAAATCCTTTTAGGGTATTCGTGAGTGTGACTGGGATATTAGGCTGATTAGCATGCAAACTGTGGTAGCGGAAAATATCTCTCTATTGGATTCCATGGGATTTTACTTTTTTCTCGGTCGAGATGTAATTGAACACTTTTCATCCCTGACTCCGTTCCTATGTGGGCTGTTGTTGAGTTTCAGCCTTTTGGTTTTTCAATGCAAAGCGTTGTTGCAAAGGAAGAAATATTTTGAAATGAGGTTTTTATTGTTGACTGATTAAATGGTGTTTTACCCTGCTTTCAACATTATTTCATTCATGAGTCTTAAAGGCTTAGTAGTGGCCAAAAGGAAACAATGCGAATGTTAAAATGCCTTTAGATTTACACCATACCATTTAACCCTTTCCCAAACGACAAATTTTGGACTAGTCCAAATTGAAAGAGTTTGCAGACGACAATTTTAAATTTGATGAAAATGGCAGAAAGGTCTCAAAACGGGTAGAAAACACTGTGGGAAAAGGAGAAATTGCTCGTTATGAGCAATTTCTCCTTTTCCCACAGTGTTTTCAAAAGACTTGTACTGTAGACACGTGAAAACCAGGGCTTGTTTGGGAAAGGGTTAAAAGTATGGCAGCTATTGTGAAGATAACAATCTCTTATTGTATGGATGGTCCATGTGTTAGTTGCTGGCAGAAAAGTGAATTTTAGAACTAGGTCAAAAGTTGCCAGGTCATTCTATCCTTTGTTTACTTTTTACCTGATTTTAAAATTAATTTTTCTGATTGGCCCTTTCCCAAATGACAAATTTTAGTAACTTCCAATTTGAAAGCATAATTATTCAGACGACAAATTTTAAAATGGAATAATTGAACTTGAGTTTTTTTTACTGGGTAGAAAACAGAGTGGGAAAAGGAGAAATTGCTGATACCTTCACAACAATTTCTAAAGTTTTAAATGGTATGATTTAAATTAAATGCATTTTAATATCTCCATCGTTTACTTTTGGCTGCCTCTGGGCAGTTTTTGTTGTTTGGAAAAGAATTTACAGACGGTTTAAATATGGCTTAAACAATGGAAGTCATCTTTGATAGAGAAGAAAACATTGGGGGAAAAGGAGAAAATGCTAGTTAGCATCATTTTCTCCTTTTCCCACAATGTTTTCAAAAGGCTTCTTCCTCAGGGTCATTAAAGCCTGGCATTATGTGGTAAAGGGTTAACCCATTACAAAACAACTAAATTTTAGACTTGTCCACATTGAAACAAAGCCTTAGAGGTTTGATTGATTGATTGATTGATTGAATGGTGTTTTATGCCGCTCTCAACAATATTTCAGTCATATCACAGCAACAGCTCATGTATTTCCTGGATTCCACAAGTAATAGACTAGGGCTCTGTAGTGTTTTGCCCAAGGACACTCCCACGAAAAACCCAGTGGATCCAGTGAGAAGCAAACCTGAGGCCTTCAGGTCACGAGTCCTACACTTTACCAATATGCCACGCAGGACCCCGAAAGCCTTAGAGGACTACACACTGAAGGAGTCATTTCTATCTTTGAAAAGGTGGTGAACATAGTGGGGAAAAAGAGTAAATGCTGGTTACTGGCACTTTATATTTTTTCCACAATGTTTTCAAATGGCTTCTTCAGGGTTGTTAAAACTCAGGATTGTTTGGTATAGAGTTAATGCTTTCAATTCTTACATGTCTTACATTTTGTTGCTTGGTAAAGGGTTAACCCTTTACCGCACAATCATAAGTTTTACCAATCCTGAAGAAAAAAACTTTTGAAAATGCAGGAAAAGGAGAAATTGCTGGTAACCAGCATTTTCTTCTTTTCCCACAATGTTTTTTACCCTATCAAAGACAGAAATCATCATTTGAGATACTTGCAATTTGTCGTCAGCAAATGCTGTCAATTTTGACTAGTCCAAAATTTTGTTGTATGGTAAAGAGTTAACTCTTTACCATACAACAAAAATGTAGGCTTGTCCAAACTGAAAGCATTTGCAGATGACAATTTGAATGTGACTAAAATGATGAAATTTGTCTCTGATAGGGTAGAAAAAATTGTAGAAAAGGAGAAAATGCTGGGTACAAATCTTTTCTCTTTTTTCCACAATGTTTTCTAAAGGCTTCTTTCCTCAGGGTTGTTAAAAGTCTGTATTGTGTGGTAAAGGGTTAAGGATTAAAACATGGCTTACAAGGCTTAACCCTTTACCAAATGACAAAATGTTAGACTCATCCAAACTTAAAGCATTTGAAGACAACAAAATAAATGTAACTCAAAAATTTCAGTTTGTTTTTGAAAGGGTAGAAAACATTGTGGGAAAAGGAGAAAATGCAGGTTACCAGCATTTTCTCCTTTTCCCACAATGCTTTCAAAAGGCTTCTTCTTCAGGGTCGTTAAAACCCGTGATTGTGTGGTAAAGAGTTAAGAAAAATATGTAGACTGGAATTTAGTAAACATTTTTGTAAAGTAAGCCAGTTTGTAACTGAAACATCAGCTGCTATTGAAATGGGAGACAGATGCTTTCTTTGTCTGTTGGTGATCAAAAGAAATAAAATCCAGTGGGTTATTAGTGCAATTAGACTGGGTGACCTTATACACAACCGGGTGACCTTGCATGACCTTGCAGTATTCTTGTTTACCCTTAGAGCGCCCAGTAAACCCAGCAGAGATTGTAAGTCTGAAGATAAGACCCAAATTATTGCAGTATCAATGTTACTTTTGCCCCGAAGGTCTTAGCAAAGAGGAAGGTATAGATCAAAGATCAGACTGCATGTCGTGTGCAGTCTGATCTTGATCTAAACTGGCCACACAGGGAACTACAGTTGTGAAAGACTGATTGAAGTGTTGATTCCAAGGCTGCTAAGTGCAACTCAAGGACCTTTTGTAGGCAGTGTAGATCAAGATCAGACTGCATAGAACATGAAGTCTGATCTTGGATCTGCAGTGTCCAATAAAGAAATATTTTTCCACCAAAACTCCTTTGAAATAGCAAATCAGGATTTTTACTATCAACTTTCATCTCACTTATTAAGCGGGTAAAGGGTTAATTGGAACCGCATGCATTAGTCTGGGGGAAACAGGAATACCTGTAATTCATACCTGCAATAGATGTCCATTAGCTCTTTGTGAAATTACTGACAGGGAAATTTATTGCCAGCAAGGAAATCCTTTTTTCCTTTTCAGTGATCCTTTGCACCAATTAGTCCTGTAACCATTTACCCCACAATCCTGAGTTTTGACCACCCTCAAGAAGAAGTCTTTTGAAAGCAATGTGAGAAAAGGAGAAAATGCTGGTAACCAGCATTTTCTTCTTTTCTAACAACGTTTTCTACCCTTTCAAAGACAACCTTGATTTGAGATGAATTCAACACATGATCTGCAAATAATTTCAGTATGCGTAAAATTTTGTCGGCTGGTATAGAGGTACCTCATTCATTGATGTTTTGTTGTATCTGATGGCAGACAAGTTTTCAAAACATTGTAGTAAATTAAGATATAATCTGAACAATTTTCCCAATAAATCACAAATGATTTGCTTGACATTTCATACAATCATTTTCTGTCATAATTTGTTCAGTATCAATTATCCTTTTTTCCATAACTCTTTATCAGACAACAGAACTTCAGATTTGTACAAATTTGACAAATTAAGCATTGGACCAATTGGACGGGACTGTTATTATTTGATTTGTCTCTGAAAGGGTTGCAAACATTGTTGAAAAAGGAGAAAATGCTGGTTACCAGCATTTTCTCCTTTTTCTACAATGTTTTTTGAAATCCTGTATCCATCAGGGTGATTGTATGGTTATATGGTTGAATTAACTGCAATTCAGAATGTATCAGAAAAACGCAGAAATTGTGTTGCCTTGGAACTGTGAGAAAGCAGCAAGCTGATATGCCATTGAAAAAAGCATGAAATGCAAAACAAACATAACTTCAGTTATGAAGATAAAGAAATTTTTACATCAGGTATAATGGCTTAATCATGAAGCTTAGCCTGATCTTTATCAGTTACCTCTTTTCATCATGAATATCCTGGCTTTTCCAAATGATTTTTACTCTGAAATTGTTGACCCTTGCAGCATAAAGCAAGGGCTTAATTGCATTTGAGGACAGTCTAGATCAAGATCAGACTGTACAGAAGGTGCAGTCTGATCTCTGATCCACACTGTCTGCTTCTTTTATAGTATGACTAAAACAGTGACCCTTGAAATTGCAGAACCTGCATCTTTTGTGCCAACTGAGAATTTTCACTGCATATAGCTCGAAAAGGATTAAAGACTCTCAATCATTGGGAAAATCAAAACTGATGCAGTTTTACTCTTTACCAAAAGAAAAAAGAAAATACTTGTCAAAATTCAAACTATTTTGCAGACAACAAAATTAGTGTGATCCAAAAATTAAAATTTATGACTGGTAGGGTAGAAAACACTGTGGGAAAAGGAGAAAATGCTAGTTATCAGCATTTTCTCCTTTTTCCAAAATGTTCTCAAAAGCCGTCTTCATCAAGGTCATTGAGACTCGGAATTTTGTGGCAAAAACTGAAGGAACTATTTGAACAGAAATCAGGCAAGATGCCAAACCATTGTAGATCTGCATAATCTGTGCATTCTGATCTCATTCTACTTTGCAGTGGCATAGAAACTTTCTACTTTGCAGCAGTAGGGTAGGAAGTTTACTCAATGATTGTGACCTAAGAAATAACATAATTTGTGGCAATTCCCTTGAGAAATATACACTGCTCATCCAAGGCAGTATAATCTGAAGGTAATTGTCATCAGAAGAGTCACAATTGTGCTTGTGAAAAAATTTCCCACAGATTAAATCTTTACCACATTATCCAAAGTTTTAACGGCCCTAAAGTAGAAGACTTTTGAAAACATTATGGGGAAAGGAGAAAATGCTGGTAACCAGCATTTTCTCCTTTTCCCACAATGTTTTCTAACCTTTCTGATGCAAATCCTATCATTTGAGTATCACTTTATTTGTTGCCCGAAAATGCTTTGAATTTGGACCAATCTAAAATTTTGCTGTTTGATAAAGAGTTAAACCCCATTATGGATATTTTTCTGGCAGTGAATTGCCCTGACAAAATTCTAGACTGGTACATATTGTTTGCAGACAACAAAATTTAATTAATCACTGCTGAAATGCTGACTATAAATCAGCAGGTTGCTGGTTCGAATACCCAGTTTGGCCAGTTTCTTTCAGAGGACTGATAGTAGTCATTGTGACAGGATTCATTCCTCTCTCACCTCTGACCATTGTTTCGAGGATGGTTACTTGTGAAAGCAGCCATTAGCTTGGGAGGAATATTGTTTGAAGTACTGGTTAAAAGAAACTCCAGGTAAGCATGGATGGGTGACTGGCAGTTGTGATATGACTGAAATAATGTTAAAAATGGCATAAACCACGATACCACCAATCAATTTAACCCGTCACTTACAAGGTTATGTTCATGATGGGAATGGGTTGAGTGTAATTTCAGTAGACTGGCACTGAGAAGATTTATTGCGGAATCTCATGAACGATTAGAGTGATTGTAACACTAATTTCTGCTGGTTTTTCACCAGACAGGAATTAATTTATAATTCTAATTGGCCCATTGTGAGGTATGGAGCATTTATCATGCTCCAGACTGACATCTCAGGAATGGAGTTTTTTTTTCTTTTTAACTCTTTACCAAACAATAAAATCTTGGACTAGTCCAAATTGAAAGCATTTGCAGACGACAGAAAAGATGTTGTTCAGAAATTGAATTTTTTTGGGGGGAGGGTAGAAAACATTGTGGGAAAAGGAGAAAATGCTGGTTACCAGCATTTTCTCCTTTTCCATCATGTTTTCTGAAGGCTTCTTTCTCAGGGTCGTTAAAACTCAGGATTGTGTGGTAAAGGGTTAACTCTTTTTACCAAATGACTTTATTTTGGACTTGTCCAAATTCAAGGTATTTGTAGGTGACAAGTGAAATGTGTCTCAAATGATTGGATTTGTTTAAATAGAAAACATTGTGGGAAAAGTAGAAAATGCTGGTTACCAGCATTTTCTCCTTTTCCAACAATGTTTTCAAAAGATTTTTTCTTAGGGTCGTTAAAAGTCAGGATTGTGTGGTAAAGGGTTAAAAGAGATGTGTATGGGATACCAAAAAGTATTCTAGGCCCCAAGAATAAACAATTCCATATTTTTGACCAATTACAAATTACTTTTTTTTTAATTTCATATCAATACCAAAAAGTAGGTCAGAAGCTGGTGGTGTGACACATTTGGGGGGAAAAAGTAATACTGTCAGAAAAGTTCAACAGATGAAGAAAGTAAAGGTATAAATAATGTCTGACTCGTAATAATATATTGCCTTGAAAGTGTATCAGGCAATTTCTCAGAAAAGTAATTCCTGGCGGAGTCATTGTGCACATCTATCCATCCCCAGACGCATGGGATATATCCTTTAAACAATCTTGTTACTTATTAACGGGCTCCCAGTAGACGAATTTGGTTAGGAAAATCGATAGGCATTGTAGATCCATGAATTAATGTCTCCTGTCTTTTATTGTATGACATTTTACTGTTCCGGTTTGTCTTGGATCAGTCGTAGCGTTGAATGTGGAATGATGTGATGTCACTCCAAATCACGATCTGGCATTTTCTTGGATTTTGTTGGATGGTTGCCCTTAAGTTTCCATGGATAACTATGTGTTGTGTTTTAACTCTTTACCACACAATCCTGAGTTTGAACAACCCTGAAAAAAAGGCCTTTGGAAACATTGTGAGGAAAGGAGGAAATGCTTGTAACCAACATTTTCTCCTTTTCCCAAAATGTTTTCTACCTTATAAAAGACGCAAATCATCATCATTAATTTTGGTCATCTGCAAATGCTGTCAGCTTGATCTAATCCAAAATTTTATCATTTGATAAAGGATTCATATATTAAGATCAGACAGCACAGAACCTGCAGTGTGATCTTGGATAATCACTGTCGAACATTTTCTGTGATCCTCCTGCCAAACAGCCTCGAAAATTTTGGATATTTGGATTTGTCATACTAAGTTAAATATAAATCATTTAGAAAATAATACTGGAACAAACAACCTTGATGGAGAAGGCTTTTGAAAATATTGTAGGAAAAGGAGAAAATGCTGGTAACCCAATGTGTTCTTCCCTTTCACAGACAAATTTTACCACTTGAGCCACATTCAGTATCATCTGCTAATGCTTACAATTCATAGAGATATAAAATTTTATCATTTGGGAAAGAATGAAAAGGAGAAGTTGCTGGTTTCTTCTTTTGACATGATGTTTTTGAAAGTGGCATGCTGCAAGATGCAAAATATGGTCTGTCCAAATTACTAGTAAACTCTTTACCAAACTACAAAAATGTAGACTAGTCCAAATTGGAAGTATTTGCAGATGACAATTTTAAATGTGGATCAAATGATAGAATTTATCTTTGATAGGGTAGAAAACATTGCTGGAAAAGGAGAAAATGCTGGTTACCAGCATTTTCTCCTTTTTTCAAAAGGCTTATGTCCTTGAGGTCGTTAAAACTCAGGATTTTGTGGTGAAGGGTTAAGTTTATTTTGGCATTGTCCAGGGTAAGACTGAGAATCTATCTTCACTAGTTGTTGGAAATGTCTGAATGTTTTTTTGTGGGATTTGTGATGTGTTGAGAGATATCTGAAGGCAGACAAGGAAGATGCTTTGTGTTTTTTTGGATGGGTTTTACATGTTGAGTGTGCCGACTTGGATATGAATGGCATCAGCTCATATGTAAAGGTTTGTGAATTGTAAGATATATTTTAGCAATGCTGTGTGAAAAGGCGGCTTAATGCATCTGCAAATAGTATCAACCCAGGTCAGCCTGCGCAGTCCACGCAGGCTAACCTGGGCTGAAACATTTTGCTTTTGGTAAATTTTCTGCATGTCTTAGGACCATTCTGCCATCAATTAATTTAGTACATTGTTTGACAAAATGGATTTGATCAATCCATAATTTTGTCATTACTTGCTTGGTATCATGGAGCACGGAGATGCATTAAGCCCCCTTTTGCCAGAACATGGCTCATTAATATGTTGTGTATGTGTGTAAATATTTCTTGCATGCATGCTTATGGGGTATGCAATTTTTGTAGAAAAATAGAAATATCTCAACAGGCGAAATTCTGTCTTGACAAAATTACATTAAACATTTACAAAACAGTTCAATGGTTATATGACCCTGAAGAAGATTAGTGCCTTTCGACATCAGTGTGGGAAATGGAAAAAATGTTGGCAACCATCATTTGTCCCACTTTTCTACAATGTTTTGTATCATTTTATGGACAGTTTCTATCATTGTAGCTACATTGGCTTGTTTCCGACATTCTTCCATCATTTGCAAAATGTTTTCAATTTGGACTTGTCTGTACTTTCATTTTCTGGTAGAGAGAGTTAACTCTTGAGTGTACAATGAGTAAAATTAAGATTTTGTGTTTTGTAAAAGGAGCCTGAGATACTGCAATTTCGACTCTGAGACAATGAATCTTGCATAAAATCCGCATAATATCCAACTCTGTGTAGAACCAAGATTAGTATGTAGATGTTGTGCAGTCTGATCTTGGATACACACTGAGAAAAAGTAACTATTATACTCAGCACTGGAAGGGTTCCTTTGAGGGTTTGCCTGACTGATTCAATCAGGATTGCTGTCAAGATTTGACATTTTTTAGGCAATAAAGAGAACCCCTAAATTGTTATCACAGTGCCTAACTCTTTACCAGAGGACAAAATTTTAGACTTTTTCCCAATCAGAAAGTATTTTAGATGATAAAGTAAACGCTGTTCAGGTGATAGGACATGTCTTTGAATGGATAGAAAACATTGAGGGAAAAGGAAAAAATGCTGGTTACCAGCATTTTCTCTTTTTCCAGAATATTTTGTAAAGCCTTTTTCCTCAAGGTTGTCAGAACTCTGGACGTTTAGTAAAGAGTTAATTAGATAAATGGGCTTGAGATCAAAGAGATCCTTTCCATGAAATTGTTAACACTTACAAGAATGCAGACTACATTGGAAAGGGCTGTAATTGTTTGGTAACTTGTTGCATGCCAGAATAAATTTTCAGCAGGCTACCAAATTTTAGACTTGTGGAATTTGAAATTATTTGCAGATGGCATACTAAATGTGGCCTCATATGATGGGATTCATCTTTAGGAGGGTAGGAAACATTTTGTTCTAACATTTTCAAGTAATATGTTCAAAAGTTGTGGGGGTGGGGGAAAAAGCACAGGGGCTCAATGATCTGCAAGTGGTCTGTGATTGGGTCTGTTTATCCATATCCAGTTCTTAACCCTTTCCCAAACAAGCCCTGGTTTTCACGTGTCTGCAGTACAAGTCTTTTGAAAACACTGTGGGAAAAGGAGGAATTGCTCGTTACGAGCAATTTCTCCTTTTCCCACAGTGTTTTCTACCCGTTTTGAGAACTTTCTGCCATTTTCATCAAATTTAAAATTGTCGTCTGCAAACTCTTTCAATTTGGACCAGTCCAAAATTTGTCGTTTGGGAAAGGGTTAAACTCTGATTATTTATGGAGCCATGTAATGGTGAAATTAATCCTGAACCTGCTAACTAAGTCTAATGACACTTTCAAGCTGATAATATAAACCCAAATTTTGCTGTTCCAAAGGTATTTCCTGTAGAAGAATAACTCAGTATCGGACAGTGTAGATTCAAGATCAGACTGCGAGTTCTCTGCAATCTGATCTTGACGTGCACCATCTGCAAAAGGTCCTTAAGTCGAGCTAAACAGCCTAAGGGTTAAAAGCATTTAATTTTGCTATGATGAATGAATTGGTAAGTATATTAAGCCAGCATAAAAGTTTTTAATGAACTGTTAAAATTAGATAGCACTTAAATAAAGGTAATGCTGTGTTTATTTATTCTTCACAATCAGAGGTTGAAAGAGAGATGATTAATTACACATTTTGAAAATAGTCCAAAAATTTCTCTGAAATTAAATGTTGTTCAGTGGTCTTCTGTTGCAGAAACCCTTTGATGCATCTTCTTTACCCCTTTAACTCGTTACCACACAATCCTGAGGTTTAACGACCCTAAGGAGGAAGGCTTCTGAAAACATGGTGGGAAAAGGAGAAAATTCTGGTAACCAGCATTTTCTCCTTTTCCCACAACGTTTTCTACACTTCCAAAGAAAAATATAAGTTTTTTAGTCTCATTTCATTTGTTGTCTGCAAAAGTTTTTAATTTGGACAGGTCTGAAATATTTTAGTGTGTCAGTTACACACAAATGAAATGTAGCTGAAATGATTGGAATTGTCTGTAAAAGTGTAGAAAACATTATCGGAAAAGGGGAAAATAATGATTGCCATTATTTTCACCATTTCCCACAAGGTTTACAAAGGGCTACTTCCTGAGGGTTGTTAAAACTTAGGATTGTGCATGGTAAAAAGGCCAAACAAACCCAGCACCCATTTGCATTCTAGAAACAAGAAAACATTATCGCAATTTTGAGGTTGCTTTTGTCCAGAATGTCTCAGCCAAGTGAATTGAGTGTAGATCAGAGATCTGAGACTGCATATTTTGTGCTTTCTGACCTTGATCTACTCTTGCCAAAAAGGCAACAATGGTTGTGAAAGGTAAAGGGTTAAATTACAATGTAAGAATATCAGCAGGGATAATAATGGTAATTTTCAAACGGAAGATTTATACCCCCTGTTCTACATTGTTCACTCGGCCTTGTGGAAAGCTTGTAATTTTCAAATGGCTGGTTTTGAGGCAATCAAAGCTAAGTGCTTAACCCTTTACCACTGACAAAGCTTAAGGCTTTAAATTTAACTGAAAGCATTTGCAGATGACAAAATAAATATGACTCAGATATTAGAATTTCCACTTGGAAGGTCAGAAAACATTGTGGGAAAAGGGGAAAATGCTGGTAACCAGTATTTTCTCCTTTTCCCACAATGTTTTCAAATTTCTTCCACAGTGTCATTAAAAGTAGGGATTTCGCAGGAAAGAGTTTATGCTTCAAATGCCAAGGACAACATCAGGGGTCTCTGCAGACAGTGTAGATTAACATCGGACTGCAATGTGCAGTCTGATGTTAGATCTGCACTATCCGAGTCCTTCTGAAAAATGCCACGAAATTGCAACAAATTAGGTGTTTCTGTTGCTTGAGAATATCAAATACATTTGTGTTTGCAGTCAAAGGGCTGAAAACTGTCCCCACTTGGCCTTTATAAAACCATTTGAAATTTAATCTTTTTACATTCCAAATGACAGGTGTCAGAAAGATAAATACCTTGTAATTTTGAGAAATAATTTTCATGGCTCTCTGTTCATGTTTTGGAAACTTACAGTAGTAAATGAGGTTAGAATCCTTGCATTTGATCACTAGTTACCAGCATTTTTTTGTCCCTTTTCAACAATGTTCCGGGCCCAGGACCTGGCTTCATGAAAAATCTTAGGTCTCCTACTTTACTCAGATCCTCTAACAGATTTGTTTTCTGACTTAAATATGTTATTCAAGACACATTCCATGAATGTTAATAGACTTTAGCATTGTTCTCAAATCCTTCAATGTTTTCAAAAGGCTTTTTTCTTTTTGCAAGGTTGTTTAAAGTCGGGATTGGTGGTAAATGGTAAAAGATGACTCCAAACAGTTTCATTGACAGATGGGTCTATTGTTTGGCCCCTAAGAGCATGTTCCACTGTCCATTTCGTTGTTGGTTTGATGTCTTTGTATGTCTCTTCCTTCATCACTGCAGACTCAGCTTTATTTTCTTTCCTGAAGTAGGATAACCCTTTACCACACAGTCCCAAGTTTTAATGACCCTGTGAAAGAGGCCTTTTGAAAACATTGTGGGAAAAGGTGAAAATGGTGGTAACCAGCATTTTCTCCTTTTCCCACAATATTTTCAACCATTTCACAGACAGAATCATCTTTTGAGTTCTATGGAATTTGTTGGCTGCTAATAGTTTTAACTTGGTCCAATCTAAAATTTTTGTTGGGTAAAGAGTTATGAAATAATATTGTTGTTGTAGATGGAAAGGGGCTTTGGGATTGGGTTTAACCCTTTACCACACAATGCTGCCTTTAACAACCTTAGGAAAGAGGCTTTTTGAAAACATTGTAGGAAAAGGAGAAATTGCTGGTAACCAGCATTTTCTCCATTTCCTACAATGTTTCAGTGTTTTCTACCCTGTTGAGAGAAAATTGCACCATTTGAGCCACATTGAAATTGTCGTCTGTAAATGCTTTCAATTTGGAAAAGGCTAAAATTTTGTTGTCTGGTAAAGAGTTAAACAGACAAGACTAATTGGAGAGGTCATCAGACCTCTCCAACAGTGGTGAGTTTAAAAGGCAGACTGCCACAGAAATCGCTGTCTAAATCCATTTGTTTTTGCGAATTTTTTCTGGTACACAGTCTATTTCGTCATGGTTTTATAAACAAACCGAAATCAAAAAACTGAAAGAGGAAATAAACGTTTTCTTTTATATGACGGATTTCCGAAAAGACTTATTATACTATATTGATAGTAAATTATCTCTCCGATAATTGCAATTTTTCATTAAACAAATAAATCTAAGCAGAGGGAAAAAAAAATTTGTTAAAAAAAAAAAAAATGAGAAAAAACACCGCGGAAAAAGATCACGTGACTTGATACTATGTGGAGAATTCGTACCCTGGAGAACTCGTACCCTAATCTCGAGAGCACGAGTTCTCTGGAGAACTCGTACCCCACAAATAGATAGAAATAGGTTGATCAGTATGTTTTCGAGTTCTATTTTTCAAAACTGACTAGATTCTAGCATTTTTCTGTTTTATGAAAAAATTCTATGGATTTATAATGATATAGATTTGATGAAATAACACACAGAGCTTCTTCTATTATGCGGGATTGCGAGAATCCTGCGAAAATCAACTTATGAGCGCGAAAGAAAGTCGTGCCTCTTCGCCCTACTTACCGCACACCTCAAAAGAGTCTGTGGTCCTTTGATTTTGGGCGGATTGCGCAGGCTGACATGGGTCGATACTTTTTGCAGATGCATTAAGCACCCTTTTCTCAGAGCATGGCTCATTTATCTACTTTCTTAAATTTTTAACGTTTAGACAAACAACCTCTTCATTTTACATGTCTGCAGCAGACAACTTTTCAAAATATTGTGGAAAGAGGAGAAGCTGTTAGTCACTGCAGTTTCTCTTTTTGTCACAATGGTTTCCATCACATCAAAGCACCATCTTCCACATTAATTATCAAAGTTTAAATTGTCGTCTGCATGCTTTTTCTGTTTGGGAGTCAAAAAATTGTTGTTTGTTAAAAGATTATAAAAATGTTACATTTATTTTTAACATGTCTGGTACTAGTATTATGTATAGGCCACCTTTATTTGTTGTTATCAGGTAAGATTCTTGCCTCTTCAGTGGAATTAGCATATTGTATCAAATTTTAATTGAACGATTTCTCCTTTCCAAAAAAAAGTTTGGCTTATCTGAGCACACATTACAAACATTCATTAGAGGGTTGTTCCTTTCGAAAATGAGCTAAATTGGATAATCATCTTCGGTCTTGTGTCCTTTAATTTTGAAAAAAATATGCATTTCTGAGCATGTTAATAGCATATGGCCTCCAGTTCCTAGAATATTATAACAATGTGCAACATGTACTGTTTTGTGCCTTTACACCAGCAAGATTGAAAAAAAAAAAGTTTTTTCTCATTCATTTAATGCCTAACTTGTTTCTTTACATCTACCAAAATATATTGAAATCAAAAGCCAATAAACTATTTGAAAACATTGATGCCGACCTCTCCTGGCTTCTTTTTTAAAGAAGCCAACTTGTCTGAATCAAACATGACCTTTTACCCACATTAGGGGGAATCTTCCTGGAGTGCATGATTTGTTGTGACTTAACTCTATACCACACGGCAAAATGTTAGACTAGTCCAAATTGAAAGAATTTGCAGACGACAAACTAAAAGTGACTCAAAAATTGAATTTTGTTTTGGGAAGGATAGAAAACATCATTGGAAAAGGAGAAAATGCTGGTTACCAAAAGGCTGTTTTCAAAAGGCTTCTGTCTGAGGATTGTTAAAACTCAGGATTGTGTGGTAAAGAGTTAACTCTATATCGCACAAGAAATATCTAGACTTGCTCCAAATTGAAAGCATTTGCAGACAACAATTTAACCCTTTACCACACTATCCCAACTTTTAACAACCCTGAGAAAGAATCCTTTTGAAATCATTGTGGGAAAAGAAGAAAATGCTGGTAACCAGCATTTTTTCCTTTCCCCACAATGTTTTCTAAACTTTTAGAAACAAATGCAATAGTTTTATCCACATTTGTCATCTGCAAATGATTTCAATTTGGACCAGTCTAAAATTTTGTTGTTTGGTAAAGAGTTAAATGTGACTCAAAAGATGATTTGTCCTAAATAGGGTAGAAAACATTGTGGGAAAAGGAGAAAATGCTGGTTACCAGCATTTTCTCCTTTTCCCACAATGTTTTCAAAAGGCTTATTCTTTTCTTCAGGGTTGTTAAAATTCGGGATTGTGTGGTAAGGTATTCGGTACTTTCTCTTGAGTATTTCTGCCATGTTACCGTCACTGTACTGGCTAATTCTAGACCAAGTTAGCCTTTATCACGCTCTCCTATTTTGTTAACCCTTTACCTCACAATCTTGGGTTTTAACGACCCAGAAGGAGAAAGCTTTTGAAAACATTGTGGGAGGAGGAGAAAATGGCTAGTAATCAGCATTTTCGCCTTTTCCCACAATGTTTTCTACCCTTCCAAAGAAAATTTTACCAAGTTGTGCAACATTTATTTTGTTGTCTGCAAATGCTTTCAATTTGGATCAATTTAGAATTTTGTCGTGTGGTAAAGAGTTAATGTAGCAAAAAGTCAGTTTATTATAGCAATAAAGTGACAAGCAAGGTTTATTTGAAAATTGATACTGAAGGATACTGCCTATTATTGTTGTTTCTTCCCATTTATTAATTCTTTACCAGACGGCAACATTTTAGACTTGTCTAAATTCAAAGCATTTGCAGACGACAAAATGAAATGTGGCATAAATGATGAAATCTTTCTTTGAAAGGGTAGGAAATAGGGTTGGCACAGGAGAAAATGCTGGTTACCAGCATTTTCTCACAATATTTTCAGAATCTTTCTTTCTTAGGGTCTATATAACATGAGATTGTTTGGATAAGGGTTAAAGGATGAAAGAAGTCGTTAACCCTCTTATTGAAGATATTAAGGATTTTTTTGTCAGGCACAGAGAAAATCATGTTCTGTTTTCAATGTTTCAACCAATTAAAATACCAAATAGATCTTCCTTTTGATGGTATTTTCTTTGTTTTATGTTTTACACAACTTCCAACAATTCTTATGTTATGGTGGCCAGTGCAACTATCTATGCAGTCCCGATATAGTTTCGCTTCAAAGAGGTTTTCTTAACCTCTTGCTGCTCACCCACATAGCAGTTTCAATTATAAATTCAGTTGTGAGAGAAATGAATCCCTTTGCCAGTGGTAACCACATGCTCTATGTATTTTGTACTCTTCTACATTGGCCAAAGGTTATCTATCTTATGTGATTGCCCTGTGTCTTTCATGGTGCATGTCTTGACTTTTATTTCAAATATCTCTGAAACAGTTTCATCGTGAACTGCTTAGCAAAGCAACAAAACTGAAAAATTTTAACAAGTGTTTTCAGCCAGTGGAGCAATACAGGATCATTGTGGCCCTCTTGTTTTTTGTAGATCTTAAGTAAACCAGTGTGGCAACAGGTTAAACTTATTAATTATTCAGATTCCTTTAGATTGCAAGCAGCATTCAAATGTCTTCAGCAACACTGAACAAGGTTGTCGATGACAGTTATGTTATGGTTTGCATGTCGGTACCAATCTTGGGATTTGTTAGAAACAGTTTGTAGTAGCTTTTCATGCATTTATCCCTTCATAAATCTTTTTACAACAAAAGATGTCTTTGCAGCCAGTGAAGATCAAGATCAGACTGCACATTTTGTGTGGTCTGATCTTTGACCCATGCTGTCGGCTTTGATGAGGCATTCTGAGCAGCCATGAAATGTGTTTAATTGGGTCTTATTTCCAGACTGAAAAATGTATGTTTAGTTTATTTGGTGCTCTGAGAGTTCAGAATTTTATGCCAAAAGTATTTTACAATCCTCTTGGGTTAGTACAGTTCTAATACAAGCTCTTGTTTTCGAAATTGCCTATTTTATACGTGGTAATTGTTTTGCGTGCAATTTTAAATGGGATTGTGCAATAACTCCTAATTGAAGGTCTAGAGTATAATTCTTGTATTAACATTGTACTTTACTTCAATATCTGGCATGCAACTTTTTAATCTTCTACCAAACAAGCCCATGCTTTAGAGACCCAGAAAAGAAAGGTGTGTAAAAACTTTGTGGAAATAAATGTTGGTTACCAGCATTTTCTCCCTTTCCCACAGTGTTTTCAGCTCTATTTAACCCTTTCCCAAACAAGCCCTGGTTTTCACGTGTCTGCAGTACAAGTCTTTTGAAAACACTGTGGGAAAAGGAGAAATTGCTCGTAACGAGCAATTTCTCCTTTTCCCACAGTGTTTTCTACCCTTTTTGATAACTTTATGCCATTTTCATCAAATTTAAAATTGTCGTCTGCAAACTCTTTGAATTTGGACCAGTCCAAAATTTGTCGTCTGGGAAAGGGTTAAGATCATTTCCATCATTTGAGCCTGTAATCTTTTAAGTGTTCTCTGCAGTTCTAGTTAGTCTGAAATTTTGTCCTCAAGTAAAGTGTTTAGCTTCTATATTTAGCACGATTGCAAATTTTAGACTTGTCCCTATCCAAAGCATTTGCAGAACGTAATAAAATGGGGCTGAAATGGTCAGATTTGTCTTTTAAAGGGTAAAAACATGGGTTAACTAATTTACTATAATGTATGTACCTTCTATTGGGGTCAGTAATGTCAGTGTTTGTGCCTTTTATTGCAAATTTTTCTGTTTGAAATCTTTGGCAAATTTATTAAAAAATATGTTCTAATGTTATCAGATGTCATCAAAATAGACATGTCAAACCAGTTAATTGATTTAATTAGAATATTTATTTTTTACCCTTATCCATTTTAGTCAATGTCTAAATTGCTAGATGTCTGATTCAGGATTTTTGGTCTCGCCCAGCCACATGACTAGTCTGGGAATGTGAAGTTGGAACATAATTGAGAATGTTTGACGAAGATTTTCTCTGAACTAACTGACTTGTAGTCTAGTGCAGAGCATCATTAATTTTGATGGTTTATCCATCTTCATTGAGGTCAACAACTGAAAGTTGTTCTGGGATTTAACAGTATTAACCCTTAAAGCGCCTTTCACCACAATAGTTGCCTTTGTGGCCAGTGTAGATCAAGATCAGGCTGTGCAAGATGTGCAGCCTGATCTTTGGTCTGCACTGTCCACTTTGCTGAATCACAGTAGACAAAAACAACCATGAAATAGCAATTATTTGGGTCATATTTCTATATTTGTAGATCAAGATCAAACCGCACCAAACTTTCAGTGTCATCTTTGATCTATACTGTCCCCTTATCTATAAACATTATTGACAGAAGTAGCAATCAGACTGAAATTAACTTGGTCTAATTCCTGGTGCTAATAATATCACACAAGAATCAAAGTGCTGACGCACTGAAGGCAGCGGGTTTGTGCCAGCTACAGATCTTATTACTTTCTTTGCACAGGTTTCCTTTATACTTGACTTGAGGTAAAAAGGTGCCTTAATCGATCTGCAAACAGTATAGACTTAGGTCAGCCTGTGCAGGCAGTCAGTCTGTGCAGTCTTCACAGGCTGACCTGGGCTGAAACTTTTCGCCATTGGTCCATTTTCTGTACAACGAAGGGTCGGTCTATGGATCAATAATTATTTATGTCTTGCTTGGTATAATCCATCACGAGGATGCAAGAAGCCCCCTTTTGCCAAAGCACAGCTCATTTGTTTGTGGCTAAAATAAAGATAAAATCTAGTACATGAGCACAGGCAGAAAACAAGACTTGAATAAATGATATTAATCCTTTCCAAAACAATCCCAAGTTTTTATGACCCTGTGGAAGAGGCCTTTAAAGACATTTGTGGAAATGGAGAAAGTGCTTCTAACCAATGTTTTCTATTATATCAATCCATAACATTTATGAAATTCTTGAAAGGTATCTTAAAGTACTGAAAACCAGTCTTAGTATAATTTTGAGGTTTTACACCTCAAAATCCTTGTAGGCCAAATAATGTGCTTTATAAAAGTTTTGCCGATCCCGTTTAAGGAGTTTGTAGCTCAAAGACTTGAAGTTGGTACCGCTGGTTTAAATTTCCAGCATGGTCTTCTTTCTGATCCACTTATCATTTATGCCATGTTGTTATTCAGTGCATGACCTTAAGGAAATAGCCAAGAAACGCATGCATAGGTACACTGGCAGCTGTTATGACCCAAGCTGTTTAAATTTCATTAACTGCTAATAAATTATACTGAAAGAAGCCATTTGCAGACAAAAATTGAAACTTGGCTCAAAAACAGTGTACATCTTTGATAGGGTAGAAAACATTGTTGGAAAAGGAGAAAATGCTGCTTACCAGCATTTTCTCCCATTCCTACAATGTTTGTAAAAAGTTATGTTCTAAGGGTCGTTAAAACTTGAGATTGTGTTGTACAAGTAAATGCATAATATAATTTGCAGTTATAACTACATTTAACTCTTTACCACTCAATGCCGACTTCTAACAACCTTGAGAAAAAAGCCTTGTGAAAACATTCTGGGAAAGGAGAAAATGCTGGGAACCAGCATTTTCTCTATTATCCACAATGTTTTCTATCCTATAAAATAAAACTTGTACCATTTGAGCCACAATGAAATTGTCGTCTGCAAATGCTTTCAGTTTGAACACAGCTGAAATTTTGCCGTCTGCCAAAGGCTTAATGGGTGACTTTTCGTGTAACATCGCCTGTCATAGCCGAATCCGTACGACTTTGGCGATAAAAGGCGATGTTACATGAATCCCATTACGATGCCCTATGCTCAAAATTCATCATGCAAACAAACACCGACAAGAAAAAGTCGATGCAAAGAATCAAAGTCGCTGCAAATTTTTTTATTTAATGCTTCAAGAAAGCCAGGGCAAATAAGTAAATGTCGGTTTTCATCAGCAGATTTTTTAACACATTATGAAATTGATGTGACTGTGAATCTATATCAAAAGTTGTCTTCTGTTACAGTATCTAATACCCTCGCATAGCGCTCTCTGAACTCTTTTCCAAACGAAAAATATCAGACTCTTCCAAATTCAAAGAGTTGACAGACGACAATTTAAAAAGCTGCAAAAATGGTAGAAAATTCGCTAGTAGTGGGGGGAAAAGTATTTGTTAAAGGAGAAATTGCTTATAACGAGTAATTTCTCCTTATCCAACATGTTTTTCCAAAAGAATTTGACAGCGCACGTGATAACCCGCGTTTGTTTAGGAAAGTGTTGAAAACAGGGCCAAGTTACTAAAATGTTAATGTCCTAGGATAGTATGATTCAAGAGAACGTAAGTTTGCAAGGCATGCTTTAAATTCAAACAAGTCTAAAACTATACTGTTTGGTGAACGCTGTTAATAAAGAATATTGGTTTTGCATTGCGATTTATGAACAACACAGCGAAAAACTGGTCTCTCTCCAGATTTTTTCCAACAAAGTACATGTAAATTTATCTAGAACTTGGTGAGAAATAAACAAAAGGGTTCTAAACAATCTTTGTTTTAAAAACTAAACTTAGAAAGAAGTAACCAATAATGGTTAGATACAATCATAACCATCATACTCGTTCTTCGGCGGAATTTAACACAATTTCAGCAATGTACAATTTTAGCGGTGGTCATTCAACAAAAAACACAAATAGTAGGAAAAACTAGGTACTAAATAATCAAAATGATAATTAAACCTGTGTACGAAATGACGAAAGTGGATACGAAATGACCAACTGGATACGAAATGACCAAAATAGAAAGTATAGGTAGGTACGAAATGACCAAAATCGTATCTACTTAATGACCTAGGTACGAAATTAACTAGGTACGAAATGACTGGAAACCTGTACAGCCTTGACCAATGGAAACAAGGCATTTATTTGGATGAGTCCATTTCTCGCGAATAGCGAAAATAAAAGTAATACTTGGGCGGATTTTTTGATGTTGTAAGTATTAATAGAGCAAAAATAGTATCGTATTGTATATACTTCGTAGTTTAAGAATGAATTAAAAAGCCAGTTTAAGGCGAAGTAGAAAGATTCCTTGTTAACCTTAACACCCCTATAAAAAAGAAATTCCCATTGTCCATGTCCTAACTCGAAAAACTATTAAAAATATAGTCGCGCGCTTCTGCGCGGCGACTAATAAAAACTTTTGCTCTGAAAATATTTTCTTTTGCACTTTTTCGGTCTATGTAGATACCGACGCCCTCTTTCCGTTTCTATTCTACAGTAACATTACGGATGAACTCGTAAGGTGTAAGGCAGTTTTGAAAGGGTGTCGTCTGCGCGAGTAGCACGTATTTATACATGATCGTTTGTGTATTCATGGAGGAACTATTTAGTCAAGTGTAGGAATCAAGTTTTGTTTACCTCGCGTATCCAGGAAAAAGCTGCCGGATGCAAGAATTCTCGACCTAGATAAATATCGTAAGCGTTGAAAATCAGTAACTCATACCTGGGGACTATGACAGCGGGTTTCACCCGCTGCCAAAAATCTAGACTTGCTCCAAATTGAAAGCATTTGCAGAGACAATTTAACCCTATACAACGTTATCCCGACTTTTAATAACCCTGAGAAAGAAGCCTTTTGAAAACATTGTGGGAAAAGGAGAAAATTCTGGGAACCAGCATTTTCTCCGTTTCCCACAATGTTTTCTAAACTTTTTGAAACAAATGCAATCATTTTACCCACATTTGTCGTCTGCAAATGCTTTCAATTTGGACCAGTCTAAAATTTTGTTGTTTCGTAAAGAGTTAAATGTGACTCAAAAGATGATTTGTCCTAAATAGGGTAGAAAACGTTGTGGGAAAAGGAGAAAATGCTGGTTACCAGCATTTTCTCCTTTTCCCCACAATGTTTTCAAAAGGCTTCTTCCTCAGGGTCATGAAAACTCGGTATTGTGTGGTAAAGGGTTAACGGTATATCCTTTGGGTTTATTCAGCACTCTTAGGGTAAGTTGGTTGTACAGATAACTGACTGTGATTTTAGTTTTTGACGGATCACATCTGGGGACAGAGATAATTGTGAAAAAAAAAATGGGAGAAATCTGCACAGAGATTTTGTGTGCCGTTTAAACTCACATAATTTTCACAAATTGACAAAAAAACTAGAATTTGAACATGCCTGTTGCTTGGGTATTTAATAATCCTTCGTTTCAAATACAAATGAACTATGCTCTGGCAAAAGGGGGCTTAATGCATATCCGTGTGCCATGATAACAAGCAATTCATCTCATAATTATGCATCCATAAGTCCATTTTGTGTAACAACCAGTTGAATCATAAAGCCTACCGGGGTAGCCCAGAGGTTAGCGTATCGGACTTGTGACCTGGTGGTTGTGAGTTCTATACCCGATTGAGGCAAACTTTCTTTCCGGCAATTTTTCCCCTTTCACTTCTGATTCATGTGGGAAAAGTAGTCAGTGACTTGGAAAGAAAGTTGTGTCAGTACTGGTGGTAGAAAGCCATACATAGGTGCACTGACCACTATGATATGACATAGGCTGTTAAGATGGCTTTAAACTCCAATGACTTTTAGTAGCGCTTTAGGTAACAAACGTTTTATCATTTGTCCTTGGTCATTTGTATCACTAAAAAGTTTTCACCAACAGTTCTTAAGAATATTCTTAGTCTTATTCATAAGAAGTTTCTAACTTGGAAGTAACACAACTTCTGACTGGCTGAACCAAATGGTTTAGCCATACAAAAGCTGTGTCACTTTCAAATGCAGAAAATCTTGGAGAATTAGACCAAGAATTTTCTTAAAATTTGTCGGTGAATTAGGACCCTGGAGCCAAACAAAACTAATTTACACAAAGAAAACTTTTCAACACTATTGAAAATATCATGGAAACTGTACAAATTATATCAAGTTGAATGAGCTATGTACAGAGAAGGGTTCAGCAAAAAAAAACCCCACCATTATCAGGGAATAGATTAAATTAATGAGGTGTAACATTGTACTGATTAAATAATCAACACTCTAAAGTTTAGTAATGTGATCGGAGACCATTGATAAGATGTCAAAAAAACCTTTCAAAAATACAATCTACCTAACCTTGGGGTCCCATTTACCCTTTTCCAAACAATCTCATGTTTTTAAAACGACCCTGATGAATGAGGCTTTTAAAAACATTGTGGGAAAAGGAGAAAATGCTGGTAACCAGCATTTTCTCCTTTTCATCACATTGTTTTCTTCCCTTTCAATGACATGTCTCATTTGTTGGACCAGCTACTGATTTGTCCGTCTCCAAACACTTTAGTTTGGACAATCTGAAATTTTGTTGTTTGGTAAAGAGTTAACCTTTTACCATGCACAGAAGAATTTTATTGGCACTAGAATTCTTTACCACACAACAAATCTTGAGATTTCTCCAATTTGAAAGAATTTGCTGATGGCAAATCAAATGTGGATCAATGGATAGGATTTGTCTATAAATGGGGGGCAGAAAACATGGTTGGCAAAAGAGGAAAGGCAAGTTACCAGCTTTATGTCCTCTTCTCATAGTGTTTTGAAAAGCCTTCAACCTTCACATTGTGTGATAGAGGGTAAACTGATAACTTCTTTAAACAAATTTGTACTAGACAACTTTTTTGCCACAGTTGTAATGGCCTAGGGAAAGAAGCATTTTGAAAACTGCTTGATGGGCTCCTGCGTGGCTCAGTGGTAAAGTGTAGGACTCTTGACCTGGAGGCCCTTGGTTCTAGCCTCATTGGATCCACTGGGTTTCTCGTGGGAGTGTCCTTGGGGTTAACACTTCAGAGCCCTAGCCGAGTACTGATGGAACCCAGGAAATACATGAATTGAATAACCGAGCTGTTGCCTAATATGACTGAAATATTGTTGAAAGCGGCATAAAACACCATTCAACCAACCAACCAACCAACCAACCAACTAACCAACCAACTAACCAACCAACCAACCAACCAACCAATGCAGTTGGATCTTAACCCTTTACCAAGCTATTCTGAGTTTTTAAATGACCATCAGTAAACAGGCTTTTAAAAGCATTGTCAGAAAGGAGAAACTGCTGGTAACCAGCATTTTCTCCTTGTCCCACAACTTTTTATACTCTTACAAAGACAAGTTTCATCATCTGAGCCTCGTTCACTTTGCATGCAAACGATCTCAGTTTCGGCAAGACTTGAATTTTGTCATGCGATATCATACAGTGGGAGAATTGAAATAATTATTAAGAAAAGTAGCAGTGATGTTTTTCTTTGTCTTTGAATGAGTTGAAAACATTGTAGAAATGTTTTCTGATAATGCTTTAAAATGCTCTCTTCTTCAGGGTTGTTAAAACATGGAAATGTTTGGTGTAGGGTTAGTAATGAACTGGCAAAAACATTCAAGAATCAGTGATTGAGCAGGTGTCAAGATGATTAAAGTATTAAAGAAACGGTTAATCTGTTCTCTCATCAATCCAGATGTTTTTTAAGCCTTCCAAGGACTCTTGAATTGGATTAACCCTTTACCACACAATCCAGAGTTTTGATGACCCCCGGTAACCAGCATTTTCGGCTTTTCTCACGTTTTCTATCCTTTCAGCAACAGATTTTATCATTTGAGCCATATGTAACTTGTCTGCAAATGCTTTCAATTTGGATGTGTCCAACATTCTGTCATTTAGTACAGTGTTAACCCATAGAGCACAGAATAAATGTGAACGGACATTGTCAGCCTGGAAATAAGACTCAAATATTTAATTGCAATTTCAAGGCTGCCCAAATGTCCAGTGGCTCAGGAAAGCAGACAGAGTGGATTAAAGATCAGACTGCATGTTTTGTGGAGTCTGATCTTGATCTACACTGGCCACAAATGCTTCTACAGTTGTGAAAGTCTTTTAAAGGTTTAAAGATTTATGTTTTCCATAAGGTGCACCAAGTCATGTGATTTCTTCTTTTTTTTACCTTTGCATGGGAAATCAAGTGATTTAACCCATACCACACAATCCCGAGTTTTGATGACCCTGAGAAAGATGCCGTTGGAAAACATCGTGGGAAAAGGAGAAAATGCTGGTAACCAGCTTTTTCTCCTTGTCCCACAATTGTTTTCTACCCATCAAAGACAGAAATGGTCATTTAAGCTACATTTAAGCTGTCGTCTGCTGATGCTTTCAATTTGGACCAGTCTGAAATTTTGTCTTTTGGTTAGGAGTTTAATATTTCTCAATAAAAAACATAGGAATTGTAAATATTGGATAATTTGACGCAATTTGCCATCTTCGATGATAACTTCCCTAAGGGCAGTTTTGGATAGTGAAATTTCCAATGCATTCACAAATTCCAGTAATGAATGAGCCAGGTTTATTTTGTCATCTGCAAATGCTTTGAAAATTTGGACACGTCTACAGTTTTGCTGTTTGGTAAGAGTTAAGCTGGTATCCGGATTATAGGTGTTCCATTGCAATTCAAGTGCAAGTGTAGTGTTACATTTGTGAAATATACTATGTATACCACAGATTAAATATATCAGATTTAAACACTTGCCTTTGTTAATGATTTTTATGTTTTTTTATTAATGATCCATCGAAAACATTGTTGGAAAAGGAGAAAATGCTGGTTATTGGCATTTTCTCCTTTTCCTACCATGTTTTATGCCCTCTTACTGTTTAGAAAACAACAAAGTTTCATCCGTGTCCAAATTTAATACATCTTGTAGAAAACAATTTTGATAGGACTCAAACAATAAAACTTGTCCTAGAAAGGATAGAAGACATTTTAGGTACCAGAATTTTCTCCTTTTCCCACAGTGTTACCCACAGCTTTTTTTTTTGTAAAACTGACTATGTCCTCTGTTGGAGCTGTGATGTGTAAGATTTTTTTGATCTGCGTATAAAAAAAGAAATCTTAAAAGGTTTTTTACCTGCAAAGAGTGAGGAATTATTTTCAACTATGATTCAAGCTACGTCATACTTTGCATGATATTTACGATAATCAGGGAAAAATTTCTTTAAAGCCTTAGTAAACCACAAAATTGTAGACCAATCAAAATTGTAAGCAAATGCAGACAGAATATTATTTGGAGCTTAAAGTATGAAATTGGTCTTCAAAACGGTAGAAAACATAGTGGGAAAGGAGAAAATGCTGATTACCAGCATTTTCTCCTTTTCCTACATTGTTTTCAAAAGCTTTTATTCTTCAGTGTTTGTAAAAATAGGATTGTGTGGTAAAGGGTTAAGTGTGGGATTTAGTTTTTTTTTTTTTGAAAAGTTGAAAAGGTGAAGAGTTTTCTCATGACGGAACAGATTATGAATAGTTAATGCTCTGAGCTGTGTCAAAATATTCATAATTAAAGTTTTGTGTGTGGATAGTAGGTGCAGATTAATATATCAAGGTAGGGAAATTGATATATTTTTAAATTTTTTTAGCGAAATAGTATTATGATACATATCTTAAAAGGTCTGTGTTGGTTTACGGATGATTAAAGTGAAACATTTTAGAGAAATTTTTTGCTCGGCTGTTTTCTAAGGAAACATCCAGGTAATTTCGTAGCCCTTGCGTCATCGTCTGTGTAATAGTGGTGTTGCAAAAGCTGAAATTTTATTATGTCTCTGTCATTACTAAAGATATTTACTTCAAACTTAGACAAATTGTTAACCCGTTACCTCACGATCCCGACTTCCAACGACCCTGAAGAAGAAGCCTTTTGAAAACATTGTGGGAAAAGGAGAAAATGCTGGTAACCAGCATTTTCTCCTTTTCCCACAATGTTTTCTACTCTATCAAGGACAAATTTCATCATTTGAGCCACATTTATCTTGTCGTCTGCAAATGCTTTCAATTTGGACCAGTCTACAATTTTGTTGTTTGGTAAAGAGTTGATAATCAAAAGGGGAACCCATGCAATAGGGGCAGGTAACCGTAGAAATATTTTTGATCAAGGTATGTCCCTTTTTTGACCTAGAATTTTCACTAAAGGCAAATATGCCTAAGTGTTGGCACCCACATGCAGTGCTCTTGTTTGTTACTGAGCCCTGAAACTTAGTGGTTAATTAATTTAAAACACAGGGCTAATTGTTCTGTGGGTCTTGTCAGTTCAAATCCCAGCTCAACAAAAGTTTTTGAGGATTAATGAAAGCCATTCGATAGAATAAGCTACTAGCTTACAGCTGTTTTGATACTTTTTATGGGAGAAAGCAGCCAGTGGCTTTAAAAAATTTGTCTTCCACAGGGTGGTTAAAGCAGAGGATTCTGCTATTAACAGTTAAGGGACAAAGAGGCAAATTCTCTGATTGCCATAATGTAACCCTTAGACTGCTCTAAGCATGTCTCACTGACCTGTGGACAGTGTAGATAGGATCAGACTGAACTTATTACTGGCATTTTCTTCTTTTCCCAAAATGTTTTCAAAAGCTAATTGTTTCTCAGTGTCATTGAAACTTGGTATTGTGTGGTAAAGAATTAAGGGAAGAGATTTTTTTCATAGGAAAATTGTGCCAAAGTATACTCTTGAGATATGTATTGTATCCTTAACCCTTTACCGCACAATGCCGCCTTTTGACGCCCCTGGTAAAGGAGCCTTTTTAAAACATTGTGGGAAAAGGAGAAAATGCTGGTAACCAGCATTTTCTCCTTTTCCCACAATGTTTTCTACCCTATCAAAGAAAAATTGCACCATTTCAGCCACACTGAAATTGTCGTCTGCAAATGCTTTCAATTTGGACAAGGCTAAAATTTTGTCGTCTGGTAAAGGGTTAACTCTTTACCAAATGACTAAATTTTTGAGTCAACCAAATTGAAAGCAGTTGCAGATGACAAAATAAATGTGACTTAGAAATTGAAATTTGTTTTGGGAAGGGTAGAAAACATGGTTGAAAAACCTGGTTACCAGCATTTTCTCCTTTTTCAAAGGGTTTCTCCCTTACATTTGTTGAAAGTTGGGATTGTGTGGTAAAATTTTAACCAGGATTCTTCTTATCTAGGTTAAAACTAATATGCATAAATGTTTTAATCTCTTTGTGTTTCTGTCATTAGTGAGTGTTAAATGTAATCAATACTTTCAAGTTAATTACTAATATTTCACATAAAAAAGGTATGTGTATTTAGTATGTAAATTCTTTTAGGATCAAAGCTTTTCTGTGACTTCGGGTATTTGGCTTAGTTAATCACTTCCTACAGAAGTGTTAAAGCAAAATTTAATGCTGTGATCTGGTAAAGGAATAAGGACCTAAAGCAATCTTGAATACAGAATCAAAATACCAAAGGACAAGATTCACATGTTTGATTGCCACATTTTACTTTCATAATATGTCAGCCCATTTAACTCATTAAGTCCTGAAACAAACTTTAGAAAATATCCTGATTCAAACCAAATGGGGGCTATTAGTTTTTATGCTGTTAATCCAAATATCTTATAAAACAACACAAATACAAGTAGATAATTTTTGTTTGTAATGGTATAAATTGTATGGTCAAATTCAGGAAAAAGATGCAATTTCGGGCATTTGAAGTATAAACTGTACAGTAAAAATTCAGTGAAAAGACACAATTTTGGGTGTTTAAACAACAGGATGGCCATGTAGCAATCAGTAACTCTATGTATTCTCATAACATCAGATATGATGTCATTGTCCTCGTCATTGACATGTGTTATTGCATGAAATCTAAACATACCTTTCGTATGTTACATAGTCCACAAAGGAAGTACCATTTTATTTTACTTTTGTCTTTCTTATATTCTGATTTTTTGCCAGCTATCAGCTTGCTATATGCAGAGAAATACCATTCTCTAAGTTTGTTGAAATTATGAAAATCTGATTATCTCCCAGTTTAAGTGCTCTTTTCACAACTCACTTGCCATTGCGACAAATGTACTTCAAAAGATTAGACTGCACATTATGTGCTGTCTGATGGTTGATCTACACTGTCAGGTTTAGTGAGACAACTGTGGCAAGAGTAACCAGAAGCATTTTCTCTTCACCAAAAGTTTTCATAAACTTTTCTTTCTCATGATTGGAAAAACACAGGATGGTTGTTGATGGCTTATAACTCTTTACCACACATTCCCGAGTTTTAACGACCCAAAGGGAAAGGGCTTATGAAAACATTGTGGAAATAGGAGAAAATGCTGGTAACCAGGATTTTCTCCTTTACCAACAATGTTTTCTACCCTTTCAAAGAAAAAATTCCTAATTCATACAACATTTAATTTGTCGTCTGCATTTCTTTCAATTTGGACAGGTCTAAAGTTTTGCCGTTTGGTAAAGAGTTGAAAAACATGTTTGAGAAAAAAAAACAAACAGATAAGAGTATTTGGAACATTATGATGCCAAGATAAAACACCGACTGGTTTGCAAAAACCTTCTAAGTTGCATATTTTTTATGCCATTTTTTTTTGGCTATGTGTAGATTGAGTAGAGACTTGCACCTTACTAAATGGAATCTGTTTATTTACTTTATCTGTTCTGCAAGGCATCATTCAAGTCTAAAGCTATAAACCCTTTTTGCAGCAGGAAATTTGAATTTGTCAGGGTACTTAACCCTTTACCACACAATCCCGACTTTTAACGACCCTAAGAAAGAGGCCTTTTGAAAACATCGTGGGAAAAGGAGAAAATGCTGGTAACCAGCATTTTCTCCTTTTCCCACAATGTTTTCTTACCTTTCAGAACAAATTTAATAATTTGAGTCACATTTAATTTGTTATCTGCAAATGCTTTCAATTTGGACCAATCTAAAATATTGTCGTTTGGTAAAGGGTTAATAGGCTATTTTTTTGTAAGTTCTCTGTGCAGCAAATGACATAATGAGTAAACAAGCCCACATGTTTGGTAATAATTTACCCTAACCTAATTGAACTGAGGTTCGTAGACAGGGTAGAAAACATTGTGGGAAAAAGAGAAAATGCTGGTAACCTGCATTTTCTCCTTTTCCCACAATGTTTTCTACTCTATCACAGACAAAATCCCTTAATTTGAGCAAAAATGAATTTGTTGGCTGCAAATGCTTTCGGTATGGATGAGTCTAAAATTTTGTGACCTGGTAAAGAGCTTAAGGATGGGAAGAAAGCTTTGAAGAAAGGTCATCCTTTAAAAGATCCTCTGTGAAAACTGACATTTTAACCCTTTACCACACAATCCTAAAGGAGCCTTTTGAAAATATTGTGGGAAAAGGAGAAAATCCTGGTAACCAGCATTTTCTCCTTTCCTCACAATATTTTCTGCCGTATCAAGGACAATTTTTGTCATTTGAGGCACCTTTAATTTGTATTGTGTGATTTCTTACAATTGGGGCTAGTCGGAAATTTTGTGGTTTGGTAAGGAGTTTAGTGCAGGTATTAACCCTTAAAGCGCCTTTCACAACTATTGCTGCCTTTGCGGCCAGTGTAGATCAAGATCAGGCTGCACAAAACATGCAGACTGATCTTTGATCTACACTGTCTGCTTTGCTGAATCACAAAAGCAACCATGAAATTGCAATTATTTGGGTCGTATTTCTAGGATGAAAATGTCTGATGGGTTTATTCAGCACTCTAAGGGTTAAGGATGAGCATACAAATTATTCATGAGCAGATCATGCAATGAAGGTAATGCATATCCAGTTTGTTCAATTTTCATTTTGCAAAACTGTAGGTTTACGACTCTGAGGTTATCTGAATACCTTGAGAATTGAATAATTTATTGCCTGAGCAATATCATGGATGTCTGAAGATGTTTTTCTTATCATCTGAGGTGTTTGTATGAGTGGGTAGATTGCCAATAAGCAGAGGAAAAAAGCCCTTAATGTCTTCATGTGTTGATGAACAGAATGCTTTGCAAAAATGTGGACAACCTCTTGTTACTAAGTGCTTGTATATATCTGTTTGATGTATAGTAGGCTGATTTCTTTGTACCTTTTCAGTTCATTTCTTGTTTTCCTTCAGGATTTTACCTTTTCCTTTATAAAACAATGTCCTGAATGAGTGTACATAGGGCTTTGTCTTGAAAACATTATGTCCCATGAAGAATCTGCTGAAAGTGCAGAAGTAAACTATATTTGAGCCATGGTCTGTGAAAAGGGGGCTTAATGTGTATCTGCAAAAAGTGTCGACCCTTGCTGGCCTCCAAAGTCCACACAGGCTGACAAGGATAGAAACATTTTGCTATTTTTAAATTTTCTGCATGTCAAAGGACCATTCTACCTCAGGATCCCGTTGATTGTTATACTGAGTGGTTTCATTATTATGTGATGACTCACTTGTTATAATGCATCATGGGTGGTGCATTAAGCCCCCTTTTACCAGAGCATGGCTCATTTGTCTCAGCATTTCATTATTTCCACATGCAAATTCTACTTTTAACATATTGTCCTTTCCATACTTTGCTACTGTCTTTAGTTTTGAACCTGCCAGACATTGGGAATCAACAACTTTGATAAACTATTTATCTGAGGTCTGGGGGATGGTAAAATAAATGTAGGATAGAAGGGTTGAGTAGGGGTATGTGAATGTTTGTGTGCGACTTTTTTGTCTTCTTTCAATCCATGTTTCTTGGCAGGTTAATGAATCTGGGCATTTTTTCCCATACTAAATGTTGTAGTTTGCTGTCATGGTTGCACCATAGGTAAACATAAGTTGTTGTTTAGTCTGTCTCAGATTTAGTGGGGTTTTTTTGGGGGGAAAGGTGGAATTTCTTTTGATTCAGTTTCATTTGATATAATGGTGCCTTGTGTGTCATCTATACAACTTTTTTCAATTTTTTCTTTCGTCAGTAATAGTGTAGATATATGGCCAAAAAATTCCAAGAGAAAGGATGTAGAATGTCCGCTGCTTTGCCAGATATACTGACAAAACAAGTGAGGAAATTACATTATATGCATCTCAAGTACTACCTGAGAATGTCAATTTTATTTCTCTATATCAATGCTTGGGTTAAGCTTAAAATTTATTTGTAAAATAGATTCTTTGTTGACATTCAGATCTAATAATGCTGTTATGTAAATACAATATACTTAAGCAATCTGTTTCATGTGTAGGATATAATGTGATAAATTTGGCAAGTAACATGTTAAGTGAAAATGAACTTTTCAGTTTTTAGCTTTGCTGAAACATGACAATTTGCTACACAATCTGTAGAAGCACTGAAGTTAATAGCTAAATGAAGTTATGTTGGACTATTTTACATGAATATTTAACATAATAGTGCTGAGAGTGTAGATTAGATGCAAATGTTTTGTAGTCTGATCCTCTTTTGGTGACAAGCATTTTCCCCTATCCTCAAAATTTTTTCATAGTCAGCCCTCAGGACTATAAATACAAGGGTTTGTCTGAGAATGGATTAACCCTTTACCATGCAATCCTGTGTTTTAACAACTGTTAAAGAGGAGACTTTGGAAGACAATGTGGAAAAAGGAGAAAATGCTGGTAACCAGCATTTTCTCCTTTTTTCCACAATGTTTCTGTCATTCCTTCTGTCTTTCCTTCTTTTTATGTGCTTTTTCAACCCTGTTACAGATAGATCTCACAGTTTGAACTAATTTACGATAAGAAAGGTAATGACAATGCCAAGTCATGCCTTTGACGTAGTTTTGAATGTTGAACATGAGTTGAAATTCGTACGATTCTTTAAGACAGT